>CM046457.1:41456524-42169024 GCA_025506515.1 Flaveria trinervia
GGCAGGAGGAAGGTCTACAGGGGAGGAGAAGCAGGTGAAAACCCACTGTCAGGCGGCTGTTCGGGCATCTAGCAATGAGGACTATGTGGCGCAGTCCACGAAGGAGATTGCGCCACAATGATAGCGACTCAGATACTGAGACAGATAGATGGCTCCCCGCTGATGAGTTAGATGATGATGACAGTGGTGATGGTGGAGACTCTAGCCCACTTCATTTAGGGCCACACTACAGATGTTACACCTCCACACCCACTCATGGAGATGCTACCATAGCTGCTTTCCATCAGGGATTTTGTCCTCCTGAGGAGGAGGAGGAGGAGGGGGATAAGGAGCCACTGAATCGTAAGGTGGCGCAGCAAGGTTGTTGCCACCGAAAGAGGGATCAGGTGGTAGGTGGACGCCCGGCAAGTCTGGGGAGACTATGACTGATCCTACCTACACCCCAGCTCAGTCCAGCATCCCCAGGGGAGCATCCTCCTCGAGGAGTTCGAGGGAAAAGAGGATGGCTCAGCCCCATGGGATGAAGCCCAAGAGACGAAGGTACACGATGATCACAGCATCTTCCCGCACTTCCACCACCACCACCACTACTACTACACACCCACCATTTCCCCCACCATCCAGCTACAACTACCTCAGCCACCACCACTACTACCACTACACCCACTCAAATACACCACCCATCTTCACCACTTCCACCACTACCACCACCAGCCACCAAGCAGGACCATCATTCCACCTATCATTCCCCATAAGATCATCTCTACCTCCCAGAGCATTATCCAGAGTATGCTGACAAAGAGGAAATGTAGTCCCCAATCTGGGTGACACTCTTGTCAGTGATACGTTTGAGAAACTGGATCGGATGGAGCAAGAGTCAGAGAAGAATCTGGATCAAGCCCAAGCCTCAGACACTGATGTCAACATTAAAAAGACTGAATGGGCAGCTTGTTTTGCAGAGATCCGAGTCCAACGCGCTGCTCCAAAGTCGAGTGCCTACACAAAGCTCTACAAAGTGAAGAAGCATCTGAAGGTGTCAGGAAAGATTATAGCGTGGGCATATTTGTGATGAATTAAATGTATATGCTGTCAAGAGGGAGAAGGGAATCGAGTACTTCAGATTCCACATGATTTGAAGACTCTCCCTAGTTTTGACCTCAACCAGCTGGCCAAATTAAAGTTGCTATATGCTAATCCAAGGCAAATGTCAGGCTGGTTTGAGGCTGCATTACAGAAAGAGTATCACACCAGGTGGGTCAACTTCAAACCTCAACAACCAACGAGGTATATCAGAATGTCTAAAGTTGATGCATTACTGGAAAACCAAAGATAGTGCTGAAATGGAGTCCTCCACGCACGATGTTAAGAATCCCTCTAAGGAAATGCCACAGGACTTCACTCCACACTTTAAGTGGTAGTACTATGACCGGAGAACGGGTGAAGCTGTTATAGTCTTGCAAAAAAGGGCAAAAATGGATACGATTTGGGTATTTGACCCAATGTGGCTAACTAACTTGTCGGCTGATGATGTATACACATTGTACAAGTGGCCACTATTTTATGATCGCAAGACATTGTACAAGCCCTCCAATTTCAAAACATTATAGGCTCTGTTTTGTATTTGAGTACACGCGGAGCTACAAGAGAGGAAGTACAAGAAGTTTGAAGACCTGATGAAGAATGTTAGACAATAGAGTAACTAGGTCATGGGGGAGTTTGTAGATACATGTGTACCTAGTTTAGGAGCTCAATGTAAATGTCTTTCATGTCTTACATATATGTAAAGAATGGGTATGAATGAAATGTATGTGTTTGTGTGCTTATAATGTTTAATATTTCATTGATTATTGTGTGATAAGCATATTAAACTAACTATTTAGGTTTGTGGTTGTTTACATAGTTCTTAGTTATAATGATTGAGAAACATGCTTAAACTAATCGTGTGAAGTTCTCATGTGAATGGACCATGCTAATGGACCATACGCATGAATACCTCATGCTAATGAACCAGTCACACGACTGGAGCAAGGAGACTGGATCAGTCGCACGAGTGTAACATAAGATTGACTCAGTCGCATGACTGGACATTCTGCGGATGGATCAACCGCATGCTTCAATCGCACGACTGAACCATGCAACTAGGTTAGGTCGCACGAATGGAAAACCCTAACCCATAAATACCACTTAATTCGTGGAAAAACATAACAATTCGAATCCTTACGCACTAAATCATACCCTAGCATCCAAAGACCTAAGATAACCTGTTCCAAGTTCATAGATCGTAGATAATCATCCTACAATCATTCTTAACATTTAGTTCATTCTTAGATTGATTATACTTGCGTTCTCACTTATTGGATCGCCAATCAAATAGGATTCCGCACTATTTGGTTGGTATACACGTAAATCAGTTAGTACTCTGTACCTAAACGGTCCTAACATTTTCCTTATTCTATTCATAACTAAGATGCATTATAAAAATTAGGTTATATTGTGATGTATCAAATAATGGTTATTTGCATGACACCAGCAAATAAGTTATTTTCAAGTGAAATTATAGATGGCTCAAGTACCTCTTGTAACACCCGAAATTTTAAAAGATGAGAAAAAGTGACGAAAAAGAAAGAAAATCCAAATAACCCAAGTTGAGGGGTTAAAGTTGTAATGGGACAAATTTTATATTATTTTGTACAAAAGTGGGTGTGGTCGCTCGCACCCATGTTCCATCAACTTTTTTTCATTTGGATTTTAGAGAGAAAAATGAGCTTTCATCGGTTTGAGAGAGAAGAAGAAGAGAAGATTGGATTTAAGGTGTTTGAACTCATAAACTCTCAGGTTTGGAGGAGTTTTGCCCTGAGGTTGCAAGAGATGAGTTCTAGATCCCTGATTTTTAAATGTTTTAACTTGTTTTGGGCCTGGAAAATGCATGTTGTAATGTTTTTTTTAATGTTGGGTGTGTACCCGTATGATTGTGTGTGGCCTTATTGGGTGGGTGTATGTTTGGGAAGGATTTTGGCTATGTTCATGATTTATGCTTGTTATGATGCTTAGTATGTTAAAATCATGGCTAAGAGCAAGTTAGAATGATGATTTGGGGACTAAAAACTGATGTATGTTAAAATTTAGTTGTTCATGTGCCCAAATAATGTCCATGCGCCTAGAATTATGCACAGGCGCCTAAGTGTTCTCATGCGCCTAAGTCTACTCAAATGCCTAAGTGCTCATAGCCTAAGTCAGGCCCATACACCTACATAGTACCCATACGCCTAAAGAGTTGCCCAGACACCTAAGTGTTGGTCATGTGCCCGTATAGTGCTCATGCTCCCAAAACCTGCACGTACGCCCAAGTTTTTCCCATGCGCCTAAGTGTTCCCATGCCCTAAGCAGTCAAGCGCTCGCATAGTGACCATGCACCTGCATAGTGCTCATGCGCCCAACGCCTTAGAAAATATTCTGAATTTTTGGGAAAAAGGATTTTTAAGCTATGACTTGGAATGTTTCGGGGATGATGTATGTGATGTTATGCATGCTCATGATCTGTTTCTTTATGCTCCTTATTACGTATTATTACGTTGCTTTACGTGACGTGATTATGTTTTTGAACATAAAATATTATCATAACGAAGCGAAAGATCTAAGATTATGAAGGTGGAACATAATGAACGAACAAATGAAAGTCTTGCAAGCAAATGTAAGGAGGTTCACAACTCAATAAGAGTTGTTAGCTTAACTGTGTGTCATACAGCATGCGATCTTGGCTAACCCATGAAGGTTCACACACAGGGAAGTCAGTCTTGGTAACTACTCCATATGTGTGATATGGGATCTTTGTCGCTTAACCCTAGATAGTTGGCTTTATGCCAAGAGGGGGGGGGGTTTAGCATATGACGGGATCTAGATAGAAGTGAAAGATAATGTAAAGTGTTGAAATGTACGAAACGTGTGATACGAACGAAATGAACGACGAAAGAAGATAATAAATATTACCTTGATGTATGATCGTGTGCGAAAATAAGATAATATTTAACAAATGGAAGACAATATATACTTTTATAAAATTAGAACTCAATCAGTGACGCGACTTTTATGTATTTACAGTTGGCAGGTAGTTGTTGCTGAGGATGACACGGGGTGAAGCTACTTGGAAATTTTGGATGGCATCCATTTTATGTAATAATGATGTTTTGCGTTGTAATGCACCGAGTGATGTTTTGTAATGTTAACAACGATGCATTATTTAGCAAAAACAATTATTAATCTATGAAATTGTTTTGTTAAATTATTTCACTACAATATTTTAGTAAATGATTATGAGGTTTTTAAATATCATATGCGATGAATGTCCAACTGTGAATGTTTTGGGAATGGGGACTTACACCTCTTTACGATATGCAATACAAGCTTTCACAGTTTCACAACTTTATCAAAAAAATACAAATAAAAAACACACCGGATCACTGTTACATAAACTTATGACCTGGTAGTTTAATAATTTTTGAATGATTTTAGATAAATTAGTAAAGTCAATTCATTATTATGTATTATAATGAAACTAATGAGAAAAATATGATCTATATTATGTATTACTATCTGAAACTAAAATGTGTAATTATTTTAGTAGAAATTACCCACTTTCTACTCTGAGTTTTCTAATCGCATCTAAAGTTGACTCTTCTCTTCGGTTCCACCCTAACGACAAAACATAGAAACTAAAACTACAAAATCAACAGGGTATTACTATCTGAATCAAGTATTTGATGAAAAAATGTCTATGTCTATAATTCAAGAGATTGTTTATTCATACTTTTTTGCACATAACTAAAATCACTCATTTAGGTAAACCAGTGAAAATAACAACCCTGCACTTGATCATGCTTGCTCTCTGGTATGAGATATAATTTTAGGTTTATTCCTATCTGCATATATGCTAGAATAAAAAATCGATGGGAACTCGACCCACGTGTTGAACTCGACCCAAATCACCTATGAATACTCACTTCTCAGCATCTGCAAAGTAAATACCAAGATGTTAAAATGAGGTTGAGCAATTTAAAAATACACCCCAAATAGATCTTAACTAAACATGTCAAATTTACTAGTGTTTGCGTATAGATTAATTAAATAGGTTTATCTGATACCTTGTATAAGTTTCTAGCCTTAGATTTTTTTACCATACATAAGAAGACAAGAAGAATAAGATGACCAGATCCTAGGCACTCTAAACACCCAGAAAAATTACGAAAAAACCTGCATCGAAAGCAATTAGATGAAAGGCGTGGCACAATCAGGCGTGGCACAATCAGGCGCGCATGGGTGGCAATGTGGATCTCTCAAACATGTGGAAGGAGATGGAGTGGTATACTTGTTTACCTAATTGTTGCAATGCAGAAGTTCTTGAGAAAAGTTTGGAACCACCATCTCTGCTGCCGTTTGAACCGCTGGAGTGATCCATGCATGAAAACGACCACACAACCACAAACCGGTGATTATCAAGCATTTAAACGCCCAGAAAGTCGATTAGGGTTTGGAGATTTGCCTTGATCGTAGTGATATGCCCGAAAGAGAACATGCACCTCCCGATCTTAAGCCGGAAAACTATGTTGCCGTCATCGAGGTCGTGCAACCTTGCTTGAAAGAATGCAGATCTCAATGGCAAAAGAAGCCGACAACGATTACAGGAGAAAAACATGGCTTATAATCAGTACTACACGTAACTGAATCAACAAAAGCTTGCCATGCATAACCATACCACTACTCATTCCCTTTTAAAATTAACTATAGGATCGGATAATCATCACACGTTTAATCTTGATTTTGGTTTTGCGTTTAAAACATATATAAAGACATATTTGATAGCATTACTTAGGTATGAAACTTTAGGATTATATTACAATGATGAAATAGTCATATGTAATATCTTAGGCTTACATATCCAGACCATCATAAATAGCTTGTTTTGTGGATGACTTCCAACTTTTTTTCTATCAAAATAGCCATTATTAATCATCTATGCATTCTTGACCTATAAGATAAATACATACACTTATTTCTTTGATTTTTTAAATACATAAGCAGTTATGTAGCCACATAGTCACCTCCTTTTTGTTTCACGCTACATCATGTCAGGACTACGTACAAAGTGTTTATGAAGTTTTCTACTTTAAAACTAGATTTGCATACAATGTGTCCTATATGCATGCGTGATTTGTATCTAAACTACTTTGTATACATATCATTTTACATAAATGAGCATGCTTACATATATATAGACACATGTTACTATAGGTATTAAATAGTATTACTTTACTTAAATAATAACGTCGGTAGCATTATTATGGATAAGCATCATAAATTTATTATTTCATATTAATATTTGTAACATACTCACTTGATCATATTCTAATTGTATCTAAAATATGTTAGTGTATTGTGTCAATATATGTCACACAACACCACCCCTATGTTATGCCTTAGTATCTATATAGCCAACATTCTTTTGTGTGTTGTATAGTAAACACAAACAAGAATTACACCAAAGCCCTAACCACAAAAACCTAACTCTACCATGAGAGTGGTTTTGTATTGATACCTAATTTTTCAACTTAGGTCACTACACCAAAGACTTATTTTAATAATCATTTCCTTATTCTCATACCAAAATGCCATTAGTTTAATCTCATCATAATTTAGAGTGAAGAAAGAATTAAAGAGCAAACTCATTTAACTCTGAATTTACTCTACAATCTATCAACTAAGTGTTGTTATAGCATAAGTCGGGGTTTACTGCCATAACTGTCTTAAGCCGAAATGTCATCAACTAAATGAATTAACCACATCAATGCACACACAACCTAACTTAATTATATTCATGTTAGGTTCATATCCTTTCTAATACATTATTGATACAACAGTTTTTTAACTCCTTCAGTAACATAATACATTTGATATGACATGAAATCTGTAATATCATTAGATAAGAGAATTATTGAACATGATACTCAAAAACCACCCAAAAGATGCAGACTAGGCTAGGGAAACCTTGACCATTGAACTAGTTACACAAGCCAGAAAAAAGGAGCATCAACACCCAACAAATTCTTAATATAGATTCACAGGCATCTTTTAGATCTCAAGAGTCAAAAATGGCACCAAACTGAATATTTTGCTCATAGAACACTAGCAATTTTACCAAAAAGAAAAAAAAGAAAAGAAAAAAAGACTTGGCAAACTCTGGAAGCCAGAAGGTATAACCACTCCAAACTGTTCCAGTTTAACTGATGAAAGAATCACAACGTTCTCGAAACTAAGATAAAGATCATAGCAGGGTCAGAGTGGATTGGGGTGAAGATGACATGCAATGGTAACATCTTGCGCAGTTGCATGATGGCAAATTGTGTGATTGTGGTGAGAATGTTTTAACCTGCGGAAAACACGCTCTAAGCAAGCGGAGTTAAAATTAGAGGCTGCTTGTGTGCTTAAAAAGATAAACCATCTGGCTGAAGTTGACCTACAAAAACATTCTGAAAGAACAAAAGTATTTATGTCAGCCTTTTAATGCCAAATAGCTAGGTACAAAATGTGGGAAGATATGGAGGGAGAGAATAATAAACAAAACGTTAGAACCACCCTGATTTACAAGGAAAGCGTATAACTCTAAATTTAAAAATTTCTATCCAGTAGATTTCTAAAATAGTTGTTTATATTTATGGAGGAATTTAGATGTTTTAATATACTGAACTAGTCAAATTAGAAAAAGTTGAAAGAAAAGGAACAGATTGAACTGGCTGCCCAAAGACTCTTTAATGCATATAACATTTAAAACTGTATGTTTTATCTTCATTTGTGTAAATCAAAACTCAAAAATAATGTGTAGATTTTTTAGAAAGTGCAAAGGATTGTCCAAATACCTTTAAAATGGAGCATTTTAATACCTTTAAAATGGCTCAAGTTTAAAGGGTGTTATCTGGAGGAGGAAGATTTGAAGTCTGTTTGGAATCAATGCATGGAGTGAGAGGAGGGAAAGAAGGAATCGCCTTCAAGATGAACTTCCTGCCACTTTTTAAAGTGCTTGAACCAAGCTCATGCAAACGAATTCTAGGTGGAGAAACTCGCTTCTTATTTGGTGATGATGATGCTACTTTCACCTTATCATGTTGTTGGATAGAAGAATCTTTTAGTATATTGGGTGTATCATCGTCATCGATGTTAGAAGACAGTTTAGCCCCACCAAACAGAGTCACTGGAGAGACAGAGGAGCCATGGAAACCAAGGGAAGAGAACCTCATACGGCTAGGAGGTAGCACTTGAGCTCTTGAAGTGCTTGAGCTTGACCAGTCTCCAGGTGAGAATTCATCCATATATTCACCATTGGGATAGAATTCTTGATCTGTTTGGACAATCTTGTTACTTGCTTCTGTCATCATGTCAAAGCTAGAAGAATCATTAGATCTGGGAGTGGTGGTCACATATGGAGGGCATTCAGATTCTGGTGATGGGGCGTATCTTCCAGGAAAAGCACGATCGTCTGAGGCATCATTTCCATGTCTAAACAAGAAAATAACATCTCAAGTAAATTTCATATTTATAAACTCTTCACATTTAGAAGTTTGGTTAAAATTTATGATTTACATCTTACGTTGAACATTGAAATGATGGCGTCTGAGGAGACAAATTGGCTGGTTTATGGAACTCAGGAAGAGAGGATCTCGACCTAATGGGGACCATTTTGAGTTTTTTGTCATCAAATGAATCACTTACATTCTCATTAACAGATTCCATACGAATTTCTCTAATCAAGCTGCTTACTGAGATGGACATAAGAATGTGATTAGAAAAGCAAGGGAAAAAATACATCAGAAATTTCAAGGTAAACATGAATAGCAATCTTGCTTCCTAGTTCCTAGTTTGCTAGCTTAGGAAGATATCAATTGTCCTTTTTAATAGGGTGACCAAACACTTCTACAGATAATACACCATAAGTTTAAAAAAACAAAAATATAGAATCCCAACAAATGGTAGACAACACTTTATGAGTTTTTAAGGAAATCAATAGGAAGAGCATAAATGCAATGACTACAAGTGGCTAGAAAAGTGTTAGTTAGTGTGTTTGTCAAGGTTGTTCATGACAAGTCCACTACTTTGGAACTGTTTTTTAGCAGCTTGCATGGACATACAAATTCTAGACAAGTATTATTGCGCCATCACTGTCTCATGTGATGTCTAATAACAGGAATTAGATAAACAGCTGCAACATACTGTGTTTGGAAAATTCTGGTTATACAAATATATTATAGAAATGACCATGATAATGATATTTAAATCATTTAACACTGAAACTTTTATTAACATTAATAATTCAACAAGTTATTGAAGTCCGAATGGAATACTTGAAGAAATGTGATATCAACTCACAAAACTCTAAGAACTTGAAAACTAAGCTTAATGATATAATTTTACATATCCTCTTCATAATCAGCTTTTCAATTATTTGAGGCCTAGTAACCAGAATCAAGCCCATAGACTAAAAATTGATTGTTGCAACTTTGAATTACACCATGAGCATTCACCCAAGATTGCAAACGTGTGCTCAACGGTTCCATGGTTATCATCATTCCTTGCAACGGGACCATATGAAAGGACTAGTAACAAGATAGTGAAGATACTCAAGCAATCAAAAGGAATAGAGATATAAGTCAAGGATAGCTTGGTGTTTAATTAAAAAGAAATACAAGAAAAAAACCCAGCTATATGGATATTCCCCAACCCAAGCCTACATGTCCCTCCTTTGAGCTTCTTCAGATGACATTAGGTTGGGCATTCAATACTTGGCTAATTGGTTTCTAGTTTTTTCCCTATCACATGATATCAATCAATTCATTTATAAATTATCATAATATCACTCAGAACACTATACACACACACATGTAAACTTTGCCATCATAATCAGCACATCTCAACATTATGCTTTAAAAGTAATCCAAATTATCAGAAATGACAACTCAAAGATGGTAGGTTTGCATATCTACGCTAAATCTTGTTGCCATTAATATATAAATATTACCTCCTTTTATGCCATATATATTTTGACACCCTTCACAACGACATCCTTCGGAGCATCCAACATTAGCCTATTGAGATGAATTATTTAGAATAGATAAATATGACTGAATGATGAAAACAAATAGCATCTAACATGAATTGAGCCATGTTCACCTGATAACATTCACAATACTTTTTCATGCACATTGACTTCTTGCAGTTGCAACCCCTTTTGTGTCTTCCTGCAAGAGATGCCACTTGGTCTCCATCCTCCTGTACACAATCATTAGTATTCATAGCTGCTTGTAGAAATCAAGATGAGATTAAGCAAGGTAATTGGATAAGTGCTTTGAAGCTGATTATAAAAAACATAATGATCTAAGAAGCAACAACTGAACGTGTTGCAAGAGATACTGTTTAAATGCCCCTTATGTTGTTTCTGATAACCTTAATCTTGAGTGATTAATTATGAAAGTTCGAGGGTCTGTTTTGTCAATGTATTAAAAGTTTGTTTTTTTATTTTTGTTCAATGATTTTGAGTCTTTTTATGTAGTCGATGTTTTCCTTGTTTGCAAGATTATGAGTCGGTCCAAATTAGGTTAAATAGGAGTAGATTGGTTTCTAATTCTTGTATCTGAACATTTTGATTTGAGTAATAGAAAGAGTTGTGGGTTGTCCTCCCCAAATCATCAGTGTTTGTGTGTTTGATTGAAAGGCCAATTTCCAACAGTTTCAAGTTGTAAAAATCAGATAACTAGTTAATTTAGGTGTTTGTTCATTCTCATTCTTTGAGTAACTGATACATAACGTGACCAAAATGACGTTCTTCTATATAATTATTATAACTGTGCATTAAAAGTATGACAATCTATTTATATTACCACATTAATACTGTTTATAGGTTATCTATTAATAAATTTTCATATAAATTATCATCTATAAAAATTAAAAATCTTCTTTTACCATAATAATATTAAGAAATGAAGATGAAACATAACTGTAAGAAATAATCAGTTTTGTTACAACTGGTATGAAATTGATTATCTGAAATAATAGCAGATAATCAGTTTCTCATCACACATTGAAACACTCCCTAAGAATCACATACCAACATCTGGCTTCTTGGAGGTTTTTTAGAGTGAGCAACAATCTTAGGAGCAAATGCAAGTGGATCACGTGATTCAATGTGTTGTCGTGTCTCGAGAACAGTATTTTCATATTCGGTCTGTTGAAGCAGCCTTGGCAGGAACAAGAATCAGCACATAAATTCCAGCAGCAAAGCAGTCACAGTATCTGCAACATAAATCGTTTTCTAATCCTCAATTTCAATGTAAAGTGTAAAGTCAAACACTAGATTGACCTACAGTTTCAAAACACTTGGTCTTCTTACAGTTGCAGTATTTGCAACCATCACCATTACTCTCTGCCTTCTTTCTGAAACATATAGAGTAACACATGAACATGTGAAAGGCACCAAACTGCTTACACAAACCAGTTAGAGAAGATTAAAAATGTAGAGAAAACAAAGAGAAGCAGAAATTCTTATAGTGTTTCTACAAAAAGGTCAGTTTGGGTTATCATTCATCTCTAAATGGCCAAACATACAGTTAAAAATAGCTAAAAAGAAAACAAGTCAAACAAATCAAAAGGCGCTTAAAGTCAATTCGAACACTTAGTCCCTTCACTAAGGATATTATTTATAGAATAGTTTCAATTATATTTTTATGAATTTAAAAAATGGTAGGTGCTACTAAACTACCCATTTTGCCTATTACCCCCTTTCCAAACTACCCATTTTGGCAGCAGGCTAAAGTTTACAGACAGCATAGCAAAAGGAATGGCTCAAAAGTCGGTGCATGGAAATACTTAAGTTAGAAAAAAAATAGATTATTATTGGTTTTTGTTTAAGTTTAATACATTTATTACTTTATGAGTTTGATAGAAAGACAACCAAGAATTGACCAGTCAAAGATATCCATATATACTTTACCCGTTGCCCAAGGGCCCAACCTTCCCAACTCACTCATTTTGGCACCTATAGCATACACCATAAACTTAGTATCAGAGAGTATTTTACAAAATTAGATCAGTCAAATGGCATGAAGAAATACCTTTTCTTTTTGGGATTTGATCTGGCGGATGCATCAACTCTCTCAACTTGTTCAGAGTTAAGGCTTCCCTGATCAAACTTTTCTTGATATTCCACAATTTTCATGGATTCTGCATTAGTATAAGGAATTTGAAGTGCATATTCCTCACTTGTAGCTAAAACATTCTCCACTAAATTTGTATTGGATGAAACAGTAGGGCATTGTATGTTATCTTGCTTATGAGAACTAATAGATATCAACGTTTTCCCTCCACCACTTCGATATTTCAAAGGCTTGGCATTAACAATGCTATTCAAGTGCAAGCCTATACCTGAGGGCTTGGAAACATTTACATGAGAACCCCTAGTAGATTGAGACATAGAAGATTCTATGACTTCTGATATTGCAGCAGTGCTTGAGGAATTTGGGGAGCGATGATAATTTTCGACAATTCTGTCTTGAGCTGCCTCAAATTGAAGGCGTCTGCGCTTGCCAAGTTGACTTTTACCGACCTACACCAAGTATAGCAAGAATAAGAGAATTCTACTTTTGCATCCTTTTAAGTATATACATGAAATGAGCTAACAGAATTGTGTACCAACATTCAGCCACGCTTCAACAAGCTTAATCTTATAAATTGGTTCAAGGGCTAACAAAATTGTGCACCAACTTAATTGAAATGTTTGAGCACAGTAATTACCTTGATTTTACACTTATAACTAAGGGGTTGTTTGGCATCCTCTTAATCAACCTCTTAATGGTTCAGAGATCTGAATGGTTCAGCACTTAATGGTTCAGACAACTTGTTACACGAGCAAATGTCTGAATGGTTTAGACATTTGCCTTTGAATGGTTAAGCATTATACTAGTGCTGAATGGTTAAGAGGTCTAATGCTGAATGGGTCAGATGTTTGAATTTGAATAGTTAAACGATATACTAGCTCTTAACGGTTCATACTAGCTCTTAACGGTTCATACCTCTTAATGGTTCAAGCCTCTTATTGGTTCAGCACTTAATCATTTAGAAGTTGTCAAACACCCCTAAGAGTATGTCATGTAGCTTTTTAAGGACCAAGGTGTAACATGGATCAAGTTGCCCAAGTGCCTATGATTGCACACAGCATGGTAAGAAAAGTGGACCCTTAACAAGAAACTGGACATGACTGGCAAAACCATTTTTTATTCAAACTATTTTCTGTAGGCCTACATAGTAACAAAAAAACTTATGGATGTAATGTAAAGAGCCAGTACAGGAATTTAGGTGCAATTGATGAAAGGTAAAAGCATGTTTATCCTAAACTTTATGTGCATAACAACAATTATGGTGTTCACTCTATGCGCACAACAATTTGTTGGCAACACTGGAACCTATTCTCTTGTCATGATCCTAACACCCAAAATACACAGATAAATATAAAACCAACTAGTGGACGGTTCATTATGCAGCACAAAAGTAATTATAGATGAACACTTTTCTGTAATAATATTCTGTTAAAGAAGCGAAGGGGCACAAGCGATGTACACCTACCTGAGCCACTAGTGGTTGGTTACGTTGTTGTCCACAGATGGGAGATCTTGGCAAATACTAGTTTGCAAGCAACTGTTGTTTTCACACCATTATTCTCAACAGGTTTGGGACAGGACAATTCAAGGTCCTCTTGTTCTTGCTCAACATGTGTAGGTGATGTCAACACGTTATCATCTTCATATTTAAAGGTTTCCATAGATCCCTCTGGGTTAACTGAATCAAACATTTTGGTAAGGGCGTGTTTGAAATTTTTCGAACTAGAATTTTCCAGATTTGGACCAGTAGTGTTATTATCTTCTAGAGATGATGTATGACACTCAGGGCTGTATACAGTTATAAAATGAAGAATTAGTTTTATGTTGTATTGAAGGCAATATGTATGAGATTCATATCCAAACAAGGTTTTACCTTTCTAAATCAATAGACCGCCGATGAGTATGGATTGTTTTGATGTGAATATGAGGGGAGGGGAGTTAAAACCAGGAAAGACTTGAGTTGTTTTTGTCCCTTTTACAGGCTTTATAGGAGAGAGATTGTTGATGTAATTAAAAATAGGGGAGTCCTGAAATGCGAATAAAAGAACATTTTAACTTTAGCATGCCTTGTATGATCTTAAAGATATGTGCCATGAATATTACACTAAATGCGTATAGAATTGTAGTCCAGCTAATCCAATCAATTAAACTACCATCACTCAACTGATGATCAATTAACCTTCTAGCACTTAATCAACAAACTGATTACAATGATGCCTACAAAGGCCTAAGAAGTTCAATTGATTATAAAATCTACTACATTCGGGGGTTACAAGCGTATGAGCATTTCAGTATTGCACTGATCGTCTGTTCCAGAGGTACAATTGAAAGGATTATTTTCAGTTTGTTAGAAATTAATGAACAAGCAAAAGTCAAAAGGAGGCAAACCTATTCACTTCTATGAATGCTTAGTTGTGCAAGTAGTTTAATTTAGAGAAGCAGGAACGTTGAAATGCAAAAGTGGCGATTGAGCATTCTAATGAAGGAGTAGCTTATGCTCAACATAAGAGATGGCAAACATCATCCCATTTACTTGTGAATTGTGGCCAGTTTAGGTTGCATTTTACCTCAAACCAACCAAAGGAATTAATCCAAAAAGAATTTAGCTAAGGTGGAATGGGTTACACAGGTCACCAAAAGTCTATTTCTAACGCATACAATCTCCTGAACCATTTCATGAATAGCTTCATATTACTACTGTAATAGTATTGCTTTTGTAATAGCAAATTCAACACATTAAATTCTTACAAAAAAATAATCAAAAAAGGAGTTTATAATGCTTGTGGATATCCATTTCAGCAAAGCTCTTTTCATCACAGGTCTTGTTTAACTGATCACACAACATGTTAAAAAGCCTTTAACATGTTTAGAAAGCCTAAGCAGGAACGTGTTTGAAATTTTTCACCAAGTTAACTAGGAGATGTGTTTTTTGTTTACTTAATGTTACATTCGTGAAGCCTTAGCGTTTAATGATCTGGCTCAAAAACATTTCGTTTCCACCCCTACGATACAATCTAAAACTTGGGACTCTTTTTCAAGTTTCAACAGCAAGCAAAGAACCAAACACCCATCATCTTATAATAAAACAATAACTTTCTAAGCTTATAGAAGTTACTTGCTAAGCAACATTTGCAACATATCCAAACCTAAAGCAGTACTTACAATTCCCAGCCTGCAATCCAACAGTAAAGAGACCTAACTCTTGGATTAAACAAAAAGTCCAAACACTATTCACAAATACCGCTTATAACAACTTAGAAAATTCCAATAGTAACATCAGGTGATTCCCGACCAAAACTACAAACCACTATCACATCTTCAGACACTTAAGAAACCAATGCAAAGCATAGAGCCACAAAGGTCAATTCTCCAGAAATCAAACTGATATCATAAACCCATCACTAGAATCCAAAACCCATCGATTGTCCTATAACATATTCCAATTTCAACCAGCTTACAACTGATCATTTGCAATCGGAAGCAACGAACAAATGTAACATGATTGATGATAGAAATAAGATGTTGCTGTATTTACAATGATAGCTGTGGATTGTGGTTCAGTGGTGGAGGCGATGATTGCTGCGGTGGAGTTATTTGGATTTTGAGGAGCAGGGGATCCCATTTTGTGACAAAACCCTAATCCTCCTTCATATACTTGAGTTGAGTCTGCTGAAATCAATTTGGGTACAAATTAAAATGAACGGTAATTGCGCAAATAAAAGTTAATGAATGATTTTGCTTTTAATTTTGTTTATGTTTTTGTTTAGAAATATTGTTAAATCGAGAGACATGTATGTGAGGGGCGGGATTTCGAAATTCTTGGGCCGGAATTTATGATGGTATTATTAATTATTAATTAATTAATTATTTATTTATATTATATTTATATTATATTTATATAATTTTATTTTTATTAATATTTGTACCAAGGCAAAACTAAACCCCTATCCCTATGATTATATTTCAATTGTATCGAAACTTTGTCTTTGGTACCGGAAGGTTTATTTGTTTTTCTCTTTGCACGAAGAGAAGAGGACATCATAGATGTAATATTTGAAATACCTCAGGAATGTTTGATCAATTTTGGTTGGATTGACTCGTCTAGAAAAATGTAGTCATACAATCATCGTATGTCAATGATAGCGCCAACATTGATTACCTGCACCATCATAATAACTCATTCGTTCTTGTTTAGATATGTTTGGATCTATGTATGTGTGAATGTTTTAACTGATTTTGGGGCTAGAAACACATGTGTGAATGCTTTTATTTAAGTGGGTTTTGTGCCCGTATGAATGTGTATGTGTGAATGTGGGTGGGTTTGAATTTGGTGATTTATGATGTTATGATAATGTCATGTTCTTATGATGATGCTTAGAATGTTAGAATGAGCTTAGAACATGTTTAATTGATGAATTGGGACTGAATATGATGATGATAGTATGTGTTGGCTGCACATGCGCCTAAAATAGACCCATGCACCCAACGTTCGAATTGTGTAAGTGTCCCATGCGCCCAAAACCCCATGCGCCTAAATAGTTATCATGCGCCTAGAATAGGCTGCAAATTTACTAAGTATTCATGCGCCTAAAATAGCCCATGTGCCTAGGCACTCATGTGCCTAGGCACTCATGCGCCTGCATAGTGCTCATGCGCCTAGGAATTTGCCCAGGAGACTAAGTGTTGGGTCATGCGTCCCAATAGTACCCATGCGCCTAGAACTTTCCCATGCGCCTAAGTGTTCCCATGCGCCCAAAAAGCCATGCGCCTGCATAGTTCCCATGCGCCTAGGACTTAGATTATCTTTTTGAATTTTGGAAAAAATGTAAAGTGTAGGCTTTGAATTGGGAAGTTCCTGGGGGTGAAGTAAGTTGACTTTATGATGTCATATGTGGTGTGATCGATGATGTTATGATTTGTGGCATGCATAATGATGTGTGATGATGCTATGTATGTATGGTTACGTTATCTTCCTTGTTATGTATGTTCATTTTCCGTGGCTTTACGTGGTATGATTATGAAAGTAAATGGAAAGTATTACATAATGTAAAGCGGAAAGATAATGAAAAGAGGAACGTAAAGTATGAAAGATGAATTCATTAATGAATGATGAAATGGAAAGGCTTACAAGCCAATGTAAGGAGGTGCACGACTCTAAAATGTCGTTAGCTCAACTGTGTGTGGTTTAACTAACCCGTAAGGATACACACAGGGGTCTAGTCTTTGTGACTGGCCAAATGTATGGCTTATAGAAGTGATCTTGGTTGCTTACCCCGTTACTGGTGCCAGACTATGTGTGTTATGGAAGTCTGATCAACTTTGGCCTAGTACCCACTTTGTGCCTACGTTTGGGGTAAACTTATGTAAATTAGGATCCTTGTAGCTTGCCCCGGTACTGGTGCCATGCTATGTGCGTTATGGAAGTCTGATAAACTTTGGCCTAGTACCCGCTTCGTGCCTACGTTTGGGGTATAGCTGATGACATTGGTCGGAAAGATAGAATGAAAGATGAATAATGAATGTTAATGGAAGATAACAATGATATTATATGTGTGTACGCATGATGTATGGCCACGTATAGAAGTAAAGAACGGTTTTAAGTGAATGAAAAGTATTTTACTTTATAAAACTAGAACTCACTCAACAACACTGACTTCTATGTGTTTCCAATTGGCAGGTAAGGTTGTTGAGGATGGCATGAGACAACTACTTGGATTATTTTGGATGGCATCCATTTCGTGTTATGATAATGTTCTTGTGATTTAATGCAAATTATGATATTTTGTAACAATTATCTACAATGTATTATTTTGCAAAAGCAACTATGATTATATGAAATGGTTTAAATTTATTCCGCTGCAATGTTTTTTAGAAATTAAAAATGTAAATTATATGTTTTATGTGCAATGATTGCCCAACTGTGAGCGTTCCGGGAACGGGGCCTTACAAGTTGGTATCAGATCCAAAGTTTATGTGAAACGGGTTAAAATTTTCAAAAGAAACATAAACTTAAACTAAAAATTGGACAAAAGGAAAGGATGCCAGTCCGAGTAGCTGTTTGCCATCAGCTATTTTCTTTAATGATAATCGATATTATGTGCACATGTTATTTGATCTGTTTGCCCTTATTAGATTTAGATACTGATGTAGTCAGGATAGGAAATGCTTGGGGTATGAAAAGTAAAGTAAGTGGCTAATCACAACTGGCCACTGTAGTTAGGGACTTACTATACTTGACATAAACTGAGCTATTCCCTTGAATGATTGTTTTAGTGTTTGAATCTTATAGCGTGTTAGGGGATGGTCGGTGGTAGATCGTCAAAGGCTTCGCGAGGTGGAGTTCATGGTGGAAGTGGTGATGGATCATGGGTCACAAGAGGAAGGCCTCGAGCTGAAGAGGTGGCTCATGAAGAGCCCGAGACCCCTCATCCGGAGGGTGGTGACGAGAGTGCTAACTTAAAGGCCTCAGTGAAGGAGGTTATTGTAGAGGAGGTTCATCAGGTCATGCAAATGATCTTACCGTTTGTAGTGACCGAAGTGATAGATGTTGTACAAGAAGGAGAGAGGAAGGATAGGAATAGGTCCTCGGGAGGGAGAGAGCAGCCGGAGACTGAAACAATTGTCTCTACCGATGTGGAAGAGGAAGAAGAGCCTGTGCTGGAGGCAGCACGAGGCTGTAACTATGGGGCATTTCAAAGGTGTAAGTCCCTGACTTTTGATGACAATGGCACTGCTACTGCTCCTCATCGGTGGTTGAGAGAGATGGAAGTTGTTTTGGATATTAGCGAGTGTTGTGAAGATCAGAAGGTGAAGTTGCCACTAAAGATCAAAAGATACATTCAGGGCTTGCTGGCGGACATCCGCAGGCACATGATCGTCGCCCGACCGAGCACATTTAGGTCGGTGGTTGATTTGGTGGGAAGGTTGTACGATGAAAGGGAGGTGGTGGTGGCTGAGGTGAGTAAGAAGGGTGGTGGTGGCTGAGGTGAGTAAGAAGGTGGTGGTGACCGGAACTGGAGTGCAAAGAGGTTTGGACGTGGCGGGGCCGCTCCAAATAACAAGAGTGCACGAGTGGATGACCGACGTGTGGTCACATCCGGTGTGGGATCGAAGAGGTGTGTTAAGTGTGGAAGGGAGCATGTTGGGGAATGTAAATTGGGATCCAATGTCTTCGGTGTAGAATGATGGGGCATGTGGTAAAGGACTGCAGGGTGAGGTGTGTTAGAACTGTAGCGAGGAGGGCCATAGGAGCAGGGAGTGCAAGAAGCCGAAGGCTGAGAGTTCCGGGGTGAAGAAGACAGCCGGGACTGAAGGACAGAAAGCTAGTGCCAGAGCTTTCATGATGACCAGGGAGGAGGCTAGGATGGACCCCGATGTTATGCCAGGTATGTTTCTAGTAAACCAAATTCTTGCTTCTGTGTTATTTGATTCAGGTGCTAGTAGGAGTTTTATTTTTTCTACTTTCTGTGTTAAGTTGCCTGTTTGTAGTAGGAGTATTGATAAGCCCTTCAATGTAGAAACTGCTATAGGTAAGTCTACCATGATTTCTTAGATGATAGAAGGCTGTGACATAGAATTAGAAGGTCATAAGTTTCTTGTTAGACCGTTCGTGATTACCTTAGGCGGGTTTGACGTAGTCCTAGGAATGGATTGGCTGGTGGACTACGAGGCGTATATCATATGTCATAAGGAGATGATCTGATTAACAACGCCTGAATAGGAGTTCGGTGACGGTTTACGGTGATCGAGTCACGACGATTCCGAAGGTGATTTCAATGGCGGTGGCGGGGAAGTGCTCGAGGCGTGCATGTAGTGCCTACTTGACCGCGAGATCAATTTCCAATTGACTTGATACCGGGTGTCCAACCTGTTGCTAAGGCACCGTATCGGTTGGCTTTGACCGAGATAAAGAAATTGATAGAGCAATTTCAGGAGTTGCTTGATAAAGGGTTCATTATATTGAGTATCTCTCCATGGGGTGCTCCGGTCTTATTCGTAAAGAAGAAGGACGGTAGTATGAGGATGTGTATCGACTACCGCGAGCTGCACAAGTTGACGGTGAAGAATCAGTGTCCATTATCGATGATTGATGACTTTGCAGGACCATTGAAGGGTGGTCAAATACAACACAACAACACAAAGAGGAAAGTAACTAAACTTAATCAAACAGTGAACTGGACTAGCCACAAGTAAAAACACTAAGAACACAAGTAATTAAGAGACAGAACACAAGAGCAAGATGAACAAGGAGATGGTTTTCAAGATTGCAGTATATTGTTTTCTCAATGCTATTACAAGTGTTACAAAGCATATCAATAAAGTTACAAGAAAATGAGATACTTATACTACATCCTACAACCGGCCATACTATGAAAGCTAGTTGGATACAATTGACTAGACTCAAAACAAAATCAATTGTAGAGTCAAAAAGGCAGATTGCCTTTTTGACTTTGTGACTATGACATGCCATAGCTCACATCTGTATCTATTACAAAAAGGATAAAGTACATGAAGTAGAAAGTTTACAGACTCAAGACCACAATGTATAGTTACGAAAAACATGGACCTTTTCACCAACTCATGTAAGTTGTGATTTTATAAGTTTACAGCGGAAAGGAGTCCAGCTTTATGGAAAAGTACATCAGATAAATCATGCTACTAAAAGTCTTCTGAAGAAATCTGTCTTCATGTGTGGAGATTTGGAAGACTTTGTCTTTGAAGCTTCGGAAGACTTCATCTTTGGCTTCGGAAGATATTGGTCTTGGATTCAGAAGATTTCACACTTAGAATATTTCTGTTGCATGTGTGAAACTTCCGAAGCATTCTTCTTCAGTACTTGTGCAGTATGCATGCAGAAAGACTTTGGTTGCTTCAGCCTCTATGCATATTCTCTACAAACTCCCCCTAGGCTGATGCTACCTAAACTCTTGAAGACTTCAGATATCAATAGTCCTCATCAGGATGATAACCGGTCCTTTCTTCATAAGATGATTAGGATCCTTCAGACTACAAAGTATCTTCTCATGTCAAAGAGATCATGTAGAGGCAATTGTGACATGTATTGCCAAAGGTAGACATTCTCAATGTCATGATCTCTGATAACATGCCACCTTTCTGAATTTGTAGTGTATGTCCAGGACCGGATGGGTCTTTCTGATGCAAGATGAGCTATTGGAATGGGAGATGATGGAGCATCCTCTAGCTACACATCCTTAGGATGTTTTGACTCATTATGAGGTTCAGAAGAGGACGCAATCTTCTTCTTCTTCTTCTTTGGCTTTGGTTAGAAGCCATCTTTTCTTTCTCTTTACTACTTTTAACTGAGAAGACTGGCCTGCAGTACCGGATTGATCTTCATTGTCTTTCTTAGTTGGGTCTTCTACTCTCACAGGTTCAGATTGAGAGTGAGTCTGACCCTACTGTGGATCAGAAGATGAAGCTTGCTGAGATTCAACAGGAGGTCCAAGTTGTGATGTCTTTGGTTGTTCAACCTTAACCTCCACTTCAGGTGGGGCTTGACTTGGAGGGGAATGTAAGTCAACTAGCTCTCCACTCTTGATCTTCTGCTTGATCACCCTGATATGCTCATCCATAATGGATAGAGATATGGGGCCAAGTCGCCTTTTGGAGAATCCATACAGCTTCAAGAAGCTCATCATCCTCTGCCTGTCAGCAAATTTCTTCATGCTTTTATGGATAATGGCTCTTGACTTAGTGGCTTCTTCCCTTAGCTTTCTTTTGGTTGTCTTTCTTTCCTTGACTATCTCAAGTTCAAGTTGTTTAAGATACTCAAACTCAATATAATTAAAAGATAAGGGAAGAAGTGCTTCTGCCTGATAGAGGCCTGTGGCACTTAGGTAGTTGGTCATCTTAATCCTTTCTTCTTCTTTATCTACCTGAGGTTCTTTTTAAACCACATCCTCATATGTAGGGCTTTCTTGAACTAGGAAGAGAGTAGGCACATGCTTGTATAATCTTTTATTTCTTCTATCTTCTTTGATTTGTACTAGCCGCTCTACATCTTCTGCCTCTTTCTTCTCCCTTGACCTTTCCAGGTCAACTAGTTCCTTGAGTTCCTCCAAGGGAGAGAGGTGAAATTATCTATGTCATAGTTCCTTGTTTGTAGGTAGTTTATCCTGACTGCCCTTAACTCATCATTTTGAGTATCTGGTCTGGGGGCAGCCTTGATTGTAGTCTCCATGAGTCTTGCAGACCCAGAAGAGGACTTTATCCCCTCAACTTCCTTTTCCTCTCTCTTTTCTCCTCCTCAATCTCCTCAGAAGTCATTTTTCTTTTCCCTTTGTCACTCACAGACCTTTATGACTTAGGGTGGAGAGAGCTTTGGGCTTCATTGCTTGATGTAGCTTCTAAGCTCTGGCCAGAGAGAGGTTGAGAAGCACCTTCACCAGCAGGTGTCTCAAAAAGGGAATTGATCTCTGTAACAGTTATTGGTGATCAGACAGGGTTCTCAGGTTCTGTGACTGGGCCTTCAGTCAAGGTTTCCTCTATGAAGCTAATCTTAGGGTCTGCCTCAACATCAGTTGACCGATGACATTGCTTGATTGCCATAGTCTTCTTCTAAGGCTGAACTCTGCAGTGATCCTGTCTTGGATTCTTTAGGCCAACTTGTCAGCTTGTCTTGATTGGCTTGGATTGACAAGTGGTATGTTGACTAAATCCAGACCTTTATAGAAGTTCAAGGTCTGAAAGTTGAAGATCTCCTACTGCCCTTGAACTCTAATGATGATTAGGGCTTTCCTGTTGCTGTCATACCTCCACCCAATGATGTGATTGGAAGATGGTGGAGATGACATAGCCCTTGGTATCCCATCCTCAAACAGACTCTGTATGAAGGAGTCTATGTAGTCCACATTAATGTGAATTTGAGGAGGTTGCTGAGAATGCACAATTGCAAGTGAGGATGGTGAGTCCTTAGTGTCCATTCTCTCTGAAGAATTCCTAGGTTATGTAGATGTAATAACTTTCTCCCCATTTTTGGTAGCATAACCCACTTGCATAGGTGAGCCAGGAGTTAGATCAATCATATCCACAGGTTCTTGTGTTCCTGGTTGAGCTCTTCTTAAAGGTCTCCCAGCTAGTTTTTTCTTAAGATATGAAATCTAAAGTTGCTGATCATTGACCCTGTTCTTCAAGGTAGTCACTTGAGATTCAAGGTGACTAACCTTGGAGACTAAATAGGTGCATGTTTTAGATAGTTTTTGCACCTTTAGTCTTAAATTCCCCTCATCTTCATCAAAAGAATCATTAGAGGATGAGATGATTAGACCAAAGTCCTCACTCTCACCACCAGCTTCATGTTCTTGGCTGCTAGATTTCCTCTGCTCACTGGCAATCTCAGTTGAGATGTCAGTGGACTAAGTTGCCATGGTTGAGGTCTTAATGATGTAATCACTTTCAAAAGTGAGAGCCTCTTCCATATAGATATCCTGAACAGGTTCAGAAGTGTCCACCTCAGTAGTAGGTGACTGATGGGGGCTAGAAATAAGAGCCTCAGAAGCATTCATCTCTCTTTGAGTGAGGGAAAAGAAGAGAGAATCATGGTACTCACTGAAACCTAGATCTTTATTAGTGTAGAAATCAAGGTTGGGGATTGGTTGGTTGAGATCTGAAGGCTGGGGATGGTAATTGTCCCCTGAAGTTTGATCACTTGAGTATTGAGACTCAGAGTGATGGCTTAAGGTAGTTTGGCTTATGAGCTCATCAGGCTGAGCATGAGGAACCTCAGCACTAATCCTTGAAGAGATGGGAGTGGTTTGTTCCTGAGGAGAAGTGGGAGCTCCAGTGTCCACTTCCTCCTGTATGGGTGAGTGTATAGGGACCTGCACGGACTGAATAGTCTGAGTAGGGGTTCGTTTAGATTTTCTTTGGTAGGTGAGGGTGATTTGTGGCTGTGTAAGTGGTTGGGATGTAGTAGGTGTGGGTTCAACACTAGCTGGTGCTGCAGGTTGTCACCTTGAGCAATGAGCTCCAACATTTTTGGGACCAGGGTGTTTCTACCCCAGAGAAGCCAACAGTGGGCTTTCTTAGTATTTTAAAGATGTCGGGCTTCATCTGTCCCAGTTTAAGAATGTTACCTGTTCCTGTTAACTATGAGCCCAGTTCATAGTTAAGAATGTACTTGACATATCTAGGGAACATGTAATATTCTAAGGAGTCCAAGTTTGCAAGCAAATTAGTATAAACAAATTGAGAATACCTGAACTTGACCCCCTGAATCATTCCATGGATAATGAAGGAGAGATCCTCAGGAATCTGGTCCCATCCATCATGCTTGTTTGATAAGCTATGGATAACCACATGGAGCAGGAATCTCCACTGGGATGAGACCTTCCCTTTCCTGAAGGTCTTAATAGAGTAATCTCCATCATACCCCATCTGCTCAAAAGAATGATTGACAGCTTCTTTTGGGAAGAACACCTTACCTTCTTCGTCATCTAGCTGAAGATGCATGTTGATGATGGCTGGAGTGATGAAGACTGTTCTTCCCTACACTGTGGCAGACAGTGCCTTCTCCCCATCCATTATGACCTCTTGGCAGGTCTTCCAGAATTCGAGCAGATGATCCTCATAGAGTGGAGGATCAATGGTTAGGGAGATGAAGTAGTTGGACAAAGCTAAGAAGCGACAAACCTCTGAGAAATAAGGATCTTTCTCAGAGCTTAACAGAGTAACCTGGTTGTGTTTCCTGTGGAGCTGTATGGTAAAGTTTGGGTCATTTCTGTGAATGGGGTTGGCCATTGTGAGGTAGCTTAAGGATGAAGAAAGAAATTTCAGAGAGAAATTTAGGGTTTTAGGTTTGGAGGAAGAAGCAGATGATAGAAAGAGGGGGAAACCGTTGGGTTTATATGTGAAAAGGATTTCAAATAAAGTTTAATGAAAGAGAATAAACTTTGAAATTCGGATGTCGGTCCCATCTCTGAAAAGTAGTTTACTTTTGCTCAAAAGTAGTTTTCTTGGAAGTCAAAAAGCTTCCGAAGGTAAATTATCTTCGGAAGTTTTAAATGAAAAGCTTCCGAAGCTAAAATGACTTCGGAAGATTTTCCTAAGAGTTGTGAAGATTTTGACTTCGGAAGAAAATCAAGACTTGAAAGTTTTGCTTAAGAACAAAGCTTCTGAGAGTTAATTTGCTTTGGAAGAAAAAGGTCCTTGAAAACATATAAGTGCCAAAGAAAATTTTAAGCTTCGGAAGATATTTTAGAAATTTCTTCCGAAGGTAAAATACTTGGGCAGTTATTTGTTTTTAAAAGCATAAATTTCTTCCGAAGTTAAAAACATAACTTTCGAAGAGTCAAAATTTTCATAAATCTAAGGAAAGTCTTCAAAATGATTTTCATCCAAAGAAAACAAGAGCTTATGAAAGTGATGAACTAGACAGCTTAAGACACACATGTTTTAAGAAATAATAAGAATTAGTTTTAAGAAAAACCTACTCAAAGTTGATCATCCCAATAGCTGATACAAGATATTTAAATCTCTGTTCATCAAAAGCCTTTGTAAACAGATCAACATATTGTTCATCTGTGTGAACTTTGACTAGTTTAATTAATCCCTTTTCATAATTATCTCTTATTAAATGATACCTGATGTTGATGTGTTTGGTCCTTGAGTGCTGCACAAGATTCTCTATGATTGAGATAGCACTATTGTTGTATGTGAATGGGAGTCTCCTTGAAGTTGAACCCATATTCCAGCATCTGATTCTGAATCCAAAGCACTTGAGCACAGCAGCTTGCAGCAGCAATGTATTCAGCTTCAGCAGTTGATGTAGAGACACATGATTGTTTCTTGCATTGCCATGAGGCAACCCTTCCACCAAGAAACTGACATCCCCCAAATGTAGACTTTGTAGTCATGTTGCAACCACCATAATCACTATCTGTGTAAGCATACAGATTGAAGTCAGGATTCTTAGGATACCGTAAACCAAGTGTTGAAGCACCCTTAAGGTATCTTAGAATCCTTTTGACATGATAAGATGAGACATCATAGGGTTGGCTTGATATCTTGCACAGATGCAAGTGACAAACATAATATCAGGCTTGCTAGAAGTAAGATACATAAGAGACCCAATCATGGCCCTGTATAAGTGTTCATCTACACACTCCCCCTCAAGATCAAGTCCAAGGGAGTGGTTTCTAGCTATGGGTGTCTTAGAAATCTTACAATCAGTCATGTTGAACCTCTTGAGTATGTCCTGAACATACTTTGACTGACTAATAAAAATGTCATCTTCAACTTGCTTCACTTGAATTCCCAAAAAGAAATTGAGTTCCCCCATGACACTTATTTCAAATATGTCCTTCATCAGCTTCTCAAGTCTTTGCAGAGCTTTGGATTAGTTGAACCAAAAATGATGTCATCCACATATACTTGAACTAGCAATATGTCATTTCCCTGTCCTTTGATGAAGAGAGTTCCATCTATAACATCTCTCCTATATTCATGCTTGCAAAGATACTGAGATAGTGTCTCATACCACTTCCTGGGTGCCTGATGCAGCCCATGCAGAGCTTTGTCAAGCTTGCAGACATAATTAGGATGATCAGGATCTACAAAACCAGGTACCTGTTTGACATACACCACTTCATCAATCACTCCATAGAGAAAAGCACACTTCACATTAAGTTGAAAGACCTTGAAGTTCTTAGATGCAGCAAATGCCAGGAATATCCTAATAGCTTCCGGTCTTGCTACAAGAGCAAAGACATCTGTGTAGTCAACTCCTTTTTCTTGTGTATATCATTGAACAACTAGTCTAGCTTTGTTCTTGATGATGAATCCTCTATCATCCTTCTTGTTCCTAAACACCTATTTTGTTCCAATGGTAGTCTTCCCATGAGGAAGAGGACAAAGGTTCCAAACTTTTTGTCTTTTGAATTGAAGCAGCTCCTCTTGCATAGCTTCAACCTAACTTCCATCCTTCAGAGCCTCATCAACTTTCTTTGGCTCTATCTGGGATAAGAAACAAGAGTGAAGACGAACATTTGCTTCATGGTTTTGTCCTCTTATTCTTACCCTTGTGGTAACATCTCTAATGATGCTTATGGTGGGGTGGGACTTATGGATCCTTAGTTGAGGGATCATAGAAAGTTGCTGAGAAAGATCTAAATTAGAGAAATTTAGATCTGGCATAGATATTTCACCCACCACATCAGCACGCTTATCAAGAGAGACTTGATCCAAGGAGTGTGTGACATCATTGATGTTGTCATCTATGGAGTGGTTATCAGCATCAAGAAAGTCTTGATCACTGTCACCATTACCATCATTGTCTTCTGTAATTGAAGCATCTTTTTCTGGTTGTGGAGCCTCTGAGCTGGGATTTTGAAGCATACCAGATGTATGAGCTGAGTTTGTCATTGGGGTGCTGATAGAAACCTCACTTGCAAAAGTAGTCCCAACTGGAGCTGAAGATGTGTTACTTGAAGGTCTTGTCAGCTCAAATCTTGGATCGGGATCATGTGTATTTAATTTTTCTGCAGATCCTGAAACAGTCTCACAAGATTTGTTGAAACAGTTGGTAAGTAAATCAAAATCAAAGAGCCAATCAGGACCAGAACCAGCCACACAGGGTGTGTGTTCATTGAAAGTCACATTTGTTGACTCCTCAACAATTCTAGTTCTGAGATTGTATACTCTGTAAGCCTTAGCTTGGGAAGAGTATTGTAAGGCCCCGTTCCCGGGATGCTTACAGCTAGTAAATCATCGCACATAAAACATACACTTACATTTAATCATTCATAAAACATTGCAGCGGAAACATAAAAAAAACTTTTCATATCATTACAAATGCTTTGGCAAGTTAATACAAGCATTCATTTCAAAACATCATTCGTTCGCATTACAATTCAAAAAACTAACAAAAGAATGCCATTCAAAATGCCAAGTAGCTGCTCCGTGCCATCCTCAAAAATGCTCACCTGCGAACTAGAAAATGCATAAAAGTCAGCGTTGCTGAGTGAGTTCTAGTTTTATAAATAAAATATTTTTCTTTCATTAAAACCTTTCTTACTTTCATGCGATCATACATCATACGTATACATAAATAATATCATTATTATCTTCATCATTCATTCATTAACTTTCATTCTTTCATACTTCTTACTTTCATTCGTTCATTCATTACTTCCAGTGACATGTAATTACCCCGAACATTATGCACGAAGTGGGTAACTGGGCCTGAGGCCTTTCATAGACCTCGAACATTGTGCACGAAGCTGACTCAAGTACCTAGGGCAAGTACATTCACCATTTATCTTTTCTCTTTCATTTCGGATCATTGCCTATGCTATACCCCGACATTGTGCACGAAGCGGGTAACTGGGCCTGAGGTCTTTCATAGACTTCGAACATTGTGCACGAAGCTGACTCCAGTACCTAGGGCAAGCGGCAAGGATCCCATTCATATGGTCAATCACAAAGATTAGACCCCAATGTGCATACTTCGGGGTAGCTAACCCGCACCCGTTGAGCTAACACCTTCAATGGGTGTGCACCTCCAAACATTTGCTTGCAAACCTTCTTACATTCATTCGTTCATTAATGCATGCATTCATTCATCATGTTCCTCTTTCATTATCTTTCACTTTACGTTACATAATACTTTCGGTTCATTCATTAACATAACACGTAAAGCCACGGAAAGATAAACATACGTCATAATAAGGAACATAACATTCAGTCATCATCATCATACAGGGCATCATCATACATTCATAACATACATCATGTATAATCATACAACATCATACATCATCATTATGCATATGCATCAATCACACATCATTACATCCCCATAATACCATCTATGACCTCAAAAGTCAATCTACATGAATCCCCGGGAACATCTTAAGTCAAAGCCTACACTCGTCTATTTCTTAGAAGTCAGAACAAGTCTAAGTGTTCATCTGCATTTCCTATAGTTCATCCGCATTGGTCTTACTTCATCCGCATTGGCCTTACTCATCCGCATTTCATATACTTAGTCAATGTTCATCCGCATTGACTTACTTCATCCGCATTTGCCTTACTCATATGCATTTCATATACTTAGTCAATGTTCATCCGCATTGTCTTACTTCATCCGCATTTGTCATCCGCATTTGCTTACTCATCCGCATTTCATATACTTGGTCAATACTCATCCGCATTGACCCCATCCGCATTAACTGTTCATCCGCATTTACTTACTTAGCAGTTAATACTCATCCGCATTAACTGTTCACCCGCATCTTCCCATTACTCATCCGCATTTCCCCTTACTTAGTCAATATTCATCCGTATTGCCTTCATTCGCATTAACCTTCATACGCACTTGTCATCCTTAGTCAATGCTCATCTGCATGACTTACTTCATCCGTATTGACTTTTCAGCACTTATGCAGATTCTAAAACTTGACATATGAGCCTTAAACATCATATTTCAATTTCAACTCACCGTTCATCATGTTCTAAGCTTAAATCATACATCCTAAGTCTTAGAAACATCATCATACATCATCAAGCATGAACATGATCACACATCATATCATCATCATACACACATTCAAACATACAGGTCCGAAACCCAGTTTAATAAAACATACATTCATGTATTTCCAGCCCCAAAATCAGTTAAAACAGGTAAAAAAGGGTCCACCTTTGCAGCTCTTGAGTATGGCTTCTTCCAAACTCATTTGCAAATTGAATTCAACCGCCTAGAAACCCACTAAAAACATACCCGAACACATAAAAACACACATAAGCATAGACCCGAGGACATAACCGGTTAAGAACACCATAAAAACATGAATTCTTACCTTGAGTTCGAATTCTTTCTTGTTCTTCCTTCAAAACCGAAAATTTGCTGCTCCCAGCTACTCTCTCTCTCTCTAAACCCAAAGATAAGTGGTGTATGTGACCTATGGGCGGCCATACCGCCTTTTACACCCACTTTTCAAACATTTTGTCCTTTTGGACACTTTTTACCCCTAGACTTGGGTTTTATTTCTTTTCCTTCTTTCTTTCACTTTATTCATTCTTTCCTTGACTTTAAAATAACTGGGTGTTACAAGTCCACCCCCGTTAAATAGGTTTCGTCCCTGAAACCTGCTATTCCTCAAAGAATAGTGGGTAATGTTGTCTCATATCTTCTTCAGTCTCCCACGTAGACTCGGATTCCTTCCTTTGCTTCCACTGTACACGCACAAGAGGAACCACTTTATTTCTCAGCCTCTCTCTTTTTGATCATGATTGCCACTGGTTGCTCCACATAATTGAGCCGTTCGTCTACTTCAATATCCTCCAGTGGAACAATCATGTCTTCATCAGCTAAGCACTTTCTCAGATGAGATACATGGAATGTCGGGTGAATTCCATTTAACTCTTCTGGTAACTCCAGTATATAGGCCACCTATCCTACTCGAGCAACGATTCGGAAAGGGCCTATGTATCTCGGGCTTAACTTGCCCCGCTTTCGGAAATGAATGATACCCTTCCACGGTGAGACCTTCAACATAACCCGATCACCCACCTGGAACTCAATCGGTCTGCGTCGTTTAGCGGCATACGACTTCTGTCTATCTTTGGCTGCCTTCATGAAGGCTTTGATCTTCTCAAGCTTCTCAGTCGTAGCCTCGATTACCTCAACGCTCCCCAATTCCTTCTGACCAATATCACCCCAACAAACGGGTGTTCTGCATCTCCTACTGTATAACATCTCATATGGTGGCATACCAATGCTGGCATGATAGTTGCTGTTATATGAGAATTCAGCTAACGGTAAGTGGTCATCCTAACTTCCCCCAAAATCAATCACACATGCCCGAAGCATGCCTTCCAATGTCTGAATGGTCCTTCCTGACTAACCATCAATTTAGGGATGATAAGCCGTGCTAATATGTAACCTCGCCCCCATGGCGCCATGGAATTTCTTCCAAAATTTAGATGTAAACCGGGTGTCACGATCAGACACAATAGACACGGCACACCATGACGAGGTACAACTTCCCTGATGAATAGAATTGCCAACCTCTCGGATGAATATGTCTTGTGAATTGGTAGGAAGTGAGCACTCTTCATTAGACGGTCCACATCACCCATATGGCATCATACCCTTTCGGAGTACGTGGCAGCTTCGTAATAAAATCCATGGTGATGCGCTCCCACTTCCATTCCGGTATATCCAAAGGTGGATCTTCCCATACGACTTTTGATGCTCGGCCTTCACCTGTAAGCAAGTAAGGCACTTACTCACATACTCCACCACATCACGTTTCATACCGACCACAAATAATCTTTCTTCATGTCTTGGTACATTTTCATAGCACCGAGATGAATAGAGTATCGAGTCTTATCAGCTTCATCCATAATCTTCACCCGTAGATCCCCAAAACAAGGAATCCACATTCGTCCAAACCGAGTTCTAACATCGAATGTGTTTTCACCCAATTCTGCGACCAGATCTCTCATTCTCTCAGAGTTAAGATGATCTTCTTTCAGTGCCTCATCTTGAAACTCTTTTGACTTGCTTCATCACTGGAGGGATATAGTCCAGGTCTTCAAGGGTGAACAGAAAGCTGCCACAACTTTCATCAGAAGACATAAAGGCTTAAGAAGAACTTTTCTCTTGGAATGGGCATCCTTGGGTGTAGTTCTCTCTTAGTGTCTCTAGGAAGGTGATGAAAGGGCCCTTAGGTGAGTTGTCAGGGTAGCATATGAGATGATGTTAGGGTTCTATGCTATCCCTTTCAACCACATGTAGGGCTGAACCCATTTGATTATTGGAGTTGCCAGATGAACCTTGCATGTTCATGTCCATCTGGTAGCCACTGAGAATCCCATATAACTCTATCAGAGTAAGAGTTTTTAGATTCTCAGTCCTCTTGATCACCACACAGTAGTGTGTCCACTGCCTAGGAAGTGAGGACATGAACTTCCTGACAATGTCCCTATTCTCAAGAGGAACTCCTTTATCCATAAGGGTATCCACAATCTCAACATACCTGAAGTATTGTTGAGTCATGGTTTCACCTACTTTAAAGGTGAAGTTTTCAAACTGCTGCTTCAGGAGATCCTTCTTGTTCTCTTTAGCTTCAAAGGAACACTCATATATCAGTTTCAATGCATCCCATAGCTGCTTAGCTGTTTTGCATTTCTTGAAACCTCTGTATACAGAGTTTGGAAGAGCAGTATGAAGGGATGTCATGGCTTTTCTATCAATCTCTACTCTCTTCCTGTCTTCATTAGAGTAGTTTGCCACTTCCTTAGGGATCATACCACCACTAGTAGTAGAAGGGGTGCTTGGTATGTAAGGTCCATTCTCAACAGACTCCCACATTATTGAGTCTAGAGACCTAATGAGACCTTCCATTCTCATACACTAGGTGTCAAAGTCATCAAGAGTGATCAATGGGGACTTGTTCATGGTTCCAGTTTCCATATAAGTCTTGGAAATGGCTGCCATTTGAAAAGTTTAGTATTTGTGTGAGTGAGAGATCTTAAGATGGTGAGATCTTATATCAAGAGCCTGAAAGCTCTGGTACCAAATGCAGGACCGTTGAAGGGTGGTCAAATACAACACAACCACACAACGAGGAGAGTAACTAAACTTAATCAAACAGTGAACTGGACTAACCACAAGTAAAGACACTAAGAACACAAGTAATTAAGAGACATAACACAAGAGCAAGATGCACAAGGAGATGGTTTTCAAGATTGCAGTATATTGCTTTCTCAATGTTCTATTACAAGTGTTACAAAGCATATAAATAAAGTTACAAGAACATGAGATACTTATACTACATCCTACAGTCGGCCATACTATGAAAGCCAGCTGGATACAATTGACTAGACTCAAAACAAAATCAATTGTAGAGTCAAAAAGGCAGATTCCCCTTTTGACTTTGTGACTATAACATGCCATAGCTCACATCCTTATCTATTACAAAAAAGGATAAAGTACATGAAGTTGAAAGTTTACAGACTCAAGACCTTAATGTACAGTTACCAAAAGCATAGACCTTTTCACCAACTCATGTAAGTTGGTGATTTTACAGAGTTGCAGCGGAAAGGGGTCCAGCTTTATGGAAAAGTACATCAGATAAAGCATGTTACTAAAAGTCTTCGGAAGAAATCTGTCTTCAAGTGTTGAGATTCAGAAGACTTTGTCTTTGAAGCTTCGGAAGACTTCATCTTTGGCTTCAGAAGATATTGGTCTTGGCTTCGGAAGATTTCACACTTAGAATATTTCTGTTGCATGTGTGAAACTTCCGAAGCATTCTTCTTCAGTACTTGTGCAGCATGCATGCAGAAAGACTTTGGTTGCTTCAGCCTCTATGCATATTCTCTACAGACTTGTTTGATAAGCTCCAAGGTGTCAGTTGGTTCTCAAGGATAGATCTTCGATCTGGTTACCATCAGTTAAAGGTGAAGGAGCAAGATATTCGTAAAACAACTTTTTGTACGTGCTATGGACATTACAAGTTCGTTGTTATGTATTTTGGTTTGACCAACGCGCCAACTACTTTTATGGACTTGATGAATCAAGTGTGTCGCCCGATGTTGGATAAATCAGTGATTGTATTTATCAATGATATCTTGATTTATTCGAAGAGTGAGGCGAAGCATGCCGGCCACATTCGAGAGGTGTTGGAGACGCTAAGAAAGGAGAAGCTGTATGCTAAGTTCTTCAAGTGCGCATTCTGGTTGCATGAAGTCTAGTTCTTGGGTCATGTAGTGAATCCCAAAGGAATTATGGTAGACCCGACAAAGGTGGAGGCGGTGATGCAATGGAAGACTCCAAAGATGCCATCCGAGATCTGTAGTTTCTTGGGTTTGGCGGGCTATTACAGAAGATTCATCCAAGACTTCTCTAAGATAGCTTCTCCTTTGACTAAGTTGACCATAAAGAGGTGAGGTTTGTATGGAGTCAAGCTCAAGAGAGTGTTTTTGAGAACTTAAAGGCAAGATTGACTCAAGCTCTTGTCTTATCATTACCCGAAGGAGGCAAAGATTTGGTGGTCTATTCAGATGCTTCTTACTCGGGGTTGGGTTGCGTACTGATGCAGAGAGGAAAGGTTATAGCCTATGCATCCCGACGGTTAAAAGTTCATGAGGTTAATTATCCTACACATGATTTGGAGCTAGCAACTGTGGTCTTTTCATTAAAGATTTGGAGGCACTACCTATACGGGACGAAGTGTACAATCTTCACTGACCACAAGAGCTTGAAGTACTTCTTCGAGCAGAATGATCTGAACATGACACAAAGGAGATGGTTGGAGCTCATCAAGGATTATGATTGCAAGATCAATTACTATCCAGGCAAGGAAAATGTGGTGGCAAATTCCCTTAGCCGATAAGAGAGACCTAAACCAATTTGGGTGAAGGCTTACCAATTGATTATGACCTCTGAAGTGATGAAGCAGGTCAGGTAGTTTCAAGACGAGGTGTTGAAGGAAGATCATCTTAACTTCGAAAGAATGAGAGGTATGGTCATGGAATTGGGTGAAGCATACTCGGTGTTATAACTCGATTCGAAAGGACGTGGATTCCTCATTATGGGGATCTACATATGAAGAGAATGGAAGAAGCTCATAAGACTCGATACTCTATTCATCAAGGTACTACAAAGATGTATCAGGATATGAAGAAGGATTATTGGTGGCCGGGTATGAAGCGCGATGTAGCAGAAGTTGGGATGACCACTTACCGTTAGTTGAGTTCTCATATAACAATAGTTTTCATGCTAGCATGGTATTGCCCCTTATGAGATGCTATACAATAGGAGATGTAGAACACTTGTTTGTTAGGGTGATATTGGTCAAAAAGAGTCAGGAAGTATTGAGGTGATTGAGGCTTCGACTGAGAAGCTTGAAAAGATCAAACTTCATGAAGGCAGCCAAAGATAGGTAGAAGCTGTATGCTGATAAGAGACGTAGATGGATTGAGTTCCAGGTGGGTGATAGAGTTATGTTGAAAGTGTCACCTTGGAAAGGTATCATCGGTTCAGGAGGCGGGGCAAGTTGAGCCCGATATATATAGGGCCTTTTCGAATCATTGCTCGAGTAGGAGGGGTGGCCTATAGGTTGGAATTACCTGACGAGTTAAGTGGAATTCATCTGACATTCCATGTATCTTATATGAGAAAGTGTTTATCCGATAAAGACATTGTTGTACCACTGGATGATATCGAGGTTGATGAACGGCTCAATTATGTGGAGCACAAGTGGCGATCATTGATCGTAAGGAGAAGAAGTTAAGGAATAAAGTGGTTCCCCTTGTGCGTGTACAGTGGAAGCACAGGAAGGGATTCGAGTCTACGTGGGAGACTGAAGATGAGATGAGACAACATTACCCACATTTGTTAAGGAATAACATGTTTCGGGGACGAAACCTATATAAGGGGGTGGATTTGTAACACCCGAAAAATTTTAAAAGACGAGAAAAAAAAGAATAAACGTGCAGAAAAAAGAAGAAACACAATTCAGCCCAAGTTAAGGCGCTAAAAGTGTTAAAAGGATAAAAAGTATCAAAAGTGGGTGCAAAAGATGATGGCCGCCCACACTTCCTGCATATTTCCTTTTTCTTTCGGATTGTAGAGAGAGAAAGCTGAGAAGAGCTTTGGTTTTAAAGAGAAGAAAAGTGAGAAACGGATTCAAAGTAAGAACTAGGGGTTTTCGAGTTGTTCTTGGCCGACCTATACCTCGGTTATATGCTTATGTGTGTTTGTGTGTTCGGGTGTGTGTGTTTTGGGTGGGCTTCTCGGCTGTTCAAATTATAGTGCAAATGGGTTTGAAGAAGTCATACTCGAAGGTTGTCAAAGTTGAGTTCTAGAATATCCTTTTACATGTTTTAACTGATTTTGGGGCTGGAAATGCATGTGTGAATGTTTTTATTTAAGTGGGTTTTGTACCCGTATGAATATGTATGTGTGAATGTGGGTGGGTTTTGAATTGGGTGATTTATGATGTTATGATGATGCCATGTTCTTGTGAGGATGCTTAAAATGTTAGAATGAGATTAGAACATGTTTAATTGATGAATTAGGGCTGAATATGATGATCGATAGTATGTGTTAGCTGCCCATGCACCTGAAATAGGAACATGCACCCAACGTTTGAATTTGTGTAAGTGTCCCATGCTCCCAAAACCCGATGCGCCTAAATAGTTGCCATGCACCTAGAATAGGCTTAAAATTTACCAAGTGTTCATGCGCCTAAAATAGCCCATGTGCCTAGGCACTCATGCGCCTGCATAGTGCCCATGCGCCTAGGAATTTGCCTAGGACTCTAAGTGTTTGGTCATGCATCCTAATAATACCCATGCGCCTAGAACTTTCCCATGCGCCTAAGTGTTCCCATGCGCCCAAAAGGCCATGAGCCTGCATAGTGCCCATGCGCATAGGACTTAGATTATTTTTTTGAATTTTGGGGAAAATGTAAATGTAGGCTTTGAATTGGGAAGTTCCTGGGGGTAAAGTAAGTTGACTTTATGATGTCATATGTGGTGTGATGGATTACGTTATGATATGTGGCATGCATGATGATGTGTGATGATGCTAGGTATGTATGGTTATGTATGTTCATTGTTATGCATGTTCATTTTCCGTGGCTTTACGTGGTATGATTATGAAAGTAAATGGAAAGTATTACATAATGTAAAGCGGAAAGATAATGAAAAGAGGAACGTAAAGACTGAAAGAATGCATACATTAATGAATGATGAAATCGAAAGGCTTGCAAGCAAATGTAAGGAGGTGCACGACTCTAAAATGTCGTTAGCTCAACTGTGTGTGGTTTAACTAACCCGTAAGGATACACACAGGGGTCTAGTCTTTGTGACTGGCCAAATGTATGGCTTAGAGAAGTGATCTTAGTTGCTTACCCCGTTACTGGTGCCAGGCTTTGTGTGTTATGGAAGTTTGATAAACTTCGACCCAGTACCTGTTTGAGCCTACATTGGGGTAAACTTATGTAGATTGGGATCCTTGTCGCTTGCCCCGGTACTGGTGCCATGCTATGTACGTTATGAAAGTCTGATAAACTTCGGCCCAGTATCCGTTTCATGCCTACGTTTGGGGTATAGCTGAAGACATTGGTCTGGAATGAAAGAAAGAAAGATGAATAATAAATGTTAATAGAAGATAATAATGATATTATCTATATGTACGTATGATGTGTGACCACATATGGATGTAAAGAATGGTTTTAAGTGAAAGAAAAGTATTTTACTTTATAAAACTAGAACTCACTCTACAACGCTGACTTCTATGTGTTTATAGTTGGAAACTAAGGTTGCTGAGGATGGCATGAGACAACGACTTGGATTATTTTGGATGACATCTATTTCATGTTACGATAATGTTTTTGTGATGTAATGCAAATTATGATATTTTGTAACAGTTATCTACAATGTATTATTTTGCAAAACTAATTATGGTTATGTTAAATGGTTTAAATTTGTTCTGCTGCAATGTTTTTTTAGAAATTAAAAATGTAAATTATATGTTTTATGTGCAATGATTGCCTAATTGTGAGCATCCCGAAAACGGGGCCTTACACCTTTAGCATTTTTCCTTTAATGTTCTCTAACCGCATACGGGTGAACAAGAGTTATAGGATTTGTTTCGGTATGGGTAGGTGTGGGCAAAGGAATCTAATATAGGTAACTTACATGGTGTAGGTGACCAAGGTCACCTTTGCTAACTAGGGTCACCTACAGGTGAATAATGTAACATCCATCGATTTTCAAACTATAAACCCAAATCCAACCCCATTTTGAACTTTCATACAATGGTAAATTTCATTTTTAAAGTATTTTATTTATTTAGATGATCAAATGCCACAAATGTTCTAATTAATCAATATTATGAGTTGGGCTATTAAATTTTCATTTATTTTATCATGTAATCAATTTATAATAATTTTTATAATTTATAAATATATTTTTATGAAGTTTTATTGCTAATTATGAGTTTTAATTATTATAAAACTAAAATATCTAACTAAATTACAAGATTTTTTAAAAGATTCATTAAATTTATAAAGTTTTATAAATTGTATAAAGTATTATAAAATGATAATTAGATTAATTAGTAAATTATTAAATTAGAGTTTTAATAAGTCAGGGGGTGATATGTCATTTTAAAACTTGAATTAAAAGCTTCTAACATAAAATGACAACAATTGAACTGTAGGGACCAAATTGTAATATCTTTAAAACAACCATCCATCCACTGTCGCCCCTGTAACTAGCCATCTCCGGCGACCATCGAAACCCCAAAACACATCCATTTTAACCAAATCAAACCATACCACACTTTTTGCGAACTTGTTTCGAACCCACGATGAACAACAATTTGAAATCATCAATGGTTATCCCTGTTTAAATTGAAATGAAGTTCATTCAACAAATTCAGGTTGTTTCATCTCAATTCTTAACGAATTGCTTATGATTCGACTTGAAACCTTCCCGTAATCATTCTGTACTTAAAACTATGCATATTGAGTTTGATAACACCCAGATATTTTAATAGACAAGAAGAAATAATAAAAGTGAAGAAAAAAGGAAGAAACATAATTTAACCCAAGTTGAGGGGTTAAATGTGTCAAAGGGACAAAACGTTTCAAAAGTAGATGTAAAAGGTAGTATGGCCGTGTAACACCCGGTTATTATTTTTAAAGAAAGATAAGAAATGAAGAATAAAAGAAGGAAATGAAATTAAACCCAAGTTGAGGGGTTAAAAATGTAAAAGAAGGATAAAAGTACAGAAGTTGATGTAAAGGTGGGCATGACCGCCCACCCTCACTTCTCATCACCTTTTTACTTCGGATAGAAAGAGAAAGAGAGAGCAAAAGCTATGGTTTGAAGGAGAAGAAGAAAAAGAGACTGAATTCAAGGTGTTTGAACTCATTTGCATACGGGTTAGAAGGAAGATACGCCCAAAGTTGCACCAGGTGAGTTTCTAGACCCTGGTTTTTACTTGTTTTAAACTCTTTGGGGATGAAATGTATTTAAACGATTTTTACAATGTTTATGTATGTATACCCGTATGTGTATATGTGTGGGTTTACAGGTGGGGTTTGATTTTGGGCTGTGTTGTGTATGATGATGATATGGTTGTGTTTCTAAGTGTAGGATGTATGATTTAAGCTTAGAATACCATAGATGATGATTGGGAACTGAGTTATGATGTTTAAGTGTGTTACAGTGGCCCATGCGCCCAACAAAATAACGACCTAAGTGTTCCCAAGCGCCCAAAACTCATGCGCCCAATAGTACCCATGCGCCTAGAATTAGGCTGGAATTTACTAAGGGTCCAGACGTCCAGGATTCCCATGCGCCTAAGTGTTCCCCATGCGCTTGCATAGTGCCCATGCTCCTGAAAGTTGCCCATGCGCCTAAGTGTTCCCCATGCGCCTGCATAGTGCCCATGCGCCTAAGGACTTAGAATATTTTCTGATTTTTGGGGACAAAGTGTAATGTAGGCTTTGACTTAGGAGGTTCCCGGGGCTATGTAAGTTGACTTTGTGAAGTCATAACTGTTGTGATGGGTGATGTATGATGTGATGTAACATGGGTGATTAGGCATGATGATATGTGATTGATGATGTTTGATGTTTATGCATGATTGTATGATGTGTTCCTTATGATGATGTGTGTTTATATTTCTTATGGCTTTACGTGTCATGTTAATGAACGAATGAATTATTATGTAACGTAAAGTGAAAGATAATGAAAGAGGAACATGAAGTAAGAATGCATGCATTATTGAATGATTAATGAATGAAGGAAAGGCTTGCAAGCACAAAAATGAGGTGAGCAACCCCGTTGTTGCAACAGACTCGGATAACGTGCAATCGTTGAGATTGCCTATGAGGTGAGCAGCCTTGTGGTTGCAACAGACTCGGATAGCATGCTATCGTGAAGTTGCCATGAGGTGAGCAACCCTGTTGTTGCAACAAACTCGGATAGCGTGCTATCGTTGAGATTGGCAATGAGGTGAGCAACCCAATGGTTGCGACAGACTCGGATAGCGTGCAACCGTTGGGATGGCATTATTTTGTTAATGTTTTTGCACTGTAATGTGAATGAATGATGTTTTGAAATGAACGCTTGTATTAACTTGCAAAAGCATTTGTAATGATATGAAAAGTTATTTTTATGTTTCCGCTGCAATATTTTCATAAGGCAAATGTAATTGTATGTTTTATGTGCGATGAGGATCCAACTGTAAGCATCCCGGGAACGGGGCCTTATAAGTTGGTATCAGAGCCAAAGTTTAAGTGAAATGGGTAAAATTTCAATATAAACCTTAACATAAACTGAGAATGGGACAGAAAGGGGAATGGGATGCCAATCTGAGTAGCTACGTGCCATCAAGTATTTTCGTAAAGTTAACCGGTTTTATGTGCGCATGGTATGTGGTTATGTTTTGTATGTAGATTTAAATACTGATGTAGTCAGGACAGGTAATGCTTGGGGTATGAAGAGTAAAGTAAGTGGCTAATCACAATTGGCCACTGTAATTAGGGACTTACTATACTTGACATAAACTGAGCTGTTCCCTTGAATGACCGTGTTGGTGTTTGAATCTTTCAGTGTGCGTGTGATGGCCGGTGGTAGATCTTTAAAAGCTTCACAGGGTGGAGGTCACGGTGCTGAACCGTGACCCAAGAGGGGAAGACCCAGAGTTGAGAAGGTGGTTCCTGAAGAACATGAGACCCTTATCCGGAGGGTGGCGACAAGAGCGCCAATATGAGATCCTCAGTAAAGGAGGCTGTGGTGGAAGAAGTCCACCGGGTTATGCAGACAATCTTACCGTCTGTGGTGACTGAAGTGATTAAGGTGGTACGGGAAGGGGAACGAAAGGAGAGAAACAGTTCCGCGGGAGGACAAGAGCAACCAGAGCTGGAAACGGTTCTTTCTGATAATGAAGAGGAGGAAGAAGAAGAGCCTGCGCTGGAGGTGGCATGAGGCTGTAACTACAGGACATTTATGAGATGCAAGCCCCCTACTTTCGATGGGAACGGCACTACTACTGCTGCTCACGGTGGGTGAGGGAAATGGAGGCTGTTCTTGATATCAGTGAGTGCCGTGAAGACCAAAAGGTGAAGTTCGCTACCCACTCTTCGTGGACTTGGCTTTGTGCTGGTGGGACAACATTGTCCAAGCCGAGGGTAGCAGGGCCATTGGGAGAATGAGATGGCCTGAACTGAAGAAGCTAGTGATTGCGGAATTCTGTCCTCACAGAGAGATGGATAAGGTAGAAAAAGACTTCCTGCACCTGGAGGCGGGAACGATGACACACCAGCAGTACACCACAAAATTTAACGAAATGCACGTCTGGTGCCGGATCAGGTGACACCTCTCTCTTGAAAGATCAAGAGGTATATTTAGGGTTGCTAGCGGATATTCGTAGGCACCTGATCGCGCCCGGCCAAGCACGTTTAGGTCAGCGGTGGATTTGGCGGGGAGACTATATGATGAGAGAACGGTGGTGGTGATTGAAAGCGGTAAGAAGAGTGGAGGTGATCAAAATTGGCATGGGAAGAGGTTGGTTAGGGTGGTGCCCCGATGAACAACAAGAGTGCACAGGTGGATGACCGACGAGTGGTCACATCTGGTGCGGGATTGAAGAAATGTGGTAAATCCGGGAAGGAGCATTCGAGAGAATGCAAATAGGGATCAAACAGATGCTTCAAGTGTGGGAAGCCTGGCCATATGGCTAGAGATTGTGGGGTTGCAAGGTGTTACAACTATGGGGAGAATGGTCATCTGAGCAGATATTGTAAGAGGCCAAGGGTTGAAAGTTCGGGAGCGAAGAAGGCTGGAGGAGAAGGGCAGAAGGAAAGCGCCCGAGCTTTCACGATGACTCGGGAGGAGGCTAGGATAGACCCCGACGTGGTGTTAGGTATGTTTCTAGTAACCAAACTCTTGCATCTGTGTTGTTTGATTCTGGTGCTAGTAGGAGTTTCATTTCTGCTGCCTTTTGTGCTAAGTTTCTTATTAAGAGTAGATGTATTGATGAGCCCTTCGAGGTAGAAACTACCATAGGTAAGTCTAAAAGGATTTCTGAGGTGATAGAAGGTTGTGATATAGAACTAGATGGTTATAAGTTCCCTGTTAGACCATTCGTGATGACCTTAGGTGGTTTTGATGTAGTCCTAGGAATGGATTGGTTGGCGGACTACAAAGCGAATATTGTGTGTCATAAGACGATGATCCGGTTGATAGCGCCTGGCGGGAATAAGGTGATGGTTTATGGTGATCGAATCACGACGATCCCGAAAGTGATTTCGATGGCGGTGGCGGGAAAGTGCATGAGGCGTGGATGTAATGCCTACTTGGCCTACATAAGGACGTGAGTGCGCCAACACCACAGCTATCTGATATACCGATTGTGTGTGATTTTCCGGATGTGTTTCCAGAGGACTTACCAGGTGTGCCACCAGACCGTGAGATTGAGTTCAGATTGACTTGATACCTGGTGCCCAACCCGTTGCAAAGGCAGCGTATCGGTTAGCTCCGATGGAAATGAAAGAGATGATGGAGCAGTTGCAACAGCTGCTTGATAAGGGGTTTATTAGACCGAGTATCTCTCCTTGGGGTGCTCCGGTCCCGTTTGTAAAGAAGAAAGACGGTAGTATGAGGATGTGCATTGACTACCGTGAGCTGAATAAGTTGATAGTGAAGAACCGATACCCCTTACCGAGAATAGATGATTTGTTAGATCAGCTTCAGGGTGCCAGTTGGTTTTCAAGGATAGACCTTCGATCTAGCTACCATCAGTTGAAGGTAAAGGAGCAGGATATTCCTAAGACAGCTTTTCACACGCGATATGGTCACTACGAGTTTCTTGTCATGTCTTTCGGTTTGACCAATACGCCAGCTGCTTTTATAGATTTGATGAATCGTGTGTGTCGGCCGATGTTGGATAAATCAGTAATTATGTTTATTGATGATATCCTGATTTATTCCATGAGTGAGAATGAACATGTTGGTCATATTCGGGTGGTGTTGGAGACGTTAAGGAAGGAGAAGTTGTATGCTAAATTCTCCAAGTGCGCATTCTAGTTGTGCGAGGTCCAATTCATAGGTCATGTGGTCAATCCTGATGGGATTATGGTGGACCCGACAAAGGTGGAGGCGGTTATGCAATGGAAGTCACCGAAGACGCCATCCGAGATTCGTAGCTTCTTGGGTTTGGCGGGCTACTATAGGAGGTTTATCCAAGACTTCTCCAAGATTTCTTCTCCACTAACCAAGTTGACCCGGAAAAATGTAAAGTTTATATGGGGTCAGGCTCAAGAGAAGGCGTTTGAGGAACTGAAGGCCAGGTTGACTCAAGCTCTTGTTCTGTCATTACCCGATGGAAGTGAAGATCTGGTGGTTTATTCTAATGCTTCTTATTTGGGTTTGGGGTGTGTGTTAATGTAGAGAGGAAAAGTTATAGCCTATGCATCTCGACAGTTGAAAGTTCATGAGGCCAATTACCCTACTCATGACTTGGAGCTAGCAGCCGTGGTCTTTGCGTTAAAGATTTGGAGACACTATCTCTACAGGACAAAGTGCACCATATTCACAGACCACAAAAGCTTGAAGTACTTCTTCGAGAAGAAGGACCAGAACATGAGACAGAGATGATGGTTGGAGCTTATAAAAGACAATGATTGTGAAATCCATTACCATCCGGGCAAGGCTAACGTAGTGGCTGATGCCCTTAGTCGGAAAGAGAGGCTCGAGCCGATTCGGGTGAAAGTTTATCAACTAATCATGACCTCTGATGTGATGAACAAGTCAAGGAGTTTCAAGATTAGCATTGAAAGAAGATCATCTTAACTCGGAAAGAATGAGAGGTCTAGTTGGAGAATGGGTGACAACACACTCGGTGTTAGAACCCGATTTGGTCGTGTGTGGATTCCTTGTTTTAGGACTAAGGGTGAAGATAATGCATGAGGCTCACAAGACTCGATACTCCATTCATCCTGGTGCTACCAAGATGTACCAAGACATGAAGAAGAATTATTGGTGGCCGGGTATGAAGTGCGACGTGGTGGAGTATGTGAGTAAGTGCCTTACTTGCTTACAGGTGAAGGCCGAGCATCAAAAGCCGTATGGGAAGATCCAACCTTGGATATACCGGAATGGAAGTGGGAGCACATCACCATGGATTTCATTACGAAGCATCCGCGTACTCCGAAAGGATACGATGCCATATGGGTGATTGTTGACCGTCTGATGAAGAATGCTCACTTCCTACCGATCCGTGAGACGTATTCATCTAAGAGGTTGGTGGATTTATTCATCAAGGAAATTGTAACTCGTGATGGTGTTCCGGTGTCCATTGTATCCGACCGCGACGCCCGGTTTACATCCAAATTCTGGAAGAAATTCCACGATGCCATGGGGACGAGGTTACATATTAGCACGGCTTATCATCCCCAAATGGAAGGTCAGTCAGAAAGGACCATTCAGACATTGGAAGACATGCTTCTGGCATGTGTGATTGATTTTGGGGGAAGTTAGGATGACCACTTACCGTTACCTGAATTTTCATACAACAACAGCTATCATGCCAGCACTGGCATGCCACCGTATGAGATGCTATACGGTAGGAGATGTAGAAAACCCGTTTGTTGGGGTGATATTGGTCAGAAGGAATGGGGAGCGTCGAGGTAATCGAGGCTACGACTGAGAAGCTTGAGAAGATTAAAGCCTTCATGAAGGCAACTAAAGATAGACAGAAGTCGTATGCCAATAAATGACGCATACCGATTGAGTTCCAGGTGGGTGACCGGGTTATGTTGAAGGTCTCAGCTTGGAAGAGTATCATCCGATTCAGGAATCGAGGTAAGCTAAGCCCGAGATACGTAGGACCTTTCCGAATCATTGCTCGAGTAGGAGAGGTGGCCTATAGATTGGAGTTACCAGATGATTTAAGTGGAATTCAACCGACATTCCATGTATCTCATCTAAGAAAGTGCTTAGCTGATGAAGACATGATTGTTCCACTAGAGGATATTGAAGTAGACAAAATGCTCAATTATGTGGAGTAACTAGTGGCAATCATCTATAGAAAAGAGAAGAGGCTGAGAAATAAAGCGGTTCCTCTTGTGCGTGTACAGTGGAAGCACAGGAAGGGGTCCGAATCTACATGGGAGACCGAGGAGGAGATGAGGCAGCATTATCCTCATATGTTCGAGGAATAACAGGTTTCAGGGACAAAACCTAAATAAGGGGGGGTGGACTTGTAACACCCGGTTATTTATTTAAAGAAAGATAAGAAATGAAGAATAAAAGAAGGAAATGCAATTAAACCCAAGTTGAGGGGTTAAAAATGTAAAAGAAGGATAAAAGTACAAAAGTTGATGTAAAGGTGGGCATGGCCGCCCACCCTCACTTCTTATCACCTTTTTACTTCGGATAGAAAGAGAGAGAGAGAGAGAGAGCAGAAGCTACAGTTTGAAGGAGAAGAAGAAAAAGAGACTGAATTCAAGGTGTTTGAACTCATTCGCATGCAGGTTAGAAGGAAGATACGCCCAAAGTTGCACCAGGTGAGTTTCTAGACCCTGGTTTTTACTTGTTTTAAACTCTTTGGGGCTGAAAATGTATTTAAATGATTTTTACAATGTTTATGTATGTATACCCATATGTGTATTTGTGTGGGTTATGGGTGGGGTTTGATTTTGGGCTGTGTTGTGTATGATGATGTTATAGTTGTGTTTCAAAGTGTAGGATGTATGATTTAAGCTTAGAACACCATAGAGGATGAATGGGAACTGAGTTATGATGTTTAAGTGTGTTACAGTGGCTCATGCGCCCAACAAAATAATGGCCTAAGTGTTCCCAAGCGCCCAAATAGTACCCATGCGCCTAGAATTAGGCTGGAACTTACTAAGGGTCCAGACCTCCAGGATTCCCATGCACCTAAGTGTTCCCCATGCGCCTAAATAGTGCCCATGCGCCTGAAAGTTGTCCATGCGCCTAAGTGTTCCCTATGCGCCTAAGGACTTAGAATATTTTCTGATTATTAGGGAAAAAGTGTAATGTAGGCTTTGACTTGGGAGGTTCCCGGGGGCTATGTAAGTTGACTTTTTGAAGTCATAACTGTTGTGATGGGTGATGTATGATGTGATGTAAGATGGGTGATTAGGCATGATGATGTGTGATTGATGATGTTTGATGTTTATGCATGATTGTATGATGTGTTCCTTATGATGATGTATGTTTGTCTTTCTTATGGCTTTACGTGTCATGTAATGAACGAATGAAGTATTTGTAACGTAAAGTGAAAGATAATGAAAGAGGAACATGAAGTAAGAATGCATGCATTATTGAATGATGAATGAACGAAGGAAAGGCTTGCAAGCACAGACATGAGGTGAGCAACCCCATTATTGTAACAGACTTGGATAACATGCAATCGTTGAGATTGCCTATGAGGTGAGTAGCCCTATGGTTGCAACAGACTCAGACAGCGTGCTATCGTGAAGTTGCCATGAGGTGAGCAACCCTGTTGTTGCAACAGACTCGGATAGCGTGCTATCGTTGAGATTGGCAATGAGGTGAGCAACTCGATGGTTGCGACAGACTTGGATAGCATGCAATCGTTAGGATTGCTAATGAGGTGAGCGACCCTGTTGTCGCAACGGAAGAACGAATGTATAGAATGAACGAAAGTTAACGAATGTAATGGAAGATAATAATTATATTATCAATGTGTACGTATATTGCATGGCCACGAATGAATGTAAAACGCAGTATGATTTGAAAGAAAGTAAAGAACGGTTTTAACGATTGAAATGTATGTTTTATGATAAAACTAGAACTCACTCAGCGACGCTGACTTTTATACATTTTTAGTTGGCAGGTAAATGTTGCTGAGGATGGCACAAGGCGGCTACTAAGCTCTTTGGATGGCATTCTTTTGTTAATGTTTTTGCACTATAATGCGAACGAATGATGTTTTGAAATGAACGCTTGTATTAACTTGCAAAAGCATTTGTAATGATATGAAAAGTTATTTTTATGTTTCCACTGCAATATTTTCATAAGGCAAATGTAATTATATGTTTTATGTGTGATGAGGATCCAACTGTAAGCGTCCCAGGAACGGGGCCTTGCAGGCCGCCCATATGGGTTGCACATCCACTTTTCAGCTGGTTTTAGAGCGAGAAAGCATAGAAATTTTTAGGTTTTGAAGAAGATCAAGAAGGAAACTGGATTCAAGGTAAGAATTCTTTGTTTTGGGTTGTTCTTAGCTGACCTATGCCTCGGTTATATGCTTATGTGTGTGTGTGTTTGGGTTTGTATTTTGGTGGTTTTTAGGTGTTTGAGCTCATAGCAAACGGGTTTGAAGGAAGTCATACCCAAAGGCTGCTAAGGTGAGTTCTACAACCCCCTTTTTACATGTTTTAACTGATTTTAGGGCTAGAAATGCATGTGTGAATGTTTTTATAAATGTGGGTGTTACATCCGTGTGTGTGTATGTGTGATACGGGTGGGTTATGATTTTTGGGTGTTCTTGATGTATTGATGATGTCATGTTGTTGTTATGATGCTTAGAATGTTAGTAATAAGCTTAGAATATGTTGAAATGATGATTGGGAATGAATTAGAATGATTTATGGTATGTTAGTTACCCATGCGCCTAAATAGTGGCCCATGCGCCTTACTATCCAGATGCCTAAGTGTTTTCCCCATGCGCCCAAAACTCATGCGCCCCAATAGTGACTATGCGCCTAGGGTTAAGCCTAGAATTGGTTAAGTGTTCCCATGCACCTAAGTCAGGCCATGTGCCTGCATAGTGCCCGAACTCCCAAATGTTGCCAAATGCCTAAGTGTTGGCCATGCGCCCGTATAGTGCCCACGCGCCTAGAAATTTCTCATCCGCCTAAGTGTTCCATGCACCTAAGCAGCCATGTGCCCACACAGTGGTCATGCGCCTGCATAGTGCCCATGCGCCTAAGACTTAGAAGTATTTTCTGACGTATGTTATGATATGTATGATGATGTGATGTGTATGGTATGGTTATGATTATGTATGTTCCTTGTTATGTATGCCTACTTTCCGTGGCTTTGCGTGGCATGGTTATGAATGTAAATGAAAGTATTATGTAACGTAAAGTGAAAGATAATAAAAAGAGGAACATAATGAATGAAAGAATGCATGCATTAATGAAAGGAAAGTAAAGAAAGTCTTGCAAGCCTTGTATGAAGGTTCACACCCAATTAAGGGTGTTAGCCCAACGGTGTGTGGGTTAGCTAACCCAAAAGGATGCACACTGGGGTCTAATCTTTGTGATTGACCATATGTATGGGACCCTTGTCGCTTACCCCAGTACTGTGGTCAGGCCACCAAGCACAATGTATGGGGGTCTATATATAGACCTCAGCCTAGTACCCGATTTATGCATGACGATGGGGTATAACACATGGCATTGGTTCGGAATGTAAGGAAGTCAATTATGAATGCACGTAAGGTACGGTAAGCAAGATAACGAATGATACGATGACGCATGATGATTATGAACAAAAGTTAATGAATGATAATGAAAGATAATAATGCTATTATCTATGTGTACGTATGATGCATGATCACATGTAAAAGTAAAGAAAGAAGGTTTTAAATGAAAGTAAAGTATATTTTATTTTAAAACTAGAACTCGTTCAGCAACATTGACTTTTATGTGTTTCTAGTTGGCAGTAATTGGTTGCTGAGCATGGCACGAGCGGTTACTTGGCTTATTTTGGGTGGCATCCATTTTGTATAGTGATAATGTTTTTGTGATGTAATGCAATGAGTTATATTTTGTAACCTGTCAACGATGTATTATTTTGCAAAAGCAATTATAATGATATGAAATGATTTTATATTTACTCCGCTGTAAATGTAACCTATATGTTTTTATGTGCAATGATCCACCAGTGTGAGTGTCTCGGAAACGGGACCTTACAAGTTTAAAACACAGTAAATATACTCGATTCAAACCCATAACGCTCGAAATCAAAGTCATAACTCGTTTGATATGAAACAGACCAAATCCACCCTATATAAGTGAGGGTAAACCTTCTTGAATGGCCCTTTGAACCACCTGAACACTCAATTCAGCCTATGACAACACGTGTCTATCAGGTTAGTTATTATCGTTTTTGTAACGTGACCTCTCTCCTTTAAATTATGATTTAACTCAAATTACGAATAACAAAATTTTTACTATGAATAAAAATGATTTATTATTATCTCCAAGTAAACTTAATGACGGGTTATTATCATAAATGTCAACTAAACACATTTAGGTTACCATTATTAATTACACCAATTTGAACTAATGTGCAAATTTGGGGAAACCAGGGGCCAAATGTGTACATCACATATTAAAAAACTTGTGTACTTCTTCTCCACCCTTCTTGGCACTAGGGCTGTTCACGAACCAAACCAAACCGAATGCAGCTTCGCTCAAACTCGATTCGGTTTTAAACCGAGCGGCCCGGTTCTGTTTGAATTTACAATTCGAGCGCAAACTTCATGCTCGAACTCGGTTCGGTTTTGAACTGAGCGCTTGGTTTTGTTTGGTTTCATTTATAATTTAAAGCAAAACTAATAACTCATTCAAAAATTTCAACTTTCAAGTTCTAGCCGTTGTATTTTCACCAATACTTGTGTAAATGTTCTTTAAGAACCAAATTATTAAAAAAATATAAGCTCAAGATATCGCGAGTAGAAACAACTGAACAGTGTCGGGCTTCGAACAAGGTCAGACTTTGCATTTCGGAGGTGGATTGTCGAAGGTGGGATGCGCGATCAGACTATTGCAGGTCGGATTGCCAAAGGTCGGGGTCGCATGTCAGAGTGCTAGAGGTCGGGGGATACATGTTTTCGAGTGCCGGAGGTCAGCGCCTCGACAGTCGGTAAGGAGGTGGGGGATACAGGGACGATTGGAAAGTGGTGATGGGTGGAATGGTGAAAGTATTTTAAAATGTGAAGTGATGATTTGATTAGATAATTAAAGCTTTACATTAAGGGTAGTTGATCTTTTGACTTATTAATTAAAATAGTAGTAAGTGGTAAATAACTAAATAAATTAACAAATATATAATATATAAAAACTAAACTAAAAAATAATTCGAGCGAAACCGAGTGAGCGACGAGTGAGCGTACCTTTGCTCGTGCTCGGTTCGTTTTCAAACCGAACCGAGCTGCTCGGTTTGTTTACAACCGAGCCAAAATTCGAACGAGCAAAAATCCGAGCTTTTTTCGATTGAGTTCGAGCGAGTTTCGAGCGCTAAGCTATTTGAACATCGACATCCCTCCTTCCCGAAACCCTATTTCCGCCCAAAACGCTCCCTGTCATCATCCTTCGAAAACCATCATCATCCAAGGACTAACTCCAACCCCATCGGTGGTTTTGTGGTGACAGCGATCCTCACGGTGACAACCCTGTTACTGCGACCCGCAGTCAACCACGAAGTACTTGGTGACTATGAACGGCGATCGGAACAACATCTTATCTCGTTCGGTATGGTTCTTTTTCTCCTTAATTTTCAATTCGGAGCATTACAGTTTCAATTTTGGTTTCGTTGGGATCGATGCGGGCTGCATTAACCGGTTATATACGTGTTCTGTGGTGTCTCTTTTCTTAAGATATATACATGGTCTGTGATGTATGTCTATATGTTCTGATATATATATATATATATATATATATATATATATATATATATATATATATATATATAACATTTATTTTTATCTTTATATATATAGTGTGTGCGCGCAAGCGCGCATTTATTTTTTATCTATATTCAGTAGGGAATGTAGGGATGGAATTTTGTATGCTCATGTATGTGCATGATGTTGGCAATGAGTTTGGTTGTGTATAGTGTGGTTGGGTGTGGAGAGTATGTTTGGTGCGATTCATAGGCATGGTGTATGCAATTCTATGATGGTAAGTATTGTTGCATGTAAAATATATATTATATGGCAGTGTGCAACTATGTGTTTTCTTTCTTTTCATTACTTACATATGGGTGCATGTATAATTATTATTAGGTGTGGCATATAAGATAGTAAATATATGTGTTATATATCATGAAAAATCTATATATAAAGCACGTGTGAGAGTAATATAGTTATTCAGTATGTGCGAGTGTGACGGGTTGGGTCGTTACGCTTTCGTGATGATATTTATAGAATGGGTCTGTATAAAATATACTATTATACGTGATAATTGGGTTTTATGCTTGTGTGAGTTTATGTATGCTTGCATTTGCTTGTGTATGGGTAATCCTATCGATAATCGACATTATAATCGAGTCGTGAAACGCGAAACCATACATTCTTTATATTTATAATTAATAATTAAAATTAATATTATATATTAACTAAAATCTAGGTTAATTGGAGACGCTAAACGTTTGTGCTTTCGTTTATTAGTTGTGCAATCAAAGTGAGTTCTCAGCTCCTATTTACCTACTTTCTTTGGGGTGAAAGAAACATGTGTTATAAATGTATTTTTATTTGATCAGTATTACTATAATATCACTTGTTTACTAGTGTGACACTATACTTAAGTCCTCACTTTTGAACCGTTAATTTATGTACTTTAGTGAGGTAATTCTGAGTATATCTATTGGTTTGACAACCCCACCCGGGCTAGTCGCGCTAGCACAACGTACGTCAAACGGGTGTTTAATTGACCTAATTTCTGTTGTTGTGACCTGGTGTTCACAGCCGAGGCATTCCTTACATTGTCAGCTTAGGTTGCAAAATTCATACACTTAGTAACTTGTTAAGTAGACTAGCTATTTACAGATATTACTTTGTTTACTATATCAGTTTACTATATGTTTTGTATATCAAAACCTGTGAACTCATCAACCTTATGTTAATACTTTAGCATGTTTCTTTCAGGTTCTTAAGGTGCACACAAATAGGATCATCTCATGTTGCATTTATTATCATAGAGTCTAATGAACAATTTATATTTTCTACAAACTATATTTATTGGTTTGCGCGTGTTTGGGCCGTTTGAATTATGAATTTATGCGTTTCCGCATTACTTTTCATATTTTCGTATTAAACTCTGATTTTGAGAAACTTCATTTTGAATTAGACATTATGTTTTCTAATTGTTGTGTCGTTTGGTGCAACTAATGGCTACGATCCTAGTATGTCACATGCCTAACGGTATACCCGTTTGTGAAAATTGAGGGTGTGACACAGTCGAAATAGACACACACACACAATTATCGATCATAGTCCCTACCACAACCTTTCTCTCGTCTCTTCACTATCGATTCCATCTCAATCCAGGTAATTAAACATATACACATATAGTTTTACTCTAGGAATCAAAGCCTTAACATTAATTCAATTACGATAAACCATTATATGGTCGATTCATTTGATTTGGATTCTAGGGTTCATATGGATTTGGGGAAGTTTATTAATTAATGCTTTTAAAATTTTAAAGATGCTTTTAATCAAATTTGGGCTTTAGCCCAACCAGTTAACACTCAACCTTTATACCCAAAAGGTCTCAGATTCAAACCCGACCTCCAAAATGTTTTTTTCAAGCCAACTTTATGTATTTTAAATCTCAGAAACTATATTAATATACAATTAAATTAATATAAAAATATCTTTTAACTAAAACTATTTAAAAATTATTAATTAAAAATTAAAAACCCTAAAAGATATAAATTTTACATTTAATTATCTTATAGAATAAAAAAACGTTATCAAAATTATTATCAAATTTACTATGAGTCTTAAAAATTGTATAAAAACTATTTTGGCAATAATATTAATTCTAGAAATTTCTATTTAATTTTTTAGAATTCAAAACTATATAATCAATGGTATGGTATTATAAAACCATTATAAAAGTATTTGAAGGTTTCATTTTAAAACTTTATAAAATGGTTTTAAAACAAACAAATTGTTTTACAACTTACATACATAGTTAACTATTAAATTAATTATTTTGACCAAGTGATTTCATAATCAATTATTAAATTAATTATTTACTTTTCACACTTTAATACTCAACTTTTATTTAATCAATTATTATAAATTAAATATTTAAGTAATATTGTAACACCTGGTTATTTTTTTAAGTCAAGATATGAAGAATAAAAGCAAGAAAGGCAATAAGGTCCAAGTGGAGGGACTAAAAATGTAAAAAGGACAAAAATATTTAAAAAGTTGGTGTAAAGGTCGGCATGGCCGCCCACCCTCATTTCATATTATCATCTTCTTCGGTTTTAGAGAGAGAGAGTAGAGGAACTCTGTAACACCCGGTTATTTTTAAAAGACAAGATAAAAAGAATAAAAGCAAGAAAGGCAATAAGGTCCAAGTGGAGGGACCAAAAGTGTCCAAAAGGACAAAACTTTAGAAAAGTTGGTGATAAAGGTGGCATGGCCGCCCATCACCTTTTCTACACCTAATTTTCGGTAATTTTAGAGAAAGAAACAAGGGAAGAAGAGCCGAACTCGGTTTTGAAGAAGAAGAGAAGAAGAAATCGAATTCAAAGTAAGAATTCACGGTTTTTATGTGTTTATGACGGGTTTTAGCCCGGTTATGTGATTATGTGCTTATGTGTTGTGTTTGTGCTCGTGTGTATGTGTTTGGATGTTAGTTCTAGGTGTTTTGAACTCTTTGCAAGGGGGTTAAAAGGAAGAACACCCAAGTTGCACCAGGTGAGTTCTAGACCCCGGTTTTACATGTTTTAAACTATCTTTGGGGCTGAAAATGTATTAAAATGATTTTACAAAGTTTATGTGAATACCCGTATGTATGGTGTATGTTGGATGTTAGTTCTGGATGGATTATAGGCTACTCATGTTTAGAATAGCCACATTATGCTTAGAACAGATGGATTCGATGATTAGGATTGAAAATATCCTAGAAATATGTTTACAGAATGCTCATGCGCCTAGATAAGTGTTCATACGTCTGAATTGCCTTAGAAAGAATTAAGTGCAAGTCATGCGCCTAAACAGTAACTCATGCGCCCAAAATTTACCTTAGAAATGTTTAAGTTCTGCTCATGCGCTGAAAAGTGGCCCGTTGCGCCTAGAAATGTTAGTCGGATGACTAAGGGAAGGGCCATGCGCCCCAATAGTGCCATGCGCCCAAGTGGCCCATGCGCCTAAGTGTTCATGCGTTTGAATAGTACCCATGCGCCTAGATTGGGCTGGAATTACTAAGTGTTCAGACGTCCAGAAGTCTCCATGCGCCTGAAAGTGGCCCATGCGCCTGAATAGTGTCCATGCGCCTGCATAGTGTCCATGCGCCTGCATAGTGTCCATGCGCCTAGGACTTAGAATATTTTTTTGATTTTTGGGGAAAATGTGTAAAGTAGGCTTGACTTGGGAAATTCCCAGGGGACTATACGTTGACTTTTGGGGTCATAAACATTATGATGGGCATGTTATGATGATGATGATGATGATGTTGCATGACTATGCATGATGTATGTTATGTATGTATGATGCCTTGTGATGATGTATATTGGTATGTTATGTTATGTTCCTATGATGATGAATGTTTATCTTTCCATGGCTTTACGTGTTATGTTAATGAATGAACCGAAAGTATTATGTAAGTAAAGTGAAAGATAATGAAAGAGGAACATGATGAATGAATGCATGCATTAACGAATGAATGACGTACAAGTCTTGCAAGCAAATGTATGGAGGTTCACACCCAATGAAGGGTGTTAGCTCAACTGTGTGCGGGTTAGCTACCCCAGAAGGATGCACACTGGGTCCAATCCTTGTGATTGACCACACGTATGGGATCCTTGCCGCTTGCCCCAGGTACTAGAGTCAGCTTCGTGCATAATGTTCGGGGTCTATGAAAGACCTCAGGCCCAGTAACCAGCTTCGTGCACAATGTTCTGGGTATAGCCTATGGCATTGATCGAAATGAAACGAAAAGATGAACGGTGAATGTACTTGCCTCAGGTACTGGAGTCAGCTTCGTGCACAATGTTCAGGGTCTATGATAGACCTCAGGCCCAATAACTAGCTTTGTGCATAATGTTCGGGGTAATGTACATGCCACAAGATGTAATGAATGAACGATGGTTAACAAACGAAATGAAAGATAATAACGATGTTATCTGTATGTACGTATGATGTATGATCACGAACGAATGAAACGTATAGTATGGACTCTGTAAAGGAATAAATAATGATTTTATGTATGTTCTATTATAAAACTAGAATTCAGTAAGCAACGCTGACTTTTATATGTTTTTAGTTGGCATGTAAACGTTGCTGAGGATGGCACGAGGCAGCTACTCAACTCTTTTGGATGGCATCTATTTAATTAAGGCTTTTGTGATGTAATACAACGATATATTTTGTAACCAACAAACAATGCATTATTTTGCAAAACTTTTAGAATCAAATGAAATGCCATTGGTTTTATGTTTTCCACTGCGATGTTTTGACGAGTAAATGTAATGTATATGTTTTACGTGCGATGAATTACTAGCTGAAACGGGGCCTTACAAGTTGGTATCAGAGCCAAAGTTTAAGTGAAATGGGTAAATTTTCAAAATAAACCTTAACTTAAACTGAGAATGGGACGGAATGGGAATGGGATGCCAATCTGAGTAGCTGCGTGCCATCAGGTATTTTCATAATGTTAATTGGCTTATATGCGCATGGTATGTGGTTATGTGTTGTATGTAGATTTAAATACTGATGTAGTCAGGACAGGTAATGCTCAGGGTATGAAGAGTAAAGTAAGTGGCTAATCACAACTGGCCACTATAATTAGGGACTTACTATACTTGACATGAACTGAGCTGTTCCCTTGAATGACCGTGTTGGTGTTTGAATCCTTCAGTGTGTTAGTAGATGGCTGGTGGTAGATCTTCGAAGGCCTCTCGTGGTGGAGGTCACGGTGCTGAACCGTGGCCCAAGAGAGGGAGACCCAGAGTCGAGAAAGTGGTTCATGAAGAACCAGAAACCCCTCATCCGGAGGGCGGAGATGAGAGTGCTAACCTAAGAGTCTCAGTGAAGGAGGCGGTCATGGAAGAAGTGCACCAAGTCATGCAGACGATCCTACGTCTGTGGTGATCGAAGTGATAAAGGTAGTTAGAGAGGGAGAGAGAAAGGAAAGGAGTGTACCTACGGGCGAAAGAAGACAGCCCAAGACTGAGACGGTTCCATTCGATGATGAGCGAGGAAGAAGAGCCTGCCCGGAGACGACCCGAGGCTGCAACTACGGGGTTTTATGAGATACAAACCACCTACCTTCGATGGAAATGGCACTGCCGCTGCAGCTCACCAGTGGTGAGGGAAATGGAGGCGGTACTTGATATCAGCGAGTGCCGAGAAGACCAGAAGGTTAAGTTCGCTACCCACTCATTCGTAGACTCGGCTCTATGCTGGGGGCAATATAGTCCAAGCCGAGGGTACGGGCGCGATCGGGAGAATGAGATGGTCGGAGTTGAAGAGGATGGTGATTGAGGAGTTTTGTCCTCACCGGGAATGGACAAGGTCGAGAGAGAGAGTTTCTACAACTGGAGGCAGGAACTATGACACACCAAGAGTACACCACGAAGTTCAATGAAATGGCACGACTGGTGCCGATCACGTGACGCCACTGTCATGAAAGATTAAGAGATCTATCCAGGACGGCGGATATCCGTAGGCATATGATCGCCGCCCGGCCAAGCACTTTTTGGTCGGTGGTTGATTTGGCTGGTAGACTATATGATGAGCGTGAGGTGGTAGTGGCTGAGGAGAAGAAGACGGGTAGGGATAGGAGAAACTGGAATGGGAAACAGTTTGGACGTGGTAGAGCCCTCCAAATAATAAGGTGGCGAGGGTAGGTGACTGAAGTGTGGTCACAGCTGGTGCTGGGTTGGAGAAGTGTGGCAAGTGCGGGAAGGAGCACGGTGGCAAGTGCGGGAAGGAGCACGGTGGCGAGTGTAGATGCGGGTCGAATATTTGTTTCAAGTGTGGGAAGCCTGGTCATATGGCTAGAGACTGTGGAGGTGTGAAGTGTTTCAACTGTGGGGGAAGTGGTCACATCAGCAGGGAGTGTAAGAAGCCAAGGGCCAAGGGTTCCGGGGTGAAGAAGGCCAGAGGAGAAGGGCAGAAGGCAAGTGCCCGAGCTTTCACGATGACTCGGGAGGAGGCTACGATAGACCCCGACGTGGTGTCAGGTATGTTTCTAGTAAACCAAACTCTTGCATCTGTGTTGTTTGATTCTGGTACTAGTAGGAGTTTCATTTCTGCTGCCTTTAGTGCTAAGTTTCCCCATAAGAGTAGATGTATTGGTGAGCCATTCGATGTAGAAACTGCTATTGGTAAGTCCACTAGAATTACTGAGGTGATAGAGGACTGTGCCATAGAACTAGAAGGCCATAGGTTTGCTGCTAAGTTACACGTGATACCCCTAGGTGGATTTGATATAGTACTAGGGATGGACTGGTTAGCAACCTATGAGGCAAACATCGTGTGTCGCAAGAAGATGATCCGATTGACAACACCTGATGGAAATGAGGTGACGGTTTATGGTGATCGTGTCACGATAATCCCGAGAGTGATTTCAATGGCGGTGGCGGGAAAGTGCATGAGACGCGGATGTAGTGCCTACTTGGCATACATAAAAGATGTGGATGCGTCGGTACCGCAATTATCCGAAGTACCAGTGGTGCGCGACTTTCCGGATGTATTCCCGGAAGACTTACTCGGTGTGCCACCAGATCGCGGGGTTGAGTTCCAAATTGACTTGATACCCGGTGCTCATCCCGTTGCCAAAGCATCGTACTGGTTGGCTCCGACTGAGATGAAAGAGTTAATGGAGCAGTTGCAAGAACTGCTGGATAGGGGTTCATTAGACCGAGTATCTCTCCATGGGGTGCTCCGGTATTATTTGTGAAGAAGAAAGACGGTAGTATGAGGATGTGTATTGACTACCGAGAGTTGAACAAGTTGATGGTGAAAAACAGATACCCCCTACCAAGAATAGATGATCTGTTTGATCAGCTCCAAGGTGCCAGTTGGTTTTCGAGGATAGATCTTCGATCTGGTTACCATCAGTGGAAAGTGAAGGAGCAGGACATTCCTAAAACAGCTTTTCGCACACGCTACGGTCACTATGAGTTCCTCGTAATGTCGTTTGGTTTGACCAATGCGCCAACGGCTTTATGGATCTAATGAACGGCGTGTGTCGGCCTATGTTGGATAAATCGGTGATTGTGTTCATTGATGATATCCTGATCTATTCAAAGAGTGAGATTGAGCATGCCAGTCAAATTCGGGAGGTTCTGGAGACGTTAAGAAGGGAGAAGTTGTATGCAAAATTCTCCAAGTGTGCGTTTTGGTTATGCTAAGTTCAGTTCTCGGGTCATGTGGTGAATCCCGATGGGATTATGGTGGACCCGGCTAAGGTAGAGGCAGTGATGCAATGGAAGTCTCCAAAGACACCATCCGAGATTCGTATTTTCTTGGGTTTGGCGGGCTACTATAGAAGATTTATCCAAGACTTCTCTAAGATTGCTTCTCCACTGACTAAGTTGACCCGGAAGGATGTAAAGTATGTATGGGGTCAGGGTCAGGCTCAGGAGAAGGCATTCAAGGAATTGAAGGCGAGGTTGACTCAAGCTCCTGTCTTGTCGTTACCTGATGGAAGCGAAGATTTGGTGGTGTATTCAGACGCTTCATACTCGGAGTTGGGGTGTGTGTTAATGCAAAGAGGAATGTTATAGCCTACGCATCCCGACAATTGAAGGTTCATGAGGTCAACTATCCTACGCATGACTTAGAGCTAGCGGCCGTGGTCTTTGCACTAAAGATTTGGAGGCACTATCTGTATGGAACGAAGTGCACCATCTTCACCGACCACAAGAGCTTAAAGTACTTCCTTGAGCAGAAGGACCTGAATATGAGGCAGAGATGATGGTTGGAGCTCATAAAGGATTATGATTGTGAGATCCATTACCATCCGGGCAAGGCTAACGTGGTGGCTGATGCTCTTAGCCGGAAGGAGAGGCCCAAGCCAATTCGGGTGAAAGCATACCAACTAATCATGACCTCTGATGTAATGAAGCAACTCAAGGAGTTTCAGGATGAGGCATTAAAAGAAGATCATCTAAACTCTGAAAGAATGAGAGGCCTGGTTAGGGAATTGAGTGAAAACACGCTTGGTGTTAAAACTCGATTTGGACGGGTGTGGATTTCTCATTTCGGGAATCTACATGTGAAGATTATGGACGAAGCTCACAAGACCCGATACTCTATCCATCCCGGTGCCACAAAGATGTACCAAGACATGAAGAAGGATTATTGGTGGCCGGGTATGAAGCGTGACGTGGTGGAGTATGTGAGCAAGTGCCTTACTTGTTTGCAAGTGAAGGCGGAAAATCAAAAGCCGTATGGGAAGATAGAACCTTTGGATATACCGGAATGGAAGTGGGAGCACATCACCATGGATTTCATTACGAAGCTGCCACGTACTCCGAAAGGATACGATGCCATATGGGTGATTGTTGACCGCTTGACGAAGAGTGCTCACTTCCTATCGATTCGCGAGACATATTCATCCGAGAGGTTGGCTGACCTGTTCAAAGGAGATTGTAACTCGTCATGGTGTACCGGTGTCCATTGTGTCTGATCGTGACACCCGGTTTATGTCTAAATTCTGGAAGAAATTCCACGATGCCATATGGACGAGGTTACATATTAGCACGACTTATCATCCCCAAACCGATGGTCAGTCAGAAAGGACCATTCAGACATTGGAGGACATGCTTCGGGCATGTGTAATAGATTTTGGCGGAAGTTGGGACGACGACTTACCATTAGCTGAATTCTCGTACAACAATAGTTATCATGCCAACATTGGTATGCCACCATACGAGATGCTATATGGTAGGAGATACAGAATGCCCGTATGTTGGGGTGATATTGGTCAAAAAGAGTTGGGAAGCATCGAGGTAATCGAGGCTATGATTGAGAAGCTTGAAAAGATTAAAGCCTTCATGAAGGCAGCCAAAGATAGACAGAAGTCGTATGCCGATAAACGACGTTGACCAATTGAATTCCAAGTGGGTGACCGGGTTATGTTGAAGGTCTCACCTTGGAAGGGTATTATCAGATTCAGAAAGTGGGGCAAGTTGAGCCCAAGACATATAGGCCCTTTCCGAATCATTGCTTGGGTGGGAGAGGTGGCCTACAAATTTGAATTGCTAGATGAGTTAAGTGGAATTCACCCGACATTCCATGTATCTCATTTGAGAAAGTGCTAAGCTGATGAAGACATGATTGTTCCATTGGGGGACATTGAAGTTGATGAAAGGCTCAATTATATGGAGCACCCAGTGGCAATCATCGATCGTAAAGAGAAGAGGCTGAGAAATAAAGTGGTTCCTCTTATGCGTGTACAGTGGAAGCACAGGAAGGGATCCTAGTCTGCATGGGAGACGGAGGAGGAGATGAGGCAACATTACCCTCGTCTGTTTGAGGAATAACAGGTTTCGAGGACGAAAACTATATAAGGGGGGTGGACTTGTAACACCTAGTTATTTTTTCTAAGTCAAGATATGAAGTATAAAAGCAAGAAAGGCAATAAGGTCCAAGTGGAGGGACTAAAAATGTAAAAAGGACAAAAATCTTTGAAAAGTTGGTGTAAAGGTGGGCATGACCGCCCACCCTCATTTCACATCATCATCTTCTTCGGTTTTAGAGAGAGAGAGAGAGAGAGAGCAGAGGAACTCTCGGTTTTGTAGAAGAGGAAGAAGAAGTGAACGAATTCAAGGTTTTTACGTTTTTATGACGGGTTTTAGCCCGGTTATGTGAGTATGTGCTTATGTGTTGTGTTTGTGCTTGTGTGTATGTGTTTGGATGTTATTTCTAGGTGTCTCAAACTCTTTGCAAGCGGGTTAAAAAGGAAGAACACCCAAGTTGCACCAGGTGAGTTCTAGACCCTGGTTTTTGCATGTTTTAAACTATCTTTGGGGCTGAAAACGTATTAAAATGATTTTACAAAATTTATATGTGGATATCCGTATGTATGTGTATGTGGATGTTGGTTCTTGGATGTTTATAGGTTATTCATGTTTAGAATAGCCACATTATGCTTAGAACCGATGGGTTGATGATCAGGATTGCTTTAGAAAGAATTAAGTGTAAGTCATGCGCCTAAACAGTAGCTCATGCGCCCAAAATTTGCCTTAGAAAAGTCTAAGTATAGCCCATGTGCCTGAACAGTGGCCCATGCGCCTAGAAATGTAGTCAGATGACTAAGTGTTGGGCCATGCGCCCCAATAATGCCCATGCGCCCAAGTGGCCATGCGCCTAAGTACTCATGCATCTGAATAGTATCCATGCGCCTAGGTCGGGCCGGAATTTACTAAGTGTTCAGACGTCCAGTAGTCCCCTTACTTGAACAGTACCCATGCGCCTAAAAGTGGCCCATGCGTCTAAGTGTTTCCCATGCGCCAGAATAGTGTCCATGCGCTTGAATAGTGCCCATGCGCCTAGGACTTAGAATATTTTTATGATTTTTTGGGGAAAATATGTAAAGTAGGCTTTGACTTGGGAAATTCCAGGGGACAATAAGTTGACTTTTGGGGTCATAGATAGTATGATGGGCATGTTATGGATGATGATGATGATAATGTTACATGACTATGCATGATGTATGTTATGTATGTATGATGCCCTGTGATGATGTATGAATGATATGTTATGTTATGTTCCTATGATGATGAATGTTTATCTTTCCATGGCTTTACATGTTATGTTAATGAATGAACCGAAAGTATTATGTAATGTAAAGTGAAAGATAATGAAAGAGGAACACGATGAATGAATGCATGCATTAACGAATGAATGAACGTAAAAAGTCTTGCAAGCAAATGTATGGAGGTCCACACCCAATGAAGGGTGTTAGCTCAACTATGTGCGGGTTAGCTACCCTAGAAGGATGCACACTGGGGTCCAATCCTTGTGATTGACCATATGTATGGGATCCTTGCCGCTTGCTCCAGGTACCGGAGTCAGCTTCGTGCACAATGTTCAGGGTCTATAAAAGACCTCAGGCCAGTAACCAGCTTCGTGCACAATGTTCAGGGTATAGCATATGGCATTGATCCGGAATGAAAAGAAAAGATGAACGGTGAATGTACTTGCCTCAGGTACTGGAGTCAGCTTTGTGCACAATGTTCGGGGTCTATGATAGACCTCAGGCCGAGTAACCAGCTTCGTGCACAATGTTTGGGGTATTGTACATGTCACAAGATGTAAAGAATGACCGGAGATTAACAAACGTAATGGAAGATAATAATGATATTACCTGTATGTACGTATGATGTATGACCACGAACGAATGAAACGTATAATATGGACTCTGTAAAGAAATAAATAATGATTTATGTATGTTTTATTATAAAATTAGAACTCACTCAACGACGCCGACTTTTATACGTTTTCAGTTGGCAGGTAAACGTTGCTGAGGATGGCACGAGGCGGCTACTCAACTCTTTTGGATGGCATCCATTTATTAAGGCTTTTGTGATGTAATACAACAATGTAATTTTGTAACCAACAAACGATGCTTTATTTTGCAAAAGTTCTTAGAATGAAATGAAATGCTATTGTTTTATGTTTTTCGCTGCAATTTTTTGATGAATAAATGTAAAGTATATGTTTTACGCGTGATGAATCACCAGCTGTAGGCGTCCCGGGAACGGGGCCTTACAAATATTTAATTATTCAATTTCACTAATAGTTATTTACTGTCTTCAATCATAAATATTTAATCAATTTATTTCATCTTTATTAAATCAAAATAAAATTAGTTACATTATTATATTTAACGTAAATATCAAAACCCTAAATTCCAATTGAAACCCTATTCATCCTTAGTCTTTAAATCACTATTATTCTAACAAAAATAAACCAAACGTTAGGTTTAATCATGAGGAACTTTTGACGTCAAGTCTAGCATTCTCTCATTTTCAAATCAATTCTAATTATCAAGTGAGTATTCATAGCCCTTTTTATGTGTTTTTTCTATTGGGAAAATCATGTGATTCAATATTCAATAATTGATATTCATTATTATTCTATTTCATTCTAAATTTAATTGAAGACATACTATATTATTACTTGCAGTTATGCATACATAATTAGATAAACATAATGATAACATAATCACTAATTCATGCAATAACAATGATAGATCTATTGGTTTGACAAATCCACCCCATTTGTTTAGTCGTGTGATGATTGGAATCAGAATCATTCATTCTATAAGGTTTCGCCTGCGGATCAAGTCAATTCAGTCATTAGATTTGATTGTGTTGGTTTGTCTTTTATGTTACACTATTACATTATAAGTCTTGATATTTCCATGTGAATTGAATTGTTTTCAATCATTGAATCAATCTATATATGTATTCAAACCTATGTTTACTCATCGGCTAATTCGTTAGCTGACTCGTTACTTTCTCACATGATTTCAGGAATGAAGATTAGTGGACTTCTAAATGCACATTTTGGATTTGGATTTAGTCAAAGTTAAATACAAATTTTATTATGTTATTAATTGACTGTAATGTATTGATTGATTAGTATTATTCAATGAAAATGACATTTAATATTATTTCGACGTATTTACTATCATGTTCTATGGGAAATCGATTCACATTCGTCCGCCTCAATGATTTTGCCATCGGTCGAGATGGGACAAATAAGATCAGGTTCAGGTGAAGTATCAAGCATAAGTGATCAACACTTAGAATAATTTCACATGGAGATCACATGCGGGTGAACCTTTTTCACTTATGGGTGAAGAATTATGTTTAGGGAACTATCAAATTTGGTTGACCAACACTTCGAATATTTTCTAAGTGATAGTACATGTGAGTAGGTTATAACATCTGGGTCTACTATCATATCTACTCACCTATGGGTAACCAAATTCACCTTTGGTGAACCATGCTAAATGTGGGTGAGTAATCTCATTGGTCATACTATAACATTTTACCCTTCATTAGTATCAACCTTATCAAATCAAATGCTATGATTTTAGGGTTCATGCATTAATAATATTATTCATACATGCATATGTAATATACCTATTAAAATGTTAATTTTAACATCAAATCCCTTTATACACTAATGTAAAACATATGAAAATGTAGATCTTAAACTCACCATTTCGATAAATTTCAAATGAGCCCTAGAACCAAGAAGATTGAAACCCAGATCTGCATGTACACACGTAAAGGTGTCAACTATTTCATCATGCTTGATTTATAACCTTAGATATACACAGATCTAATATATAGTTTATCATAGATCTATCAAACCACATGATAAATTATTACCTTTTTGCTTGATTTCCTTCTTTATCTCTCTAGAAGCTAAGGACTTTCTCTCTATAAACTGGGAAGGCTTCAACTACAAGAAAGATGAGGGAGCCAGCTTCCCTCCATTCAATAGTCATCTTTAGGTTAATAACTTCATTCTTACATGTTAACTTTGGTACTTTTTCTTTATTTAAAATCAAAATCTTCTTTCTATTTTATTTTTACTAGATTTTATCCAAAATTCCAGATGTTACAAGTTTATCCTCTTATTTAGATTTTGTCCTCAAAATTTATTATTCGTCACACAATTAAGAATGATGTTATTTCATCTCTTTCTCGGACTCCTGAGTGACTTTAGAGCATTTTCTATATTTTTGTTATACTTTAACTTTTTGTTATAGAATATTCCATAATTATTTCTTAGGGATGGTAATGGGGCGGGTTTGGAATGGGTATGAGTAATCCAAACCTCCTATCCGATTAGAAAAGTCTGTCCCATATCCGGCTCAAAACCCGTTGGCTATATATCAAGTATTTACCTGTATGGGTATCGGGCGTACCCGCGGGTAATCGAGTATATCCGTTAAGTTTATAAAATTACCCACTGAATATACCCATCAGGTAGCTATTGAAGTTTAGACACATATATAGCTACATTTGCATATCTTACTAGATAATATTTTTATCAACCCTTAATATTTTCTTATTGATACTAATCTTTTATTTTAAGAACAAATATTAAGTTATATTATATCTTTGTTAGATACATGTAATGCAAATGATATAACAATTATAACTTATATTCAACACATAATTATTAAGAAAAAGATATTAGATAAAAAGATATGATGAACAATATGGGACAGACTAGAGATTAAAATTTCTTGTATGATCTATTTGGATATTAACTTTAAGTAAATTTTCTTAAATTAATTTTGATTTCTTTTCAAAAGGTGTGTGTAAGGCCTCGTTTTCGGGATACTCATGGCCGGATAATCATTACACATAAAACATAAAACATACATTTGCAATTTCTAAAACATTGCATCAAAATAACTTAAAACCATAACATATAATTATAATTGCTTTTGCAAAATAATACAATATCGTTAATAATTACAAAATATCATTTGTTCGCATTACAATGCAAAAACATCATCGTTTAAAAAAATTGATGCCATCCAAAAATGCCAAGTAGCTGCCCCGTGCCATCCTCAACAACATTACTTGCCAACTAGAAACACATAAAAGTTATCATTTCTGACTGAGTTCTAGTTTTATAAAATAAAATACTTTTCTTTCATTTAAATCCGTTCTTTACTTCCATACACGATCATGCATCATATGTACACATAGATAATAATTTATTATTATCTTTCATCATCGTATGTTAACTTTAGTTCATTCATCATCGTACGTCATCGTTATCATTATTACCGTACCTTACGTACATTTTATTACTTCCGATGACATGTACTGTAACCCGAACTCTATGCACGAAGCTGGTTACTGGGCCTGAGGTCTATCATAGACCTCGAACATTATGCATGAAGCTAACTCTGGCACCTAGGGCAAGTACATTCATCACTATCACTCATCTTTCCTTACGGACCAATGCCATGTCCTATACCCCAAATATTGTGCATGAAGCTGGTTACTGGGCCTGAGGTCTATCATAGATCGCGAACATTATGCATGAAGCTGACTCCAGTACCTAGGACAAGTGACAATGGTCCCATACGTATGGTCAATCACAAAGATTAGACCCTAGTGTGCATCTCTTCAGGGTAGCTAACCCGCACACATGTGAGATAACACCCTTCATTGAGTGTGAAACTCCATACATTGTTTGCAAGACTTTCTTACTTTTATTCATTCATTCATTAATGCATGCATTCTTTCATTCTTTACATTCCCCTTTTCATTATCTTCCACTTTTCATTACATAGTACTTTACGTTTATTGTTATTAATCATAGTACACAAAGCCACAGAAAATATACATACATAACATGGAACATAACATGGTTATATATGGCATCATCATAGACAACACATAAAACATCATCCATCATCATAAAATCAACTTACATCACCCCCGGGAACATCCCAAGTCAAAGCCTAAAACTTCACATTTTCCCAATAATTTAGAAAAATATTCTAAGGCATAGGCACATGAGCACTATGCAGGCGCATGGCCTTTCAGGCGCATGGGAACACTTAGGCGCATGGGAACACTTAGGCGCATGGGAACACTTAGGCGCATGTGAGCTTTTGGGCGCATGACCAAACACTTATTCATTCTAGCAAAATTCTAGGCGCATGGGCACTATGCAGGCGCATGAGTGCCTGGGCGCATGGGTAGTCTAGGCGCGTGGGACACTTAGCCAAATCTAGCCTAATCCTAGGCGCATGAACACTATTGGGGCGCATGGGTTTCATGCGTTTGGGAAACACTTAGTCAAACTCGATCGTTGGGTGGATGGCCAATCCATGCACATGGGCAACCAGCTTACCCTAAACGACATAATTCAGTCCCCAAATCAACATCAATCATGTTCTAAGCCTAGTTGTAACATTCTAAGCAATAAAACATGAACATAACACAATCATAACACCATAAAGCACCCAAATCGTAACCCACCCATAATCACATACACATGAACATAGGGGTACAAAACCCACTTTTATAAAAACACACACACATGCATTTCCAGCCCAAAAATCGTATAAAACATGTAAAAAAGGGGTTCTAGAACTCACATTTGACCACTATCAAGTATGACTTCTTCAAACCCGTTTGCATTTGAGTTCAACCACCTCAAATCTGGTTTCTTCTTCTTCTTCTTAAAAAACCTGAAAGTTTCTCTTCTTTCTCTCTCTAAAACGGTGAAATGAAATATGCAGGGTGTTATGGGCGGCCATAACACATTTTGTACAAAATATGTTAAAATATTTTGTCCTTTTACACAGTTAACCCCTCTAATTGGGTTTTTATATTTCTTTATTTTATTCACTTTTATTCTTTCTTTCTAGTCTTTTAAAATTTTCGGGCATTACAGTGTGTCTTTACTATTGTCTAATTTATCACTGATATATGCCTTGTTAATCTCAGAAGAAAATTTTCTAATTAAATATTCCTTAGAATTTTAAGAAGTGTGGACAGACTTTCTCTTGGAAGAAATTGATTTTACTTCAGAAGAATATTATGTTTTCAAAACAATATCTACTTACTAAGGGATTTAACTTCAGAACAAATTCTAATATATCTTCTAAAGCTTAAGTATGCTTCTAAGTACTTATATATTTTTGAAGGACGGTTTCTTCCGAAAGCAATAAGTGTCAGAAGTTTATTTACACCTTGAGTATAACTTCTCAAGCTTAATATCTTTAGAAACCAAATCTGTCTTGTAAGCAAAAGAAATTACTCTAACTACGTTTTCTTCCAAAGCAATTCTTCTCAAACTAAGAAATATCTTTCGAAGTCAATTTAGCTTTAGAAGTTGTCTTTAAAACTTCTTAGGACAAATTCCTTTTGGAAGATATTAAACTTCCGAGATAACTACTCTTTTGGGAACTTTTCCAAAGATGGGACCTACATCCGGATTTCAAGTTTATCTTTCGAAATACCTATCTCAAATCAAAGCCAATATATAGCATTTCCAACATATCTCGGGGGTGTTTGTTTTTTTAGAAAAGCTCTTCCTGTCCTATTTTGCTTGCGACCGCACAGACGTTGAGGTCTAAAGAGTGTTTGTTTTTTGGAAGATTTTTCATTAAAAAAATTTGCGCGAGGTCTGCATGGTGCAGACTTGTCATGACTACTTCTAAAATCTTCTAAAGTCTGTAGATGATTAAACACCATCACTGTTGATACATATGTCCCTAGTTTATCTGCTTACTGTAAAAGTCTTTCATGTCTTACACATATGTAATGAATGGGTTAAATAAAATATAATATGTGGTTGATGTTTATAATGTCTAATATTTCATTGTATTATTGTGTGTTAAACTATAATGAACTTACTATATAGGTTTGAGGTTGTTGTGCATAGTTCTTAGTCAATAATGATTGAGAAATGTGTTCAATCTTAGTCATATGATTCGTTATGCGAATGGACCGTGCTTATAGACCATACGCATGAATACATCATGCTAATGGACCAGTTGCACGACTGAACCAGGAGACTGGATCAGTCGCACGATTGAGACATAAGATTTATTCAGTCGCACGATTGAACCTTCATTCGTGCGTATGGATCAATCGCATGATTCAGTCGCATGACTGAACCATGCTAATGGTTCAGTCGTACGATTGGAAACCCATAACCTATAAATACCACTTAATTCGTGGAAGAACAACACTTGAGAAACACTTGATACTCTTACGAACCCTAGCCGTCTAGAACGTCCAAGGAAGCCTGTCCAACTTCATAGATCAATCCCGATCGATCTCTACTCGTTCATAACATTTAGTTTCAAGCTTATATCGATCGGGTAATTGTTCTCACTGATTGGATCGCCAATCAAATAGGATTCCACACTATTTGATTCGGTATAAACACAGAATCTGTTAGTGTTCCGTATGTACACGGTCCTGACAAGTGGTATAAGAGGTTTGGCTCTTGATTTTGCATTTGATTCAATTAGAATTGTGTCAAACTTCATGTTTTAACTCAGAAGAGCCATCTTTTTGGGTCCACTGGTGTTTTCCGACGTTTACAGGCATTCAAGTTCAATTTTTTCGTCATACGATAGATTAGGGTTTCTGGGTAAATTGTAATTCGTGTCAAAAGTCAAAATTCAAATTTTTTTATACACAGCAGCCTTCAGTCACACGAATAGCTCATTCGTATGATTGAGTCACCACATTGTCCATTTGTACGACTGAGCCATTTGCGTTAGTCATCTGCATCGTCCATTCGTACGATTGAGCCATCCGCATTGTCTATTCGCACGACTAAGTCATATGCATTGGTCATCCACATTGTCCATTTGCACGACTGAGTCATCCGTATTTGTCCATTTGCACGACTGAGTCATCCGCATTGACTCATCCGCATTTGTCCAATCGCACGATTGACTCATCCGCATTTGTCCAATCACATGATTGATTCATCCGCATTTGTCCAATCGCACGATTGACTCATCCGCATTTGTTCAATCGCACGATTGACTCATCCCCATTTTTCCAATCGCACAAGTGAACCAGTCCTGTTTTAAAGTTCAAAGTTTATAGAAATGGAAGATCAGTTCGCTGCCTTTACTGCCGGAAGGGACTCTCGGATCCAGAACCTTCTGCTTCTGGAAAATGAAATTGGGAATCATAATAAACCACCAAAGATTATAACGTTAGATGATTATCCACAATGGAAGCAGAGGTTCGAGATCTATATAAATGGAGTTGATCCCAATCTTTGGGTATCCATTGAGAGAAGCTACACTATGCCAGTCAATGCTGATGAAGTAAAACTAACTCTAGGAGGAATGAATGACAGCCAGTAGGTTAAGTACAATGTAAAAAAGAAAGTGTATGCCCTGTTGACCCCGTCGACACCGAAAGACATCTTTCATCTGAGAACAAACAAATGAAAAAGTTATGGGAAGCATTGGAAAAGAGATATGATGGTAATGCAACATTAAAGGCTCTGAAGGCTAAGGCTCTCAAAAAGGAGTTTGATAACTTCTCTTCGATAGGGAAGGAGAGCTTGGATGACATCATTGACAGGTTCTACCATTTGATGAGTGAGCTGCACACTGTAGAGAATATGCATAGAGGCTGAAGCAACCAAAGACTTTCTGCATGCATGCTGCACAAGTAGTGAAGAAGAATGCTTCGGAAGTTTCACACATGCAACAGAAATATTCTAAGTGTGAAATCTTTCGAAGCCAAGACCAATATCTTTTAAAGCCAAGACCAATATCTTCCGAAGCCAAAGATGAAGTGTTCCGAAGCTTCAGAGACAAAGTCTTCCGAAGCGTCAACTCTTGAAGACAGATTTCTTCTGAAGACTTTTAGTAATATGCTTTATCTGATGTACTATTCCATAAAGCTGGACACCTTTCCACTGCATCTCTGTAAAGTCACCAACTTGCATGAGTTGGTTAAAAGGACTATGCTTTTGGTAACTGTACATTGAGGTATTGAGTCTGTAACTTTCTATTTCATGTACTTTATCCTTTTTGTAATAGATAAGGATGTGAGTTATGGCATGTCATAGTCACAAAGTCAAAAAGGCAATCTGCTTTTTGACTCTACAATTGATTTTGTTTTGAGTCTAGTCAATTGTATCCAGCTGGCTTTCATAGTTTGGCCGGCTGTAGGATGTAGTACAAGTATCTCATGTTCTTGTAACTTTATGGATATGCTTTGTAACACTTGTAATAGAACATAGAGAAAGCAATATACTGCATTCTTGAAAACCATATACTTGTGTTCTGTCTCTTACATTACTTGTGTTCTTAGTGTCTTTATTATGGTTAATCCAGTTCACTGTATGTTTAAGTTTAAGTTAATCTCCTCTTTGTGTTGTTGTGTTGTAAGTGAACCCCCTTCACCGGTCTTGCACTTGTATAAGAACATTCCAGGCTCTTGATATAAGATCTCACCATCTTAAGATCCCCCCCACACACAAATACTAAACTTTTCAAATGGCAGCCATTTCCAAGACTGATATGGAAACTGGAACCATGAACAAGTCTCTACTGATCACTTTTGATGACTTTGATACCTGGTGTTTAAGAATGGAAGGTTTTATTAGGTCTGGACAAAGGCAAAGTCAAGTGTTACAACTTTGACTTGATGGGCCACTTTTCCAGGAGTGTAAGGCACCTAGAACAAATGGTGGTCAAACACAGTCTAGACCCAACTACATTGACAAAACCCCCCAGAATGAGAAGCCAAAGCAGCAGACTGCTGTTGCAGTTGAAGAAGGAGGCTTTGACCGGAGCTTTCAGGTGGAAGATACTTCTCCAAACCAAGCACTGATGGCAGATCATGATGAAGCCAAGGTATTGGAACATCTCTGTACCCCTGAATGCATTGCTAAAGTTAATAGATATAGGTCCTATAACTTGAGTCCTTAAACATTTTAAAAGCTGATTTTAGAAAGTCTGAAAATAATTATAAACTAAAGATTGAGGACTTAGAGAAAACCATTTCAGTTCTAAAACATGAGCATACAGATTTTAGGACTCAGATCAAGGATCTCATAACCAAGCTGACTGAGTGCCAGGCTGAGCTTGTGATCAGTAAGGCCAGGGCAAACAAGTGTGTTCTTGAAGAAGAGACCTTCAAGAACATGATACCCTCATCCCTGCAAAACAAAGTGTGCTATCAAAACAAGCAGGGACTAGGATCCAATGAGATAGCTCCTCCACACACAATCTTGTCTGTAAGATCACATAGGTGTGGAACTTGTGAAGATGAGCTTCCTCTCATAGATCCTTTGAGTGAAGAGGATGAAGAAGTGATAGTGAAGGATTCCTCTGAGAAGAGTGAAGAGGAGGATTCTAAGAAGCGCCTTCTAAGGAGAAGAAGAAGATTGTGATGACCAAGTCAATGAGAAAGAACTTGATCAGGAAGAGCAAGAGGAAAGCAAGGAAGGCTCAAGAGATCAATGCTACTTTTGACTCCAGGCAGAAACAAATGTTTATCTCTGCAGGATTTGAAGTAGCAAAGACTGAAGACATCAACCTAAACTCTTCTGCTAAGAGTTCTGGTTCTTGTTCAAATCATCTCAATACCAAGAAGAAGACTGATCTGCTGTGTACCACTGCTGCACAGCCTGGACCATCAAACTCCAAGAACAGTTCCCAGCCTAAAAGGACTGTCTCAGCATCTGCAAAGATGAGCGTGGAGAGGGGATGTGATGAAAGTTAGTCTTGTTCCCAGCAGAAGGCTCTTGGGAAGAAGAAAATTGAGTGTGTCATGTGTCAAATTACTCCTAATCATGCTAAGGATTGTCCATACAATCCTAAAAGTACTCTTCATATAACCAAGACAAAGACTTCTAAGAGTTCCAAGAAGATTCAAGCTTCAGAAGGAAAATTTGTTTCCTTTGGAAGCTCCAAATCTAAAAAGAAGGGAAGTGGAAAATTGCTTTCGGAAGAAAAATTGGTCTCGGAAGGAAGGAATACTTTCGAAGCACTGAAGTCTGCTGCAGTGTCTGCAGGTTCTTCCGAAGGCTCAGTCATCAAAAATTATGAAGTATCAAAAGCTTCTGAAGTATTGAAGGTCAAGTCCAAGACTCCAAAGGTGTGTGGAAGTCTAAGAAAGACCAAGTGACTAAGAATTCTCCATCAATAACAGCTCAAGATCCTCCTAGCACAACCACAGGATCTATTACTATTGCATTACCTTCTGTTTCTCTGAATGAGCCCAAGACAAGTAAGGCTTGGGTTTCCAAATGTAACTAATCATTTTCTTTGTGCAGGGATAGCTGAAGACAAACAAAAATGTCTGGATCATTAACAGTGGCTGTTCCAGGCACATGACAGGCAATAGGTCCCTACTCCACAACTTTGAAAGGATTGATGGAGGGCCAGTTGCCTTTGGAGGAGATGAAGGTGGTTATATTTTAGGAAGGGGCAAGGTCACAAATGGTAAGCTCAGTATTGAAAAGGTAAACTTTGTCAAGGAGCTTGGGTACAATCTCTGAGTGTATCCCAATTTTGTGATGAGAGTCATAACATGCTCTTTACTGAGCATGTGTGCATTGTTCTCAAGCCCGGGGTTGTCATTCATCATGAGCATATTTTGCTTAGAGCCCCCAGGAAAAGGAACATGTACAAGATGGATTTGCAAGAAACATCTCCCTCTAGAGAAATTTCATGCTTTCTGTTTAAAGCAAATAGTGATGAGTCTTTCCTATGGCATAAAAGAATGTGCCATGTAAACTTTAAAAAGATGAATAAACTGATTCAAAATGATTTGGTAACTGGAATGCCAAAGAAAGAGTTTACAAGTGATGACCATTATGTTGCATGCCTGAAAGGGAAGCAACATAAGGTAGGTATCTCACAAGCCTAAGGAAAGGAACTCCATCACTACACCCCTACACTTGTTACATATGGATCTCTTTGGCCCCACCAGTGTAATGAGTCTAGGAAGGACCTTATACTGTTCAGTGATCACAAATGACTTTACAAGATTCACTTGGGTCTTCTTCCTTAGAACTAAGGATGAGACTCCTGAGATTTTGAAAAATTTCATCTTGAAGATTGAGAATCAATCTGATCACAAGGTAAAAATCATAAGATGTGTTCAGGAAACTGAATTCAAGAACCAAATCCTTGATGTATTCTATGATGAAAAAGGTATTTCAAGACAAAACAGTGCTCCAAGGACTCCTCAGCAGAATGGTGTTGCTGAGAGGAGAAACATGACACTTATTGAAGTTGCAAGAACCATGCTGTCTGACTCTAAGATGCCCATCACCTTCTGGGAAGAGGCAGTCAACACAGCCTGCTATGTGCAAAACAGAGTTTTAGTGGTTAAGACTCATGGCAAGACTCCTTATAAACTTTGGCACAAGAGGAAACCTTTCATTGATTTTCTCAAGTCATTTGGATGTCTTTGCACCATCTTGAATACCAAGGATCAAATTTCCAAATCTTCTAAGAAATTAGATGATGGACACTTCGTTGGATACTCTTCCCAAGATAAGGCTTACAGAGTATACAATCTCAGAACTAGAATTGTTGAGGAGTCAGCCAATGTGACTTTCAATGAACCCACACCCTGTGTGGCTAGTTCTGGTCCTGATTAGCTCTTTGATCTTGATTTAGTTACCAACTATTTTAACAAATCTTGTGAGACTGTTTCAGGGTCTGTAGAAAATTTAAACATAGGTGATCCTGATCCAAGATTTGAGCTGAGAAGACCTTCAAGTAACACATCTTCAGCTCCAGTTGGAACTACTTCTTCAAATGAGGATTCTATCAGCACTACAATAACAAACTCAGCTAATACATCTGGTATGCCTTCAAATTCCAGCTCAGAGGCTCTATAACCAGATAAAAATGCTTCAATTGCAGAAGGCAATGATGGTAGTGGTGACAGTGATCAAGACTTTCATGATGCTGATAACCACTCCATAGATGTCACACACTCCTTGGATCAAATCTCTCTTGATAAGTGTGCTGATGTGGTGGGTGAAACATCTATGCCAGATCTAAATTTTTCTAATTTAGATCTATCTCAGCAACTTGCTGTGATCCCTCAGCTAAGGATCCGCAAGTCCCACCCCACCACAAACATCACTGGAGATGTTGTCACAGGGGTAAGAACAAGAGGACAAACCCATGAAGCAAATATTTGTCTTCACTCTTGTTTCTTATCCCAGATAGAGCCAAAGAAAGTTGATGAGGCTCTGAAGGATGGTAGTTGGGTTGAAGCTATGCAACAGGAGCTACTTCAATTCAAAAGGCAGAAAGTTTGGAACCTTTATCCTCTTCCTCATGGGAAGACTACCATTGGAACCAAATGGGTGTTTAGGAACAAGAAGGATGATAGAGGCATTATCATCAAGAACAAGGCTAGACTAGTTGTTCAAGGTACACACAAGAAGAAGGGATTAACTACACTGATATCTTTGCTCCTGTAGCAAGACTGGAAGCTGTTAGGATATTTTTGGCATTTCCTGCATCTAAGAACGTCAAGGTCTTTCAACTTGATGTGAAGTGTGCTTTCTTTATGGAGTGATTGATAAGGAGGTGTATGTCAAACAACCACCTGGTTTTGTAGATCCTGATCATCCTGATTATTTCTGCAAGCTTGACAAAGCTCTTTATGGGTTGCATCAGGCACCCAGGAAGTGGTATGAGACACTATCTTAGTATCTTTGCAAACATGGATATAGGAGAGGTACTATAGATGGAACTCTCTTCATCAAAGGATAGGGAAATGACATATTGCTAGTTCAAGTATATGTGGATGACACCATCTTTCGTTCAACTAATCCAAAGCTCTGCAAAGACTTTGAGAAGCTGATGAAAGATAGATTTGAAATGAGTGCCATGGGGGAACTCAATTTCTTTTTGGAATTCAAGTGAAGCAAGTTGAAGATGGCATCTTCATTAGTTAGTCAAAGTATGTTCAGGACATACTTAAGAGGTTCAACACGATGATTGTAAGATTGCTAAGACACCCATAGCCAGAAACCACTCCTTTGGACCTGATCTTGAGGGAGTGTGTAGATGAACACTTATATAGGGCTATGATTAGGTCTCTTATGTATCTTACTACTAGCAGGCCTAATATTATGTTTGCCACCTGCATCTGTGCAAGATATCAAGCCAACCCTAAGATGTCTCATCTTATCACTGTCAAAAGGATTCTAAGATACCTTAAAGGTGCTTCAACACTTGGTCTATGGAATCCTAGAGATCTTGATTTCAATCTATATGCTTATTGATGTGCTCCAAATTATATATAAAATCCTATCAAAAGCACATCAATTATTCCTTATTATCTTCCTTAAAATGATGAAAATGTACTTAGAAGTCTTAAATTGTGTTTTCAGGTGTTTAAAAGGATAAGATGGACAAAAGAAGCATATTTAGCAAGAAATTGAAGTAATTCGAGCTTTGGAATCCAAGCATGGGGTCGTGCCTCATTAAGCACACCCCCATGCTTTTCCAGAAACACACCCCTGTGCTAAATTAACACACCCCCGTGTTTGAACATCTAATAAGGACAAAAGTACTATTCCCTAAAAGTAGAGACGGGGTCGTGCCCCACCTCCAACACGGGGCCGTGCCCGACATAACCTGCATGTATGAGCCGACCAACTTTTGTAGGCATTGTACTAGCACAGGGTCGTGCCTTTTAGGCATGGTGCCATGCTTAAACACTCCAGAAAGCCTATAAATAGAAGCCTAAGTTCACTATTTTTGGCAAGATTTGGTGGGAGAGTTACTCTGCAGAACTCTCTCGGGAATCAAGACTTCAAGGTCATTTGGAGGCTCGGGAGGTGCATACAACACTTGGAAGAAGCTCGGGATCGTCTAAACACCATCCATTGTGGATTATCGGTTTGATTGTTCCATTTCACTGATGATTACATATCTATCTTCTTTGTTATATGTTGTTATGTTCAAGCTCATTATTAGCTAAACTCTTTTTATCATCCTAATCGGATGAAACTATGTAATTTGTGATGAACTAATGGTGTGATAAATATTATGTTAATGTTATGGTGGTCTTGGGAAAACTATTGATGGGTAGCATCTACATTTGAACGGGAAGTTATAAATTTATGGTTTGTGATTGTGATCGTCATACAAAGTTGAAAAACCATATGATTAACTTTCATTCACGAAACCGTCTTCATAATAAATCCATGGCTAATGAACTAGAAATGGTTATTAGAAATCATATCACTTTAACTTTCTGATCATTTGCGGGTTCCCTTTTATTAGTTCAGAAACTTTAGTAATTGTTACGGTTTTCTAAAATTAATGGTATGTTAGGAAGGAACCTGATCAACTCTCTTTTTGACATTAAGTTATGTTTTCAAAAATTGTATGTCAAATAGGTCACAAAAGATTTACCTACATTACTAGGGCTTTGATCTAAGCAGTAAAACTCAGCCTGACAAGATCAAGTCACTACGGCAGCACGATAGACGAGAAATCATGCCAACTCATCTTTATAAACATTAACATAATTAAATTAATCCATATCTTTAAATCACATCACCAATTCATCACGGTTACATAAGTGAAATCTAATTAGGATGATAACTTTTATTCCCTGGTTTTAAATCCAAACGCTTCAAATCTTAGTTTACTTTCTTTCTTTTTTATTTATTTTTAAATCCTAAAAATATTTCCAATGCAAATTATCATTTTCTTTAACAAAAACCAAATTTGATAGTCAAACATCAAGTTTGTTGAGTAGGCTAGGTGTGTCCACGGATTGATACTCGGTTCTTACCAACACTATATTACCACACGACAGGTACACTGCCTTTCGTGTGTGTGGTTTAGTATTAGTAATAACCAATTAAAACTGAATCTGTGTAATAAATCTTTATCAAAATATATATACTATCCACCCATCAAGTTTTTGGTGCCGTTGCCGGGGACACACGGCAGTTTGAAAGACAATTAAATTTTTTGACTATCTTGTATATAACTTGTTAATATATTTTTGTTTAAAATTCATTTTATTTTTAGGTAGTTTGCCCTAGTTAGTTTAGTTACTTCTGCCTGATTCATTTAAGCCTTAGTTAGTTTATGCTTCTTTAAGTTTGTGTATGTCCGACTCGTCTAGTTCTGAACTTATTCCGCCTCTTCCGGAACCCGAACGACTTTTCTGTCAAAAATTGCGCAAAAGATCACAGCAAGCAGCACCAGTCATTGAAGAAGACATTTTGGAAGATACACCATCTGAAGAAGACATGGCTAAACAAGACGAGGAAATGAAGATGACACTCTATGCCACACCGTCAATAGATGGTTATGAGTCTAGTGTTATCCAACTAGCAATAGCGGCCAACAATTTTGAGATTAAGTCTAGTATTATCCAACTCATAGAAAACTCTGTTCAGTTCTATGGGTTACAAGAAGAAGATCCTAATGCTCACATATAACGATTCCTTCGTATTCGTGCTACCTTCAAAATCAATAATTGTTCAGATGACGCCATTCGACTAATACTTTTGCCATTTTCACTTCGAGGCCGAGCCATCGATTGGCTTGATTCACTTCCGCTTGGTTCCAACACCACATGGGCGGAAATGGCTGAACAATTCCTTTTGAAATACTTTCCACCCGATCGCACTACCAAACTAAGAAGCAGCATCACAAGTTTTCGCCAAGCAGACGATGAATCATTACACGCAGCATGGGAGAGATATAAAAGTCTCCTTCGGAGATGCCCACATCACGAACTTGATTTGTGGTTGCAGTGTCATACCTTTTATGATGCAATCAGCGGAGCCCACAAGCAAGTGGTAGACCAAAGTGCGGGAGGAGATTTTGGATGTGTCACACCAACAAAAGCATACCAAGCCTTAGAAAGAGCAGCTAAGAAGAGCTTTGCTTACAATCCCTTAAGAACCAAACCTAGTTCTAAAGGTATTTATAAGTAGACTCTGAAACCCTAATTCCAGCCTAATTAGAAGCTCTATCCAAAAAATTCGAACAATTGCAAATCGAGCTAAGGAAAAATCCAACATGATGCAACACATGTGGAAATTCACACAAGACCAACGAATGCCCATAAGGCATTATGATGGATGACGATGTTGACTACGTAGGAGGCCCAGACAACTCATACAACAACAACTCAAATTAGAGAAGCAACTCGAATTATAGAGATGCTGGCAATAACCAACAATCGTCTGGATTCAACCGAAGGTCACCTTACCAACAACAGAAACCACCTACCAAGGTCCAAGCAGTAGTAACCAAGACCGTGGAGCATCATCAATGGAAGACTTATCAACAGTTGTTGTTAACCACAAGCCACATATGAGTACATCCGGAAATCTGATCGAAGAAATGAGAAGGTTCCAAAGAAACAAAGCTGACATCAAAAGCAACAAAGCATCATTGCAAACCATAGAGCACCAGGTAGGTCAAATAACACAACAGCCATCTGAAAGACCTCAAGGAGCTTTGCCTAGCAACATTGTAACAAACCCTAATGCTCAAGTCAAAGCCATCACCACCAGGAGTGGCAAAACCACTCAAGATGATGCACCCGCATTACAACCCATCCTTGAAGAGGTAGAAACTGAAACTCCAAGTAATATGAGTGATAAGCAAAAGCAACCTGTTGTTATTGAAGAACCAGCCAAGAAATACGTTCCACACCACCTTATGTTCCACCACCTCCATATCCAGGTCATTTGAGACAACCAAGAATGGAGGCACAATATGGCAAATTCCTTGGGTTGTTCAAGCAACTCCACATCAATCTGCCCTTAGTGGAGGCCTTAGCACAAATGCCAAACTACGCTAAGTTTCTAAAGGTGTCTTGTCAAACAAAAAGAAACTGGAAGAGTTATCACACGTAGTTTTGAATGAGGAATGCTCTGTAGTTCTTCAAAACAAACTACCTCAAAAGATGACTGATCCAGGAAGTTTCACCATACCTTGCCTAATAGGAAATCTTTCTGTTAGTAACGCGTTAGCTGATTTAGGTGTAAGCATTAACCTTATGCCTTATGTAATTTTTGAAAAATTAAACCTAGGTGAACCTAGACCTACCCGTATGAGCATCCAGTTAGCTGACCGTTCTGTCAAATATCTAAGGGGCATCATTGAAATCTCTTAGCAAATTGACAAATTCGTATTTCCCGTTGATTTTGTGATCCTTGACATGGATGAAGACAAAAATGTTCCTCTTATCCTAGGTCGACCTTCTTAGCGACTGCTCGAGCCCTCATTGATGTTTGTACAGGCAAACTCACGCTTAGAGTAAATGAAGAGGAAGTAACTTTCGATATAGGCCAATCCATGAAACACCCTCAACATCATGATGACTCACTCTATTACGTTGATGCTTGCGATTCGATCATAAGTTGTCATTGGAGAAAACTCTTCAAAATGAAGCTTGCAACACTCAATTAATAGAAGTCCAAATCACCAAACCAATTTGTGAGAACCAAATCATTCAATAACTTGAAGTTGATGAAACACATTTCATCAAGAAGCATTTGAGATCATTGAGCAAGACCTAGAACCAAAAGCCAAACCTTCTATAGAAGACCCTCTAGTTTTAGAGCTCAAAGAACTTCTATCTCATCTCGAATACGCTTTTCTTGAAAACACAACTTAACTTCCTGTCATAATCTCATCCGCCTTATCATTGATGAGAAGAACAAGTTGCTTAATGTGCTTAAGGCACACAAACGAGCAATTGCATGAAAATCATGGACATCAAGGGAATCAATCCATCCTTTTGCACTCATAAAATATTGATGGAGGAGAACTTCAAATCCGTCATTCAACCTCAAAGACGTTTAACCCGAGCATGCAAGAGGTGGTGAAGAAAGAAGTAATCAAACTGCTAGATGCCGGTTTAATTTACCCTATTTCTGATTCACCTTGGGTCAATCCCGTCCAAGTTGTTCCAAAGAAAGGAGGAATGACTATTGTAACTAACGAGAAGAATGAGCTTATTCCCACTCGTACAGTTACCGGATGGAGAGTTTGCATAGACTATCATAAACTCAATGACGCCACAAGGAAAGATCACTTCCCTCTTCCTTTCATCGACCAAATGCTTGAGCGATTATCTGGAAAAATGTTCTATTGTATCCTGGATGGGTTCTCAGGTTATTTTTAGATCCCTATTGCTCCCGAAGATCAAGAGAAGATGACATTCACCTGTCCATATGGCACATTTTCTTATCGGCGAATGCCCTTTGGATTGTGTAATGCCCCTACTACATTTCAAAGATGCAAGGTAGCAATTTTTCATGACATGATTGAACAATCAATGGAAGTTTTCATGGATGATTTCTCCATCTTTGGAAACCCATTTGAGCAATGTCTTGAAAATCTAGAAAAGATGCTGGTTAGATGTGAAGATTCTAACCTTGTTTTAAACTGGGAAAAGTGTCACTGCATGGTTACGGAAGGAATAGTGTTAGGACACAAAATCTCTCGAGCAGGGCTTGAAGTCGATCAAGACAAAGTTGACACTATTTCTAAACTTCCACATCCCACAACCGTGAAAGATATCAGAAGTTTCCTAGGTCATGCAGGATTCTACCGTCGTTTCATCAAAGATTTCTCAAAAATCGCTCGACCAATGACTCAACTTCTCGAGAAAGACGCTCAATTCGTATTTTTTGACGAATGCATTAGTGCATTCAAATTGCTGAAAGAGAGGCTGGTAACCGCTCCAATCATGTTTTCCCTAGATTGGATGCTACCATTTGAACTCATGTGCGACGCAAGCAATTTCGCGGTAGGAGCCGTATTAGGAGAAGGAAAGACAAGGAATTTCACCCATTCATTATGTGAGCAAAACCCTAAACAAGCACAAGAAAACTACACCACCACCGAAAAAGAACTTCTTGCGGTAGTTTTCGCATTTGACAAATTCTGCTCGTATCTCATCCTTTCAAAAACAATTGTTTACACCGATCATGCAACCCTTTGTTATTTGTTCAACAAACAAGATGCAAAGCCGAGATTGATTCCTTGGATCCTTCTGCTTCAAGAATTTGACATCGAAATTCGTGATAAGAAAGGAACAAAAATCTAGCGGCAGATCATCTCTCGCGTCTCGAGGATTCAAGTCCTTCACAAACTGAGGAAGCCATAATAAATGACAACTTTCCTCACGAATTCCTTATGCACATACAATCCTCAATCGATGAACATCCTTGGTTTGCCGATTTTGCAAATTACTTAGCAAGCGGAATCCTTCTCAAAGGAATGACTTATCAGCAAAAGAAGAAGTTCTTTAATGATATCAAACATTACTATTGAGAAGACCCGTATCTATTCAGAATCGGTGCAGACCAACTCATTCGAAGATGCGTATACGGCAGAGAAGCAGAACAAATTCTAAGGCGTTGTCATGAAGGACCCACCGGAGGACACCATGGAGCAACCTTAACAGCCAAAAAAATATTTGACTCTAGATTTTACTGGCCCACGATATTCAAAAATGCTCACATCATGGTACGCACCTGTGATGCATGTCAAAGGGAAACCAATATCTAAACACAGGATAAGATGCCTCAGAAACCAGTTCAAGTATGCGAGATATTTGATATATGGGGTATTGATTTCATGGGGCCATTCCCGGTGTCATTTGGCAATCGTTACATCTTGGTAGCAGTTGATTACGTCTGCAAATGGGCTGAAGCTCAAGCCCTACCTACTAATGATGACAGAAACGTTGTCAAATTCCTTAAAAAGCTATTTTCTCATTTCGGTGCCCCCAAAGCGACCGAGGAACTCATTTCTGTAACAATCAGCTCGAATGAGCAATGGCACCTTATGAAGTTCACCGTCGCTTTACAACTGCTTACCATCCACAAGCAGATGGGCAAGCTGAAGTCACTAACCGAGGCATCAAACAAATCCTTGAGAAAATTGTAGGTCAAAACCACAAGGACTGGTCTATCAAGTTAGATGATACATTATGGGCTTTTCAAACAGCCTATAAGACTCCCATCGGCACAACACTATTTAAACTAGTTTATGGGAAGTCGTGTCATCTACCTATGGAACTAGAGCACAAGGCTTTTTGGGCACTTAAAACAGCAAACCTGGACCAAGACCTTGCAGGAAAGAATCGATTCCTACAAATTCACGAAGAGGAATTGAGGGAACAAGTGTACGAAAATGCTAGGGTTTACAAAGAAAAGACAAGGAAATTCCACAATGCTCGATTAAAGAACACATAACGATTTCATGTGGGAGAACGTGTCTTACTGTATAACTCTCGTTTACGTTTATTTCCCAGAAAACTGAAATCACGTTGGTCTGGACCTTATATGATCAAAAACGTGTTTCTGAATGGTGCCATTGAAATTTATAACCACAGAGGTTTAAGTTTCAAAGTAAATGGTCATCGTTTAAACCGTATAACGGTGGACCAACCAAAATTCCCTCGGAGGAAATACACCTCCGCCCCGACGAAAACTAAGTGTGGGGAAGGGTCGCGCCGAAGACCCGAAACTTAAATGCGGCACCTGTACATTAAATTTCTTACTTTTTAACAATTTTTAGGATCTCATCAAGCATGCCCCGTGTCTCTGACAAATTTCTTTCCACGATCTCCGCTGACGACTCTGGAACGTTGCAGGTCGAATTTAAGACCAATTCTGACAAGCACGGGGCCGTGCCTAGCCAAGCACACCCCCAGTGTTCACTTTCCACGATCTTTATAAAAATACCACACTTGTTCCATTATTTCATCACACTCACTCTTGTTTAACAACATCTGAAAAATGAAAGAATCAAGTCACGGAAGTTCCAACTGGAATCCTGCGAAGAAACCGCGTTCTGAAACACGAGAACAACGACTCAAGAATATTTCTTCAAGCTGCATGAACTATCAAGCAATTGACTGAAATGAACCTCGCTACATCCCAACGCTTTGCTGAACTTATCCAAAAAGTTCAACAGATGAGCGAGGAACTCATTCCATAACGGCAGCTTGCGGAATTGAGCAACCGCACTTCTCACTATCCATCCCGAACCTTCCACACAAAATGTGTGGAGGTTTCTTTTAGAATCATTTCGTGATGTACTAAGTGCGCTGTTACGCGTTAAAGATTCTGGTTTTGCTATTTTAGATTCTCGGCTTTTAACATATCATGTAACCGTAGGACCTTAGGATGTGTAATTTTCATTTTGGCTTGTGTTATTTAACTCTAGGACTATTTTTGTATCTTTTCTGATGATTTGGAAGTGATAAAACTTAGCCGGGAAAATTACATAACGCGCAAAACTGAAAACGGAACAACAGAAGACTGAAACCAACAACAACACACGAACACGACCCCTTGCTCAAGTAGGCACACCCCCGTGTTTGACAAAAAATGACACAAGCTGACATATTTCAGCCTTTTGTCTTGTTCCTCTTCAATTTTGCATGATAAATACCGACCTCAATTGCCTGCAAAGTCGTATCCACTTTCATTTTCATCTTGTTTTCCATTTTTCTTCATCTTTCAAGAGTTCTTTCAAGAGTGTTTGATCAAAAGGTTAGTATACTAATTCTTTGATTATGAAATTCATTTACATGTAGTTAGGTGATTAGATCTCTAAACAACCGAAATCCTAGCAATTATGTGTAAAGACTTGTTCTTAAACGTTTTATGGAATGATGAATGCTTTCAACCTACTTGTTCATGTTATTCTTGTAAGTAGATTAGTGTTAATTAGTATGTTTTGTTAGTTAGTTAATTAGTTTTTTCTTTTATTGTTAACAAGAATATCTTTATAATTCATGGTGAAATATTTGTTAATCATGTTCAAGAGTTCCTAAGTGGTATTAAACATAAAATATATTTTTGGGTATCTTGAATTATTAACAAATGATTAAAATGTTAAACGTACAATCTTTGATTTTTAAAGCAAGAAAATGTTAAACCCATGCTTAATCAATGATTTACAAACACACCACGCATGCTCGAGTCAAGATTCCATGCCTTACCATGTTCACCGCACCCCCACGTTTCACAAAACGCACACCCCATGTTCAACAATTTTTCCTTGGATGATAAATTTTTAACTATTTTTGAACATGAGTTGAATCATTATGATGTTATGTCTTGAAAAACACATAATTTTCACTAACATCATGAAACTGCTCAAAATTTGTTTTTTATAGATTAACTTATTTTGAAATTCAGGATCATGAATCATCCCTACTTACGTTTTGAAGGGAGCCGCAAGAGATGGTGTCATGATAGACTTCAAAGACTGCTACAAAGGGTCAAAAGATCCCACTTACAAGTAGATGACGAAACACTAGCGGCAGTCGGACAACTAGAAAGATACAATACATTATTGAGTGTCCAATGGAAGCGTTTATTCTCACAAAATAGACCTTCCATTTATGAACTAACTCTTGAAATTTTAGAATCTTTCAAATTTAGCATGAAAGACTCTAATCCTTGGGATAATAATGCAGTTCCATTCAGACTTGCTGGACATTGGCACAAAACATCCATTACTTGTTCGGTGTCTATCTCGGGATCTACACGGAACAGGAAATGGAGGAGGAAGCAGTATCTGGAATGCTGGCGTACCATACCTTCCTGGACGAGGAAAGTAAAGACGCGGAAAGTGGTGCAATGAGGAAGCATTTTGGGATCAGATGGAACCGGAGGGTTCAACTCGAGTAAAACAAAAGCAGTCAGATACGAGACTCGCTGCTGCGATACATTCATCGGTTACTTAGTCATTCCATAACAGCTCGTGGTCAAAGCTAGGGAGTTGTTAGCTTGAGGGACTTGTTCATTTTATATTGTATGGTTAATCAGTTACCATGTAATATTTGGTATTTGTTTTGTAATCCTTTTGCTAGGAATGAGATTGTAGGTGTCCAACACCTATGTTTGGAGGAAGCTGGATTTTGAACTTATACGAGAGCTATGGTTATAACACTGAGGGAAGTGAAGGAGTGATGCCGGGACTGTTAGACTTGAGCATTTGCACAGTATGTACATGGTGACAAGCCTACCAAATGAGCAGCGAAGATTCATGGATAAGAAGGGACAAATCTGGATCCGGCGGACCCCAAAGAATAATATGGATCTCGACATGCCAATACAGCCGGAAGGAGCCGGAGCTGGATCTTCAAGTTCACGTACAAGGGAATTCCCGACCATGTTAGACCTTTACGAGTCACTACAAACAACCACTGACCATGCAAGGCGATCATTTGAATATGCCTAACAAGCCTTCAACCGAGTCGAAAGTCTGCATTCCCGAGTCGATGACCTCAGCAACGATGTCGCGTACATCAGGAACTGAATGTACCATGAGTGGGGGATATTCCCCCACAAAGCCCTTGAAAACCGTGTCATTTTCGAGGACCCGACACAGTTGTTTTGTGCCATCTATCTTTTAATTTATGTAGTTTTGTTTTTATTTGTGTGTTTAGGACTTTAACGCTTTTAATAAATTGGTGATATTTCAGGTGATACCGAGGATTCTAACAACGCGAGGCTAACCAACACAACTGAAAATTTCATCATTTTTAGGGGAGTTATTCATTACCCTTTCTCGATCTTGATTATGTTAATCACATTGAGGACAATGTGAATTTTAAGTGTGGGGATGGGAGTAATGCATTTGACTTTGCTAAAAAGGTCCAATTTAAAACTTTTAAGAAAAGATCACTTACCAAGTAATTTTTATGACAAGAAGCAAAAATTAAATTTTGATAAACCAAATTATAAATATACGTTTTCGGGAAATAAAGAAGAATAAATTCATGACGTCCAAATAAAATTGAAAATGTTTTTTTTGTGATATCCTTAAAAAATAATCTAATCTAGTAAAATATTTAATCATGTAAAATGAAGCACTTGTACCCAATTCCATCCATATGTGAGTTTATTTTTGAGCCTAAACAACTTTTGCAAATTGCAATTCTACTTTCATTCTGGATTTAATTGAGTGTGCCATATGATACGTGTGATTAGAACTTGCTTTGGGTATGCATTTCAACACCTTAATTAGTATTTGTTTCATAAAAATGAGTTAGGCACTAGGAAACCATAACCATTCGAGCCCCAACCATTGCCTTTAAGTGCTATTTCGAGGCCTTGCGAACCTAATGAATCTAAACACGAAGTCTAATTTAACGTTTTGACAAAGATTCAAATTTATGGAGTCGAAAAGTGAAAGATACAATGGACAAGCTGATGAACATCAGTCGCACGATTGAGCCAAACGTAGGATTCAATCGCATGATTGAATCAATCGGTGACTCAGTCGCACGACTGAATCAACCGCATGGTATAGCATACGACTAAGTTCAGTTGCAGGCTCAATCGTATGACTGAACTCAGTCGTATGGTTCAATCGCACGATTGAACCAGTTGGTCAAAATCAGTTCAAATTCATTTGTTATCTCTTATGAACGGATCTAAATATTGTCTTGTGTTGCAGCAACACGGCTGAGAGATGGACTATGAGCACCAAGCACAACATCTGTGCTCATCTTGATGCTACATCCCGGAACGCTTCTGAGTTCGCCGGGATCATTTCTTTTCTATGTAGATCGAGGATCTACAAGGCCATCTCCACTCCCTACACATCATACAAATCGATTCAGCAGGCATTCTTGGAGAATGCCACCATCGCCGTTTTGATGAGCCCTACTGTATCTGGAGTTCTATCTTGGACAAGATATTGAGATCAGGGAAGATGACCTGAGGCGAGTCTTGGATTTGGGTGAGGATGGGCCCATCCAACCAAGCTGCATCCCTAATGGTTCGGGGATGCTTCTAAGGATCAAGTATGTCGGCGACATCAATGTCAGTGTGCTGAACAAGAGTAATGTGTGCCCCCAATTTAAGTATTGGCACATGTGATCCTTAAATGCATTGCCTCCAAGCGTGGAGGGTTCGACAAGATGTCAGTCCAAATCCAGAATGCATATGTTGCGCTGGTACTAAACCACCTGTTCAGTTTCTCCTGTATGTTCTTCAGATACTGGACAGAGAACATAGAGGCCAAGGGCAAGGAAGACTTCTGTATGTATCCATGATTCTTACAGATGATCATAGATCAGAAGCTTCCTCAGCTGCCCAAGGAGAAAGACGATGCTGTGATCTTAGAGGTGATGGATTACACCACCTTGGGTAGGATGAAGGTATACCGGGGGAAGCAGGTGAAGCCCCCGGTGAGGTGACTCTTCGGCCATCTGGCCAATGAGGATTATGTGGTGCCATCTCGTAAGAAGTGGCATCACGACGATAGTGACTCAAACATTGAGCCCATCATGGTTCCTACTAATGACGACGACGATGATGATGACGACAATATGAGTAATGCATTGACTTTGCTAAAAAGGAAAATTTCATCATTTTTAGGGGAGTTATTTCATTACCCTTTCTCGATCTTGATTATGTTAATCACATTAAGGACGATGTGTATTTTAAGTGTGGGGATGGGAGTAATGCATTTGACTTTGCTAAAAAGGTTCAAATTAAAATTTTTAAGAAAAGATCACTTACCAAGTAATTTTTATGACAAGAAGCCAAAAATTAAATTTTTGATAAACCAAATTATAAATATACGTTTTCGGGAAATAAAGAAGTAAATTCATGACGTCCAAATAAAATTGAAAATGTTTTTTTTGTGATATCCTTAAAAAATAATCTAATCTAGTAAAATATTTAATCATGTAAAATGAAGCACTTGTACCCAATTCCATCCATATGTGAGTTTATTTTTGAGCCTTAAACAGCTTTTGCAAATTGTAATTCTACTTTCATTCTGGATTAATTGAGGGTGCCATATGATACGTGTGATTAGAACTTGTTTTGGGTATGCATTTCAAGACCTTAATTAGTATTTGTTGCATAAAAATGAGTTAGGCACTAGGAAACCTTAACCATTTGAGCCTCAACCACAGTGAGCCCCGTTGAGCTTAATCGTTTTTATCTTTCAATCACCCGAGCTACCAAGTCACTTAACCAAAGGCCTTCAACAAAACCCGTTTTCGTTAAAGACACGTTTTTGGCTTATAAAAAAAATTGGTCTTTTACTAGCAGACCTTAAAGAACTGGAATGCATTCTTTTGATTTCAATTTGCTTTGTTTCCTTCATCATGCAAGACCGGGACTTCCCCCGGAAATCCACGAACAAATTTTCAATCTCACGTTTGACGCAAGAAAGATGGCGAAAAAAGGAACAAGTTCTGCCATTTTGTGGGATTTCAAAAAGTGCTATAAAGAGACGGGCAAAAAGATATGAAAGATGACCGAATTGTGGAAATTGGTCACATAATGGAAAACGCAAAAAGAATCAAACTGAATCTCAATACAAATACACAAAACTAATCCGATTGGGTGCTATTAGGCTTCAAGCCGAATGATCCTTGAGAAAGGAAAGTTTTGTGTATCTTCGGGTAAAAGATGAAGTATGATTCTTGAAAGCAAAATACGGTCTTGACAATCTGACCTTAAATGAGTCATCAAGCTAGCATATCCCTTCTAGCTTGAAGTATTGTATAGGGAACCTTTATTGCTTTCCTTGTAGTTTATGTTAGAAAAATAAGCCAAGACCGTCGTCTTTAGCAATTAGCCACTTTTTCCAAATATTCCATACCTGAGCCCGAGCCAAATGACAACCCATCAAAGACCTAATGATTTATGCAAGTAATATCTAAGTAGGTGGAGATTTGATCCCTTAACAAGCATATGATTTCACATGTATTCATACTAGGCAATTGAGTGTATTAGTCATACTTAATCTTGATTATGACTCCATATATTGAGCCGAGTGTGAGTGCATCTTGTGAGAAGTGTGGATTTTTGCATGATAATAATCTTTAGTAACCTATTGCTTGTTAGGATATCATTTTACATGTGCTTAGAATATTTATATTTGGATGAAAATAATGTTTACTTGCGTATTTCTCGAAAGAAATGTTTATAATTTGTTTTATTTGGTTTTTGATGGATTTGTCATTTTAAGTGATTTTTGCTAAGGACAAGCAAAGTTCAAGTGTGGGGATATTTGATGTGCTCCAAATTATACATAAAAATCCTATCAAAAACACATCAGTTATTCCTTAATATCTTCTTTAAAATGATGAAAATGTACTTAAAAGTCTTAAATTGTGTTTTCAGGTGTTTAAAAGGCAAGATGGACAAAAGAAGCATATTTAGCAAGAAGTTGAAGCAATCCGAGCTTTGGAATCCAAGCATCAGGCCGTGCCTCTTTAAGCACGCCCCCATGCTTTGCCAGAAACACACCCCCGTGCTATATTAACACACCCCCATGTTTGGACATCTGACAAGGACAAAAGTACTGTTCCTTAAAAGTAGACACGGGGTCATGCCCCACCTCCAACACGGGGCCGTGGCCAACCTCCAACACAGGGCCGTGCCCCATTTAGCACGGGGCCGTGCTCGACATAACCTGCATGTACGAGCCGACCAACTTTCGTAAGCATTGTACTAGCACGGGGCCGTACTTAAACACTCTGAAAAGCCTATAAATAGAAGCCTAAGTTCACCATTTTTGGCAAGCTTTGGTGGGAGAGTTACTCTGCAAAACTCTCTTGGGAATCAAGACTTCAAGGTCATTTGGAGGCTCGGGAGGTGCATACAACACTTGGAAGAAGCTCGGGATCGTCTAAACACCATCCATTGTGGATTATTGGTTTGATTGTTCCATTTCACTGATGATTACATATCTATCTTCTTTGTTATATGTTGTTATGTTCAAGCTCATTATTAGCTAAACTCTTTTTATCATCCTAATCGGATGAAACTTATGTAATTTGTGATGAACTAATGGTGTGATAAATATTATGTTAATGTTATGGTGGTCTTGGGAAAACTATTGATGGGTAGCATCTACATTTGAATGGGAAGTTATAAATTTATGGTTTGTGATTGTGATCGTCATACAAAGTTGAAAAACCATATGATTAACTTTCATTCACGAAACCGGTCTTCATAATAAATCCATGGCTAATGAACTAGAATGGTTATTAGAAATCATATCACTTTAACTTTCTGATCATTTGCGGGTTCCCTTTTATTAGTTCAGAAACTTTAGTAATTGTTACGGTTTTCTAAAATTAATGGTATGTTAGGAAGGAACCTGATCAACTCTCTTTTTGACATTAAGTTATGTTTTCAAAAATCGTATGTCAAATAGGTCACAAAAGATTTACCTACATTACTAGGGCTTTGATCTAAGCAGTAAAACTCAGCCTGACAAGATCAAGTCACTACGGTAGCACGATAGACGAGAAAGCGTGCCAACTCATCTTTATAAACATTAACATAATTACATTAATCCATATCTTTAAATCACATCACCAATTCATCACGGTTACATAAGTGAAATCTAATTAGGATGATAACTTTTATTCCCTGGTTTTACTTTCTTTCTTTTTTTATTTATTTTTAAATCTTAAAAATATTTCCAATGCAAATTATCATTTTCTTTAACAAAAACCAAATCTGATAGTCAAACATCAAGTTTGTTGAGTAGGCTAGGTGTGTCCACGGATTGATACTTGGTTCTTACCAACACTATATTACCACACGACAAGTACACTGCCTTTTGTGTGTGTGGTTTAATATTAGTAATAACCAATTAAAACTGAATCTGTGCAATAAATCTTTATCAAAATATATATACTATCCGCACACCCATCACTTATACAGATAGTGATTATGGTGGTTGCAACATGACTGCAAAGTCTACATCTGGGGGATGTTAGTTTCTTGGTGGAAGGATTGTCTCATGGCAATGCAAGAAACAATCCTGTGTCTCCACATCAACTGCTGAAGCTGAATACATTGCTACTGCAAGCTGCTGTGCTCAAGTGCTTTGGATTCTGAATCAGATGCTAGACTATGGATTCAACTTCAAGGAGACTCCCATTCACATAGACAACAATAGTGCTATCTCAATCACAGAGAATCATGTGCAGCACTCAAGGACCAAACACATCAATATCATGTAAGGCCCCATTCCTGGGACGCTTACAGCTGGTCAACCATTACACATAAACCATACATTTACAGTTATTTTAATTAAACATTCGCAGCGGAAACATTCAAAAATGGCATTTTATTTCATCATAAAAACTTTTGCAAAATAATGCATTGTTTCTCGGTTACAAAATTTCATTATTGTAATCACAAAAGCTTTATATAAGTGGATGCCATCCAAAAGAGCTGAAGCTGCCTCGTGCCATCCTCAGCAACATTACCTACCAACTGGAAACACATAAAAGTCAGCGTTGCTGAGTGAGTTCTAGTTTTATGATAAAACATACTTTTCATTCGTAAAACCATTCTTTTTCTCAAACATAATATACTTTACATTCGTTCATGATCATACATCGTGCGTACATACAAATATTATCATTATTATCTTCGTCATTCTTTCGTTCATACTTTCATTCATTCATTCATTACTTCCGGCCACATGTACATTACCCCGAACATTGTGCACGAAGTGGGTAACTGGGCCTGAGGTCTTTCATGGACCTCGATCATTATGCACGAAGCTAACTCCAGTACCTAGGGTAATTACATTTACCATTTATCTTTTCTCATTCATTCCAGATCAATGTCATATGCTATACCCCGAACATTGTGCACGAAGCGGGTAACTGGGCCTGAGGTCTTTCATAGACCTCGAACATTATGCACGAAGCTGACTCCAGTACCAAGGGCAAGCGGCAAGGATCCCACTCATATGGTCAATCACAAAGATTGGACCCCAATGTGCATCCTTTGGGGTAGCTAACCCTCACACCATTGAGCTAACACCTACATAGGGTGTGCACCTCCATAAAATTGCTTGCAAGCCTTCTTACATTCATTCGTTCGTTAATGCATGCATTCATTCATCATGTTCCTCTTTCATTATCTTTCACTTTACGTTACATAATACTTCGGTTCATTTATTATCATAACAGGTAAAGTCATAGGAAAGATAATCATACATCATTATAAGGAACATAAACATATCATTCATACATCATCATGCATGGCATCATACATAACATACATCATGCATAACCATGCAACATCATCATGCACAAGCATCAAGAACATATCATTACATGCCATCATACCATCTATGACCCCAAAAGTCAACTTACATAACCCCAGGAATCTCCTAGGTCAAAGCCTACATTAACCCTTTTTTCCCAAAAAGTCAGAATTTAACTAAGTGTTCATCTGCATTGACACTACTGCTCATCCAAATTTGATTTCCTTCATCCGCATTAACTTACTCTATCTGCATTGGTTTCCTTCATCCGCATTAACTTACTCTATCCGCATTTGCCATCCGCATTTGCCTAACTCCTCCGCATTTCCATACTTAGCCAATGCTCATCCGCATTGACCTCATCCGCATTGACTTACTTTGCTCATCCGCATTTCCACACTTGGTCAATGCTCATCCGCATTGACCTCATCCGCATTGACTTACTTTGCTCATCCGCATTTCCACACTTGGTCAATGCTCATCCGCATTGACTTACTTTGCTCATCCGCATTTCCACACTTGGTCAATGCTCATCCGCATTCACCTCATCCGCATTGACTTACTTTGCTAATCCGCATTTCACACTTGGTCAATGCTCATCCGTATTTCCTCATCCGCATGGACTTACTTGCTCATCCGCATTTCCACACTTGGTCAATGCTCATCTGCATTTCCCTGTTTCATCACTTATGCAGATTCTAAAACTTAACTTATGAGCCTGAAACATCAGATTTCAATTCTCCATTCATCACGTTCTAAACTTAAATCTTACCCTCTAAGCCTTAGAAACATCATCGTACATCAGAAAACGTGAACATAATCACATCATAACATCACAACATCATCATATACACATACAAGCATACGGGTCCGTAACCCAGTTAAGTCAAAACATGCATTCACGCATTTCCAGCCCCAAAATCAGTTAAAACTTAGTAAAAGAGGGGTTCTAGAACTCACCTTTGCAGCTCTTGAGTATGGCTTCCTCCAAACTCGTTTGCAAATTGAATTCACCGTTAAGAAACCCACTAAAAACATACCCGAACACATACAAACACACATAAGCATAACCCGAGGATAAGACCAGTCAAGAACACCATAAAAGCATGAATTCTTACCTTGAATTCGAATTCTTTCTTCTTGTTCTTCTTCAAAGCCAAGAATTTGCTGCTCCCAGCTACTCTCTCTCTCTAAAACCTGAAAATAAGTGGTGTATGTGACATATGGGCGGCCATACCACCTTTTACACCCACTTTTCAAACATTTTGTCCTTTTGGACATTTTTTTACCCCTAGACTTGGGTTTTATTTCTTTTCCTTCTTTTTTTCTTCACTTAATCTTCTTTCTTGTCTAAAAATAGCCGGGTGTTACAAGTCCACCCCCTTAAATAGGTTTCGTCCTTGAAACCTGTTATTCCTCAAAGAATTGTGGGTAATGCTGTCTCATCTCTTCTTGAGTCTCCCACGTAGACTCCGATCCATTCCTGTGCTTCCACTGTACATGCACAAAGGGAACCACTTTATTCCTAGCCTTTTTCATTTCGATCAATGATTACCACTGGTTGCTCCACATAATTGAACCGTTCGTCTACTTCGATATCCTCCAATGGAACAATCATGTCTTCATCAGTTAAGCACTTTCTCAAATGAGATACATGGAATGTCGGTGAATTCCACTTAACTCATCGGGTAACTCTAATCTATAGGCGACCTCTCCTACTCGAGCAATGATTCGGAAAGGGCCTATGTACCTCAGGCTCAACTTGCCCCGCTTTCGGAAATGAATAATACCCTTCCAAGGTGAGACCTTCAACATAACCCGGTCACCCACCTGGAACTCAATCGGTCTATGTCGTTTATCGGCATATGACTTCTGTCTATCTTTGGTTGCCTTCATGAAGGCTTTGATCTTCTCAAGCTTCTCAGTCGTAGCCTCGATTACCTAGATGCTTCGCAACTCCTTCTCACCAATGTCACCCCAAAAACCGGTGTTCTGCATCTCCTACCATATAGCAACTCAAATGGTGGCATACCAATGCTGGCATGATAGCTGTTGTTGTATGAGAATTCGGCTAACGGTAAGTGGTCATCCCAACTTCCTCCAAAATCAATCACACACGCCCAAAGCATGTCTTCCAACATCTAAATGGTCCTTTCTGACTGACCATCAGTTTGGGGATGATAAGCCGTACTAATATGTAACCTCATCCCATAGCGTCGTGGAATTTCTTCCAGAATTTGGAGGTAAGCCGGGTGTCGCGATCAGAGACAATGGACACCGGCACACCATGACGGGTTACAATCTCCTTGATGAACAGTTCAGCCAACCTCTTGGATGAATAGGTCTCGCGAACCGGTAGGAAGTGAGCGCTCTTCGTCAGACGGTCCATAATCACCCATATGGCATCGTACCCTTTCGAAGTACGTGGCAACTTCGTAATGAAATCCATGGTGATGTGTTCCCACTTCCATTCTGGTATATCCAAAGGTTGAATCTTCCCATACAGCTTTTGATGCTCGGCCTTCACTTGCATACAAGTAAGGCATTTACTCACATACCCTACCACATCGTGCTTCATACCCGACCACCAATAATCCTTCTTCATGTCTTGATACATTTTTGTGGCACCTGGATGAATGGAGTATCGAGTATTGTGAGCCTCATCCATTATCTTCACCCGTAGATCCCCAAAACGAGGAATCCACACCCGTTCGAATCAGTTTTTAACACCAAGTGTGTTTTCACCCAATTCCCTAACCAGACCTCTCATCCTTTCAGAGTTAAGATGATCTTCTTTCAGTGCCTCATCCTGAAACTCATTGACTTGCTTCATCACATCAGAGGTCATGATCAGCTGATACGCTTTCACCCGAATCGGTTCGGGCCTCTCCTTTCGGCTAAGGGCATCCGCCACCACATTGGCTTTGACCGGATGGTAGTGGATCTCGCAATCATAGTCTTTTATGAGCTCCAACTATCTTCTTTGTCTCATGTTCAGATCCTTCTGCTCAAAGAAGTACTTCAAGCTCTTGTGATCAGTGAAAATAGTGCACTTCGTCCCGTAAAGATAGTGCCTCCAAGCTCTTGTTCCCAGGACGCTTACAGCTGCTCAACCATTGCACATAAACCATACATTTACAGTTATTTAAAATAAACATTCGCAGCGGAAACATTCAAAAATGGCATTTTATTTCATCATAAAAACTTTTGCAAAATAATGCATCGTTTCTCGGTTACAAAATTTCATTATTGTATTACATCATAAAATCATTATATAAGTGGATGCCATCCAAAAGAGCTGAGCAACTGCCTCGTGCCATCCTCAGCAACATTACCTGCCAACTGGAAACACATAAAAGTCAGTGTTGCTGAGTGAGTTCTAGTTTTATGAAAAACATACTTTTCATTTGTAAAGCCATTCTTTTTCTCAAACATAATATACTTTACATTTGTTCATGATCATACATCGTACGTACATATAGATAATATCATTATTATCTTCGTCATTCTTTCGTTCATACTTCCATTCATTCATTCATTACTTCCAGCGACATGTACATTACCCTGAACATTGTGCACGAAGCGGGTAACTAGGCTTGAGCCTTTCATGGACCTCGATCATTGTGCATGAAGCTGACTCCAGTACCTAGGGTAATTACATTTACCATTTATGTTTTCTCTTTCATTCCGGATCAATGCCATATCCTATACCCCGAACATTATGCACGAAGCGGGTAACTGGGCCTGAGGTCTTTCATAGACCTCGAACATTATGCACGAAGCTGACTCCAGTACCTAGGGCAAGCGGCAAGGATCCCATTCATATGGTCAATCACAAATATTGGACCCCAAGTGCATCCATTGGGGTAGCTAACCCGCACACCGTTGAGCTAACACGTACATAGGGTGTGCACCTCAATAAATTTGCTTGCAAGCCTTCTTACATTCATTCGTTCGTTAATGCATGCATTCATTCATCATGTTCCTCTTTCATTATCTTTCACTTTACGTTACATAATACTTCGGTTCATTTATTATCATAACACGTAAAGTCATAGGAAAGATAATCATACATCATTATAAGGAACATAAACATATCATTCATACATCATCATGCAGGGCATCATACATACATAACATACATCATGCATAACCATGCAACAACATCATCATCATCATCATGCACAAGCATCAAGAAAATATCATTACATGCCCATCATACCATCTATGACCCCAAAAGTCAACTTACATAACCCCGGGAATCTCCTAGGTCAAAGCCTATATTACCCCTTTTTTCCCAAAAAGTCAGAATTTAACTAAGTGTTCGTCCGCATTGACACTATTGCTCATCCGAATTTGATTTCCTTCATCCGCATTAACTTACTCTATCTACATTGGTTTCCTTCATCCGCATTAACTTACTCTATCCGCATTTGCCTAACTCCTCCTCATTTCCATACTTAGCCAATGCTCATCCGCATTGACCTCATCCGCATTGACTTACTTTGCTCATCCGCATTTCCACACTTGGTCAATGCTCATCCACATTGACCTCATCCGCATTGACTTAGTTTGCTCATCCGCATTTCCACACTTGGTCAATGCTCATCCGCATTGACTTACTTTGCTCATCCGTATTTCCACACTTGGTCGATGGACATCCGCATTGACTTAGTTTGCTCATCCGCATTTCCACACTTGGTCAATGCTCAGCCGTATTTCCTCATCCGCATTGACCTACTTTACTTATCCGCATTTCGACACTTGGTCAATGCTCATCCGCATTGACCTCATCCGCATTTCCCTATTTCATCACTTATGCAGATTCTAAAACTTAACTTATGAGCCTTAAACATTAGACTTTCAAGAAAACTACTTTTTGAGCAAAAGTAAACTACTTTTTTAGAGGTGGGACCGACATCCAGAGTTCAAAGTTTATCCTTTTCTATTAAACATTATCTGAAATCCTTTTCACATATAAATCCAACGGTTTTCCCCTCTTTCTATCATCTGCTTCTTCCTCCAAACCTAAAACCCCAAATTTCTCTCTGAAATTTCTTTCTTCATCCTTAAGCTACCTCAAAATGGCCAGCCCCACTCACAGAAATGACCCAAACTTTACCATGCAACTCCACAGGCAACACAACCAGGTTGCTCTGTTAAGCTCTGAGAAAGATCCTCATTTCTCAGAGGTTTGTCGTTTCTTAGCTTTGTCCAAATATTTCACCTCCCTAACCATTGATCCTCCACTTTATGAGGATCATCTGCTTGAATTTTGGAAGACCTGCCAAGAGGTCGTAATGGATGGGGAGAAGGCACTGTCTGCCATAGTGCAGGGGAGAACAGTCTTCATCACTCCGGCCATCATCAACAGGCATCTTCAGCTGGATAATGAAGAAGGTGACGTGTTCTTTCCTAAAGAAGCTGTTAATCATTCTTTTGAGTAGATGGGATATGAGGGAGATTACTCTGTTAGGACCTTTAGTAAAGGGAAGGTCTCATCCCAGTGGAGATTCCTCCTCCATGTGGTCATCCACAGCTTTTTAAACAAGCATGGTGGATGGGACCAGATTCCTGAGGATCTCTTCTTCATTATGCATAGAATGATTCAAGGTATCAAGTTCAGGTATTCTCAACTTTTTTATACTAACTTACTTGCAAACTTAGATTCCTTAGAATATTACATGTTTCCTAGATATGTTCAGTACATTCTAAACTTTGAACTGGGCTCACAGTTAATGGGAACATGTAACTTTCTTAAACTGGGATAGATGAAGCCCAGCATCTTTAAAATATTGTGAAAGCCCACTGTTGGCTTCTCAAGGGTAGAAACAGCCCTGGTCCCAAAAATGTTAGAGCTCATTGCTCAAGGTGACAACCTAGCAGCACCAGCTAGTGTTGAACCCACACCTGCTACTTCCCAACCACATACACAGCCACAAATCACCATCACCTACCAAAGAAAATCCAAACGAACCCCTGCTCAGACTATTCAGTCTATGGAGCCCCCCATACACTCACCCATACAGGGGAAGTGGAAACTAGAGCTCCCACTTCCTTGAGGAGCATACACTCCCATCTCTTCAAGGATCAGTGCTGAGGTTCCTTATGCTCAACTTGATGAGCTCATAAGCCAAACTGGCTTAAGCCATCACCCTGAGTCTCAACACTCAAGTGATCAAACTTCAGGGGACAGTTACCATCCCCAGCCTTTAGATCCCAACCAACCAATCCCCAACCAAGAGTTTTACACCGATGAAGATCTAGGTTTCAGTGAGTACCATGATTCTCTCTTCTTTTCCCCTACTTAAAGAGGGACGAGTGCTTCTGAGGCTCTTACTTCTAGCCCCTATCAGTCACCTATTGCTGAGGTGGACACTTCTGAACCTGTCAGGATGTCCATATGGAAGAGGCTCTCACTTTTGAAAGTGATTACATCATCAAGACCTTAACCATGGCAACTCAGCCCACTATCATCTCAACTGAGACTGCTAGTGAGCAGAGGAAATCCAGCAGCCAAGAACCTAAAGCTGGTGGTGAGAGAGAGGACTTTGGTCCAATCATCTCATCCCCCAATGATTCTTCTGATGAAGATGAGGGGAATTTAAGACTAAAGGTGCACAAACTATCCAAAACGTGCACCTATTTAGTCTCCAAGGTTAGTCACCTTGAATCTCAAGTGACTACCTTGCATAACAGGGTCAATGATCAGCAATTTCAGATTTCATATCTTAAGGAAAAACTAGCTGGGAGACCTTTAAGAAGAGCTCAACCAGGAACACAAGAACCTAACTCTTGGCTCACCTATGCAAGTGGGTGATGCTACCAAAAAGGGGGAGAAAGTCATTACAGCTACATAACCAGGGAGTTCTTAAGAGAGAATGGACACTGAGGACTCACCATACTCACTTGCAACTGTGCATTCTCCGTAACCTCCTCAAGTCCACATTGATATGGATTACATAGACTCCTTCATACAGAGCCTGTTTGAGGATGGGATACCAAAGGCTATGTCATCTCCACCATCTTCCAATCACATCATTGGGTGAGGTATGACAGCAACAGGAGAGCCCTAATCATCATAAAAGTTCAAGGACAGCAAGAGATCTTCAATTTTCAGAACCTGAACTATTATGACAGTCTGGATTTAGTCAACATGCCACTTGTCAATCCAAGCCAATCAAGACAAGCTGAAAAGTTGGCACAAAGAATCAAAGACAAGATCACTGCAGAGTTCAGCCTAAGAAGAAGACTGTAGGAATTAGGCAATGTCATCGGTCAATTGGATGTTGAGGCAGACCCTAAGATTAGCTTCATAGGGGAAACCTTGACCGAAGGCCCAGTGACAAAACCTGAGAGCCCAGTCTTATCACCAACAACTGCTGTAGATATTAATGCCCTTTTTGAGACACCTGCCGGTGAAGGTGCTTCTTAACCTCTCTCTGGCCAGAGCTCAGAAGCTACATCAAGCAATGAAGACTAAAGCTCTCTCCAACCTGAGTCACAAAGGTCTATGAGTGACAAATGGAAAAGAAAGATGACATCTGAGGAGATTGAGGAGGAGGAGAGAGAGAGGAAAAGGAAACTAAGGGGAGAAAGTTCCTCTTCTGAGTCTGCTATCAGGGCTGCCCCCAGACCAGATACTCAGAATGATGAGTTAAGGGTATTCAGGATAAACTATCTGCAGACAAGGAACTATGACATAGACAATGTCATCTCTCTCCCCATAGAAGAGCTAAAAGAACTGGTTGACCTGGAAAGGTCAAGGGAGAAGTAGGAGGCAGAAGATGCAAAACTTCTTGTACAATTCAAAGAAGATAGAAGAAAGAAAAGATTGTACAACCATGTGCCTACCCTCTCCCCAGTTCAAGAAAGTCCTGCACAAGAGGATATGGTTCAACAAGAACCTCAGGTAGATAAAGAAGAAGAAAGGATCAAGATGATCAACTACCTGAGTGCCACAGGCCTCTACCAAGCAGACGCACTTCTTCCCCTGTCTTATGACTATGTTGAGTTTGAGTATCTCAAACAACTAGAACTTGAGATAGTCAGAGAAAGAAAGACAACTAAAAGAAAGCTGAGGGAAGAAGCAGCTAAGTCAAGAGCCATCATCCACAAAAGCATGAAGATATCTGCTGACAGGCAGAGGATGACGAGCTTCTTGAAGCTGTATGGATTCTCCGGAAGGAGACTTGGCCCCATGTCTCTATCCATTACGGATGAGCATATCAGGGTGATCAAGCAGAAGATCAAGATAAGAGTGGAGAGCTGGTTGACTTACATTCCCCTCCAAGTCAAGCCCCACCTGAAGTGGAGGTTAAGGTTGAACAACTAGAGACATCATAACCTGGACCTCCTGCTGAATCTCAGCAAGCTTCATCTTTTGATCCATAGCAGGGTTAGACTCACTCACAATCTGAACCTGTGAGAGTTGAAGACCCAACTAAGAAAGAGAATGAAGATCAATTAGGTACTGCAGGCCAGTCTTCTTAGTTAAAAGTTGTAAAGAGATAGAAAAGGATGGCTTCTAAACCAAAGCAAAAGAAGAAGAAGAAAACTGCATCCTTTTTTAACCCTCAGGATGAGTCAGAACATCCTGAGGATGTGCAGCCAGAGGATGCTCCATCATCTCCCATTCAAATAGCTCCTCTTGCATCAGAAAGACCCATCCTGTCTTGGACATACACTACAAATCAAGAAAGGTGACATGTCATCAGAGATATGGCATTGAAAATGTATACACTTAGCAAGACATGTTTCAGTTGCCTCTACATGATCTCTTTGACATGAGAAGACATTTTGACAGTCTGAAGGATCCTAATCATCTCATGAAGAATGGTTTGGTTATCATCCTGATGAGAACTATTGATATCTGAAGTTTTCAAAAGTTTTGGTAGCATCAGCCTAGGGGGAGTTTGTAGAGAATATGCATAGAGGCTGAAGCAACCAAAGACTTTTTGCATGCATGCTGCACAAATACTAAAGAAGAATGCTTCAGAAGTTTCACACATGCAATAGAAATATCTAAGTGTGAAATATTCCGAAGCCAAGACCAATATCTTCCGAATCCAAAGATGAAGTCTTCCGAAGCTTCAGAGACAAAGTCTTCCAAAGCCTCAACTCTAGAAGACAGATTTCTTCCGAAGACATTTAGTAACATGTTTTATCTGATGTACTATTCCATAAAGCTGGACACCTTTCCACTGCATCTCTGTAAAGTCACCAACTTTCATGAGTTGGTGAAAAGGTCCATGCTTTTGGTAACTGTACATTGAGGTCTTGAGTCTGTAACTTTCTACTTTATGTACTTTATCCTTTTTGTAATAGATAAGGATGTGAGCTATGGCATGCCATAGTCACAAAGTCAAAAGGCAATCTGCCTTTTTGACTCTACAATTGATTTTGTTTTGAGTCTAGTCAATTGTATCCAACTGGCTTTCATAGTATGGCCGGCTGTAGGATGTAGTGTAAGTATCTCATGTTCTTGTAACTTTACGGATATGTTTTGTAACACTTGTAATAGAACATAGAGAAAGCAATGTACTACATTCTTAAAAACCATATACTTGAGTTTTGTCTCTTACATTACTTGTGTTCTTAGTCTTTTTATTGTGGTTAATCCAGTTCACTGTTTGTTTAAGTTTAAGTTAATCTCCTTTTTGTGATGTTGTGTTGTAAGTGAACCCCCTTCACCAGTCCTGCACACACTCATGGTGTAACAACATCTATGGAAGATAAAGTGTCAAGTTTTGCAGATGGTTTGTCGGAGAAATGAGATTTGTTTGTGTCTAATCTTTAGACAGAATGATATTCTTGCAAAGTTAGACATAAATGACTTCATCCTGAAATTAAGAGAAGAAGAACTGCAAATGAAGTACAAGTCAAAGAAAGGATCCTACGATAAGAATCCTTCACTTTACAACTCTTTTTCCACTCGAACCAGTTCAGGAGCACCACTTCAAACCACTTTTGTGTCCAGTTCCGCGACTCCTACTCAATCCACTACTTCAGGACCAAAAACGTCTGGGTCATCATCGACTCAATACATAGTGCCTGAATCAAATACTACAAAGTTGAAGACTGAGAATCTCGGTAATATAACAGTGGAGGTTGCAAAGGAGCATATGGATCTTCTATCAGCAGTGGTTCAATTGTATGATGGTCAAGTTGCTTGGAAGATCAGAAATTGTCATCATGTAGATGAAGACTACGAGCAAGTTGATGAGAACGAGTTGGAGAGAATGGATATCATTTGGGCTCTTGCAAGTGCTGTTAGACGAGTGAAAAAGGTTCGTTAAAATGACTGGGCAGAATCATGTTGCCACAAAGGACACAACGTTTGGCTTTGACAAAACAAAAGTCACTTGCTTTAATTGTGGTGAAAAAGGGCATTTAAACGGGAATGTGTAAAGCCCAATTAGACTGGAAATGGAAATCCATTTTCCACCTTCAACCATCAAGACAAACCCATGAGTGGAGCTACCTCTTCAAGCAAAGAGATAAAGGCCTTGACTGCTCAAGGTGATGAAGGGCAAGACTGGACCTTCCGCCTTGTGTCTCCGGGTGAATCAAACATTGCCTGTGTTGAGGGACTGGATGATGGTTCTGCGAGTGAAGGTGAGATCGCAGTTGAGCAAGTACTGTCAGATACTGAAGAAGCTGTGAATGTGGTACATCACATAGTTGAGGAAGAGCTGAGAGCAACAAGTTCAGAATCTCCAACAACTGAAGAGTCTAACTCTGCATTGATGGCTGATTCAACCAAATCCTCACAGGTAAGTACTAAAGACCAACTGTTTGAAAAACATGCTTGTGATGAATGTAATAAATTTAGAGAAAGCATTGATTTGAAATTTGCTAGGTTATTAGACCATAATGATAACTTAGTAAATGATTTACAACTAAGCACTGAAGCTAATCGTATATTAAAACAAAATGAGTGCAGTTACAAAAAAAATAGAATTTTGGATAAACACACTTGAATCAAATCATGAAGATTATAGATCAAAATATGATAATCACAATTAAAACCCCTTTAATCTTCAATATTGCAAAATATGTTATCTATTGGTCATTCAACCATTAACAACACTAATGAAAATTAACCTATTATAGTCTAGACTAATATTCACTAATTGCACTTAACTCCCTAGACTTAGACTAATTAATGCAAAATTACATATTAAGCATAAAAATGACTAAAAACAAGATAAAATATATTTTGTTCACACAAAATATATTTATTACAATATAACTCCTAGTCATCTAAATCTCCAACGTCTTGTCTCGGTTCCTCGTCTCGAACGTGTCGGGTTTGACTTTTGTTGACTTTGACTGTGACGTTGACTTTTGATGACTATCACTGTGTTGATAATATAGACTAGCTTTTACAGCTCTAACAATACTCCCCCTTAGTCTATCATTATCAACGTCTTCAAACGAAATCAGCACCGAGAAGTCAACAATAGAAAGATCCTCAAATTAAAGCTTTTTAAATCTGATTAGAAAGATTATTCATCTCATAAGCTCCCCCTATTTCTATGCTCCTCCTTTTCGAGTGCAAGCTTTACAAGGATATTGGAACAACTTTCCCAAATCTCTAATCTTGACTGCTTCAGAAGATGTAGGAGGAGGAATCCTAGCTCGGTATCTTCTGCAAACTTGAGGAACAAGTTCTCTTATCAGGTACACTACTCAATTGATGATCGGCCATCACTTAAAGCAAAAATCTGAAACACATTCTGAAACACCATCTCGACATTTCTAATTAGGTCATTTCGTTTTAACAAAATAAACCCGTGTTTATCTGTGTATGAAAAACAAGCGAACCCGTGTTCGTTTGTACACAATTTCTGTGAAATGCATGAAAAATGATAAAATTGTAACAGCATAATATGGAAGACCTAAAAAAATTTAAAATGAAGTTTAATTATAATTTTTTTATATTATGTACATTTATTATATCATTTTTTATCTATTAATTTTTTTATATAACCAAGAACTTAGTCGATCATGAGATCACTTCCTCAATCAAAGGAGCGTGGAAACACATAAGAACTCTTGAATGGAAATGGAAAAGAGATGGAACTCCAGTTCCTTCGGAAATGGTAAGATCTTTGGGATCTCGTAGTTCTTGGTCTGTGAAGATGCGTTGTTAGGTGCTCCATTTTATTTTCCCATTGAGGCTGAACCTAAACCTGTGCTCGAGAGATAGCTGTATTGACAAGCAATGAGATCACACTGATAACTAAACCTAATCACAACTTTTGAATGATTTTGAAATTCTCAAACAGATCAATAACGATTCCTCATATGTTTGTCCACTTAAACCCATGCCCTATCTTTTTCAACAAGCAGCAGATGATTCATTAAGGTTTGATTAAATACTTTAGAATGCTAGGACCCCATAATCATTTGGCAACAACCCTCACCCAACCTTAGGATTTCTTGAATTTTGTTATGATCTTTATAGAGCAAGGCTTGTGTATTAGTGTGCAAGTGATTATCAACAGAACATTTCATTATGTGATGAATTCATCGTTTAGATGATTTGACCCTACTTAGACCAAAATAGTGAGAGCTCCAGGTCTATACTCACGTATAACAAAGGAGATGGCCATTTAATCATGTGCCGATGATAGCTCCAAGTCAGTACTATCGTACAACAAAGGAGATCATCACTCCAGATCAGTACTACCATACAACAGAGAAGATTAGCACAAACACAAGACACATACATACACCAATCATGGCTCAAAGATATGGCTTATACGATTTGAATCATGGTGGGGAAAGATCAATTCTCAATCCAATTTTTGTCGGGACTCAGTTTTCGTGCAGGCCAATATGATTGCGTAAATCCAGACGTCCTTAAGCATATATTTAATTTAAATCATCATGCTGCTGTCTATTTTATTTTTCAGGCTGAGTCTACTAAGCATATCATTAAAGATCTGTTTGATTTTCTTTTATTTGCAATTTTAAAATAAGAAGTGAATGAGATAACAACATTAGTTACTATCATTTCTCATTTTGTAAATGCTAGTCATGCAAAAACAAGCATATTAGAAAGATATACAATCATTTCAGTCATCTCAAATCAAGTTCCCAAATTTTTTTATGTATTAGTTATATACTCTCCCCCTAAATTTTTATTTTTGTAAACCTATTTTTGTGTTTCTATTTTATTTTTTTAATTTTGTAATTTTGTTTTTATATAGCTGTACAAAAATAGAAATTTACCGAAGAAGGTCTTCCAAACTACACTGTTATGAATATTAGATATGAATTCTCAAGAAATATGCAGTGATTGTGAAGTGAGAACGGTGATTGTGTAGATAAAAATCTAGATTGTGAATCAGATACCGTAACCTTAACCTGTTTCTTCCACCTTAAATTTGAATTAGGAACAATCTCTGTCAGTAAACTGAATTACCAATAGTCCTCCTGAATTGTTCTTGCAAGCATTAACAGATTAGTTTGAAAGGGGAACCCAGGCCATCGTAGTCCTAGAAGTTCCTTTTTCATCAATATAGGAAACCTGCTTTTGCACATAACCATTTATATAACGGGGATATCTGTATCCTTCTTTTTAATTTTCCAAATTTGTTTCGGTTCAATTAATTTGGATTTGAATGAATTAAATATGGAAATCATTTTTTGTTTAAGACCGGAAGGAAAAGAATTTGGTTTTGAACCTTTGGTCATTTTCATCTTTAAATCATGTGAAACGGGCTTCACATGAAAAGGTTTAGATGGAGGGTTTTTGATCCAACCATTCAAAGATGTGTGCTTTTTACCTCTTGATCCAGAGAAGCAACCCGTGTTATCTTTACCATCTGGAACATTCTTTGTAGACTTACATTTGGAGAACTAATTCGTTTTTCCAGTACCATTCGAAGCAAGTCTTAGAGGGCACTTCTTTACCACATGACCTTCTTTTCCACACTCAAAACAAGCCGTGAAAGGCTTTTGATTCTTTGTAGTCCCGTGTGAGGCATTTGGAATTGGAGATTGCTTTGAGGTTGTTGTAGATTCTTGCTTGTTTTGGCATATGCTATGCTGAATAGGGGATGAGATCTTTACTGATTGACTTGGTTGTTTTGTAGTTGGAGAAGAGATCCGTATAGGTCTTGATTCAGTTTTTGGAAGTGTTTGAGACTTGACAATTTCATGTGATATCTTGATTTTTGATGAACTGACATGGTCCTCTGTGTTTGATTTATCATCTGAGCTTGACCAGTCTCGTATACACAAATTTGCTTCAAATGGATCTTGATTGACACCTTCTATTGTGACGGCTTCGATTATAGGATTCTGATTCTTGATGATTCGACAACTGTTCATTCTTTAACAAACCTGACAGGAACAAACGAAGGAATATTACCTGTTTTGAATTTATTAAAGAAGGTTGGAGAAGCAACTGATATTGGTGTTGAAGCAACAGAAGTGGAATTGTCATTAATCTTCTTATCAGACCCCTGCCTGATGAATCCTAAGCCTAGAAGAGAATCCTGCACATCTCTAACCTCTTTAAGATTAACGCTGCTTAAACCTGCATTTACACGATTAGTTTCTGCAGCTTCAATCAAATTGTTTGTTGAATGAGGTCTGGGGATTGGTGAATAACATAAAGTAGAAGGAGGTGGAACTGAATTAAATATAGCTTCACCATCAGATTTATATCCAATCCCATGTTTTACCCACGCCCCTTGTTGTTTAGCAATTAGCTCATCCTTTTTCATATGTGAAAGGGTCCATTTATCAAGCTTCGTTTGAAGCTGTGTTGTTTCAAATTGAGCTACAACAGCCCTTTCTCTCACAATATTAATTCAACGTTACGCTCCAAAATGGTTCTTCTAAAAGATCATTTCAGCCAATGATTCATTAAGTTTTCTTGAAAAAACAATTTCATTTTTCTTTAATTCTTGATTGATTGTTTTTAATTCTTTTTCATTTTCTAGTAACAATCTGTTTGCCGTATAAATATCAAATAACCGGATTCTGCAAGAAGAAGAACACATATCTTGAACAGTTTCATAAGGAAGACCCATGATAGTTTTTTCTACAGCTAAGCTCTTCTCACAGTCACAAACCTTTGTGATTCTCTGTTGTTTCCCTTGTTTGACCTCCAGCATCTCGTCAGCCTAAGATTTTTTCTCACTTTAATAAGCTTTTCCAGCCTTATCATCATCGGTTCTCACAAACTCTGGTTTATTCTCATTGTCGACTCTTAAAGTTTCACAGTTCTCTTCAACAGTTTCTTTGAATTTTGAATATAAATTCAAATCAGTTCTCAATAACTTCAACTTTTCAATCATCTCTGTTTTATAATCAAGTATGCTTGTTACAGAAGAAACAAGATCAGTATTAAGCTCGTGGGTTTGATGTGGGAACACGACTTGCTGAAATTCGTTCTTTGGATATCCAGCTCGAGAGATTTTAGTCTGTTGATCATATCCATAAGTTTTGTGTCAATATAACCTCTTTCTTGCTTCAGCATTTTAACTTGATGATTTCATACAGACGGAAGAGAGTCAAGAAGCTTTTGAATTTGTTCATGATTACTGAGATCAGGAACATGCTTCTTTAGATTATTTGCCACCTTTAATAATCGATCAATCAAATCTGATAATTTTTCTTTCTTCATTCCTACAAAAGAGTCAAACCGGCTTTCTGCCGTTGTGAGATTATCTGATTTAAAATCTTCAGAAGATGACATTTTATTAAAAATTATGAAAAATTAAACGTCCGAAAAATATTTTTCCCAAAAAATTTAAAATAGTTCTTCCCCGGGAAAAAAAATATTATTTTAAATTTCACGCTAGAAAATCTTAGCAACTAGGGTCAAGCTGCCAGTCAGCTTGTTTTTTTTATAAATCTTTCAAAATCGGTTAAAATTTCTTTATCGGAATGAAAAAGAATTGATTCTTTCTTTGATTTTTAATAAGTCCAACTTGTTATTTTCTATGTTTAATAAGTCCACTCAACAATTGGTTAAAATAACATTAACCCAATTTGCTTATCCAACCCAATTCTTAGCCCAACTTTAATTTTCTTTTAATGAATTAACCAAATTGACTGATCCTAATTTAGCCCAATTTGCTGAACCAAACCCAATACAATGTTAAAAGCCCATTAACAAACATAAACCCTAACGTACAACTAATTACAAACAAAAGAAACACACACACACAAGTGTGTATAGAGAGAGAGGCGGATGAAAGAAATAATTAGGGTTCCGGCTGCCTTTGCAGCGATCCCACGGCGGCCCATGGCAGCAATGTTGACGGAAAAAAATATTATGGCGAGCAATGGCTGAAACAACCCCTACCCCCGCTAATTTCAACCTCCTGAATCCAGTGGTGGCCTTGGTTTGCTCTGAAAATCAATAACGAAGGAGATATCAAAGAGAGAAGTTTGTGGCGGCTAGAGTTCCGGTGACCAGCTCCGGCGAGCCCACGGCGGCAACGGTGGCCGGAAAATCAACTTGTTCCCCTTTTCAATTCTTCCTTAGCTTTCTCTGTGTAAGGCCCCGTTCCCAGGACGCTTACAACTGGTAATTCATCGCACATAAGACATATACTTTGCATTTAATCATCAAAACATTGTAGCGGAAACATAGAACAAATTGCATTTCATTTCATCATAAAACCTTTTTGCAAAATAATGCATCGTTTGTCGGTTACAAAATTTCATTGTTGTATTACATCACAAAAGCCTTAAATAAATGGATGCCATCGAAAAGAGCTGAGCAGCCGCCTCATGCCATCCTTAGCAATACTCACTACCAACTGGAAAATGCATAAAAGTCAGCGTTGCTGAGTGAGTTCTAGTTTATAATAAAACTTACTTTTCTTTCATAAAACCATCCTTTCTCATAAAACCATATTATACTTTACATTCGTTCGTGATCATACATTGTACGTACATATAGATAATATCATTATTATCTATGTCATTCTTTGGTTCATACTTTCATTCATTCATCATTACTTCCAGTGAAATGTACATTACCCTGAACATTATGCACAAAGCGGGTAATTGGGCCTGAGGTCTTTCATAGACCTCAAACATTGTGCGCGAAGCTAAATCCAGTACCTAGGGTAAGTACATTCACCATCTATCTTTTCTCTTTCATTCTGGATCAATGCCATATGCTATACCCCGAACATTGTGCACGAACGGGTAACTGGGCCTGAGGTCTCTCATAGACCTCGAACATTATGCACGAAGTTGGCTCCAGTACCTAGGGCAAGTGACAAGGATCCCATACGTATGGTCAATCACAAAGATTATACCCCAGTGTGCATCCTTTTGGGGTAGCTAACCCGCATATAGTTAGAGCCAACACACTTCATTGGGTGTGAACCTCCATACATTTGCTTGCAAGCCTCTCTTACATTCATTCATTCATTAATGCATGCAGTCATTCATCATGTTCATTTTTCATTATCTTTCACTTTACGTTACATAAAACTTCATTCATTCATTCATTATAATAACACGTAAAGCCATAAGAAAGATAATCATACAACATCACAAGGAACATAAACATGTCATTCATACATCATCATGCAGGGCATCATACACACATAACATACATCATACATAACCATGCAACATCTCATCATCATAAACATCAAGCACATAACATTACATGCCCATCATACCATTATGACCTCATAAGTCAACTTACATAACCCCCGGGAACCTCCAGGTCAAAGCCTACATTACTTCTTTTTCTCCCAAAAAGTCAGAATTTTCTAAGTGTTCATCCGCATTTGCTATAGTCATCCGCATTTCCTACAGTTCATCCGCATTGGCTATAGTTCATCCGCATTTCCCATCCGCATTTCTATACTTAGTCAATGCTTATCCGCATTTACTCACTTCATCTGCATTGACTTACTTTGCTCATCCGCATTTCTATACTTAGTCAATGCTCATCCGCATTGACTCATTTCATCTGCATTGACTTACCTTGCTCATCCGCATTTCCTACACTTAGTCAATGTTCATCCGCATTGACTGCACCCACATTGACTGCACCCGCATTGACTTACCCATTAGTTAATGTTCATCCGCATTAACCCTTTTCATCGCATTTACTTCCAAACACTTAGGCAGATTTAAAGACTTATCAAGTGGGTCTAAAACATCATAATCAATTTCCATGCACCATTCATCAGGTTCTAAGCTTAAATCTTACCCTCTAAGCCTTAGAACACCATCATACATCCTCAAGCATGAACATAGTCACACATCACATCATACCATCATCATACACACATTCAAGCATACGGGTCCGAAACCCAGTTAAATAAAAATATACATTCATGCATTTCCAGCCCCAAAATCAGTTAAAAACCAGTAAAAGAGGGGTCCTAGAACTCACCTTTGCAGCTCTTGAGTATGGAACAAATTGAATTCAACCGCTTAGAACCCACTAAAAACAACATACCCGAACACATACAAACACACTTAAGCATAAACCCGAGGATATGACCAGTTAAGAACACCATAAAAGCATGAATTCTTACCTTGAATTCGAATTCTTTCTTCTTGTTCTTCTTCAAAGCCAAGAATTTGCTGCTCCCAGCTACTCTCTCTCTCTAAAACCCGAAAATCAGTGTGTAGGTGACATATGGGCGGCCATACCACCTTTTACACCCACTTTTCAAACATTTTGTCCTTTTGGACACTTTTTACCCCTAGACTTGTGTTTTATTTCTTTTCCTTCCTTTCTTTACTTATTTATCTTTTTTTGACTTTAAAATAATCGGGTGTTACACTCTGCGACATGTTTCTTCTTCTGTTCCTGTTTATTTAGTTTCTGCTGGTTCAGCTTGTTGTGCCTAATCAGTTGTAAATGTTAGACAAGTTTTTGAACATCTCGTTCATGTGGTTCAGGGACAACGGCTTGTGTATCCTTCTTTGACTTTGTTTCCTTGGGCTTTGACTTGAACGGAAGTGCACTTTGCAATGATTTGGGAACAACAATCGGGTTGAACTTCTTTATTGGCCTTTCTATCGGCTTGTAATGTGAATCCTTGGTGCTATTGTTGTCTTTAGATAAATTCGCAGAAAGTTTTTTTTAAGTTCGCAGAAAGGTTTTTTTATTTAATTTCGCAGAAACTTTAGATAAATTCGCAGTTTGATCTTTTATAATTTCACAGGTTTTATAGTTTCGCCTGAATTTCTAGTTTCCCCCGAGTTGCAGTTTCGCCGGAATTTCGTCGGACGAAACTGTAATTTCATCGGAAAATTGAACTTTCGTACAGAATGGATCTAGTTTCGCCGGATGAAGATGTTGAAGCTCAAGAACACCAAGAACACACACACTAGTGTGTGTGAGAGAAACTTTTTTAGATCTGAATTTTCTTTGATTTTTCTTGTATAAACTATGATGTAGATTCAACATATGTTGTAAATAATGATAGATCTGAGTTGTTGTTGAATTTGTAGAAATTTGAACTCAGATCTACTTTCTCTCTCTAAAAACCCACTTTCTCTCTCTACAAATATGATGAACGACTTCTAAAATCTTCAATGAATTTGATTCAAACCAAATTGTAACTCTAGGATAAACACATTTGAATTAAATCATGAAGATTATAGATCAAAATATGACAATCACAATTAAAACCCCTTTGATCTTCAATTAGATTGCAAAATATGTTTACAAGTAATCCCTCAATCTATTGGTCATTCAACCATTAACAACACTAATGAAAATTAACCTATTTATAGTCTAGACTAATATTCACTAATTGCACTTAACTCCCTAGACTTATGGTAATTAATGCAAAATTACATATAAGCATAAAAATGACTAAATACAAGATAAAATTCACACAAAATATATTTATTACAATATAACTCCTAGTCATCTAAATCTTCAACGTCTCATCTTCGTTCCTCATCTCGAACGTGTCGGGTTTGACTTTTGTTGACTTTGACCGTGACATTGACTTTTGATGACTTTCACTGTGTTGATAATATAGACTATCTTTTACAGCTCCAACAACTAAGGGAAACCAAGGTTGTTGCTTTCAATCAAGCAAATGATATAAAGTTTTATCTGAATACTTTGGAAGAAACAAAGAAAGAAAAAGCAGTCTTAGAAGTCGAAGTTAATTCCTTAAAACAAAAACGGCACAGTTGGACTAGTTCTTCTCACATAGTTCAATACTTATTGAAAGAACAAAATAATAGGGAAGGGTTGGGTTACAAGGTAGTTCCACCAACACATGAGATCGTGTGAATGCTAAATATAGACCTATAAATAACAACCTAGTAAAGGATCATGTGGTGTCCACTCCTCTGGTTAGTGATCCCGATTTGACAAGTAAATCTATGACGGAAAGCACTAAACAGAACGAGTCTACCTTGGAATCAAAAGGAAAGATACCTATTGTTAATTTGGACAAAAAAATTGAAAAGGTTAATGTAAGGTCAGGTTCACACATGTCTTCCTCTGAACCCAAAACGACTAAACAATTAACCAAACCCGTGTACCTGTCAAAGTCCGAATAAACTAAAGGCTAAAGATGTTAAAAATGTTCAAACAATTAATTTTGTTAAAGAAGCAGAAACATCAAAACGAGAAGTGACTAAACCCAATCAGACTCATGTTGCACCTGTATCACACTCAACCCCACATAAACAGGTTCCTCAACATGTAGAAGGGAGATCATGCTATAGTTGTGGAAAGAGATGATATATTTCTTCTAATTGTCCTTATTATTAGACTCCCAGAAAGAAAATTGAACTTAATGACACAAAACAAAGTTCTTCTAAAAGGATTTCTATTACTCCTCCTAAGAGAACTAATGAACCTAAAGTTCAAACTATAATCCAGTCGTCTGTTTATCACAAACATGCCTTACACAAAACTAGCTTATGGAAAGAAAAGTTAAGTATATTGTCTGATAATGAGAACAAAAAGAAGAATGATATGCCCTCATCCTCAAGTGGATAGTGGGTTGAGTTTATGATGTGTGATTCCTCTGGGTCACCCAAGCCAGTTAAGGCTTGGGTCCCAGACCTAAACCGATAATTTCATTTGAATGTGCAGGGTGTCCGCTACAGTGCTATCACAAATACCTGGATTGTTGATAGTGGGGTGTCTAGGTACATGACCGAGAACTTGTCTCTCCTTTTTAATGTCAAAAAAATTAAAGGAGGACATGTATCATTTGCTGGGAATAAAGAAGGATATGTCACTGCTCAGGGCGAAGTGGAACCAGAAAGTCAACTTTGGTAAGGTCAACTACATTCAAGAACTATAAAACAACTTGCTTTTAGTCTCCCAGATCTGTGACAAGGGCTTTAAAGTTGTGTTTGACAACAAGAAGTGCTACGTGCTGAAAAAGGATTACGTTATCCCGGAGGATAAAGTCTAATATCAGCTTCAAAATATAATGATTATATGTCTTGGATCTATCGAAAGCCTCCACAACTGATTAGACAGTTCAATGCTTCTTGTCAAAGGCAACAAAAAGGGACTCAATCTCCTGGCATAGGAGAATGGGACACATAAATCCATAGAAGATGAGTCACTTGATACAGAATGATCTAGTGAATGGAGTGAATGTCAAGAACTTCTAGCTTCCGGATTTTTGCATAGCATGTAAGAAAGCCAAACAGACCAAGAATTCTCACAAGGCAAAGAAAGTTAATTCCATTGACCTGCCTCTCGAGCTTCTACACATGGATCTGTTTGGTCCCGTTAGCACTAAAGGTATTGCTGGTGATTTGTACTGCTATGTAGTTACGGATGATACTCAAGATTTTCATGGGTGATGTTTTTGAAATCCAAATAAGATACATTTGAAGCTGGTAACTACTTTGGAATCACTCTACAAGCTGAAAGTTAGACAGATTCGATCAGACAACGACATAGAGTTCTAGACCAGTGGATGGAGGCGTTTTGTAAAGGAAAAGGGATTGTACATCAATTTACGTCTGCCTATACCCCATAGATGAATGGAGTTGCTGAGCGAAAGAATCAAAGCTTGATAGAGACAACAAGAACGATGCTAGCCGACTCGAAACTGCCTATCCAATTTTGGAACGAGGCAGTGGCCAATGCATGTTACACCCTTAATCGGGTCTTGGTGGTCAAACGTCATGGTAAAACATGTTATGAGTTACTCCAGTGATGTAGACCTAACCTGGAGTATCTCGAACCATTTGGTGCACCATGTACGCTGTTGAAGAAAACTCAGTCTGGGAAATTTAGTGAGAAGGCTCAAGAAGGGATCTTTCTCATACAATATACCGGACAAGAGAGTTTATAACAAATCAACGGGTTAGGTTGAAGTGTGGTGCAACGTTGATGTTCAGAGATACACCACCCCCCTGTGGGAAAGGGACCTTCATTCTTCTTCGACTATGATGGATTCTTTAAGTCCTTCAACATACCTATCTCCTTTCCTGATGATGAGTTAACGACCAGAATGATATCCGATGCCATAGACACACCGGCACAAGACTCGACAGCATCAACTCCACAAGGTGAATCTTCTAATCCTTTAGGGGGAGCACTTGATGTAAGCGATTCCTCCTTTGATGATGAAGAAGTGGAGACTGAACAGGTGGATCAGGAGGAACAGGTTCCTACAAATGAAAGTACACAAGCATCAAATCATGATGCCTTTGACATTTCGAAACCTTACACTCCAACAGCTATAGATCCTGAGCCTGAGTTTAACAATTTGGATAATGAGGTGCTTGTTCCAACAATTCCCGTATCTCGGCTAAATGTTTATCATCCCTTGGACAATGTCATTGGGGATGTTAGATCGGGAGTATAGACCAGAAATCAGCTATACACAACTGATTATGCCTCGGTAATGGAAAAGGGATACCTTCACGATGGACCATATCGATGATTTCTATCTCAATTTGAGCCAAAATACGTTAGTGAAGCGTTAACCGATGAGGCATGGGTCAGTGCAATGCAAAAAGAACTCCTACAGCTCAAGAAATTAGGAGTGTGGACTCTTGTGGACAAACCAAAAGGTGCTAAGATGATTGGCACTAAATGGGTACTAAAATGCAAGAAAGATGACCAAGGGGTAATAATCAGGAATAAGGCCCGACTTGTACTTCAAGGATTTTGAGAAGTCGAAGGCATAGAATACAATGAAGTGTTTGCACTGGTGGCAAGGATGGAAGCAATACGTATATTTCTAGCTTATGCATCCTATATGAAGATCAAAGTCTATCAACTATTGCGTTCCTTCGTGGTGAAATCCGTGAGACAATGTATGTCAGTCAACCTGAAGAATTTGAGGATCCTTATCACCGGGACAGAGTTTACAAGCTGGATAAGGCTCTCTACGGGCTCTATCAAGCCCCTAGAGCATGGTATGAGAAACTCTCAACTCATCTAGTGAAACACGGTTTTCACAAATGAGTTATTGACTGTATAAGGTTTATCAAAGAAAAAATGGTGATTTACTGGTGGTACAGATTTATGTTGATGACATAATCTTCGGTTCAAAAAACGAAGAGTTATGTAAAGAATTTGAATCTGTAATGAAAGTAGAAATTGAGATGAGTGCCATGGGAGAGATGAAGTTCTTTCTGGTTACAGGTGAATCAGACACAAAAGGGAATATTTCTACATCAAACCAAGTATGTAGGTGATATCCTCAGTCGATTCGACATGGAGAATGCTTCCACGACTTGAACTCCACTTGCCACCAACCATGATGTAGCACGAAGAAAATGGTGATCTGGTTGAATCTACAATGTATAGAGGAATGATCGGATCCCTTATGTATCTCACAACGTCTCATCCTGATATCATGTACGCCACGTGTCTGTTCTTGACAGGATCAGTGATCACAAGTTTGATGTATCAGAATATAAGCAGCGGAATACAAACACGAATTAGACAAATTGTAGCAAGCGATCAATATTTGTAAGCATTAAGACCGCATACGGTTATAGGGAGAGAATATGTATTTCTGATTTCTAGGAATGTTTATAGATGTAGAATATTTCTAATCAAATCAATCATTCATTCCATTCAATTACTCATTTCACTCACTGATTACAATAGGTGTCACTCCTTATATAGAGTGCAACAATCTGCTGTTGTCACGGAAAGTGACAACTGGCAGATCCATACAGAAATAACTAATTCTTAACAAACTACTGAAATGTTCACAACTACTGAGAACATATCAGCAAGTTAAGTACAAAATATAAAAACTACTGAAACTACAACGACTGAAGAACAAGCTCTTCAGTCGTTTTACAAAACTACTGAAACATAGAAAATAAAACTACTGATATCACAACTACTGAAGAAGTACTCTTCAGCAGTTGTGACAAACTACTAAGGCTTCAGTACTTGATCTTCAGACTTTGACCTTCAGGTGTTTCATCAGCTGATGACTTCAGTAGATATCATCAGCTGATGTCTTCAGTCTTTGTCTTCAGACTTTGTACATCAGTTGTTGATCTTCAACACTTGTGAACTCTTCAGCTGTTGTACTTCAGTACTTTGGTCTTTCAGCTTCAGCACTTGTGTTCTTCAGCTGTTGTACTTCAGCACTTTGGTTCTTCAGCTGTTAAGGTCTTCAGCACTTGATCTTCAGCTGTTGAAGTCTTCAGCACTTGTCAAACTACTGATGAGGCTTTCAGCAGTTGTTGTGATACCGTGTGGGACTTAGAGGTTTTCTGATCTTGGCTCATTGGTTCTTTTGGTCCAACAAACTCCCCCTGAACCAATGCAGCCAAAACCTCTAACTTATTTATACTCCCACTTATTGATGGCAAAATGTTGGTCTTTTTCCTTCTTGATCAGTAGAGAAGATGACCCATGTAAGCTCGGCCTGGGAAGAAATCTCAAATATTTGTTTGGCAGAGTATGAATGGGAACTCTGTTTTGGGGAACTGGACACAGAGTTGTTATCCCATTCATGATATTTACTTCCCATAATGAGTCTGTACGACTCTCTTGTGTAGGCCTCAAGGAAGGTGATTTGTTCCTCCATAGTTAGCACTTCAGTACCTCCTTCAAACAATGATTCAGGCCCATAATACTCAGACAGGTATTGACCTGTTTCCCATTTTTTAGCTCCATAGTTGTTATTATTCTGTAAGCAAACTCATCCGGGTGATTACCCTCTAGGAACAACTGGAGCTCATTTTTCCTGACTTCCTCAAGCCTCTTGTAAACTAACCCCTTTTTCACTATTTTGTTTTCCAGCATCTTCTGAGGGGTTAGATTAGCTGTGTAGGCCTTCTTGAAGTCTTCTAGGATTTCCCAGGGTGAAACTACAAAGACCAGAGAGATCACTTCATCTACGATCTTTTTCACCTGGCCAATGTATCTCTGAGGTATATTGTTCTTATGAATTCTGTGAGAGACCCTGGGATCAGGCCAAATCCTCACTCTTTCCTTTTGATATTGAAAGGTATGCCTGAGAGTGTAAAGTCTGAGGGCTTGCTCCTTCATATTGATGATAGAAGATGTGGCTGCATAAGCTTTGTCAACTCTCTTTAGCAATTCCTCATCATGCAGTTTATGAAGCTCTTCTTCTTCTAGCTTCACTTTAACCATTTGTCTCTGGACTTCAGGAGTAATTGCTGAGGAGTGACTTGTGGCCTTAGGCAACTGAATCACAGCTGAGAGCGGCAGCCTGTCTTCATCATCTTCGTCATCATCTTCTAGCCTCAATATCCTTCTCTTCTTCTTCAAGGGTATATCATCGGCTATGGGTTTTGAGGGTAAGGGAGGGTGTTTGGTGGGTTGTGTTTTGGGTGGTTTTGGTGTGGGAATGTTGACAGGCTGTTCTAGCATCCTTGAGGTGAGTGTGGCTTTTGATTGCTTGGCTAGCTCAGTCCTGCTCCCAGCACCCGCTTCATTCAAAGCTTCAATAACAAGCCCCTTAGTATATACTTCAGATGAACAGATCTTGGTGGTGATTGCCAAGATACTGTCCCTGGACCAAGCTTTGATTTCGATCATTGACCTTCCAAGATATTTTGCAATAAATCTGATCATGATTTCAAGCCTTTCTCTTTCTAACACTTCATAACTTGCCCATCTATTCTGGATTTCTTCAATCTCTAGTCGTCGAATCTCAGAGTCAAGTTTATTGGTGTCATGGCCTTGCCTAAACAGCTGATCAATGATGTTGTCCATTGATCTGCTGTGTTCGCATCAGCCTCTTTTATCAGTAGCTCCAAGGCTTTATCTTCAGCAATGTGCTCATCAGCACCTTTCTTTCTCTTATAGGTGAGCATTGGTGCTGTTCTTTCTCCTCCTTTTGGGCTTGCTTCGCTTCCTTCTTTTCCTCGGATCTTTTCCTCTTCTTTTCTTTCACTGCAGTACTCTCCCCCTTTTTGGATGCATTGGAGGAAGGGGTTGGTAGCCGCAGAAAGAGTCTTTTGGATAGCAGCCTCAATCAATGGCTGTAAGTTGAGGAAAGCCTCTCATCAATGGCTTTGATCACTATATAGTGATTATGGGTGTGGAGAGGGAGGGAATTTGGAGTACAGCACCTATTTGCTCAGGAGGGTTCTGTTCCTGAGAAGTAGGGCCTGAAGCAGAAGCAGGTGGTTGATTTTGGGGTGGCTCTGTGTTTGGGAAACCTTCAAGGGAAGGTGCCATCTGTGGGTGTATGATGGTGGCAGATGGACTGGCATCCTGAGACATCTTGGCCAGCAGCTCTTTGAGTCTGCTAACCTCATCCTCTAGAATGGTGTTTGAGCAACTACATCATAGAAGAAGCTCAGGTCATCATCAGTTGATACTGAATCACCTGACCTCCTGCTTAGAGCAGGATTTACATGCACTGGGTGTAGACCAGTTGGTGCATGTGCCCCTTGTGCTTGGTACTGGGGACTTCCAGCCTCAGGACAATGTCCATCATCAGCTGTTGCCTCTAGGGAGGTCTTAGCAATGTTACCAGCCTCACTCTGGTCATGTGCTGAGACAGAGGAGGTGGCAGCCTCGCTAGAGATTCTAAGCTCCTGTCTACACCAGGAGATAGAATTAGGAAACCCCTGTGCTGTGGGTTCTCAGGTGCACTGTGTTCCTCCCCCTCAATTGTAGAGGTATTCCCAGTAGTAAGTGGTTTCTGGGGAGGGGGTGAGGAGTGCAATTGAGTCAGCACTTGTGCAACTATTAAAGTTGGGCTGTGAGGGGCGGTTGTTGGGGTGAGGGGATAGAAGCAGTGTGCACCTGGGGTGGATGGTGCTCTTCAATGGCAATCTCCTCAAGTGAGGAAGATCCCAGATAAATAGGTGCCCCTTGGGTTGCTGCAGGCTCCTGTTGAGAGGAAGCCTGAGCGGCGGTGGCTGGAAGAGTCATTGTATCCACTAGGGGGTTTGGACTAGTGGATATATCCTGCGTTTGTGGTGCAGGAGCACCTCAGGGGACTCAATTCCCTGAGTAGCCATTTTAGGTTTCTTTTTGGTGGGTTTGGTGGGGACATTGGATTTGGAGGTGGTGGCTGGGGGTTCCAGCTGCGTGGGTTTGCGCAGCTTGGCAGCCAGTTTGAGTGTCGGTCAGAGTTGTGCCGGAGTATACTTCTGGCAGAACAGCCGTAGCAGGGACTCCCAAGCCAACAAGTCCCTCAGCATTAAGCTGGTCTATAATAATGGCCATTATGAACCGTGGATAGAGTATCCAACGGTTGGCAGTTAGTTTTTGAGCCATATCTTTGAGCTCTGAAAATATGAATTCTGAAAAGTTTAGTGGTTGTTGCTCAAGGATAGAATACATTACCTGCTGCCATTTGGTGGACATTTGATCCGAAGACGATGTCTTAGGGGCCAGACATACATTTACCATGTGAAAAATCAGGCGCTCAGCGTCATTAAAGTGTTTCTTCATGATGGTGGTGGCACTGAGATCACCGTGATATCCATGCTGAGCAAATGATAGATCTATGGTGCCCTTCGGATATCCAGCAGGAGAGGTAGCATCACTCAGTTGAAGAATTTTACGGATTGTTGCAGGAGTAATGACTACTTCTTTGTTGTTGACGACTGACCGAGGGATCGTGTGTTGCTCTCCTCAGTTGTAACAGTAACATTCATCCAAATTGGTTCAAGGATTCGGCATGTAAGACGGGGTTCAGAAGGAATGCCTTGTTGTATTGGGACTGAACCATAAGATCGATAGCAGTATCGAACTTAGTCCAGATCGGCGATTTTGTGAGGTAGGCAACACAGTTGTGTCGCGGTTTAATTTGCATAGACGCCATGGAGAGGAAGTTTTGGAGAGGAACGTTAGGTTTGAAGAAGATGAAGCATGGAGAGCTCAGGTTAGGGGTATTTATAGGGTACGGGTGAGGAAACGACTGAAGGATGTGGTGTTAGTCATCAGTAGTTTTAAACGACCGTTGACATGGTATTATCCTTTCAGACGTTGAAACAGCTGAAGTCGTGGTGTTAGCATCAGTAGTTTAGAAAACTACTGAAGACCGTGGTTTTTGACTTCAGATGATTGAAACAACTGAGGACATGGTGTTTGTCATCAGTAGTTATGAAACTACTGAAGACAGTGGTTTTGTCATCAGCTGTTGTAAACAACTGAAGACTTGGTATTAGTCATCAGTAGTTATAAAACTACTGAAGACGTGGTTTTGCTTCAGTTGTTTAAAATGAAACAGCAGTTGTACAAACGACTGAAGAGAAAGTTCTCTTCAGCTGTTTTCGTCAATTCTTAGCCTTTCAGCTGTTTCAAACTGTCCTCAACACATTCATCAGTCTTTATGGCTGATTTCAGTTGTTTCATAGGACATCAGTACTTATCTGTTTTTACTGATTGCAGTAGTTATGACTGCATCAGTAGTTGTAACTACTTCAGTAGTTTAGAGCAGATGAAGTACTTCAGTACTTGTGAGACATTTAGCCTTCAGTAGTTATAAAACTACTGAGGTTAAAAGAGCTCATCAGTACTTATATGTGACAGGCACTCATGATCATCAATATGAATTACTGAGATCATCAGTAGTTGTCACCTATTCTAGCTGCAGCATACCAAGCCTTAACACCAGGTTTTGGAAAGTTGAACTATCCAAAGGCTTAGTAAAAATGTCTGCAAGCTCATCAGCACTAGGCACAAACTTAGGATCAATCAGACCTTTTTCAAAACAATCCCTTATAAAATGATGTCTGATCTCTATATGTTTGGTCCTAGAATGCTGGACTGGATTTTTGACAATGCAAAGAGCTGAAGCACTATCCATTAACAATGGAGTCTTAGTCTCTGTAATGCCATAATCCAAAAGTTGGTTTTGAAGCCAGAGTACCTGAGATGTACAGCTTGCAGCAGCAATGTACTCTGCTTCCGCAGTGGATGTAGCAACTGAGGTCTGTTTCTTGCTCTGCCAAGAAATCAAGCAGTTGCCTAGGAATTGACATCCACCAGAAGTTGATTTCCTGGTCAACTTACACCTGCATAGTCACTGTCAGAAAAAGCAACTAATTTACCAGAATGTCCGGTAGAATACCATAAACCTAGAGATGGAGTGCCTTGCAGATATCTAAAGATCCTCTTGACTGCAATCAGATGAGACTCTTTAGGTGCAGCCTGAAATCTAGCACAAACACATGTAGCAACATAATATCTGGTCTAGAAGCTGTTAAATACATCAAGGACCCAATCATACATCTGTAAAGTGTTTCATCAACCACTTTACCTTTCTGATCTGAGTCCAGTTGTGTGGTGCTGCTCATGGGAGTAGAACAGGCTTACAGTTTTGTAAATCAAACTTTTGCAAAAGATCTTTTGTATATTTGGATTGATGAATAAAAATTCCATCAGCCTTTTGTTTGATTTGCAACCCCAGAAAGAACTGTAATTCTCCCATGGCACTCATTTCAAACTTCTGTTGCATCAACTTTGTAAAGGCATCACACAACTTTGGATCAGAGGATGCAAAAATGATATCATCTACATAAATTTGAACAAGTAGATTATGCTGCCCAGCTTTCTTAATGAATAAAGTCTTGTCTATGGAGCCTCTAGTGAAATGTTTTCCAGAAGAAAGTTTGATAATGTCTCATACCAGGCTCTGGGAGCTTGTTTTAACCCATAAAGAGCTTTATCAAGCTTATACACCCAATTAGGGATTTATTGTCCTCAAAGCCTGGAGGTTGACATACATAAACCTCTTCTTAACTTTTCCATACAAAAATGCACTTTTGACATCCATTTGAAAGACTTTAAGGTTTTGATATGCAGCATAAGCTAAAAACAATCAATTGCTTCCAGTCTGGCTACAGGGGCAAAGGTTTCATCATAATCAATACCTTCTTCTTGTGCAAACCCCTGAACAACCAGTCTGGCCTTGTCTTAACAATAAGCCCATTTTCATCAGTTTTGTTCCTAAACACCCATTTAGTGCCTATTGCACACTTACCTGGAGGTAGAGGAACCAGTTCCCACACTTGCTGTTTCTTGAACTGAAGAAGTTCAAGCTGCATGGCATCAACCCATCCATTGTCCTTTAAAGCAATGTGATAATTCTTTGGCTCTTGCTGACTGATGAAGAGAGCATAGAAGCAGAAATTGACAATTGACTTCTTGTTGATACTCCAGCAGTGATATCACCAATGATTTGAGACATGGGGTGATTCTTCAGATCTGATACACAATGAGATCTGTGCAAGTGTTTGTAGCCGGTTCAGCAGCAACAGATGGTGATGGTGAATCATTTCTTGAAACCAATCAGTGGATGGTAATTGAAGGAAGTTGAATTCGAAGAAATCTCATCAGCATTTGTTGTGGATGGTGCTACTGGCGCTACAGGAACATCAGGTCTAGTTGAGTCAGGCAGCTGATCACTAAACCTGAAGAGGTGAGTACTGCAATCATCATCATCATCAGCAGTACCACCAGGTGGTGAACTGTTGACAGGAGCAACAGCAGGAGTTTGATAAGGAACATATTGCAGTATGTCCAAATCAAATAACTCCACAGGACTTTGTGGAATCTTGTCCTTTGGAGATTCATTAAACTTAACATGTAGAGTTTCTTCAACCATCTTTGTTCTGCAGTTGAAGACTCTGTATGCCTTGCAAGTAGATGAATAACCAACAAAGTATCCTGCATCCACCTTAGGATCAAATTTGTGGAGTTGATCCTTTGTGTTGAGAATAAAACAGGGACACCCAAATGCTTTGAAAAATGAAATCAGAGGAGCCAAATGATGGAGAACTTCATATGGAGTCTTCATCAACCTCTGATTTACTAAAACTCTATTTTGCACATAACAAGCTGTGTTGACAGCTTCGGCCAAAAGGTCAGTGGCAAACTGAGTCAGCCAGCATGGACCTTGCAGCTTCAATGAGGGTCCTGTTCTTTCTCTCCACTACTCCATTTTGTTCTGGAGTCCTTGGAATGCTGAACTGCCTTTTGATTCCCTTTGAAAGATAGAAGTCATCAAGTGTATGATTTCTGAACTCAGTTCCATTATCACTCCTAATACACTTGACTGGAAGGGAATACTGCTTCTCAATGTACAGCACAAAGTGGATAATCTTCTGAGCAGCCTCATCCTTTGAATGTAGAAAGAAAGTCCATACAAATCTGGAGTAATCATCCACAATTACCAGACAGTATTTCTTCTTTGCCATGCTCATTACTCTCACAGGACCAAATAGATCCATATGTAGTAATTGCAAGCAGGCAGTGGACTTGGACACTTCAATAAGGGAATGAGAGACCTTGTGCTGTTTTCCTTTTAAACAAGCAGTGCAGATTTCATCACAGTAGAACTCCTTTATTGGTAAGCCTCTGACTAAACTCTTGTGGCTAAGCTGATTCATGTTTTTGAGATTAACATGACCAAGCCTCCTGTGCCACAGTTTAGATTCTTGAGAAGAGGCTTTGGAAAATAGGCAAGGATTGCCTTTGAGATCTATCTTCTTAGAGAGATCTAAGGCATACACTCTTCCTGTCCTGTTGGCTTTCAGGAGAGTGTGATCATCCAACACCTTGTCAATCAAGTGCAAAACTTTGGATGACGAATCCTACAGTTTTGACTTGTGAAAAGGGCAACATGGCCTTTATCACACATTTGACTGACACTCAAGAGGTTGTACTTGAGATTTTCCCATGATTAACATCATCAAATTTGATTTCCCCATTGGAGACAAAGCCCTTACCGATGATGTAACCCCTAGCATCATTGCCAAAAGAGACAAATCCCTTCTTTCCTTGAGAGTAGTCATGAAGAAGAGAGATGTTCCCAGTCATGTGCATAGATCCCCCACTGTCTACATACCAGATGCTACTTTGGCATGTTGAAGAACCCTGCAATAATAACAATCAGTTAGTTTTAGAGACCCAACCTTTTTGGTTTTGGGCCTGGTCTCATCAATAGATGGTAAGCTAACATGTTTATTTGTAACAACAGCCTGAGAAGAAGAATGGTGTAGAGAGGAGTCCTTTGGCTTAGACCTCCTTTTCTGTGGTTTCAACATAGGAGAATCTAGTTGGTTAACTCTACCCAACAGATGTTGTACCATCATCACCAGCTGTGTCTGATTTTGTGATAAAGCTTTCAGCTCATCAGACACATTGCTAGTGGAGTTAGATAAGGTCCTATGTTGCACCTTCTTCTTTTGAGCACCCTCAGCTGTCACCTGTTTAACTCCTTCCTTTTGGGATTGCTTTAAGGACTTAAGGGTACAGGATTTGATGTTGCTGATACAAATGTGGTCTCAAACTCAGTTTTCATTTTTACCATTTTCTCATTAATTTCTTCTTTTTGTTTGAGTTTGGAACCTCTTTTGTACCAACAATCATCTGTAAGATGATTGAACAAACCACATACTTCACATGGTTTCTTCTTCATCTTAGGTTGATCATCAACTAAAGATGGTGAAGCAACATAAGACTTGTTCTTCAATGCTTTGGAAGCATTGGTTGCTTTCTTGACAGCCTCTTTAGTAGCCTTCAAACTCTTTCTACTGCCAGTTTTCTTCTCTTCAGTGCTGACAGCAGTTGAAGTTTGAACTTCAGGAGTTAATCCTGCTCTCCAGTCCTTTCAGACCTTCAGGATTGACTCCTGAGTTGATCAACCTATTGATCATGTGAATGTCAGCATTTGGACCATCAACATCAGCTGATAGGTTCAAAGAGGACTTGATGCTGACTGCTACTTCTGATTGTGCTGTATCAGAAGGTAGATCACATGATGTGATGGATTGGTTAGCACTCTCACCATCAGATTCTACCTCTGCTCTTGGGGTAAAATCTGTAGGTGGAGCAGTGTGATTGTAGCCAATTCCAAACTTCACATTTGAAGCAGATTGCTTACTAAGAAGCATTTCAAAACCTTTGCATGATTGTACCCATCTATCACACTCGACCTGGGTAACTGCAAGGGTTTCTTTGAGATCTTTGTACTTCTCTAGAAGTACATCTTCTCTAGCCTTATCATCAATTATTTGGCAATTCAGTTTATAAACCTCATCATTTTTATCTTTGAGCACAAACTCAAACTCAGCTTTGTTTTTGGAAATTATTTGTTCTAGCTCAATGTTCTTATTAATTAAAGCTACATTTGCTTCTCTAATGGAAGCAAATGCTGCTATGCATGGTTCAAACATAATTTGGCTTTTGCCTCAGAGGATACCTGTGATACCTGAGGTGTAGAGGCATTGGAAGATGAAGTATCAGCAGACTCCAAAGCCATAAGAGCTAGATTCCCAAAGGGACTGTCACCACCATGTTGACCAGCACCTGAGAACAGTTGATCATGACCAGACAAGTCATCTGGTAAACTGCTCCAGTCAACAACTCCTGGGGTGAAGAAGCTGTGTTGTTGAGATGAAGGTTGTTGATGAGATAGGGAAGGCTGAGGTTCTGGTAAAGCATGAGGTTGTGGCGTCATAGGAACTTGAACTTGATTTGACTGTGGCATGTAATACAAGGGTACTGATATGGCATTTGACCCTGAGGAACAAAATATGCCGGAGATTGTTGTTGAGGATGATGACTAGATGTGACAGGATGTTGCCCTCTGTGTTGTTGACCATTGCCAGAAAAGTCACAAAGGGTGCAGTAGAGTTTGATCCAGTTGATCTACACTCTCTTGCAAAGTGTCCAAGCCGTTGGCATTTGTGACACCTCAACTTGCTCTTGTCAAACCAACTTTGGTTTTGCCAGAGAGTCCTGGGAATTTTCTTCCAGTTTCTTTGTAGAACTTCTAGATCTGATATTTATCAAGGCCATTTGGCTCAAAATATCCATCTCTTCTAAGTCATCATCAGCAATCCCCTTGAGATCATCCATAATGAAACATAGATTGTCATTATTACACCCAGTGAACTGACCATCAACACTTACAAATGCAGAATCAGAAGTGCTCGAAGAGAAATTAATATGCTCATCATACTGGCATTCAGATGAAGCATATTCTGACTCATGACCCACCAAGGCAGTGTTGCCTTGTATAAAGTCTTCAGTGAGCTTTCCATGAAGACAGCTTTCTCTTCTGTTCTATCTCTCTCTCAAAAGTGAGCAATTTCCCATGGAGTTGGGTGAGAGATAGTTTGTCCAAACTTGCACTGGAGCGTAGGACAATAGTATATGTGTCCCATCTCTCAGGCAGTGATCTGAGAAATCTTTATTCATCTGAATATTGGTGTATTCAAGTTTGACCATTTTTAGTTCAGATATCAAACAAGAAAACCGCTCATATTGTTGAGTCAGTGTCTCACCCTTTCTATGAGAGAATGTCTCATATTGTTGGGCAAGAATTTCCCTATTATTTGCCAAGACCTCATCTGTTCCTCCAAATTGTTCTTTCAAAGCAATCCAGAGGTCATGGGCAGTTTCATGATGCATTAGCCCAGAATAGATTTCATTGGGCAAAGCCATGGCCAGAATTCCATGGGCTTTTGCATCAATCTCAAGCACTTCTTATCCTCATAGTATTGCTCCCTCCTCTTCGGAACCATTTGATTGGTTTCCGGTTATTCACCATAGGCTTGTGTGGACCATGTACCACTGATGTCCAACACCCTGCGCTGTTAACAGACAGGTGATGGAGCATACGTCTTTGCCATATGTTATACTCTTCCTAACCAGCATAGGAGGCTTGGTTGAGGAACCAGTATTGTGAGGATCATTGGAGGGAGTGGTCATTTTCAGTTCAAAAACAGTTTAGTTCAAGTTTTAAAAAGTTTTAGACAAACCACAACAAACTCAATGAGAACCAGAAAAGATCTCAGGATGAATGAGCAGAAATACAGAAAATTCAATCTCTATAACCGTTTCTTGCAAAAACAAAGCTAATTCAATCAAACTTGGATCTTGAATAGCAGTTTCAATGATCAATTATTAGATCGATCAATGATTACCCGCTCTGATACCATTTGACAGGATCAGTGATCACAAGTTTGATGTATCAGAATATAAGCAGCGGAATACAAACACGAATTAGACAAATTGTAGCAAGCGATCAATATTTGTAAGCATTAAGACCGCATACGGTTATAGGGAGAGAATATATTTTTCTGATTTCTAGGAATGTTTATAGATGTAGAATATTTCTAATCAAATCAATCATTCATTCCATTCAATTACTCATTTCACTCACTGATTACAATAGGTTGTCACTCCTTATATAGAGTGCAACATCACTGCTGTTGTCACGGAAAGTGACAACTGGCAGATCCAATACAGAAATAACTAATTCTTAACAAACTACTGAAATGTTCACAACTACTGAGAACATATCAGCAAGTTAAGTACAAAATATAAAACTACTGAAACTACAACGACTGAAGAACAAGCTCTTCAGTCGTTTTACAAAACTACTGAACATAGAAAATAAAACTACTGATATCACAACTACTGAAGAAGTACTCTTCAGCAGTTGTGACAAACTACTGAGGCTTCAGTACTTGATCTTCAGACTTTGACCTTCAGGTGTTTCATCAGCTGATGACTTCAGTAGATATCATCAGCTGATGTCTTCAGTCTTTGTCTTCAGACTTTGTACATCAGTTGTTGATCTTCAGCACTTGTGAACTCTTCAGCTGTTGTACTTCAGTACTTTGGTCTTTCAGCTTCAGCACTTGTGTTCTTCAGCTGTTGTACTTCAGCACTTTGGTTCTTCAGCTGTTAAGGTCTTCAGCACTTGATCTTCAGCTGTTGAAGTCTTCAGCACTTGTCAAACTACTGATGAGGCTTTCAGCAGTTGTTGTGATACCGTGTGGGACTTAGAGGTTTTCTGATCTGGCTCATTGGTTCTTTTGGTCCAACAGTTCTAGATAACAGGCGAAACCAAAAGCTAACCATCTTATAGTCATTAAAAAGATTTTTCATTATCTGAAGGGTACTCCAACACTTGGGTTGTGGTATCCTCATGAAAATGATTTTGAGCTTACAACGTATAGTGACTCGGAGTATGGCGGTTGCAAAATGAATTAAAAGTCAACATCAGTAGGATGCCAGTTTTTTGGTAACAGTTAGTCACCTGGCAGTGTAAGAAGCAGACCTCCGTTGCTTGGTCAACATGTGAAGCTAAATACGTTGCTGCTGCAAGTTGCTGTTCACAAATCATCTAGATTCAACAGCAAATACGCGACTACGATTTGAAATTTTCTAACACTCCTTTTTTTGTTGATAATTCTGCTGCTATAGCCGTAACAAAAAATCCAGTCCAACTTCCTAAAACTAAACACATCAGTATTAAATATCACTTTATACGTGACTGTATTGAAAAGCACTTAATCGATGTGGTTAAAATTAATACTGACTTTCAACGTACCGACCTCTACATAAAAGCATTTGATAAACCGCGGTTTTTATATCTGTTATAGGTCAATGGTGTGAAAAAGAAATGTGAAGTGATTCCAGAAGATGAAAGTTCGTAGTCCGACTAGTATAGTTAATTTTCTTTTATCTAATTTTATTTTCCTTATTTTTCTGTCTATTAAAAATCCAAAAACACAAAAATATTTTCGGTTTTAGAATTTTAGGGGGAGAATAGGTTAAATTAGTATTAAATTCGTGCAGTATTTAATTACTATGAAAAAATAAAGAAAAAACGAGGGAGGAGGACGGCTTAGCTAAAAGAAATGAAATCAAATCTGTGATTCTGATTCAACATTTATGGAAAATGATAGTACACAGGGAACATATTTTTTGGGACTTTAAAATATTTTTAATGATTAAGATGCAAAATTCAAAGTATAACTCTGAGAAGTCTAAGCAAAATAAAAGGAAAAATGATAGTAAAACTAGTATGCTACTGAGGTAACATAGAGAAAGTAGACCTAGAGGTTGCTAGTTCATTATATGATGTGTCGGTAGATTCAACACAATAGATGAGTAGACCTAGTTTGTGGTTTAAAATTCAAACTAAGTTGTTCAACTTGCTGTGGGTTCCCATCTTATCCTTGGTTAACACAATCAACGCAGTTCCAATAAGGGGAAGAGCAAAATAAACGCCACAAATGTGTGCCGACGACCATAAAAATGAGCAAAGCACATGGAAAAATGCTAAATGCAATCAAGCTAATAACTTATGTTGTTGGTGCGTTATGTGCAAAAGAAAAATAAATGCTCTAACAAGAAGATACGTTGTGTGTCTCTCTGCTGTGCGGTGGCACTGACCTGAGGATAAGCATAACCTAAATATTCTAGAATTCATTGTTGTTTGCGCCTCTCTGCTGTATGACGGTACTGACCTGTGGCTTGGCATCTATTTGAAAGCTCATAGAATAGTTTCTATTGATACATACGTACCTAGTTTAGGAGCGTAATGTAAAATGTCTATCATGTCTTACATATATGTAATTGAATGGGTATGAATGAAATACAAAGTGTGGTTGATGCTTATAATGTTTAATAATTCATTGTTTATTGTGTGATAACATATAGTGAACTAACTATATAGGTTTGTGGTGATTGTGCATGATTCCTAATCAATAATGATTGAGAAACATGTTCAAACTTAATTGTGTGAAGTTCTCATGCGAAGGGACCATGCTAATGGACCATACGCATGAATACTTCATGCTAATGGACCAGTCGCATGACTGAACCAGGAGACTGGATCAGTCGCACCATTGAGACATAAGATCCACTCAGTCACACGACTGGACCTTCAGTCGTGCGGATGGATCAATTGCATGATTCAGTCGCACGACTGAACCATGCTAATGGATCAGTCCTACGATTGGAAGACCCTAATTCATGGAAAAACTGAACAATTCAAATACCTACGCACATAATCATACCCTAGCCGTCCAGAGACTCAAGAAAACCTGTTCCAAATTCATAGATCACAGTTGATCATGTTCTAATCATCCTTAACGTTTCATTAATCGTTAGACTGATCTGAACTGTGTTCTCCCTGAATGGATTGCCAATCAAATAGGATTCCTCACTATTTAAGTTGGTATACGTGTAGAATCAGTTAGTACTCCGTACGTACACAGTCCCTAACAAGTGGTATTAGAGCTTTGGCTCTTGATTTTGCGTGTGATTTGATCGTTCTGGTGTAAAAATCACGTTTTTTCATTAAAAAACACCATCTTTTTGAGTAAAACAGTGTTTTCGACGTCTCCAGATCCAAAAGTTCTCATTTTTCAGCTTACGGCAAATTAGGGTTTGTGAAAAATCGTATTTTTGTGTCAAAGTACCAAAATCCTTCAAATTTTCAAAAACAGCAGCCTTCAGTCGCAAGATTGACTCAATCGCACGACTGAACTCACTCGCACCTCCCATACGCACGATTGAACTCAGTCGCCCATTCAATCGTATGACTAAACAATCTCATTCACATTGTTCATCCGCATCTGCCCAATCACACGACTGTTCATCCGCATCTGCCCAATCGCACGACTGTTCATCCGCATTTGTCCAATCGCATGATTGGCTCATCCGCATTTGTTCAATCGCATGATTGATTCATCTGGAACTCTACATTCGCACGAGTGAATAAGTTTCAGCTTAATGTTGTGAGTTAATAAAAATGGAAGATCAATACTCAGCATTTACTGGCGGTAGGGATTCATGTATCCAGAATCTATTGCTTCTGGAAAATGAAACAGGGAATCACAATAAACCCCCTAAGCTCATAACGTTAGATGATTACCCCTAATGGAAGCAATGGTTTGAGATATACCTAAATGAAGTTGATCCCAATCTGTGGGAATCAATCGAGACAGGTTATAGCATGCCGTTGGTGCTGATGGAGTTAAACTTACCTTGGATGGCATGACTGATAGCTAGAAGGAAAAGTACAACGCAAAGAAGGTGTATGCTTTGTTGACTCAGTCAATTCCTAAAGATATATTCCACCAATTTTCTGAGAATAAACAGGCAAAGAAATTATGGGACACTCTGAAAAAACGATACAATGGGAATGCATTGTTAAAAGCTCTAAAAGCAAAGGCTTTGAAGACGGAGTTTGATAACTTCTCATTGATGGGTAAAGAGAGCTTGGATGATGTCATAGACCGATTCTACCATTTAATGAGTGAGCTGCACACTCATGGGGTTACAACATCAATGGAAGATAAGGTATCAAGCTTAGTCGATGGTCTGCTAGAGAAGTGGGACTCGTTTGTGTCAAATTTGAGACAGAACAATTTACTGACAAAATTAGACATAAATGACTTCATCCTGAAACTGAGAGAGGAGGAATTGAGGATGAAGTACAGGTATCAGAAAGGATCTTACGATCAGAACCCGTCTCTGTAAAACTCCACTTCCACCTTAAAAAGCTCAGGAGCTCCACTTCAAACAACATTCGTGTCAAGTTCAGCCGGTCCTTCCCAAGCCACTACTTCAGGATCTGACACATTAGGGTCATCTTGCACCCAATCTATAGCATTTGAAGTAAATGCTACCAAGTTGAAAACCTAGAATCTCGGTAATATTACTGTAGAAGTGGCAAAGGAACATATGGATGTCCTGGCAGCGGTAGTTCACTCCTATGATGGTCTAGTTGCAGGGAAGATTGGAAACTGCCATCTTGTCGATGAAGACTACGAGCAGGTAGATGAAATTGAACTCGAAAGAATGGATATCATGTGGGCGTTGGCTAGTGCTGTCCGGAGGGCGAAGAAGTTTGTGAAAAAGACGGGACATAACTTGATAGCCACCAAAGACACTACCTTTGGTTCAATAAAACCAAAGTTACCTGTTTTAACTGTGGAGAAAAGGGGCATTTTAAACGTGAATGTGTTAAGCCTAAGAAAATAGGTAATGGTAATCCATTCTCCACCGTCAATCGTCAAGACAAACCCACCAATGGTGCTACATGGTCAAGAAAGGATCCTAATGCCTTGACTACACAAGACGACGAAGGGCAAGATTGGACTTTTCGCTTTGTATCTCCGGGAGAATCCAACATTGCTAGTGTTGAGGGTTTGGATGACGATTCTACAAGCGAAGGTGAAATAGCAGTGGAACTAGTGATGTCTAATCATGAAGAAACTACGAATGTGGTTAATCACCTGAATGAAGAAGGTCTCAGAACAAATTATTCAGAATCACCAGCACTCAAACAGTCAAACTCTGCCATGATGGCTGATTCAACCGAATCTTCACAGGTAAGTACCAAAGACCAACTTTTTGATAGTGAAGCTTGTAATGAATGTAATAAATTTAGAGAAAGCATTTATCTTAAGTTTGCTAGGCTATTAGATCACAATGTTATCTTAGTAAATGACTTACAACTGTGCACAGAAGCAAACCGGATTTTAAAACAAAATGAGCACAGTTATAAAGAGAAAATTGAACTGTTAAATAAACAACTAAGGGAAACCGAAGTTGTTGCTTTTAACCAAGCTAATGACATAAAGTTCTATTTAAACTCCCTTGAAGAAACTAAGAAAGAAAAAGCAGTTTTGGAAGTCGAAGTAAATTCATTAAAACAAAAACTACACAGTTGGACCAGTTCTTCTCACATAGTCCAGCACTTAGTAAATGAACGCAACAACGGGGAGGGTTTGGGTTAGAAAGTGGTTCCACCACCACATGAGACCTTGTTGAATGCTACATGTAAACCAATTAATTACAACCCAATCAAGGATCATTTGGTGTCCACTCCTCTAGTTACTGATCCAGATTCCACAAGTAAACGGGTGGAATCAGTCACTAAACAGAAGGAGGCCACTTTAAAATCTAAAGGTAAGTTGCCTATTGTTAATTTGGATAAACAATTTGAAAAGGTTAAGGTAAAGTCAGGTTCAAACATGTCTAATTCTGAACCCAAAAAGACCAACCAAGTTAATCAATCACGTGCACCATGTCTTACTCCAAATAACAAAAGGTTAAAGATGTTAGCAATGTGCAAACAATGAATTTTGTTAAAGAAGCTACAACATCTAAACAAGAAGTTTCAAAACCCAAAAACATTAAAGTCACACCTGTGTCACACACTTCCCCACAGAAACCGTTTCACCAACATGTCGAAAGCAGATCATGCTACAATTGTGGAAAGTATGGACACATTGCTTCTAACTGACCCTATTATCTGACACCACAAAAGAAAATTGAACTTCATGATCCTTAACCAAGTTCTTCTAAAAGGAGTTTTGTCATTCCACCAAACGGAACTAGTGAACATAAAGCTCAAACCATAAGCCAGTCGTCTGTTTATCATAAACAGGCCCTACACAAAACTGGCTTATGGAAAGAAAAATCAGGTCCAGTGCCTGATAATAAGAACAAGAACAGAATGATCTGCCCTCACCCTCAAATGGATAGTGGGTAGAATTGATGATGTGTGATTCCTCTCGGTCACCCAAGCCAGTTAAGGCTTGGGTACCTAACCTAAACTAATAATTTCCTTGAATGTGCAAGGTGTCCGCTATAATGCTACTACAAATAACTGGATTGTTGATAGCGGGGCATCAAGGCACATGACTGGAAACCTGTCTCTCTTGTCAAATGTAAAAAAAATTAAAGGAGACACATTTCATTTGCTAGAAATAAAGGAGGTTATATCACGGCATAAGAGGAAGTGGGAAACCAGAAAGTGAAATTTGATAAGGTAAACTATGTGCAACAACTTCAAAATAATTTACTTTTTGTATCCCAGATTTGTGACAAAGGATTCAAGGTAGTCTTTGACAATAAGAAGTGCTACGTGTTAAAGAAGGAGTATGTGATACCGGAGGATCAAGTCTTAATGTCAGCTTCATGATACAATGATTTATATGTCTTGGACCTATCAAAGGCCTCCACAACCGATCATCAAGTACAATGCTTCTTGTCAAGGGCAATAGAGAAAGACTCCATCTCCTGGCATAGGAGAATGGGACACATTAATCCATGGAAGATGAATCACTTGATCCAGAATGATCTAGTGCATGGAGTAAATGTCAAGAACTTCCAATTACCAGATTTTTGTGTTGCACGTAAAAAAGGCAAACAGACTAAGAAGTCTCATAAGGAAAAGAAAGTTCACTCAATTGATATACCTGTTGAGCTTCTTCACATGGATCTGTTTGGCCCAGTGAGTACAAAGAGCATTGCCGGCGATTTGTACTGCTATGTAGTTACGAATGATTACTCAAGATTCTATTGGGTGATGTTTCTGAAATCCAAATCAGAGACATTTGAATCATTCAAAGAGTTGGTAACTACATTGGAGTCCCTCTACAAGCTTAAGGTAAGGCAAGTTTGCTCAGAGAACGGTACCGAGTTCAAGAACCAGTGGATAGAGGCATTCTGCAAATAAAAACGAATTGTACACCAGTTCACATCTGCCTACACTCCTCAAAAGAACGAAGTTTCTAAGAGAAAGAATCAAAGCTTGATAGAGACAGTCAGGAAAATGCTAGAAGACTCGAAACTGGCTATCCAATTTTGGAATGAGGCAGTAACTAACGCATGTTACCCCCTAAATCGAGTCTTAGTGGTCGAACGTCATGGTAAAACGTGCTATGAGTTGCTCCAACGACGTAAACCAAATCTGGAGTACCTCGAGCTATTTGGCGCACCATGTACGCTGCTGAAGAAAACTCAGTCAGGGAAGTTCAGTGAGAAGGCTGAAGAAGGAATTTTCTTAGGATACAACATACCGAATAAGAGAGTTTATAACAACTCAACGGGTAAAGTAGAATTGTGGTGCAACGTTGATGCACAGAGACACACCACACCCCCTGTTGGAAAAGGACCCGTATTGTTTTTCAACTATGATGGATTATTTTAGTCCTTCAACATCCCTCTCTTCCCTCCTGAGGATGAGTTATCTACCACAATGATGTACAAGGTGTTAAATACACCCTTACTGGACCCGACGACCACAGCCTCACAAGGTGAGTCTTCTAGTTCCTCAAGGAGAGCACTTGAGGTAAGTGACTCCTCCTCTGATGATGAAGACATGGCAAATAATCAGGTGGATCGGGAGGTACAGGTTCTTACTACTTTAAGTCCACACGTATCTGATGTTGATGCTTCTGACATTTCGGAATCTCACACTCCCACTACCTTAGATACTGAACACGCTGCTCACAATCCGGATAATGAGATAGTTGTTCCCATCACTCTTGGGTCACGCCTAAACGTGTATCATCCTTTGGACAATGTCATTGGAGATGTTCGATCAGGAGTACAGGCAAGAAATCAGCTATACTCAGCTGATTATGCCTCAGTAATAGAAAAGGGATATCTTCACGATAGTGCGTATCAATGTTTTGTGTCTTATTTCGAGCAAAAATATGTTAGTGAAGCCCTCAACGATGAGGCATGGGTGAGTGCCATGGTTAGGAGTATGGAAACTTGTGGATAGACCAAAGGGTGCTAAGGTCATTGGCACCAAATGGGTCTTGAAGTGCAAGAAAGATGACCAAGGGGTCATAATACGAAACAAAGCTCGACTTGTAGTTCAAGGATTTTGACAAATCGAGGGTATTGATTACAATGAAATGTTTGCACCCGTGGCGAGAATGGAAGCAATCTGTATCTTCCTAGCCTATGCATCATATATGAAGATTAAAGTTTATCAATTAGATGTAAAGAGTGCGTTTCTTCATGGTGAAATCCGGGAGATAGTGTACGTTAGTCAACCCGAAGGATTTGAGGATCAGTGTCATCTAGATAGAGTTTACAAACTAGATAAGGCTCTCTACGGGCTCCATCAAGCCCAAGAGCATGGTATGAAAAGCTCTCGACTCAACTTGTGAAACACAGCTTTAACATAGGAGTGATTGACTGTACACTGTTCATCAAAGAAAAGGATGTTGACTTACTGCTTGTTCAGATCTATGTCGATGACAAAATCTTCGGTTCCAAAAACAAAGCATTATGCAAAGAATTTGAAGCAGTAATGAAAGCTGAATTTGAAATGAGTGCCATGGGAGAGATGTTCTTTCTCGGGTTACATGTGGATCAAACACCAAAGGGGATATTTCTACATCAGACCAAGTATGTAGGCGATATTATCAGTCAGTTCGATATGGAGAATGCTTCAGCAGCTGGAACTCCACTGGCTACAAACCACGATGTGGCACTCGACGAAAATGGTGATCTGGTGGATGCCACCATGTACCAAGGAATGATGGGATCCCTCATGTACCTCACTGCCTCACGACCTGATATCATGTACGTGACGTGCCTCTGCTCCAGATATCAGGCGAAACCGAAAGTCAACCATCTCATAGGAGCGAAAAGGATATTTCGTTATGCGAAGGGTACTCCAACACTTGGGTTATGGTATCCTCATGATGATGACTTTGAGCTTATAGTGTATAACGATTCAGATTATGGCGGCTGCAAAATGAACTACAAGTCAACTTCAGCAGGATGTCAATTCTTTAGGAGAAGATTAGTTACGTGGTAGTGTAAGAAGCAGACACCGGTTGCTCTATCAACTTGTGAAGCTGAATACATTGCTGCTGCAAGTTGTTGTTCTCAAATCATCTGGATTCAACAGCAAATGCGGGACTACGGTTTGAAAATTTCTAACACTCCTATATTTGTTGATAATTCTGCGGCTATATCCGTAACAAAAAATCTAGTCCAACATCCTAAGACCAAACATATCAGAATTAAATATCACTTTGTACGTGATTGTTTTGAAAAGAATTTAATCGATGTTGTTAAACTTAATACGGACTTCCAACGCGCTAACCTATACACAAAAGCTTTTGATAAACCAAGAGTTTTATATCTGTTAGAGGTCAATGGCATGAAAAAGAAATGTGAAGTGATTCCAGAAGATGACAGTACCTAGTCCGACGAGTAGAGTCAATGTTCTTTTATTTTTATTTTTATTTTTATTTTATATTTTATTTTATTTCGTCGCCTATTAAAATTCTAACGCAAAAACATTTTTGGTTTTAGAATTTTAGGGGGAGAATATGTTAGATTAAAAAATAAGGGAGGAGGACAACTTAGCTAAAATGAAAGAAATCAAATCTGTGATACTGATTCAATGAATTTGGAAAATGATAGTACATAGGGAACAAAATAATTTGGGACTTTAAAAGGATTTACTACTCATGATGCAAAATTCAAAGTTAAGTATGAATAGTCAAAGCAAAATAAAAGAAAAGATGATAGTTAAACTAGTACGCTACTATGGTAACATAAAGAAAGTAGACCTAGAGGTTGTTAGCGCATTAGATGATGTGTCGGTAGATTCAAAACAATAGATAATTAGACCTCATTGGTGATTTCAAGCTCAAACTAAGCTGTTCGACAAGCTGTGGGTTCCCATCTTATCCCTGGTTAAGACAATCAACAGACTTCTAATAAGGGGTGACGAGCAAAATAAACGCGACAAATGTGTGCGGATTACCATAAAATATGAGCAAAGCACATGAAAAATGCATAAAGCAATCAAGCTAATAACCTATGTTGTTGGTGCGATATGTGCAAAAAGAAATTAATTGCTCAAATAAGAAGATAGGTTGTGTGCCTCTCTTCTGTGCGGTGGCACTGACCTGAGGATAAGCATAACCTAAATATTATAAATTCATTGTTGTTTGCGCCTTTCTGCTATGCAGTTGCACTGACATGAGGCTTAGCATCTCTTTGTAAGCTCTTAGAATAGTTTATTCTTGTAATATACCCATAGACCGCTCAAAAATCTCCTGAGGAACGATTGATTACCACATAAGCGTGGGATCCACAAATGCTTGTTGAAATAATTAAACATTAAATAATCACCAATATGTGTTAAAAATCTGTGTGTGGATTTAAGAGGACAGGTATACTGACAATCATCGCAAGATGCAACTCTTGAAAGGCAAAATCATTGTGTGCATCTTGTAGCTCTAGTGTGATTTCCTTAAATTGCTCGTGTCTATCAGTGAAAACAAGGTTCAAGCATCAAAATTATTTATTAACGTGTCTCAAGTAACTCTAATATACCTGTATGATTCCAAAATGAATAGTACGAGAAACAATTAACTGAAATTGAAGCTGTGATGTCCATGAAATAAAATCAATTAGAATTATTCTAATAGGTTATATTTCATCTCTAAACAAAATACAAAAATAGGTTTTAACTTTGTTATATTTCTAGTTCCTTAATTTAGTTAATTTATGTTAATTTAGTAGTTAAATGTCAGACTACCCATCGAAAGTCAATCTGGGATTCACACACTAAAAAGGTCACGTCTGAGGTGACCAATGGGGTATGAAATGTAAAAGGGTCATGTCTGGGGTGACAAATTGTTTTGTTGTTTAAAGGATCACGTCTGAGGTGATCAATAGTTTTCTAAGTTAAAATGGTCATGTTTGAGATGATCAATGGTCAAAATGCCTTATCATTAAGTAAAAGGGCTAAATGTATGAATGGTCATAAGGTCGAACTCATAAGTATGAGCCATTCGCATGACTGGACCATGAGTATGGACCAATCGTACGATTGGACCATACGTATGAGCCCAATCACACGACTAAACCACACATATAGACCAGATGTGCAATTGAACCATAAGCATGGGTCAATCCATACGATTGGATCATCAGAATGAACCAATCGCACGAATGGAGGTGACCGAATGAGATAGTCGCACGACTGAAACCTAGTCGCACAACTGAAGGTGACCGACTGTGCCAGTCGCATGACTGAGCCTGAGTCACACAAATCAAAAGTGCGAATAAGTTCAGTCGCACGACTGAAGGAAATCCTAGTATAAATAGAGGGGGAGTCGGTCGCAGTCACTCATCGCCCCCAAATCACCCCTAAATCGTACGATTGTACCGTTACGCTGCCATAATCTTGATTGAGTGTTATAGACTGATTACTATTGCTTCTAACGATTTCTCTTGATTATACAGGTAATGTGCGGTGTTATCCACTCAACTGTTTATCAAATCGTGCCCTAAATCGACTTAATCTGAGCCCTAATAAGAACCGACACTTAGTTCACAAAATAAACCTTTAAAACTAAGTAAATCGCTAACTTAAAATGTGTTAGATGTTAATTGGAAATATTGCGAGTCTAATGAGCCAAACCACAACGTCTAACATCAAGTTTTGCTCAATATTTGAATTTTAATGAAACACAGACTATCATGCGAATGGACTTACTGATGAACTTCAATCGCATGATTGAGCTGGGTGAATGGCACAATCGCATGACTATACCATGCGTTTGAGTTCAGTCGCACGACTGTGTCAACCACATGGGACAACATACGACTAAGCCCAGTCACATGCTCAATCGCACGAATGAGGTTAATCGCACGACTCAGACTCAGTCGCACTGTCCATTCGCACCATAGAATAGAAGGATTCAAGTCCAATAAATTCAAATGGCATTTAGTTACACACACTCTAATGTGTATCTATCTTGTGTTACAGCAACATGGTGAGTCGGTGGACAATGAGCACAAAGCACAACATAGGTGCTCATCTAGACATGACGTCCATGAACGCGTCTGAGTTTGCAGGCATTATTACATTTCTATGGAGATCGAGGAGCTTCAGAGCTATCTCCACTCCGTACACACCATACAGATCGATACAACAGGCTTTCTGGGAAAGTGCTGTTGTAGGCAGTTCCTCAGAGCCTCACCATATTAGGAGTTCCATCTTTGGTCAAGACATTGAGATCAGTGAGGAGGATCTAAGGACAGGTCTAGAGTTGGGAGATGACAGTGACTGCCCTACCAGACTGCATCCATTGACTGTCCAAGGTTGCTTTCTTCGGGCTAAGTACTCGGGGGACATAAACGCAGGTGTGCTCAACAAGAGCAACTTGTGCCCCCAGTTCAAATACTTAGCTCATGTGCTGCTGAAGTGTATAGCTTCGAGGAAGGGTGGATTTGATGGGTTGTCAAATCAGATCCAGAACGCGTATGTAGCTCTGGTGCTGAACCAACCGTTCAGCTTTTCGATGATGATCTTCACCTACTTGTTGGAGAACACAGAGGCCAAAGGCAAGGAAGGCTTCTGCATGTACCCACATTTCATACAGATGATCATCAACCAGAAGCTTCCTTCGCTACCCAAGGAGAGAGAGGATGTAGTTACACTGGAGGTGATGGATGATACCACCCTAGGAAGGATGAAGGTTTATCGGGGAAAGCAGGTGAAGCCCCTGGTAAGGAGACTATTTGGGCATTTGGCCCGGGAGGACTACGTGGTTCCAGCTAGGAGGAAGTGGCGTCACGATGATAATGACTCAGATTCTGAGCCGATTGTGCTCCCATCCGATGATTCTGATGATGATGATAGCGGTGATGGTGGAGAAACTGGCCCCACCCAATCTAGGGCCACTACCACAGATGCTACACTCCATCATCCACCCACGGAGGAGCTGAGATGGCAGGATTCCACCAGGACTTCCGTCCTAATGAGGAGGAGGAGTTTGATGAGGAGCCGTTAGTTCGAACGGTGGGCAGTAGGGTGGTTGCCACTGAGCGAGGGATTAGGGTGGTGGGTGCACGCCAGGGTTAGTCTGGGGAGGCTGATACTGATCCATCTTACACCTAGACCAGCCCAACAGCCATGGGGGAGCATCCTCCTCGAAGGGATCGAGGAAAAAGAGGATGGCTTAGCCGCACAGGATGAAGAGTAAGAGACGAAGATTTACTTTGATTACCACCTCTACCACCACCACCACCACAACTGCCACCACCACCACCACACCCTCCACCACTACTACCACACCACCCACCATTACTGCCACACCACCCACCATTACTACCACACCTCCACCTTCCACTACTACAGCCAGACCTCCACCAGCTACACCTATACCAGCACCCATCTTTACCACAACTACCACTACTCATGGAGCCGGGACCTCATCTCAGGTCTCACTAAGCTTTGGATCCTCTCTGACCTCCATTAGGTTAGAAGAGCAGCTGGCCAATCTAAACTAGATTGTGCTTAAGTTGCTTGCTACTGATGAGCAACGAGGTACACATCTAAACCAACTGATGGAGCTCATTGCTACTCAGGCTCAGCAAATAGCAGCTCAGCGTCAGAAGATTGCTAAGTGTCGTGAGCTGCAGACTTCTTATGTACAAAGGATATATGATATTGAGGCGAAGAACAAGAAGTTGATGCTACAAAGGCTCCAAAGATGAGCCCCTCAAGATCAGAGAAGGAGATGATGATGGTGATGATGACGATGATGTGGATGATGAGGATGATGAGGATGAAGGTGATGAGACTGATGAAGAAGGTTATGGAGATGAAGGAGAGGAGAATGGAGGAGGTGAGGATGAAGGAGATGATGCTGCTGCATCAGCATCCACATAGGCTAGAGAGTGACGGTCAAAGAAGGCTCAGGATCAAGGAGCCTCACCCTCAACCCCTCCGGCTGACGAGCCTGCTATTCAGGGCAAAAGTAATGATTAGATATTTATGTATTTGAAAGCTTTTGTACTTGAATCATGTATTAAAATTTTGTACTTAATATTTATATATATTTAATGTTTAACTGTCTTGATTAATTACTAATAAATGATGTGTTACATGTTTAAATCAAGCAGATCAAACATCTCAGCAAGATGAATACGATGTTGCTCCCCTTCAGCAAATCAAGTCTCAACTCATGATGATTCTTGATTTGCAAGGGATAGTCAGAAGGTTTGTAAGCTATACTCCTGAAGAAGGAGAAATCATTCATGACCTTACTGATGAGCAGCTTGCTAAGATGTTCAGGCTCAATCCTAATGAGATTGTCAAGGACGCTCCTACTTTTGAAGTTACAAGTGACGATGGGCTCAACGACATAGATGAAATCGAGATAGAGGATGCCACTGCTAACCATTATCCAGAGTACATTGATCGAGAGGGAAATGTAGTCCCCAATTTGGGTGATACTCTTAGCAGTGATACATTTGACAAGCTGGATCAGATGGAGAACGAGTCTGAGAAGAATGAGAGTCAAGCCCAAGCCTCAGAGGTCGATGTTGACATCAAAAAGGCTGAATGGGCGGCCTGTTTTGCTGAGATCCGAGCCATGCGCACTGCACAAAAGCCTAATGCCTACACTAAGCTGTACAAAGTAAAGAAACACCTAAAGGTGTCAGGAAAGATCATCGCATGGATATGTTTTAAGGATCTGAAGGTTTATGCTGTGAAGAGAGAGAAGGGAATTGAGTACTTTAGATTCCCACGCAATCTAAAGACTCTCCTTGGTTTTGAGCTCAACCAGCTGGCACGCCTAAAGTTATTTTATACTAATTCAAAGAAAATGTCAGGCTAGTTTGAGGCTGCACTAAGAAAGGAATACCACACCAGGTGGGTCAACTTCAAACCTCAACAACCGAAGAGGTACATCAGAAGGTTTGAAGTTGACCCCATTATTGGAAATCCTAAGGTAGTGTTGAAGTGGAGTCCTTCACATACGATGTCCAAAATCCCTCTAAGGGAAATGCCACAGGACTTCACTCCACACTTCAAGTGGTGGTATTACGATTGGAGAACAGGTGAAGTGGCCATTGTCTTACAAAAGGAGAGCCAAGTGGATACTATCTGGGTGTTTGACCCTATGTGGCTGAACAACTTGTCTGCAGATGATGTCTATACCTTATACAAGTGGCCACTATTCTATGACTCGTAGGATATTGTACAAGCCCTCCGGTTTCAGAACATCATAAGACTCTGTTTTACATTTGAGATACATGCTGGAGTTACAAGTGAGGAAAAGTACAAGAAGTTTGAGGAGCTAATGAAGAATGTTAGACAATGATGTAAAGTACGTCCAAGGGGGAGTTTGTTGATACATATGTACCTAGTTTAGGAGCTTAATGTAAAATGTCTATCATGTCTTACATATATGTTATTGAATGGGTATCAATGAAATAAAAAGTGTGGTTGATGCTTATAATGTTTAATAATTTTATGTTTATTGTGTGATAACATATAGTGAACTAACTGTTGGATCTTATATGCCTAAGACACATATAAGATTGATGTGGTTAGTATGTTATGATCCAAGTCGGGTCATACCCAATAACAAGCCATACAAACACCAATAAATATTTATTTCTAGATAAGATCATACAAATATATATTAAACACCAATTTAAAACATGGGTTTTCTAAATCATTGCTTTTGTAAATGAGCAATGTTATGTGGATAATTTGTTCATAAGACGTTATTTGTTTCATTTTAAGTTAGTTAAACAATGACAAATACAAGTGTGTAAGTATTATAAAATTAAAAGGAGTTTTAATTTTATAAAAGAATGATTTAAGAGTGTAGTTTTAATAAAACTAAAATTTTGGGGGGGAAACCCCTTTTGGGGTATGATGCTCGGCCGCCCAAAAGGGCCATTTGGGACCAGCCTTGTCTTGGTCCTTGAAAAACCTTTTCTCCTCTAAAACACTCAATCATTCTACAACACATTTCCTCTCAACATACAACCTTTTGAAACTCAAAAGGGACTAGGCTGTTTTTGGGTTTTAAGGGGCTGAAAAGGCTGGTTGATTTCGGTTTTGAGGAACAAGAGAAGAGCAATCTTTGGTGGAGCATCCTAACAAGCAAGGTGTTAGAAGGGCTTGTGGGTATCACCTCTTGAGATCTTCTACTTTGGAGATTTTGCTTTCAATCTTCATCTTCCCTCTTCATCTACAATTTATAGAAGGTAGTATATGATGTTTTGTTTGTTTGTTTGATAACATGTTCTTTCATATAAAGATCCATGTTAATGGGTTTTGTTTTTCACATATATTTGGTATATACATGAAGTAATCCGAAAATGTTTTCTTTTATTATTACTCTGCTGCGTTTTGACACATTAATGGTTAATGTGATTTTGATAAACTTCTACAAAACCCAACAATGGCATCAAGAGCCGATTATATGGATACATGCTTCAAAAACGAAATTTTCGGGTCCTTTTTGTGTAAAAAGTGGGCTGGAAATTTCACCCATGGCAAACCCTTTGTTTTTCAAGATTATACTTTATATGCATAGTTATGATCTTGAAAAAATAATGTCATATGATGGCTTGTTTGTTTGGACTAAAACCCCTTATGTTTTGGTTTATGTTGGCTGAAATTTTGGGGTTTAAAAGGGTGCCATTCTAGTTTGTTTTGTTTACATATTTGGATGTATTTTGGTGCATATAACCTAGCCATGACCTTGTGTTTGAATGTTTGTGATTGTGATTTCATTTGTTGTAATAAAGGCATGAAATTTATTTGTTTCATTTGGTATGTAATAAATAGATTAGTTTGCACTTTATTATTCTAGAAAAATGTATTAGGTTTTTCTATGTAATTGTACTTTGGGGCTGATTTGGATGACCAATAAGGTGCCTAAAGAAGATGGTGAAATCACAACACAAAAGGGTTACTTGAAGCATTTGGATATGGGTTCAAGTGGGAGCTCACTGACACAAGATTCTTGTCATGTTCTCTTACCCTTAGGAATGACCTTTTGACACACTTGTTATGGCAAGCAAGTGAGGTCAAAATAAGTTGGCTATGGTTATGCAATTATATTGTATGTTTGGTTGTTTGTTTTGGTTGTTTGGATGTTTTTGACGTTTTGTTGAAAATTGATAAACTTGGTAAACAACTATGATAAAACAAGCATAAAATTGGTTCTTTAATATCATTAAGGAATTAATAAAATGAGTTTTATTAAAGGTTAATGATTTAATAGAAATGAGTTTTATTAAAAGGAACTATGAAAATAGTTTTTCATAAAATACCATGCATTTGAATGCATACAAATTGTATGGTATAAAAGGTTTTCCTAAAATCTAGATTTTAAAACCCTTTCAAAACCCCTTTTTCTAAACAAGTGTAACACCATCCTTTTAGACAACACTCAATTCACTTGCAACTCGTTTATGGGATAAAGTCACCTAACCATAAATAAGATACTTGTGAAATTGAGGTGAAAATTACCGTATTTGTAGGATAAAGGTCACCTAACCATTTATATTAGTAAAATCACACGTGTGTCTAAGTAGGATGACTTGATTTGGATGTCATGCATTAGGATCACCAAAGCATGACTTAAAAAAGTGTTGATGGGACTAACATGTCTAATTAAACATAAGATGTTTAAACCGATCACATACACTAGAAATTGTAATAGGATACAATTGTCAAACGTTGACTACCTTGTTAATTTAAATAAAGGGATAAAGTCACCTAACCGATATTTAAATGTAACGTTGGATTCTAGGTTTTAATCATTAATTATCTATGAGATATAAAAGGGTATTAATAATTAAAATACTTTGATATTAAAATACTAAAATTGAACTTTGTGAAATTGTATATGGCAAACAACAACAACTCGATCCCCAACGTCCATAACGTATCACTATGAACCATCCTTGAGAAGGAACATCTTAACCACGAGAACTTCATGGATTGGTACCGAAACTTGAGAATCGTTCTCAAGCAAGAAAAGAAGTCCTATGTGTTAGAAGATCCCATTCCTGATCAACCCGATGAGAATAATGTGGAAGCCTTTAACGATTGGGTCAAGTACGTCGAGGACTCCGTGCAAGTCTCATGTCTCATGTTAGCGAGTATGATTCCCGATTTACAAAAGGACTTTGAGAACCACAATGCCTATGACATGATCACCCAGTTGAAGGAAATGTTCCAACAACAATCAAGGGTGGAACACTTCGAAACGGTTCGAGCGCTCCATGCATGTTGGATGGACGAGACCCAGTCGATATCATCTTACGTTCTTAAGATGAAGAGCCACATTGATCGCCTCGAAAGGCTTAATTGCCGTTTCTTCAATGAGTTGGCTACGGATTTGATCCTCAACTCTCTATCCAAGAAGTTTGATAGCTTTGTTATGAACTATAACATGAATGGATGGGACAAGAGCATTGGTGAGCTTCATTCAATGCTCAAAACGGTCGAGGCGGGCATGGGTAGAAAAGTTCTACCGGTCCTTATGATCAATGAAGGAGCTAGAAACAAAAGGAACCACCCCGACCCTAAGGCAAGTGTTGCCAAAGGGAAGGGACACATTAAGGGGAAAGGGAAGGGTAAGGCTAAAGTGGAACCCAAAGAAAAGAAGCAAAAGGTTGCTAGAGATGATTCGTGTTTTGAGTGTGGTGAGGTAGGCCATTGGAAACAAAACTATCCGGTCTATCTCAAAGAGTTGAGAGCTAAGAGGGATGCCAGGCAAACCTCAGGTATGACTTTTATGATACATATTGAGCTAAATGTCATTTCTTCTAACACATGGGTATTGGATACCAGATGTGGAACTCATATTTGCAATTTGTTGCAGGGGTTCAAAAGAAATAAGCATTATAGAAAAGGGGATGATAGTCTCTTTATGGGCAATGGAGCAAAAGTTGAAGTTGAAGCCCAAGGAGACTATGTTTGAAACTTCAAGTGGTTTGAAAGTTATTCTGTAAAATGTTTTGTATGCTTCGAGTTTAACTAGGAATATTATTTCAGTTTCCCTTTTAAGACAATGTGGTTATGATTTCAAACTTGTTGACAATGATATCCATGTTTATTTGCATCATGTGTTTTATTTTAAGGCTATGCCTTGTAATGATATCTATGAATTGGTTCATGATAACACAACATATGATAGGTCAATGTACCAAACAACCACCAAAAGGCTCAAACTAGATTTGAGTAATTCCTATCTTTGGCATTGTCGCCTTGGTCACATAACTGTTAGGATCTCAGCCCTTGTTTAATCGATTGAACAGATTAGCAGCGGATTAGCTCAGATTTAGACAAATTCAACAAGAACAATGATATAAAACGATAAAAGAATTTTGTTATAAAGAGAGAAATATCCGACAAAGGAATATTGCATTAGGATTGTCGGCCTCAAAGGCACGATTACAGGTGAGTCATCTTTCCTTATAAAGAAAAGAATGACGTAGGCTGATGTCACTTGAAAGTGACATGTAACCGTTTTATAACTACTGATGTTTAACAACTACTGAAGATGTCAACAACTGACATCTTCTTACAAATGTTCCTAAGTGTTAAACATCTCATTTACAACTACTGAAAACATAAAACTACTGAAACATAAAACATAAAACTACTGATATCACAACTACTGAAGAAGTACTCTTCAGCAGTTGTGACAAACTACTGAGGCTTCAGTACTTGATCTTCAGACTTTGACCTTCAGGCGTTTCATCAGCTGATGACTTCAGTAGATATCATCAGCTGATGTCTTCAGTCTTTGTCTTCAGACTTTGTACATCAGTTGTTGATCTTCAGCACTTGTGAACTCTTCAGCTGTTGTACTTCAGTACTTTGGTCTTTCAGCTTCAGCACTGTTTCTTCAGCTGTTGTACTTCAGTACTTTGATTCTTCAGCTGTTAAGATCTTCAGCACTTGATCTTCAGCTGTTGTAGTCTTCAGCACTTGTCAAACTACTGATGAGGCTTTCAGCAGTTGTTGTGATACCGTGTGGGACTTAGAGATTTTCTGATCTTGGCTCATTGGTTCTTTTGGTCCAACAAACTCCCCCTGAACCAATGCAGCCAAAACCTCTAACTTATTTATACTCCCACTTATTGATGGCAAAAAGTTGGTCTTTTTCCTTCTTGATCAGTAGAGAAGATGACCCATGTACGCTCGGCCTGGGAAGAAGTCTCTGATGATCTGTTTGGCATGATATGGTGGGAGCTCTGTATTGGGGACTTGGACACCGAGCTGTTGCCCCAACCATGAGATCTACTTCCCGTGTATCAGCCTATATGATTCCCTGGTGTAAGCCTTAAAACATGATTTGCTCATCCATTGTCAGCACCTCGGGCACACCATCAAATAATCCTTCTCGGCCATACACTTCAGATATGTACTTGGCCTGTTTTCCATTCTTGAGCTCAACCGTTGTTATTTGTCTATAAGCAAACTCATCTGGATGAGTTCCTTCTAAGAGCAGGTTGAGCTCTTCTTGTTTGAAGTTTTCAAGTCGTTTGTAAACCAATCCCTTCTTTATAATTGTTCTCTAACATCTTTGAGGTGGTTGTTTGGCTTCATAGGCTTTCTTGAACTCTTCAACAATTTCCCAGGGGGACACTACAAGCACCACAGTGATGTCTTCGTCGACAACTCTCTTCACTTGGCCCTTGTATCTTGAAGGAATTTCTTTCTTGACAATCGATGTGCCACCCTAGGATCAGGCCATATCCTTACTCTTTCCCTTTGGTATTGAAAGGTATTAGCAAGGGTGTACAATCTTAATATTTCTTTCTTCATGCTGATCATTGAAGAGGATGTAGCATATGCTTTGTCAATGCTTTTCAGCATTTCCTCATCATGTTTTTGCATCTGTTCCTCTTCAATCTTTATCATTACATCATGCATTTGAGAAGCAGGAGTGATGGACATTGGTTTAGCCTTAGGCAAAGTAATGACTGCAGAGAGTGGCAGTCTGTCTTCATCCTCCTCTTCATCTTCATCAGGCCTCAGTACCTTCTTTTCTTTTGGCTAGGTACATCACTGGCAATGGGTTTTGAGGTAAAGGTTTTGGTTTTGTGGGTTGGATGGTTGGTTTAGAGGGAAAGGAGTTGTTTTAGGGGTTGTGGAGATAGTGATTTTGAGGATTGAGGTTCAGACTGTTTTAGCATTTTGGCTGTGAGGGAGGCTTTGGTAAATTTTGTCAGTTCTTTTCGATTCCCAACCCCAGCTTCATTCAATACCTCAATCACTAGACCTTTGGAGTATTCTTCAGACGAACAAATCTTGGTGGTTATTGCCAAGATGTTGTCCCTGGTCCAGGCCCTTATTTCCATTAGAGATCTTCCCAGGTATTTAGCTATAAATCTGATCATTTTTCCAGCCTTTCTCTTTCTAAGGCATCATAGCTAGCCCATCTGGAATTGATCTCCTCTGTTTCCATCCTTCTGATCTCGGAGTCTAGTTGTTTGATGTCAAAACCCTGCCTATACAACTGCTCAATGATTTTATCCATTGAACGGTTATGGTTGGCGTCAGCTTCTTTCACATATCCTTCAGCTCCTTCTCCTTCTCAGACTCTCCTTTTCTTTTGATATGTGACATGAAAGTCTTTTTGACTTTCATTCACTTCAGCTCCCTTCACATTCTCCTTCTCCTTCTCATTTACAACCTCAGATTCTTTCACCTTCTCCCATCTATCCTCTTCCTTTTTCCTTTAACTAACTGACTCTCCCCCTTTTTGGTTGCATTGGATGCAAGGGTTTGAGCAGTGAGCAGTAGAAAGAGATTTAGTCACCAACTCCTCCACCAAGGGTTGTATTATTGTAGGAAGCCTCTCATCAATGGCTTTGATCACTATATCTGTGATCATGGGAGTGATGAGAGGTAGGGAATTTTGAAGAGTAGCAACTGATTGATCAGGGTGGTTCTGTTCCTGAGAATCAGTGCCGAAAGCAGAGGCTGGTGGCTTGGAGGTATATACTGGCTCAGTGTGTAGGGGACCTTCAGAAGAAGGTGCCATCTGTGGGTGTATTGTGGTGGCAGATGGACTTGCATCCTGAGACATCTTGGCCAGCAGCTCTTTGAGTCTGCTAACCTCATCCTCTAGAATGGTGTTTTGAGCAACTACATCAAGAAGAAGCTCAGGTCATCATCAGTTGTGACTGAATCACCTGACCTCCTGACAAAGTCAGATGAACATGCCTTGAGTGTAGATCAATTGTAGCATGTGCCCCTTGTTCTCGGTCTGGGGACTTCCAGCCTCAGGACTATGTCCTTCATCAGCTGTTGCCACTGGTGAGGACTTAGAGATGTTACCAGCTGCATCCTGGTCATTTGCTGAGTCAGAAGCAGTGGCAGCCTCACCAGTAGTTCGCACCTCCTTATCTACCCTAGAAGATGGAACATGATAACCCCTGTGCTGTGGGTTGACAGAAGCATTTTGATCCTCCCCCTCAGGTGTTGAGGTTATCCCAGTAGTAATTGGTGTCTGGGTGGGGGGTGAGGAATGCAACTGCGTCAGCACTTTGCAACAATGATAGTAGGGCTTTGAGGGGCGGTTGCATCAGGAGAGGGTGTGGAAGCAAGTGTGCACCCGGGACAGGTGGTGCTCTTCAATGGTAATCCCCTCAAGTGAGGAGGATCCCAGCATTGTGGCTTCCCTGTGAGTGGTTGCTTCAGGTTCCTTTTGAGAGGAAACCTGAGCGGCTTCAGTGGGTGGAGTCACAGTCTCTACTGGGGGGTTATTTCCAGCAGAGATAACCTGCGTTGGTGCAGCAGGAGCATCCACAGGGGACTCAATTCCCTGAGTAGCTTTCTTAGGCTTCTTCTTTGTGGGTTTGGAGGGGACTTTGGATTTGGAGGTGGAGGCTGTGGGTTCCAGCTGCGTGGGTTTGCGCAGCTTGGCAGCCTGTTTGAGAGTTTGGTCAGTGTTGTGTCGGGAGTATACCTCCGGCAATACAGCCAAGCAGGGACTCCCAGACCAACTAGTCCCTCAGCAGAAAGCTGATTCTCTATTATGGCCATTATAAACCGAGGATATAGTATCCAACGGTTAGAAAGTGGTTTTGTGGCCATATCCTTGAGTTCAAGAAAATTATTTCAGAGAAGTTTGTGGTTCTTGTTCAAGGATAGAGAACAATACCTGTTGCCATCTGGAAGACAGTTGATCCCAAGAGGAAGTCTTCGGAGCCAGGCAAACATTTACCATATGAAATAATAATCGTTCAGCATCTGGAAAATGTTTCTTCAGGATTGTTGAAGCACTAAGATCACCCTGATATCCATGTTGTTCAAAGGAAAGATCAAGTTGGCGCTTAGGATATCCAACAGGGTAGGCAGCATCATCTAACAGTAGTATTTGGCGGATGGTAGCAGTAGAGATGACCACCTTATGCGAGTTGATAGATGAAAGGATAGATTCTCCATTAACGGTCGCATTCATCCAGAACTGACGTAGCGAATCGGCATAAATGATTGGATTTAAAAGGAAAGCCGTTTTAGTGGGGATTGGACCATTAGATCTATAGCATTTTCAAATTTGGTCCAGAAGGGCGATTTTGTAAGGTACGCGACACAGTTGTGTCGAGGTTTGAGTTGCATGGTCGCCATTAATGAAGGTGAAAGGTTTTCAGAGCTTTTGAAAAGTTAGGTCGGAGAAAGAATGAAAACTCTGAAAGAGGGATCAGGTATATATAGGGTACGGGTTATGAAACGACTGAATGTTTTGGTGTTAGTCATCAGTATTTGAAGCTACTGATGACGTGGTATTAACTTTCAGACGTTTGAAACGACTGATGGTATTGGTGTGGTCAGCAGTTATAAAACAACTGAAGACATGGTGTTTACTATCAGACGTTGAAACAACTGAAGTCTCTGATTTAGGCATCAGTAGTTTTAAAAACTACTGAAGACAAGTTGGACTTCAGATGTTGAAACAACTGAGGACTTGGTATTAGTCATCAGTAGTTGTGAAACTACTGAAGACCGTGGTTTTGCCATCAGTTGTTGTAAACAACTGAAGACTTGGTGTTAGTCATCAGTAGTTGTGAAACTACTGAAGACATGGTATTGCTTCAGTTGTTTATAAAGAAACAGCAGTTTGTGAACTACTGAAGAGAGAGTACTCATCAGTAGTTGTCGTCAATTCATAGCCTTTCAGCTGTTTCATACTGTCCTCAACACTTACTCATCAGCTTTTAGCTGTTTTCAGTAGTTTCATAGGACATCAGTACTTATCTGTTTCTACTGATTTTCAGTAGTTGTAACTACATCAGTAGTGTAGAACAGATAAAGTCCAGTACTTAAAGCATTTAGCCTTCAGTAGTTATAAAAACTACTGAGGGTAAAATAACTCATCAGTACTTATATGTGACATGGTTACCAATGATCATCAGTAATTACTGAGATCATCAGTAGTTGTCACTTATTCTAGCTGCAGCATACCAAGCCTTAACACCAGGTTGTGGAAAGTTGAACTATCCAAGGCTTAGTAAAAATGTCTGCAAGCTCATCAGCACTAGGCACAAACATAGGATTAATTAGACCCTTTTCAAAACAATCTCTTATAAAATGATGTCTAATTTCTATATGTTTGGTCCTAGAGTGCTGGACAGGATTTTTGACAATGCAAAGAGCTGAAGCACTATCCATTAATAATGGAGTCTTAGTCTCTGTAATGCCATAATCCAAAAGTTGATTCTGAAGCCAGAGTATTTGGGATGTACAACTTGCAGCAGCAATGTACTCGGCTTCAGCAGAGTGGATGTAGCAACAGATGTTTGTTTCTTACTCTGCCAAGAAATCAAACAGTTGCCTAGGAATTGGCATCCACCAGAAGTTGATTTCCTGGTCAACTTACATCCTGCATAGTCACTATCAGAGAAGGCAACTAATTTGCAAGAATGTCCAGTGGAATACCATAAGCCTAGAGATTGTGTGCCTTGCAGATATCTAAAGATCCTCTTGACTGCAATCAGATGAGACTCCTTAGGTGCAGCCTGAAATCTAGCACAAACACATGTAGCAAACATAATATCTGGTCTAGAAGCTGTTAAATACATCAAGGAACCAATCATACATCTGTAAAGGGTTTCATCAACACCTTTACCTTTCTGATCAACATCCAATTTGTGGTGTTGCACATGGAGTAGAACAAGATTTACAGTTTTGTAAATCAAACTTATTCAAAAGATCTTTTGTATATTTAGACTGATGAATGAAAATTCCATCAGCTTTTTGTTTGATTTGCAAACCTAGAAAGAACTGTAATTCTCCCATTGCACTCATTTCAAACTTCTGTTGCATTAAGGTTTGGAAATCCTCACACAATTGGGGATCAGAGGATGCAAATATAATATCATCAACATAAATTTGAACAAGTAGCTTATGCTGATCCACCTTCTTAATAATAAAGTTTTATCTATGGAGCCTCTAGTGAAATTATTCTGTAGAAGAAAGTTTGATAAGGTCTCATACCAAGCTCTAGGTGCTTGTTTCAACCCATAAAGAGCTTTATCAAGCTTATATACCCATTCTGGGTGCTTATTATCCTCAAAGCCTGGTGGTTGACACACATAAACTTCTTCTTTTATTGTACCATATAGAAAAGCACTTTTGACATCCATTTGGAAAACTTTAAGATTGTGGAGTGCAGCATAGGCTAAAAACAATCTAATTGCCTCCAGTCTGGCTACAGGGGCAAAGGTTTCATCATAATCAATACCTTCTTCTTGTGCAAACCCCTGCACAACCAGTCTGGCCTTGTTCTTAACAATTAGCCCATTTTCATCAGTTTTATTCCTAAACACCCATTTAGTGCCTATTGCACACTTACCTGGAGGTAGAGGAACAAGCCCACACTTGCTGTTTCTTGAACTGAAGAAGCTCAAGCTGCATGGCTTCAACCCATCCATTGTCCCTCAAAGCAACATGATAGTTCTTTGGCTCTAGCTGACTGATGAAGAGAGCATAGAAGCAGAAATTGGACAACTGGCTTCTGGTTGAGACACCAGCATTGATATCACCAAGGATTTGAGATATTGGGTGATTTTTCAGCTCTTGGTAAACAATCAAATCTGTGCAAGTGTTTGTAGGGTCTTCAGCAGCAGCAGATGTTGATGCAGATTCTTGAAACCATGAAGATGGTGGCAACTCAAATGAAGTTGAGGATGCAGAAATCTCATCAGCATTTGTTGTGGATGGTGCGGCTGGAGCTACAGGAGCATCAGGTTTAGAGGACTAGGCAGTTGATCACTAACCTGAAGAGGTGATTACTACTATCATCATCATCTTCAGTAGTAACACCAGGTGGTGAACTGTTGACAGGAGCAACAGCAGGAGATTGATAAGGAACATATTGCAGTATGTCCAAATCAAAGAGCTCCACAGGGCTTTGTGGAATCTTGTCCTTTGGAGATTCATTGAACTTGACATGTAAAGTCTCTTCAACCATCTTTGTTCTGCAATTGAAGACTCTGTATGCCTTGCAAGTTGATGAATAACCAACAAAGTACCCTGCATCCACCTTAGGATCAAATTTCTGGAGCTGATCCTTTGTGTTGAGAATGAAACAGGGACACCCAAATGCTCTAAAAAAAATGATGAGAGGGGCCAAATGATGTAGAACTTCATATGGAGTCTTCATCAACCTCTGATTTATTAGCACTCTATTCTGCACATAGCATGCTGTGTTGACAGCTTCAGCCCAAAAGGTCAATGGCAGTCCAGAATCAGCCAACATAGACCTTGCAGCTTCAATGAGGGTCCTGTTCTTCTCTCCACGACTCCATTCTGTTCAGGAGTTCTTGGAATACTAAACTGTCTCTTTATTCCCTTGGAAAGGTAGAATTCATCAAGTGTATTGTTCCTGAATTCTGTTCCATTATCACTTCTAATACACTAGAGACTTGACTGAGAGGGAATATGCTTCTCAGCATACAACACAAAGTTTATGATCTTTTGTGCAGCTTCATCCTTTGAATGTAGAAAGAAAGTCCATACAAATCTGGAGTAATCATCCACAATTACCAGACAGTATTTTTTCTGTGCCATGCTCATCACTCTCACAGGACCAAAGAGATCCATGTGAAGAAGTTGTAAGCAGGCAGTGGACTTTGGTTCTTCAATAGGTGGAAATGAAACTTTGTGCTGTTTTCCTTTCAAACAAGCAGTGCAGTTGTTTTCACACTTGAACTCCTTCATAGGCATTCCCCTTACTAAACTATGGTGTATCAGCTGATTCATGTTCTTGAAATTAACATGTCCCAGCCTTCTATGCCATAGATTAGATTCTTGAGGAGAGGCCTTGGAAAATAGGCAAGGATGGCCTCTGAGATCAATTTTCTTGGAAAGATCTAAGGCATACACTCTTCCTGTCCTGTTGGCCTTCAGGAGAGTGTGAGCATCCAATACCTTGTCAATCAAACTCAGAACTTGGATGACAGAATCCTGCAGTTCTGGCTTGTGAAAAGGGCAACATGGCCTTTGTCACACAATTGACTGACACTCAAAGACACAAGAGAACAGAAAGAAAAGACAGAACGCCCATGACATCATCAAACTTATTTCCCCATTGGAAGCCCTTCCCGATGATGTAACCTCTTGCATCATTGCCAAAAGAAACAAATCCCTTCCTTCCTGGAGAGTAGTCATTAAGAAGTGAGTTGTTCCCAGTCATATGCATAGATCCTCCACTGTCTACATACCAGATGCTACTTTGGCATGTTGAAGAAACCTGCATAAATAAACAATCAGTTAGTTTTGGAGACCCAAACCTTTTTGGTTTTGGGCCTGGTCTCATCAACAGATGGTAAACTAACAGGTTTATTGGACACAATAGCTTGAGGTGAAGGAGATGGTGTAGAAGAGGAATCCTTCGGCTTGGATCTCCTTTTCTGGGGTTTCAACACAGGGCCATCAAGTTGGTTAACTCTTCCAACAGATGTTGAACCATCATTACCAGCTGTGTCTGATTCTGGGAGAGAGCTTTCAGCTCTTCAGACACATGGTATTGGTGTTTGATGATGAGTTCTTGTGTTGCACCATCTTCTTTTGAGCAACCTCAGCTATTGCCTGTTGCACTCCTTCCTTTTTAGATTCCTTTTGGTCATAGGAGTAACAGGATTTGATGCTGCTGGTACAAACTTGGACTCAAACTCAGTTTTCATTTAGCCAAATTTTCTTTAATTTTTCTTTTTGTTTGAGTTTGGATCCCTTTTTGTACCAACAATCATCTGTGAGATGATTGAATAGACCACATATTTCACATGGTTTCTTCTTCATCTTCTGTTGATCATCAACTAAAGAAGATGAAACTACTGAAGACTTGCTCTTCGGCAGTTAGAAGCACTTTTTGCCTTCTTGTCAACTTCCTTAGTAGGCTTCAAATCCTTCCTACTGACAGTTTTCTTCTCTTCAGTGCTGTCAGTCATTAGGATTTGAACTCCAGATGTTTCCCCTGCTCTCCAGTACCCTCAGTACTTCTAGGGATAACACTTGGGTTGATCAACTCATTGATCATGTGAGTGTCAGCAGTTGAACCAACAATATCAGCTGTTAGGTTCACAGAGGGATTACTACTGACTTCAACTACTGATGGTGCTTTATCAAGTAGTGAATCACATGATGAGGTGGATTGGTCATTACTTTCTCCATCAGAATCCGCTCCTGCTCTTGAAGCAAAAACTGTAGGAGGAGCAGTGTGATTATAACCAATTCCAAACTTCACATTGGAAGCTGTTTGCTTACTAAGAAGCATTTCAAAGCCCTTGCAAGATTGTACCCATCGATCACACTCTACCTGGGTGACAGCAAGAGTATCTTTGAGGTCTTTGTACTTCTCTAAGAGTACATCCTCCCTAGCCTTATCATCAGAAATTTGGCATTTTAATTGTAAATCTCATCAGTTTTCTCTTTTAGCACAGACTCAAACTCAGCTTTATTATTGGAAATTGTTTGTTCTAGCTCTACATTTTTATTGATTAAAGCCACATTTGCTTCTCTAATAGAGGCAAATGCTGCTATGCAAGTTTCAGAACATAATTTGGCCTTAGCCTCAGAGGATACCTGTGATACCTGTGTTGAAGAGGTATTTGAGGATGATCCATCAGAGGATTCCAAAGCCATGAGAGCTAGATTTCCAAAAGGATGCTCACCACCATGTTGACCAGCACCTGAGAACAGTTGTTCATTACCAGACACATCATCTGGTAAACTGCTCCAGTCAACAACACTGGTGTGAAGAAGCTGTGTTGTTGAAGTTGATTAGGTTGATGAGATTGGGATGGTTGAGGCTCAGGGAGTGCATGTGGTTGCTGAGCAGTGGGTGCTTGAACCTGACCTGGTTGTGGCATGTAATAGCAGGGGTATGGATATGGCATTGGCCCCTGTGGAACAAAATATGCAGGAGATTGTGGTTGATGATGATAACCAGAATTGACAGGTTGTTGCCCTCTGTTTTGTTGACTATTGCCAGGGAAAGTCACAAAGGGTGCAGGAGAGTTAGATCCAGATGATCTACATTCTCTTGCAAAGTGCCCAAGCCTGTGGCATTTATGGCACTTCAACTTACTCTTGTCAAAACCAACTTTGGTTTTGCCAGAGAGTCCTGGGAATTTCCTTCCAGTTCTTTTGTAGAACTTCTGAGATCTGATATTTATCAAGGCCATTTGGCTCAAAATATCCATCTCTTCTAAGTCATCATCAGCAATCCCTTGAGATCATCCATGATGAAACATAGATTGTCACTATTACAACCAGCAGAATAACTATCAACACTCACAAAGGCAGGCTCAGAAGTGTTTGTAGAGAAATCAATATGCTCATCATACTGGCTTTCAGATGACGCATATTCTGACTCTTGATGTCCAATCAGGGCAGTGTTCCCTTGGACAAAATCCTCAGTGAGCTTGCCAGATGAAACCAATTTCCTTTTCTGCTCTATCTCTCTCTCGAATGTAAGCAGTTTCCCATGAAGTTGGGTGAGAGATAGGCGATCAACATCAGCATTTGAGCGTAGAACAATGGTATATGTGTTCCATCTCTCAGGCAGTGATCTTAAAAATCTATGGTTCATCTGACTCCTGGTATATTCATGTTTAACCATTTTCAATTCAGAGATTAAACATGAAAACCGCTCAAATTGTTGAGTCAGAGTCTCACCCTTTCTATGAGAGAAAGTCTCATATTGTTGGGCGAGGATTTCCCTGTTGTTTGCTAAAACCTCATCAGTACCACCAAATTGTTCTTTGATGGCATTCCAGAGGTCATGAGCAGACTCACAATGCAGAAGCCCAGAGTAAATCTCATTAGGAATAGCCATAGCCAAAATTCCATGGGCTTTTGCATCGATTTCAAACAACTTCTTGTCCTCATCGGAGTATTGCTCCTTCTTCTTTGGAACCAACTGGTTTGTTTCCGGATCATTCACCATTGGCTTATGTGGTCCATGTACCACAGATGTCCAACAACCTGAGCTATTGACAGACAGGTGATGGAGCAATCTTCTCTGCCAAATGTTATACTCATTCCTCACCAAGATCGGAGGCTTGGTAGAGGATCCAGTATTGAAAGGATCATTAGAAGAAGTAGTCATTGTGAAAATCAGACAGATTCAAGTAAAAACACAATAAATTTAGCTCAAAACCACACAGAACCTCAAATAAAACGGCCAGAAGCGATACACTCTCAATCTCTATAACAGATCCTTGCGAATTTTGCTAATTCGATTAAACTTAGAGCGATTGAACAGTTTCAATGATCAATTGTTAGATCGATCAATGATTAACCTGCTCTGATACCATTTGTTAGGATCTCAGCCCTTGGTTTAATCGATTGAACAGATTTAGCAGCGGATTAGCTCAGAGTTAGACAAATTCAACAAGAACAATTGATATAAAACGATAAAAGAATTTTGTTATAAAGAGAGAAATATCCGACAAAAGGAATATTGCATTAGGATTGTCGGCCTCAAAGGCACGATTACAGGTGAGTCATCTTTCCTTATAAAGAAAAGAATGACGTAGGCTGATGTCACTTGAAAGTGACATGTAACCGTTTTATAACTACTGATGTTTAACAACTACTGAAGATGTCAACAACTGACATCTTCTTACAAATGTTCCTAAGTGTTAAACATCTCATTTACAACTACTGAAAAACATAAAACTACTGAAACATAAAACATAAAACTACTGATATCACAACTACTGAAGAAGTACTTCAGCAGTTGTGACAAACTACTGAGGCTTCAGTACTGATCTTCAGACTTTGACCTTCAGGCGTTTCATCAGCTGATGACTTCAGTAGATATCATCAGCTGATGTCTTCAGTCTTTGTCTTCAGACTTTGTACATCAGTTGTTGATCTTCAGCACTTGTGAACTCTTCAGCTGTTGTACTTCAGTACTTTGGTCTTTCAGCTTCAGCACTTGTGTTCTTCAGCTGTTGTACTTCAGTACTTTGATTCTTCAGCTGTTAAGATCTTCAGCACTTGATCTTCAGCTGTTGTAGTCTTCAGCACTTGTCAAACTACTGATGAGGCTTTCAGCAGTTGTTGTGATACCGTGTGGGACTTAGAGATTTTCTGATCTTGGCTCATTGGTTCTTTTGGTCCAACATAAACAAGAACATATGCAAAAACTTCAAAGATGGTCTTTTAAAAACAATGAAAATGATTCATTTGATGTATGCGAGTCTTGTTTACAAGGTAAAATGACAAAGGTCCTTTTTGGTGACTAATGAAAGGGCAAATAATTTATTAGGATCATACATTCGGATGTATGTGGACCTTTTGAACCATAACTAGGAATGGTGAAGATACTTCATACCTTTACCGATCACTATAGTCGTTATGGGTATGTGTACTTTTAAGAAACAACATGAATCTTTTGAAATGTTCAAAATCTTCAAGAATGAAGTAGAAAATCAACTCAACAAAATGGTCAAGATTCTTCATACAGATAGAGGAGTGAATTCCTAAGTATGAATTTCAAGAGTATCTTAGAAGTTGTGGGATTGTCCACAACTTACTCCACCGGGAACACCACAACATAATGGTGTTTCTGAGAGGAGGAATTGGACTTTATTGGATATTGTTCGATCTATAATGGCTAGAAGTACACTACCTCTATCATTTTGGGGTTTCGCTTTGCTCTCCGCGGCCCGTATTTTAAATATGGCCCCAACCAAGAAAGGGGAAAGAACGCCTTTTGAAGTATGGCATGGAAGGGTTCCATCATTGTCATACTTAAAAGTTTGGGGGTGTGAGGCTTATCCTAAGCAATACACTCAAAACAAACTGGAAGCCCGATCCACTAAGTGTATCTTCATTGGATATCCTAGAGATTGTATTGGATATTATTTCTATGATCCAACAGAGCAAACAGTGTTTATTGCTCGAAAGGCAGAGTTCTTGGAAACTAAGTTCCTTTCGGAAGGAACTAGTGGAAGAATAGTGGAACTTGAAGAGGTTCAAGATTCACAAGACGATACACATTTGGTTGATCCTAGCAATCAACATGAGGATGTTGAGAATGATCATATGGATGGTCAAGATACACAAAACGTTCGCAGATCTGGTAGAACTAGTGTTCCTCCTGAAAGATATGGATTTTTTATGGATGGATGCTATGTGGTAGATTCGAATGAACCAACCACATACCGTGATGCAATGTCAAAACCTGATTTTGACAAATGGCAAGAAGCCATAAACGTTGAGATGCAATCCATGTATGATAACCAAGTTTGGGAATTGGTACACCACCTCTTAAATCCAAGGTAGTTGGAAGTAAGTGGTTGAGATGCAATCCATGTATGATAACCAGTTTGGGAATTGGTAACACCACCTCTTAAATCCAAGGTAGTTGGAAGTAAGTGGGTTTTCAAGAAGAAAACCGATATGCATGGAAACTTGGATACTTATAAAGCTAGACTTGTAGCAAAAGGTTTCATCCAAACTCAAGGGGTTGATTATGATGAAACTTTCCCGTCTGTCACAATGCTAAAATCTATCAAGATATTGTTTACCATAGCTGCATATTACGACTATGAGATATGGCAAATGGATGTCAAAACCGCTTTCCTTAATGGATATCTTGAGGAAGATGTCCATAGGAATAGCCTGAAGGTTTTGTTGATCCAAAACATCCTAACAAGATATGCAGGTTAAAGAAGTCAATCTACGGATTGAAACAAGCATCGAGAAGTTGGAATCGCCGTTTTGATGATGAAGTAAAGAAATTTGGCTTCATAAAAAACGCTGATGAGGCTTGTGTGTATAAGAAAGCTAGTGGGAGCATTACTACTTTCCTTGTATTATATGTCGATGACATTTTACTATTTGGAAATGACATTCCAACCACGGAAGGTGTAAAAGCCTGGTTTGGAAGATGTTTTTCCATTAAGGATCTTGGTGAAACCGCCTATTTTGGGAATAAAGATCTATAGGGATAGATCGAGGCAATTGATATGTTTAAACCAAAGTACATACTTTGAAAAAGTCTTGAAAAGGTTTAAGATGGAGAATTTTAAGAAGGTTTGGTACCTATTCAAAAAGGGGACTATATTAAGCACGTCTCAATGCCCTAGTTCAAAGGTTGAACAAGAAAGAATGAATGGAGTCCCATATGCATCTGCTATAGGATCCATCATGTATGCAATGATATGTACTAGGCCGGACGTGCCATATGCTCTAAGCATGACAAGTAGATATCAACAGAATCCTGGCAATAGTCATTGGATGGCTGTTAAGAGTATTTTGAAATACCTTCAAAACACTAAGGATATGTTCTTAATATATGGATCTGGTGAGGAGGAGCTCGTTGTAAAAGGTTACACGGATGCAAGTTTCCAAACTGATCGAGATGATTCTCGATCACAGTTGGGATATGTCTTCATTATGAATGAAGGAGCGGTCTCTTGGAAGAGCTCAAAACAAGATGTAGTGGCACTATCTACAACAGAATCAGAATACATCGCCGCTTCATTGGCAGCTCAAGAAGCTGCATGGCTAAGGAAGTTCATTACTGATCTAGGGGTTGTTGCTACCATTCAAGACCCCCTACAGATCTTTTGTGACAACAAGGTATGATTGCTCAAATCAAGGAACCTCGTGCTCATCAAAAGACTTAGCACATTGAACGAAGGTTCAACTACATAAGGGATGAAGTTGAAAAGGGAAAAATATGTATTCGCAAAGTTCACACCAATCAAAACATTGCGGATCCGTTCACGAAGCTCCTAGATAGGTCAAAACATGAAAGTCATACTTGTGCCTTAGGACTTCGATATTCTAGTCATTGGATTTGATCAAATTTTGTATTTGGATATCGTAAGTTATGTTATTTGACTTAATTATATGGTCATAATTATCATTTGTTCTTCTGTTTTAGCATGTTTAAATCCGTGAATAAGCAAGTTATTCTAAACATCCGTAGTCGATCATACTTGTGGGAACAATTATGAATGTAAGACTATAATGAACTTAGGATTGGTTGATATTCATAAGGTATGAATATAGGGCAAGAGGTTGCCACCAAGGTTCATTGATATCTATGGGATATAAATATAGGATGACCCGCTCTCAATTATTTCTGCATAGAATCTTTATCATTAGTCATAAAAAATATTGAGTAAAGGCGAATATCATTTTATCCTCAGACCTGAGATACATATTGGGTCTTAATATTCACCAAGTATCACACTTTGACTTAGTACTTTACTGTTCTGAAACATTGGCAGTACATAAGGCTAAGTTCAGATATGATATAAGGTGATTGTGAGAGACGTATGTAGTCAAGATGGAATTTGTTCCTCTTATTTGTTAAGAGTTAGATATCTAAGGCCTGTTTAAGTTAGACCATTGGAGAATGACAATTCTATGTCTCTATGATTCAACATGATCTCTGTAACACCCGGTTATTTTAAAAGTCAAGATAAGAAGAGTAAAAGAAAGAAAGGCAATAAAGTCCAAGTGGAGGGACTAAAAGTGTCCAAAAGGGATAAAACTTTCAAAAGTTGGTGTAAAGGTGAGTATGGCCGCCCACCCTCACCTCACTTAACTATTTTTCTCGGTTTTAGAGAGAGAGATCAGAGAACACTCTCGGATTGAAGAAGAAGAGGAAGAAGGAAAGTGAATTCAAGGTTTTTATGTTTTTATGTTGGATTTTATCCTGGTTATGTGTTTGTATGCTTATGGGTTATGTTTGTGCTCGGGTGTGTGTGTTTTTGGATGTTGTTTCTAGGTGTTTTGAACTCGTTGCAAGCGGGTTAAAAGGAAGAACACCCAAGTTGCACCAGGTGAGTTCTAGACCCCGGTTTTTACATGTTTTAAACTATCTTTGGGGCTGAAAACGTATTAATTGATTTTAAAATGTTTATGTGTGAATACCCGTATGTATTGTGTATGTTGGATGTTAGTTCTTGATGGTTTATAGGTTATTCATGTTTAGAATAGCCATATTATGCTTAAAACAGATGGGTTTGATGATTAGGATAGAAAACAACCTAGGAACATGTTTTACAGAATGCTCATGCGCCTAGATAAGTGTTCATATGCCTGAAATTGCCTTAGAAAGAAGTAAGTGTGAGCCATGCGCCTAAACAGTAGCTCATGCGCCCAAAATTTGCCTTAGAAAAGTCTTAAGTATAGCCCATGCGCCTGAACAGTGGCTCATGCGCCTAGAAATGTTAGTCGGATGACTAAGTGTAGGGCCAAGCGCCCCAATAGTGCTAATGTGCCTAAGTGGCCCATGCGCCCAAGTGGCTCATGCGCCTGAATGTATACCCATGCGCCCAAAACTGGGCTGGATTTGACTAAGTGTTTTCCCATGCGCCTGCATAGTGCTCATGCGCCTGAAAGTGGCCCATGCGCCTAAGTGTTCCCCATGCGCCTGAATAGTGTCCATGCGCCCGAATAGTGCCCATGCGCCTGAATAGTGCCCATGCGCCTAGGACTTAGAATATTGTTCTGATTTTTGGGGAAAATGTGTAAGGTAGGCTTTCACTTGGGAAATTCCCGGGGGACTATATAAGTTGACTTTTGGGGTCATGGATGGTATGAGGGGTATGTTATGCATTGTGATTGATGCTTATGATGATGATGATGATGATGATGATGATGATGATGTGATGATGTTGCATGATTATGCATGATGTATGAATGATGCCTTGTATGGTGATGTATGAATGATATGTTATGTTATGTTCCTATAATGATGAATGTTTATCTTTCCATGGCTTTACGTGTTGTTAATGAATGAACCAAAAGTATTATGTAACGTAAAGTGAATGATAATGAAAGAGGAACATGATGAATGAATGCATGCATTAACGAATGAATGAATGTAAAAAGTCTTGCAAGCAAATGCATGGAGGTCCACACCCAATGAAGGGTGTTAGCTCAACTATGTGCGGGTTAGCTACCCAGAAGGATGCACACTGGGGTCCAATCCTTGTGATTGACCATATGTATGGGATCCTTGCCGCTTGCCCCAGGTACTGGAGTCAGCTTCGTGCACATTGTTTGGGGTCTATGAAAGACCTCAGGCCTAATAACCAGCTTCGTGCACAATGTTCGGGGTATAGCATATGGGATTGATCCGGAATAAAAAGAAAGATGAATGGTAAATGTACTTGCCCTAGGTACTGGAGTCAGCTTCGTGCATAATGTTCGGGGTCTATGAAAGACCTCAGGCCCAGTAACCAGCTTCGTGCACAATGTTCGGGGTAATGCACATGTCACAAGATGTAACTAATGAACGATGGTTAACGAACAAAATGAAGATAATAATGATATTATCTGTATGTACGTATGTTGTATGATCACGAACGAATGAAACGTATAGTATGGACTCTGTAAATAAATAAATAACGATTTTATGTATGTTTTATTATAAAACTAGAACTCACTCAGCAACGCTGACTTTTATACGTTTTCAGTTGGCAAGTAAACGTTGCTGAGGATGGCACGAGGCGGCTACTCAGCTCTTTTGGATGGCATCCATTTAATTAAGGCTTTTGTGATGTAATACAACAATGAAATTTTGTAATTGACAAACGATGCATTATTTTGCAAAAGTTTTTATGATGAAGGAAATGCCATTTGTTTTATGTTTTCCGCTGCAATGTTTTGATGAATAAATGTAAAGTATATGTTTTATGTGTGATGAATCACCAGCTGTAAGCGTCCCGGGAACGAGGCCTTACAAGTTGGTATCAAAGCCAATGTTTAAGTGAAATGGGTAAAATTTTCAAAATAAACCTTAACATAAACTGAGAATGGGACGGAAGGAATGGGATACCAATCTGAGTAGCTGCGTGTCATCAGGTATTTTCGTAATGTTAACCGGTTTATGTGCGCATGGTATGTGGTTATGTGTTCTATAGATTTAAATACTGATGTATTCAGGACAGGTAATGCTCGGGTATGAATAGTAAAGTAAGTGGCTAATCACAACTGGCCACTGTAATTAGGGACTTACTATACTTGAAATAAACTGAGTAGTTCCCTTGAATGACCATGTTGGTGTTTGAATCTTTCAGTGTGTTAGTAGATGGCCGATGGTAGATCTTCGAAAGCCTCTCATGATGGAGGTCACGGTGCTGAACCGCGACCCAAGAGAGGGAGACCCAGAGTCGAGAAAGTGGTTCATAAAGAACCAGAGGCTCCTCATCCGAGGGTGGCGACGAGGGTGCCAATCTGAGAGCCTCAGTACAGGAGGCGGTGGTGGAGGAAGTTCATCAGTCATGCAGACGGTTTTACCATTTATGGTGACCGAAGTATAATCAAGGCAGTTAGAGAGGGAGAGAGAAGGAAAGGAGTGCACCTACGGGTGAAAGAAGACAACCCGAGACTGACGTCTGATGATGAGGAAGAAGAAGAAGCAGAGCCTGTGCGGAGGCAGTATGAGGCTGTAACTACGGGGTATTCATGAGATGCAAGCCCCCTACTTTTGATGGAAACGACACCGCCGTTGTTGCTCACCAGTGGGTGAGGGAATGGAGGCGGTACTTGATATCAGCGAGTGCCAAGAAGACCAGAAGGTTAAGTTCGCTACCCATTCATTTGTAGACTCGACTCTGTGCTGGTGGGACAATATAGTCCAAGCTAAGGGTAGTCGGGCGATCGGGAGGATGAGATGGTCGGAGTTAAAGAAGTTAGTGATCAAGGAGTTTTGTCCTCACCGGGAAATGGACAAGGTTGAGAGAGAGTTTCTGCAACTAGAGGCGGGAACTGATGACACACCAAGAGTACACCACAAAGTTCAATGAAATGGCACGTCTGGTGCCAGATGAGGTGACACCTCTATCTCGGAAGATCAAGAGGTATATTCAAGGTTTGCCAGCAGATATTCGCAGGCACATGATCGTTGCCCGACCAAGCACGTTTAGGTCAGCGGTGGATCTAGCAGGGAGATTGTATGATGAGAGGACTATGGTGGTGGTGACCGAAGGTAATCAGAAGGGTGGAGGTGATAGAAACTGGAACGGAATGAGGTTTCATCGGGGTGGTGCCTCGACGAGTAACAAGAAGGCTCAGGGGATGACCGTGTGTGGTCACAGCTGGTGCTGAGTTGAAGAAATGTGGCATGTGCGGGAAGGAGCACGGTGGCGAGTGTAGATGGGGGTCGAATATTTGTTTCAAGTGTGGGAAGCCTGGTCATATGGCTAGAGACTGTGGAGGTATGAAGTGTTTCAACTGCTGAGGAAGTGGTCACATGAGTAGGGAGTGTAAGAAGCCAAGGGCTGAGAGTTCCGGGGTGAAGAAGACCGAGGAGAAGGGCAGAAAGCAAGCGCCCAAGCTTTCACGATGACTCGGGAGGAGGCTAGGACAGACCCCGACATGGTGTCACGTATGTTTCTATTAAACCAAACTCTTGCATCTGTGTTGTTTGATTCTGGCGCTAGTAGGACTTTCATTTCTGATGCCTTTGGTGCTAAGTTTCCCAATAAGAGTAGATGTATTGGTGAGCCATTCAATGTAGAAACTGCTATTGGTAAGTCCACTAGAATTACTGAGGTGACAGAGGACTGTGCCATAGAACTAGAAGGTCATAGGTTTGCTGCTAAGTTACATGTGATACCCCTAGGTGGATTTGATGTAGTACTAGGGATGGACTGGTTATAACATATGAAGCAAATATTGTGTGTTACAAGAAGATGATCCGACTGACAGCACCTGACGGGGATAAGGTGACTGTTTATGGCGATCGAGTCACGATGATCCCGAAAGTGATTTCGATGGCAGTGGTGGGGAAGTGCATGAGGCGTGGATGTAGTGCCTACTTGGCCTACGTAAAGGACGTGGACGCGCCAACACCACAACTATCGGATGTACCAGTTGCGTGTGACTTTGTGGATGTATTCCCGGAAGACTTACCCGGTGTGCCACCAGATCGCGAGGTTGAGTTCCAAATTGACTTGATACCTGGTGCTCAACCCGTTGCCAAGGCACCGTACCGGTTGGCTCCGACTGAGATGAAAGAGTTAATGGAGCAGTTGCAAGAACTGATGGATAAGGGGTTCATAAGACCGAGTATCTCCCCGTGGGGTGCTCCGGTATTATTTGTGAAGAAGAAAGACGATAGTATGAGGATGTGTATTCACTACCGAGAGTTGAACAAGTTGACGGTGAAAAACCGATACCCCCTACCAAGAATAGACGATGTGTTGATCAGTTCCAAGGTGCCAGTTGGTTTTCGAGGATAGATCTTCGATCTGGTTACCATCAGCTAAAAGTGAAGGAGCAGGACATCCCTAAAACAGCTTTTCGCACGCGCTACGGTCACTATGAGTTCCTCGTTATGTTGTTTGGTTTGACCAACGCACCAGCTGCTTTTATGGATCTAATGAACCGTGTGTGTCGGCCTATGTTGGATAAATCGGTGATTGTGTTCTTTGATGACATCCTGATTTATTCGAAGAGTGAGATTGAGCATGCCGGTCACATTTGAGAGGTTCTGGAGACGTTAAGAAGGGAGAAGTTGTATGCAAAATTCTCCAAGTGCGCATTTTGGTTGCGTGAAGTTCAGTTCGTGGGTCATGTGGTGAATCCCGACGGGATTATGGTGGACCCGGCTAAGGTAGAGGCTGTGATGCAATGGAAGACTCCAATGACACCATCCGAGATTCGTAGTTTCTTGGTGTTGGCGGGGTATTATCGAAGGTTCATTCAAGACTTTTCGAAGATCGCTTCTCCACTGACCAAGTTGACCCGAAAGGATGTAATGTTTACGTGGGGTCAAGCTCAAGAACAGGAGTTCAAGGAGTTAAAGGTGAGGTTTGGTAGTATATTCAGATGCTTCGTACTCGGGGTTGGGATGCGTATTAATGCAAAGAGGAAAAGTTATAGCCTACGCATCCCGACAACTGAAGGTTCATGAGGTCAACTACCCTACTCATGACTTGGAGCTAGCAGTTGTAGTCTTTGCACTAAAGATTTGGAGGCACTATCTATACGGGACGAAGTGCACCATTTTCATTGACCACAAGAGCTTGAAGTACTTCTTCGAGCAAAAAGATCTGAACATGAGGCAGAGAGATGGTTGGAGCTCATAAAAGATTAAGATTATGAGATCCATTATCATCCTGGCAAAGCCAATATGGTGGCTGATGCTCTTAGCCGAAAGGAGAGGCCCGAGCCAATTCGGGTGAAAGCATATCAACTGATCATGACCTCTAATGTAATGAAAAAGTCAAGGAGTTTCAAGATGAGGCACTGAAAGAAGGTCATCTAAACTCTAAAAGAATGAGAGGTCTGGTTGGGGAATTAGGTGAAAACACACTCGGTGTTAAAACCCGATTTAGACGAGTGTGGGTTCCTTGTTTCGGGGATCTACGTGTGAGGATTTTGGATGAAGCTCACAAGACTCGCTACTCTATTCATCCTGGCGCCACAAAGATGTATCCAGACATGAAGAAAGATTATTGGTGGCCGGGTATGAAACGTGACGTGGCGGAGTATGTGAGTAAGTGCCTTACTTGCTTGCAAGTGAAGGCGGAACATCAGAAGCCGTATAGGAAGATCCAACCTTTGGATATACCAGAATGAAAGTGGGAGCACATCACCATGGATTTCATTATGAAACTGCTTCGTACTCCGAAAGGATACGATGCCATATGGGTGATTGTTGACCGTCTGACGAAGAGTGCTCACATCCTACCGATCCGCGAGACATATTCATCCGAGAGTTTGGCTGACCTATTCATCAAGGAGATTGTAACTCGTCATGGTGTGCTAGTGTCTATTGTGTCGGATCGTGACACCCGGTTTACATCTAAATTCTGGAAGAAATTCCACGATGCCATGGGGACGAGGTTACATATTAGCACGACTTAACATCCCCAAACTGATGGTCACTCAGAAAGGACCATTCAAACGTTGGAGGACATGCTTCAGGCATGTGCAATTGATTTTGGTGGAAGTTGGGACGGCCACTTACCGTTAGCCGAATTCTCATACAACAATAGCTATCATGCCAGCATTGGTATGCCACCATATGAGATGCTATACGGTAGGCGATGCAGAACACCCGTTTGTTGGGGTGACATTGGTCAAAAGAGTTGGGAAGTGTCGAGGTAATCGAGGCTACGACTGAGAAGCTTGATAGGATCAAAGCCTTCATGAAGGCAGCCAAAGATAGTCAGAAGTCGTATGCCGATAAACGATGTAGACCAATTGAGTTCCAGGTGGGTGACCGAGTTATGTTGAAGGTCTCACCTTGGAAGGGTATCATCCGATTCAGAAAATGATGTAAGCTAAGCTCGAGATACATAGGACCTTTCCGAATCATTGCTCGAGTAGGGGAGGTGGCCTATAGATTGGAGTTGCCAGATGAGTTAAGTGGAATTCACCGACATTCCATGTATCTCATTTGAGAAAGTGCTTAGCTGATGAAGACATGATGGTTTCACTGGAGGATATCGAAGTAGACGAAAGGCTCAATTATGTGGAGCAACCAGTGGTAATCATCGATCGTAAAGAGAAAAGGTTGAGAAATAAAGTGGTTCCTCTTGTGCATGTACAGTGGAAGCACAGGAAAGGATCTGAGTATGCTTGGGAGACGGAGGAGGAGTTGAGGCAGCATTACCCTCATATGTTCGAGAAATAACAGGTTTCGGGGACGAAACCTATATAAGGGGGGTGGACTTGTAACACCTGGTTATTTTAAAAGTCAAGATAAAAAGAGTAAAAGCAAGAAAGGCAATAAAGTCCAAGTGGAGGGACTAAAAGTGTCCAAAAAGGACAAAACTTTCAAAAGTTGGTGTAAAGGTGAGTATGGCCGCCCACCCTCACCTCACTTCACTATTTTTCTCGGTTTTAGAGAGAGAGAGAGAGCAGAGAACACTCTCGGATTGAAGAAGAAGAGGAAGAAGGAAAGTGAATTCAAGGTTTTTATGTTTTTATGTCGGGTTTTATCCCGGTTATGTGTTTGTATGCTTAAGGGTTGTGTTTGTGCTCGGGTTTGTGTGTTTTTGGATGTTGTTTCTAGGTGTATTGAACTCTTTGCAAGCGGGTTAAAAGGAAGAACACCCAAGTTGCACCAGGTGAGTTCTAGACCCCGTTTTTACATGTTTTAAACTATCTTTGGGGCTGAAAACGTATTAATTGATTTTAAAATGTTTATGTGTGAATACTCGTATGTATTGTGTATGTTGGATGTTAGTTCTTGATGGTCTATAGGTTATTCATGTTTAGAATAGCCACATTATGCTTGGAACAGATGGGTTTGATGATTAGGATTGAAAACAACCCATGTTTTACAGAATGCTCATGCTCTTAGATAAGTGTTCATACGCCTGAAATTGCCTTAGAAAGAAGTAAGTGTGAGCCATGCGCCTAAACAGTAGCTCATGCGCCCAAAATTTGCCTTAGAAAAGTCTTAAGTATAGCCCATGCGCCTGAACAGTGGCTCATGCGCCTAGAAATGTTAGTCGGATGACTAAGTGTAGGGCCAAGCGCCCCAATAGTGCTAATGCGCCTAAGTGGCCCATGCGCGCAAGTGGCTCATGCACCTGAATAGTACCCATGTGCCCAAAACTGGGCTGGATTTGACTAAGTGTTTCCTCATGCGCCTGCATAGTGCTCATGCGCCTGAAAGTGGCCCATGCGCCTAAGTGTTCCCCATGCGCCTGAATAGTGTCCATGCGCCTTAATAGTGCCCATGCGCCTAGGACTTAGAATATTGTTCTGAATTTTGGGGAAAATGTGTAAGGTAGGCTTTGACTTGGGAAATTCCCGGGGGACTATATAAGTTGACTTTTGGGGTCATGGATGGTATGAGGGGCATGTTATGCATTGTGATTGATGCTTATGATGATGATGATGATGATGATGATGTTGCATGATTATGCATGATATGTATGAATGATGCCTTGTATGGTGATGTATGAATGATATGTTATGTTATGTTCCTATAGTGATGAATGTTTATCTTTCCATGGCTTTACGTGTTATGTTAATGAATGAACCAAAAGTATTATGTAACGTAAAGTGAAAGACAATGAAAGAGGAACATGATGAATGAATGCATGCATTAACGAATGAATGAACATAAAAAGTCTTGCAAGCAAATGTATGGAGGTCCACACCCAATGAAGGGTGTTAGCTCAACTGTGTACGTGTTAGCTACCCCAGAAGGATGTACACTGGGGTCCAATCCTTGTGATTGACCATATGTATGGGATCCTTGCCGCTTGCCCCAGGTACTGGAGTCAGCTTCGTGCACAATGTTCGAGGTCTATGAAAGTCTTGAGGCCCAATAACCAGCTTCGTGCACAATGTTCGGGGTATGGCATATGGCATTGATCCGGAATGAAAAGAATGATGAATGGTGAATGTACTTGCCCTAGGTACTGGAGTCAGCTTCGTGCACAATGTTCGGGGTCTATGAAAGACCTCAGACCCAGTAACCAGCTTCGTACACAATGTTCGGGGTAATGTACATGTCACAAGATGTAACAGATGAACGATGGTTAATGAACAAAATGAAGATAATAATGATATTATCTGTATGTACGTATGATGTATGATCACGAACGAATGAAACATATAGTATGGACTCTGTAAATAAATAAATAATGATTTTATGTATTTTTTATTATAAAACTAGAACTCACTGAGCAATGCTGACTTTTATACGTTTTCAGTTGGCAGGTAAACGTTGCTGAGGATGGCACGAGGCGGCTACTCAGCTCTTTTGGATGGCATCCATTTAATTAAGGCTTTTGTGATGTAATACAACAATGTAATTTGTAATCAACAAACAATGCGTTATTTTGAAATAGTTTTTATGATGAAATGAAATGCCATTTGTTTTATGTTTTCCGCTGCAATGTTTTGATGAATAAGGTAAAGTATATGTTTTACGTGTGATGAATCATCAGCTGTAAGCGTCCCGGGAACAGGGGCTTACAATATCTGTGACAAAAGGATAGATGATTAATCACCTAAAAACATTTCAAGTATGGTACTTGAAGGAGATGATGTTATTGAATGGCACTTAGTCATATGTATTAAAGGTAGTAAACCGTTGTTAGGCAGTATTTACTGCTTGCATCAATCTTCTATGAATCTTATGCAAGTGGGAGATTGTTGGATCTTATATGCCTAAGACACATATAAGATTTATGTGGTTAGTACGTTATGATCCATGTCGGGTCATACCCAATAACAAGCCATACAAACACTAATAAATATTTATTCATAGATAAGATCTTACAAATATATATTAAACACCAATTTAGAAAATGGGTTTTCTAAATCATTGCTTTTGTAATGAAAAATGTTACGTGGATAATTTGTTCATAAGAAGTTATTTGTTTCATTTTAAGTTAGTTAAACAATGACAAATACAAGTGTGTAAGTATTATAAAATTAAAAGGAGTTTTAATTTTATAAAAGAATGATTTAAGAGTGTAGTTTTAATTAAACTAAAATTTTGGGGGGGAAACCCCTTTTGGGGTATGATGCTCGGCCGCCCAAAAGGGCCATTTGGGACCAGCCTTGTCTTGATCGTTGAAAAAGCTTTTCTCCTCTAAAATACTCAATCATTCTACAACACATTTCCTCTCACACACAACCTTTTGAAACTCAAAAGGGACCAGGCTGTTTTTGGGTTTTAAGGGGCTGAAAAGGCTGGTTGATTTTGGTTTTGAGGAACAAGAGAAGAGCAATCTTTGGTGGAGCATCCTAACAAGCAAGGTGTTAGAAGGGCTTGTGGGTATCACCTCTTGAGATCTTCTAATTTGGAGATTTTGTTTTCAATCTTCATCTTCCCTCTTCATCTACGATTTATAGAAGGTGGTATGTGATGTTTTGTTTGTTTGTTTGATAGCATGTTCTTTCATATAAAGATCCTTGTTAATGGGTTTTGTTTTTCACATATATTTGATATATATACATTAACTAATTTGAAAATGTTTTCTTTCATTATTACTCTGCTACGTTTTGACACATTAATGGTTAATGTGGCTTTGATAAACTTCTACAAAACCCAACACTAACTATATAGGTTTGTGGTTATTGTGCAAGATTCTTAATCAATAATGATTGAGAAACATGTTCAAACTTAATCGTGTGAAGTTCTCATGCGAATGGACCATGCTAATGGACCATACGCATGAATACTTCATGCTAATGGACCAGGTGCACGACTGAACCAGGAGACTGGATCAGTCGCACGATTGAGACATAAGATTCACTCAGTCACATGACTGGACCTTCTGTCGAGCGGATGGATCAATCGCATGATTCAGTCGCACGACTGAACCATGCTAATGGTTTAGTCGTATGATTGGAAGACCCTAACCTATAAATACCACCTAATTCGCGGAAAAACTGAACAATTCGAATACTTATGCACATAATCGTACCCTAGCCATCTAGAGACTCAAGAAAACCTGTTCCAAGTTCATAGATCACATCTGATCATGTTCTAATCATCCTTAATGCTTCATTTGTCGTTAGATTGATCTGAACTATGTTCTCCCTGCTTGGATCGCCAATCAAATAGGATTTCGCACTATTTGAGTTGGTATACGCGCAGAATTTGTTAGTACTCCATACGTACATGGTCCCTAACAGTTTCTTCTTGAAATATACCCATAGATCGCTCAAAAATCCCTTGAGGAATGTTGATTACCATATAAGCGTGGGATCCACAAATGCTCTTTGAAATAAATTAACCTTAACTCATCACCAATGTGTGTCAAAAATCTATGTATGGATTTAGAGGACAAGTATGCTGACAATCATCGTGAGCTGCAGTTCTTGAAAGTCAAAATCAGTGTGGGATCCTAAAATTACCATTGAATCTCGGTCAAAACAAGAATCTAGCATCAAAATGGTTTATTAAAAATGTCCCAAATGATTCTGATATACATGTATGATTCCATAATGAATCGTACCAGAAATGAAAAAATTGACTTGAAACTGTACTGTCCAGGGCGTAAAATCGGTTAGACGCTCTTCTAAAAGATTTCAATTCATCTCCAATCAAAGATACAAAAATATATTGTGTTTTGTTTTTATTTCAAGTGTTTTTATTTTTTAGTCATTTGTTAGATAAAAGTCGGACTATACATCTGGATTCAATCTATGAATCACTCACTAAAAGGGGTCACATCTGAGGTGACCAATCGGGTTTTTAATCAAAAGGACACGTCTAAGGTGATCAAACAGTTTTTCAATTAAAAAGGTCATGTCTGAGATGATCATCGGTCATAACGTCTTATCAATAGTTAAGTGTATGTTTGAATATGAAAGAGGTCAAACCCATAAGTATGAGCCAGACGTACGATTGAACCATAAGTATGGACCAGTCGCACGATTGGATCATAAGTATGGAGCAATCCATGTCATTGGATCACCAGAATGAACCAACTGGACGAATGGATGAGGCCGTATGAGCCAGTCGCACGACTGAACCCCAGTCGCACGACTGAAGCATGAGTATGAGCTCAGTCGCATGACTGGAGCTGGCGTATGGGTCTAGTCGTACGATTGAACATTAAGACAATATAAAAGGAGGGGTGAGTCCGTCGCATTTCTCACCACCCCCTAAATCATTCAAACACAACTCATACGCAGACACTCTGCCCAAAATTTCTTCTCGCCTTGATTTCTTGCCGATTATATTACAACTGATCCATTGTTCATCTACAGGTATTTAGTGACTGAAATCAAACAAAATGCTCGGTGTAATCAAACCCTAACTGACCTAATTGGTTAAAATCAAGAATTCAGTAATACCACTCAAATAGACCATTGAAATGAACAAAATAGTTGATTTAAAGGACACTAGGTGCTATTTTGGGTGTTTGTGAGTCAAATGAGTCTAAACACGACGTCTAACATCAAGTTTTGACCAAATTCGTAGTCGGAGTGCCGAACAAAGTTGTATGCGAATAAACACTCCAAATGAACTTCAGTCGCACGATTGAGCTAGGCGTGTGAGTCAATCGCACGAATGAACCAGGCGTATGAGTTCAGTCGCATGATTGACTCAACCGCATGGCTTAATACATGACTAAGTTCAGTTGCAAGCTCAAGACTGAACTCAACCGCATGCTCAATCAAACGACTGAACTCAGTCGTATGGTTCAATCGCACGATTAAACCATATTGCTCTAAACAGTTTATTTTCAAGAGTCATCTCTGTTATGCACAAATCTAATGTTTATGTTTCTTGTGTTGTAACACCAAGCACAACATCTGTGCTCACTTGGATGCGTCCAGTCGGAATGATACCGAGTTTACTGGGATTATTGCTTTTCGGAGGAGGTCGAGGTCTACAAAGCTATCTCTGCTCCTTGCACACCCTACTAGTCTCTACAGCAGGCCCTCTGGGAAGGTGCTTCAGTTGACAGATCTGCTGAGCCTTACTATATATGGAGCTCCATTGTTTATCAAGAGATCGAGGCTACTGCAGCTGATCTAAGATAGGTACTAGATCTGGGTGATGATGATGCCCACCTGACCAAGTTACATCCTCTTACGGTAAGGGGGTGTTTGCTACGGATGAAGTACACTGGGGACATTAACTCAAGTGTGCTCAACAAAAGCAACCTGTGTCCCCAGTTCAAGTACCTAGCGCATGTCATTCTGAAGTGCATAGCATCAAGGAGAGGAGGATTTGATGATTTATCTTACCAAATCCAGAATGTACACGTTGCACTGGTGCTGAACCATCCTTTAAGCTTCTCCAACATGACTTTCTCTTACTTGATAGAGAACTTGGAGGCTAAGGGTAAGGAGGGTTTTTGCATGTACCCTTGGTTCTTATAGTTTATAATTGATGAGAAGCTTCCGTCTCTGCCAATGGAGAAAGAAGATGCAGTATTACTCGAGGTGATGGATGATACCACCTTGGGTAGGATGAAAGTATCAAGGGGAAGCAGGTGAAGCCCCCTATTAGGAGACTGTTCGGGCACTTGGCAAGTGCTGATTATGTGGTGCCTTCTCACAAGAAGTGGTGTCACGATGAGAGTGACTCAGATGTCAAGCCGATGGAGCTACCCACTGATGAGATGACGATGACGACGACCATGGTGATGGTCAAGATGGTGAGGCTCCTGGTGGATCCGAGCAGGCTCCAAGCCACCCCGATTTTTAGGTAGATGAAGATGATGAGTCAGATGAGGATGGTGATGGTGATAATAAGAAGATTATGCTAAAGCTAAAGGGGTCAAAGAGTAAGCTTTTCAAGGTCAAAGATGGTGATGGTGATAATGAAGATGATGATGATGATAAGGAAGATGAAGATGAGACTGAAGAAGATGTCGAGGAGGGAGGACCTAACCAAAGAGATCAAGGTGAGGATGATGATCAGGAAGCTGATGCATCTGCATCAAACTCTAATCCTCAAGCTCAGGAGAGGCGAACTAAAAGGAATCAAGATCAAGGAGCCTCATCATTCGCTCCTCCTGCTAAAGAACCTGATATTCAAGACAAAAGTAATAGTTAGATGTATTTGTATTTAGAAACTTTGTATTTGAATTATATTTCATTAATGTAATTAAGCATCATCTATGCTTGTTTATGTTTACATGCTTTATATGATGACTTATGTGTGTTGTGCTTAATGTCTAATCAAGCAGATAAAACTCCATAGCAGGATGAATACGATGTTGCTCCCTTTCAACAAATCAAGTCTCAATTCACTATGATTCTTGATTTGCAATGGATCGTCAGAAGGTCAGTGAGCTGCACTCCCTAAGAAGGAGAAATTATACATGATCTGACCGACGAGCAGCTCGCTGAGATGTTCCGACTCAATCTGGACGAAATTGTTAAAGATGCTCCAGAATTTGATGTATTACGTGATGAGGAGCTATAGGATGTTGATGAGATTGAGATTGAGGATGTTAGAGCAGAACATTATCCAGAGTACACTAACCGCAAGGGAAATGTGATACCCAACTTGGGTGATACTTTCGACAATGCTACATTTGAGAAGCTGGATGAAATGGAGAAAGAAACGGAAAAGGATGAAAACCAAGCCCAAGCCTCGGATGCAAATGTTGATACCAAGAAGGCTGAATGGGCAGCTTGTTTTGCTAAAATAAGAGCCTAGCGCACAACTACAAAGCAAAATGCCTATAAAAACTCTACAAACTCAAGCAACATCATAAGGTGTCTAACAAGATCATAGCGTGGGCTTATTTTGAAGACTTAAATGTTTATGTTGTAAAAAGAGAGAAGGGTATTGAGTACTTCAGATATCCACATGATCTGAAGACTCTTCCTGGTTGAGCTCAACCGACTGGCGTGCTTAGATTTGCTATATGCTAATCCAAGTAAGATGTCAGGATGGTTTGATAATGTGTTGAAGAAAGAATACCACACCAGGTGGGTAAACTTAAGACCTCAACGGCCGAAGAGGTACATCCGTAGGTTTGAGGTGGATCCTATATCTAGAAAGCCAAAAGTAGTGCTGAAGTGGAGTCCCCCGCACACAATGTCAAAGATTCCCTTATGGGAAATGCCTCAGGACTTCACTCCATATTTCAAATGGTGGTATTATGACTGGAGGAAAAGAGAAGCGGTCATAGTTCTAAACTGAGAGGGTAGAATGGAAACTATCAGGGTATTTGACCTAATGTGCCTTACCAACTTGTCAGCTAAAGATGTCTACACTCTATACAAGTGGACACTGTTCTATGAAACACAAGATATTGTACAAGCCCTCCAATTCCAAAATGTGATATGACTCTATTTTGCGTTTGAAATACACGTAGGAGTCACAAGGGAGGAGAAGTACAAGAAGTTTGAAGAGCATATGAAGAATGTCAGACAATAGAGTAAAGTAGTTCCAAGGGCGAGTTTCTTGATACATATGTCCCTAGTTTACGGGCTTAATGTAAAAGTCTTTCATGTCTTACACATATGTAATGAATGGGTTAAATGAAATATAATATGTGGTTGATGATTATAATGTCTATTATTTCATTATATTATTGTGTGTTAAAGTATAATGAACTTACTATATAGGTTTGAGGTTGTTGTGCATAGTTCTTAGTCAATAATGATTGAGAAATGTGTTCAATCTTAGTCATATGATTCTCCTGTGAATGGACCATGCTTATGGACCATACGCATGAATACATCATGCTAATGGACCAGTCACACGACTGAACCAGGAGACCGGATCAGTCGCACGATTGAGACATAAGATTGACTTTGTCGCACGACTAAACCTTCAGTCATGCGTATGGATCAATCGTATGATTCAGTCGCACGACTGAACCATGCTAATGGTTCAGTCATATGATTGGAAACCCATAACCTATAAATACCACTTAATTCATGGAAGAACAACACTTGAGAAACACTTGATACTCTTACGAAACCTAGCAATCTTGAACGCCCAAGGAAGCCTGTCCAACTTCATAGGTCAATCCTGATCGATCTCTACTTGTTCATAACATTTAGTTTCAAGCTTATATCGATCAAGTAATTGTTCTCACTGATTGGATCGCCAATCAAATAGGATTCCGCACTATTGGTTCGGTATAAACGCAGAATCTGTTAGTATTCTGTACGTACACGGTCCTAAAAATCACCCACCACCACCCATGTCCACCACCACCACCTTCCACCACCACCATCCGCCTCCACCACCATCTGCCTCCTCCTCCACCCACCGTCCACCACCACCCACCATGCGCCACCACCACCCACCATCAACCATCAATCATCACCACCATCTAGCATCGCTGTAAACCACCACCAGTTGATTTTAACAGTTTGTAGATGTTAAAAAAATAAACACTCTTCTTGTTGTAGATTGTAGAGGTTTGGTCCGCCTCTTCTCCTCCTACTGATGTCTGTAGATATGGTCCACTGACTATAGAAATTTTGCTGTAAAACAAAATAAACAACACCTCACTCTCTTTTTCTTCTTCATTTGAATCATTCAAGCCCTAAACTTTTCCACTAGTTCTTCTTCAAATCTCTCTCCTAAAAGCTTCAAAAATGACTAACCTTGAAGCATAAAACCAACAAGTAGCCTTCATCATGCTTCTACACAAGCAACACAACCAAGTTGCTCTGTTAACTGTTGAAAAAGACCCTTGTTTTTCAGATATTTGCAACTTTCTTTCACACTCCTCTACCTTATCACCCTTACCATTGACCCTCCATCTACGAAGATCAACTTTTGAAGTTCTAGAGGACGTGCTAGGAAGTTATTATGGATGGTGAGAAGGCACTCTAGCCTTCAATTTAAGGAGGAAAATTTTCATCCCTCCAGTCTCCATAAACCAACATCTACAGCTAGATGGTGAAGATGGTGAGTTGTCCTTCCCCAAGGAGGAAGTCAATGGATCAATCCATCAAACAGGCTATGAAGGTGACATACTTTGCGTCTATTGATGTTAACATACCATGCAAAGCCATGAAAAATAATATACATAACAAGGAACATAACCATAAACATAACCATACATAGCATCATCATTCACCACATATACAATATCCTCCAACATCATAAAGTCATCTTATATTACCCCCGGGAACATCCCAAGTGAAAGCCTAAAACTTCACATCTCCCCAACATCATAAAGGCATTCGGCGCATGAGCACTATTGTAAGTACATGTGTCCCTACTTTCTTAACTTAATGTAATATGACTTTAATGTCTTACACTTATGTAATGTTTGGGTACTTAATGAAATGTACATGTTTGGTTGTGATTATAATGTTTAATATTTCATTAATGAGTTGTGTAATGCATATTGAATGAATACATAGGTTTGTGGGTGTTTGAACTAGTATAAAACTGTAATAATATTGAATACGTTCAAACTTAGTAGATGAAGTTCTCACGCGTCCGAATGGACCATGCGCCCCAACAGGGGTCATGCGTCCGAATGGCCATGCGACTAAGTGTCCATGTGCCTAAATAGTCCATACGCCTGAACAACTTTATACGAAGGACTCAGTCGCACGACTGAACTCAGTCGTGCGAATGGATCAACCGCATGGCTCAATCACACGACTGAACCATGCTAATGGTTTAGTCGCCCGAATGAAAAACCTAAACCTATAAATACCACCTAATTCATGGAAAAACATAAGCATTAAACACACTTCGACTCCAGACGTACCCTAGCCGTCCAGAGACCTCTAAGATCATACTCCAAGTTCATAGATCACAGTAGATCGATTCCTAATTGATTCTTAATGTTAGATTCAATTACATAATTATTTCTACGTGCGGTTTCACTTATTGGATCGCCAACCAAATAGGATTCTGCACTATTTGATTCGGTTTACATGTTAATCAGTTAGTACATCGTCTAATACACGATCCCTAACAAGTGGTACCAGAGCTTTGGCTCTTGATTGCGTGTGATTCAATCATTGTTTATACAAAAATTGTGTTTTTTTTAAAAAACGCAATCTTTTTGTGTCAAATGGTGTCTTAGACGTCTCCTGGTCATAAAGTTCAGTTTTTCCGCCATACGGCAATTAGGGTTAGGGAAAATTCGAGTATTTGCGGCCAAACCACGTTAAACCTAGAAATTTTCGAATTCCAGCAGCCTTAGTCGCACGATTGACTCAATCGCACGACTGAACTCATTCGCATACCCCATATGCACGATTGGACTCATTGTACTCCATTCGTACGACTGAGAACTCTACTCGGACTGTTCAACCACATTAGTGTCATTTGGCCGACTGACTCATCTGCATTAGTTCAGTCGCACGATTGAACGATCAGCATAGTTCAATCGTCCGAATAGTTCAATCGCCTTCCTTCATTCGCACACATAAAACAGTTAGTTTTAAAATTAAAGTTAAGTGAAATGGAGGACCAGTTGTCAACATACACAGCAGGTAGAGACACACATATACAGAAACCTACTTCTATTGGAGAATGAAGTGGGTGATCATAAAAACCCCCAAAGATTATCACGTTAGACGAGTACCCACAGTGGAAGCAACGTTTTGAAATCTACTTAAATGGAGTAGATACAAATCTGTGGGAGGTTATAGAATCGGGGTACAGCATGCAAGTAGGAGTTGACGGTGTCAAACTTACTTTAAGTGGCATGACTGATGCACAAAAGGTAAAACACAATGCTGAGAAGAAAGTCTACGCTTTGCTTACCCAGTCTATTCCGAAGGATATCTTCTATCAATACTCAGTATACTCAAGCAAAAAAATTATAGGATGCATTGGAAAAGAGGTATGACGGGAATGCCTCACTCAAGGCTATTAAGGCCAAAGCTTTGAAGAAAGAGTTTGACAACTTCTCTTCAATGGGAAAGGAAAGCCTGGACAACATGATCGATAGATTCTACCACTTGATGAGTGAGATGCACACTAATGGAGTAACAACGTCGATGGAAGATAAAGTATCCAACTTTGCTGATGGATTACCAGAGGAATGGGCTTCTTTTGTTTCTAATCTCAGACAGATTGGGATGCTCTTAAAGTTAGATATAAATGACTTCATTCGGAAACTGAGAGAGGAGGAACTAAGGATGAAGTATAGAGCCCAAAAGGCCAACTATGATCAGAATCCTGCGCTTTACAACGCGACTCCTCAGGCCAAGACATTTGGAGCACCACTGCAGACTGCCTTGGTGTCAAGCTCATCTCGTCTAGCACAAGCATCTACTTCAGGTTGCGAGACGTCAAGGTCGTCTGGTACCTAGTATATTATACCTGAAGCCAATGCAGCTAAATTAAAGACCGATAACTTCGGTAACGTGACTGTTGAGGTGGCCAGAGAACACATGGATCTTTTAGCTATTGTAGTCCACTCTTATGATGGACTAATTGCTGGAAAGATTGGGAACTGCCACCTGGCTGATGAAGATTACGAACAGGTGTACGAGAATGAGTTGGAATGGATGGACATATGTGGGCCTTAGCGAGTGCTGTCCGACGAGCAAAGAAGTTTTTCAAGAAGACCAGACAGAACTTGGTTGCAACTAAGGACACAACCTTTGGCTTCAATAAAGCAAAGGTGACCTGTTTCAACTGTGGTGAGAAATGGCACTTCAAAAGGGAGTGCGTGAAGCCAAAGAAGACGGGCAATAGGAATCCTTCTCACCTTCACTCGTCACGAGAAACCCACTAGTAGTCCTACTTCAACAAGCAAGGATCCAAAAGCCTTGACTGCTAACGAGGATGAAGGACAAGACTGGAGCTTTCGGTTTGTTTCACCGGGAGAATCCAACATAGCTAGTGTGGAGAACATAGATGACGATTCCGCCAGTGAGGAAGATATAGCAGTAGAGCTCGCGATGTCAAATTCTGAAGACACTGCACCAGTGGTCAACCACTGCCTGAAGAAGTAGAATTTGCAACAATGTCAGAATCACCAGAACCTAAGACAACAGACTCAACACTCATGGCTGATTCATCACCACCATCTCAGGTAAGTACTACTGACTAGTTGCTTAATAATCAAGCTTGTTCTGACTGTAATAAATTTAGGGAAAGCATTGATTCTAAATTTGCTAGGTTAGTAGATCATAATGATAGCTTAGTAAAGGACTTGGAACTGTGCACTGAAGCTAATGGAGACTTAAAACAAAATGAGCATAGTTACAAGGAAAAGATAGACCTATTGAACAAACAGCTTAGGGAAACAGAAGTAGTTGCCTTTAACCAAGCTAATGACATTAGGTACTATCTTAACTCCCTATAGGACACTAAGAAGCAAAAATTAGTTTTAGAAGAAGAAGTTAATTCGTTAAAGCAAAAACTACACTGTTGACAAGTTCATCTCATATTGTCCACACTTAGTGAGAGAGAGAAATAAGGGGGAGGGATTGGGATACAAAGTGGTTCCACCACCACCTGAGACCTTGATGAACACCAAAGTAAACCAATTAATAATAACCCCATCAAGGATCATGTGGTGTCCACTCCTCTGGTTAGTGACCCAGATTCACAAGTAATCAACTGAATCTGGCACTGAACAAAAGGAGGACACTTCAAAGTTGAAAGGAAAAATGCCTTGTGTCAACCTGGAAAAAGAGTTTGAAAAAGTTAATATTAAGTCTGGTTCAAACAAAGTCAAATCTGAGCCTAAAAGGAACATTATGTTAACAAATCATGTGAATCATGTCAAAGTCCAGGAAAACAAATGTAAGGGATGTAAAACTAGGTAAAGCAATTAAATTTGTAAAACCAGACTATACATCTAACCAGGAAGTGTCAAAGTCAAAATAGGATAAGGTCACCTGTGTGTCAGCTACATCTCCACAAAAAAAATCATAAAGTGAAAGCAGATCCTGCTACAATTGTGAAAAGTACGGACACATGCGTCTCGTTGTCCTTATTATCAAACACCAAGGAAGAAAATTGAAATTTCTAAACCAACACCTAGCTCTATGAAGAGGAACTCAGTGACACCCTAAAAGAGATAGGGAACACAAAGTTCAACTCATCAGCCAGTTGTTTTTATCACAACATGCCTTACACAAATCTGGCTTATGGAAGGAAAAATCCTCTCAGTATGAAAATGAGAACAAACAGACATCTGAGCTTCCCTCACCTCGAAAGGTCAATGGGTTGAGTTTATGATGTCTGAGCCTCGGGGAGACCCAAGCCAGTAAAGGCTGGGTTCCTAACTGAACTAATGTTTTCATTGAATGTGCAGGGTGTGTTCACTATAGTGCTGCAACTAACACGTGATTGTAGATAGCGGAGCATCCAGGCACATGACATGGAACAGGGCTCTCTTATCAAACGTCAAACAAATCAAAGGAGGGCATGTTTCATTTGCTAGAAACTGAGGTGGGTATATCACAGCTCAAGGGAAGTGGGAAATCAGAAAGTGAAGTTTGACAAGGTAAACTACGTTCAACAACTTCAGAATAACCTGCTTTCTGTTTCTCAATTTTGTGATAAAGAATTTAAGGTAGTGTTTTAATAAGAAGTGCTATGTCCTGAAGAAGACTACGTAATCCCGGAGGATCAAGTATTAATGCCTGCCTCAAGATTAAGGACCTTTATGTCTGCCTCAAGAAGTGCTATGTCCTGAAGGCCTCTGCAACTGATCATGAAGTTCAGTGCTTCTTGTCAAAAACTATGAGAAGGAAGCATGTCCTGGCATAGGAGAAGGGACACATTAACCCACAGAAGATGAATCACTTGATCCAGAATGATCTAGTGAGAGGAGTTAACGTCAAAACCTTCAACTTCGGGTTTCTGTGTTGCATGCAGGAAGGGCAAATAGACGAAGAAGCTCAAAAGGAAAAAGAAGGTTCACTCTATCGAACTTGCTCTTGAACTTCTTCACACGGATCTGTTTGGTCCAGTCAGTACAAGAAGCATTGCAGGCGACTTGTACTGCTATGTAGTTACTGATGATACTCAAGATTCACTTGGGTGATGTTTCTAAAATCCAAATCAGAAACATTTGAGTCATTCAAAGAGGTTAGTAACTACTCTGGGGTCCGTATTTAAGTTGATGGTACGTAAAGTGCGCTCGGAAAACGGAACCGAGTTCAAGAATCAATGGCTGGAGGCTTATTGCAAGGAAAAGGGAATTGTGCATGAGTTCACTTCTGCCTACACTCCTCAGATGAACAACATTGCTGAAAGGAAGAATCACAGCTTGATAGAGACGACACGGATAATGCTAGTAGACTTAAAACTGCCTATCCAATTCTGGATGAAGCAGTTGCAAATGCATGTTATACACTAAATAGAGTTCTCGTTGTAAAACGCGATGGAAAGACGTGCTACGAGTTACTACAATGACGTAAACCTAACTTAGAGTTTCTCGAGCCGTTTGGCGCTCCGTGCACCCTGCTGAAGAAGACTCAGGAGGAAAAATTCAGCGAGAAGGCTGATGAAGGGATCTTTCTAGGATACAACATACAAAACAAGAGAGTTACAACAACTCAACGGGTCTAGTAGAAGTGTGGTGTAACATTGATGTCCAGAGATATACCACACACCTGCTGGAAAAGGGCCTGCTTACTTCTTCAACTATGATGGATTCTTCAAGTCCTTGAAGATACCTCTCTCCACTTCTCAGACGAGTTGGCAACCAAGATGATGTATGATGTCTTGAACACACCGTCCCAAGATTCAACACCATCTGGTTCACAAGGTCAATCATCTAACAACTCAGGGGGAGCATTTGATGATAGTGACTCTTCCTCTGATGAAGAAGCTGTGGAGACTGATCAGAACAAACATGAGGAACAGTTCCTATTCCTGCAAGTCCACAAGCATTTGATGTTGATGCTTCTGAATCTTCGGAACCTCAGACTCCAACTACCTCAGATACTGAACCAAATGTTCATAATCTGGATCTGAGGTAGTTGTTCCAAAACCCTGGATCACGCCTAAATGTCTATCATCCTTTGGATAATGTCATTGGGGATGTGAGGTCAGGAGTTCAGACCAGAAATCAACTGTACTGAGCTAACTATGCCTCGGTAATGGAAAAGGGATACCTTTACGATAGTGCATATTGTTGTTTTGTGTCTCAGTTTGAGCCAAAGTATGTTAGCGAAGCCCTAAATGATGAGGCATGGGTGAGTGCCATGCAAGAAGAACTTCTTCAGTTCAAGAAGTTGGGTGTATGGACTCTGGTGGATAGACCTAAAGGAGCTAAGGTAATTGGCACTAAATGGGTCTTGAAATGTAAGAAAGATGATCAAGGTGTGATCATCTGAAACAAGGCTCGACTTGTTGTCCAAGGATTTTGACAAGTTGAGGGCATTGATTACAATGAAGTGTTTGCACCCGTGGCAAGAATGGAAGCAATACACATCCTCCTTGCCTATGCATCTTATATGAAGATTAAAGTTTATCAACTAGATCTGATGACTGCTTTCCTTCATGGTGAAATCAGAGAGACAGTGTACATCAGTGAACCCGAGGGATTTGAGGATCCATATCATCAGGACAGAGTTTACAAACTCGACAAGGCTTTATACGGACTTCATCAAGCTCCGAGGGCCTGGTATGAGAAAATCTCAACTCATCTTGTGAAACACAATTTTCGCAGTGGAGTCATTGACTGCACATTGTTTATCAAGGAGAAAGACGGGCATTTACTACTGGTACAAATCTATGTTGATGACATAATATTCTGTTCAAAGAACGAAGAATTATGTAAAGAATTTGAAGCAGTAATGAAGGCGGAGTTTGAGATGAGTGCAATGGGAAAGATGAAATTCTTTCTCGGGTTACAGGTAGATCAGACATGAAATGGAATTTTCTTACATCAGACCAAGTATGTAGGAGATATCCTTAGTCGGTTTGACATGGAGAATGCCTCTGCAGCTGGGACTCCACTTGCTACAAACCATGATGTAGCACCCAATGAATCTGGTGATCTAGTTGATGCCACTATGTACCAGGGAATGATTGGATCTCTCATCTACCTCACTGCCTCAAGACCTGATATCATGTATGCTACATGTTTATGTTCATGATATCAGGCAAAGCCAAAGGTTAACCATCTCATTGGGGTCAAAAGGATATTTTGTTATCTCAAGGGTACACCAACACTTGGGTTGTGGTATCCTCATGATGATGACTTTGAGCTTACGGCGTATAGCGACTCAGATTACGGCTACTGCAAGATGAATTACAAGTCTACCTCACTAGGGTGTCAGTTCTTTAGGAGAAGATTAGTAACCTAGAAGTGTAAGAAGCAAACCTCGGTAGCATGTCAACTATGAAGCCGAATACATTGCTGCTGCAAGTTGTTGTTCACAATCATATGGATTCAACAGCAAATACAGGATACGGTTTGAAATTCTCTTCTACTCGTATCTTTTTGATAACTCTGCTGCAATTGCAGTCACTAAAAACCCGGTCCAACATCCAAAGACCAAACACATGGAATTAAATATCACTTTATATGTGATTGTTTTGAAAAGAACCTAATCGATGTGGTAAAAATAAACACTGATTTTCAACGCGCTGACCTCTATACAAAGGCTTTGACAAACCACGTTTTTATATCGGTTAGTGGTCAACGACGTTAAAAAGAAAAGTGAGGTCGTTCCTGAAGATGACCATGTATAGTCCGATGCGTATTGTAAATTTTCTTTTATGTTTAAAATTTGTGTTACTTCTTTGCCTATCAAAATCCTAAAAGCGCTAATCCTTTATGATTTTAGAATTTTAGGGGAGAATAGGTCAGTTAGTAACATTAACAAAAAAACAAAAAAAAGAAACAGGGAGGAGGAGAGGCTAGCTGATAAAAAGTAGATCGTATCTGTAATACCGATTCAAGAACGTTGGAAAATGATAGTACACAGGTACAAATCACTTGGGACTTTAAAAGATTGAATAAAATAAGATATGAAGTTCAAAGTATAAGTCTGTGTAGTCTGAGAAATATAAAAGGAAAGATGATAGTAAAACTAGCTACTACTAAGGTAACACAAAGAAAGTAGGCCTAGAGGTTGTTAGACCACCAATGATATGTCGGTAGATTCAACACAACAGATGATTAGACCTTATTGGTGATATCAAGAACAAACTAAGTTGTTCAACAAGCTGTGGGTTAACATCTATCCCCGGTTAACACAATCAACAAATTCCAATAAGGGGTGACGAGCAGAACAAACGCACAAAATGTGTGCGTAAGACCAAAATATGAGCAAAAGCAATCAAACTAATAACTTATGTGTTGGTGAAACTGTGCATAAAGATGAAAAATGCTCAAATAAGAAGATAGGTTATGTGCCTCTCTGCTGTGCGGTGGCACTAACTGAGGATAAGCATAACCTATATATTCTAGACTTCTTTGTTGTTTGCTGCCTCTCTACTGTGCGGTGCCACTGACCTGAGGCTTGCTTCTCTGAAAGTTCTAAGAATAGTGTCTTCTTGAAAATTACCCTAAGACTGTTCAAAAATTCCTGAGGGATGTTGATTACCATATAAGTGTGGGATCCACAAATGCCTGGTGAAATAATCAAACCTAAACCGTCACCAATCTGTGTCAAAAGTCTGTGTATGGATTTAAGAGGATCAGTATACTGAGAATCATCGTGGCTACAATTCTTGAAAGTCCAAATCAAGGTGGGATCTATTAGTACTAGTATGATTTCCTAAACTTGCTAAAGACTCTAGATGAAAAACGAGAATTGACCATCAAATTGTGTTGAGAACATGTCCCAAATGATTTGACTTGCCTGCATGATTCCAATTTGAATTGGTCCAGTTATGGTCAAAAGTAATTGAAGCTGCCTATTCCGGAACTGAATCCGTTAGATATCTATCTTAGGATTTACACCTCACACAAAAAGTCAAGACCAAGTTTAGTTTTGTATTTCAGTTTTTAGTCTTTTATTCTTATTTCAATTTTGTCAAGTTAGTTTGTTAAACATCGAACTATGCCATGGAATTCAATAGGGGATTTAATCACTCAAAAAGGGCCACGACTAAGGTGACCACAGGGATTTCAAATGTAAATGGCTCACATCTGAGGTGACAAATTGTTTTAAAAGGATCATGTCTGAGGTGATCAAAAATTTTCAAGATTAAAATGATCATGTCTGATATGATCGAGTGCTTAAAACGTGTAATCAAAAGTTAAAACGAATTAAGTGCAAAATGGTGATAAAGTCAAAACCATGAGTATGATCCAATCGCACGACTAGACCATGAGTCTAGACCAGTTGTACGATTGGAGGATACGAATAAGCCCAATCGCACGATTTACCCACACGTATGGGACATACGAGCAATTGGAGCATGAGCATGGATAAATTCACACGATTGGATGACTTAAATGAGCCAATCGCATGGATGAAGGTGACGGAATGACATAGTCCCACGACTGACTTCTAGTCGCACGACTAAAGGTAACCGACTGTGCTAGTCGCACGACTGACCTTCAGTCAAATGAATCAACTATACGACTGGGATCAGTCACATGACTCAAGGAAACCCTAGTATAAATAGAGGGGGAGTTGGTCGCAGTTACTTAGCACATCCAAATCGCCCCTAAATCACACAAAGCACCGTTACTCTGCCCGATTTTCATTTGATCATTCTAGACCATTCATTATTGCATACTGACGATTTGTAATTACTATACAGGTAACGTGCGGTGCAATCAATGAAAATGTCCTTCGATTCATAACAAATATCTACTGAATTGAACCCTAAAAAGAACCGTGACTTTGTTTAACTAAGAAACTAATTAAACTAAGTCCATTATGAAATTAAATGTTATTAGGTATTGTGTGTTCCCGTTATGAACGGGAACAATGAGCATGGATCTTAGGATTCATATTGATAAAGACAAGGACTTGAATGATTCGATGCTAGAATAATAATAATGATGATGAACATGATGAACACAATGTGTTTAATGTTTGATGTTTATTGATATATTGTTGAAATCATCATCCATGAAAGATGATGATATGATGTTGTTGGTGATGGACGTAATTCACCCTAACAAGTGGTGAATTATTCACCCTTTACAATGATAATATGTGCTAATATTTATACTAGTCTAGCAATAAAAATAACTACAATATAAACCGTAGACTAATATTTTGTTGCTATTGTTCTTCAAATCTTCAATTTTAATAATGTTGGAAATCTTCAATTTATTGAAAGGTAGAATACCCAACAGATATTTTGTCGGTCAAATGCGAGCCTAATGAGCCAAACCGCGAAGTCTAACACTAAAATTTGCTCAAAATCGAAATTTGAACGCAACATCAGTCTGTCATGCAAATGGGCAACCAGATGAACCGCTATTGCACGATTGAGATGAGCGTATGGCTAAATCGCACGACTGCCCCATGCGAAAGAGCTCAGTCGCACAACTGGTTCAATCGCATGGAATAGCATACGACTGACCCCAGTCGCATGTTCAGTCATACGAAAGAGCCCAACCGCATAACCAATTCTCAGTCGCACAGCTCATTCGCATGACAGAATATAAGATGTTTAGGTAAATGACTCAACTTGTTTCGCATTGACTTATACTAATGTTTATTGTTATTGTGTCACAGATGACGAGTCGTTGGCCAATGAGCACTAAGAGCAATATTTGTGCTCATCTAGATCTGAAATCGAGGAATGCGTTAGACTTCTCTGGAATTATTACGTTTCTATAGAGATCGAGGATCTTCCGTGTCATCTCGACTCCTTGCACTCCCTATCGCTCAGTCCAAAAGGCTTTCTGGGAAAGCACTGTGGTGGACAGATCCTCAGAGCCCCATCGTATCAGGAGCTCGATATTTGGAGAGTCGATTGAGATCAATGAGGATGATCTTCGGACAGTTCTTGAGTTTGGGGATGATGCTGACTGTCCCACCCGATTACATCTCCTTACTGTTCGAGGATTTTTCTTGCGAGCTAAGTACTCTGGGGACATCAACGTAGGGGTGCTCAACAAGAACAACCTGTGTCCCCAGTTCAAGTACCTCGCCCATGTGCTGCTGAAGTGTATAGCGTCTCGGAAGGGAGGGTTCGACGAGCTCTCAGATCAGATTCAGAACGCTTATGCAGTGTTGGTGCTGAACCACCCGTTCAGCTTCTCCAAGATGATCTTCCCCTATCTGGTGGAGAACATTGAGGGGAAAGGGAAGGAGGGGTTCTGCATGTACCCTTGATTCATCCAGATGATTATCAATCAGAAACTACCGTCTCTGCCTAAAGAAAAGGAGGACGTTGTAGTTCTTGAGGTGATGGACGACACCACACTGGGTCGTATGAAGGTTATAGGGGGGAGTAGGTAAAGCCCCGAGTAAGGAGATTGTTCTGGCATCTGGCCCGGGAGGATTACATTGCGACGGCGAGGCGTAAATAGCGCCACACGGACAGTGATTCTGATGATGAGCAACTGGTGCTCCCGGATGATGATTCAGATGACGACGACAGCGGTGACGGTGGAGAAGCAGGGCCCACTCAACCGAGGGCCCCCACTGCTGATATAGCATCTCCAAAACCCACCCACAGGGAGACAGAGACTACAGAGTTCCATCAGGACTTCCAACCTAATGAGGAGGAGGAGTCGGACAAGGAGCCTCTGACTCGAACGGTGGGCAGCAAGGTTGTTGCCACCGAGTGAGGGCTCCGGGCGGTTGGTGAACGCCCTGGCGGATCAGGACTCCTTGACATTGATCCTACTTATGCTCCCGATCAGCCAAGTAGTGTTCCAGGGGGAGCATCCACCTCGAAGGGATCGAGGAAGAAGAAGAGGAGAACAATCTTCATAACCACCACCACTACTACTACCACTACCACCACTCCACCTAGTACCGTCACTCCACCTACATCCACTCATCCACCTACTACCACCACTACTGCTATCCCATCTACCACACCCACTCCACCACCACCTTCATCTATATTACCCCCAATTATCACCACTGCCACTACCACTACCACCACCACTACCACCAGCCACCATGCCAGACCATCGTCATTCCCTTCCTACCCATCTGGATCCACTCTACCTCCTAGTGGGGTAGAGGAACAACTCTCAGCACTTAATCGTATGGTGCTGAAGCTATTGGTTGCTGATGACAAGAAGACTGCTCAGATTCGACAGCTAGTAGACCTTACTGCTGCTCAATCTATGCAGATATCTCAACAGGCACAACAGATAGAGTAGCAAGCCCAGCTGATGAATCCACAACACGTAGAGATGTCCCAACTCCAGAGCATCACGTTCAGGCAGCTAAAAGGATAGAGGAGTTGGAGACCACCAACAAGACCATCATGCTGCGGCTCAAGGGATCAAAGGAAGAGCCCTTAAAGATCAAGGAAGGAGATGGAGATGATGGTGATGATGACAGTGATGATGATGATGATGATGGTGATGACATTGAGGATGATACAGATGCTGGTGATGATGCTGATGATGTTAATAATGACGATGAGGATGCATTTGTTGCGGGTGCCACATCTGCAGGTGAAAGGAGGAGTAAAAGGTCTCTAGACCAAGGTGCCTCCACATCCGCCCCGACAGTAGAGGAGCATATGATCCATGACAAGAGTAATACTTAGCTGCTTTTGTTATTTAAATCATATGTATTTGAATTTTGTATCTTATTAATGTAATGAATGTTTATATTTAATGTTGGTATTTCTGTCTTGATTATTCACTAATGGTTATTATGTTACATCTATAAATCAAGCAGATCCAAACTTTCAAAGGGATGAACATTATGTTGCTCCCCTCCAACATATCAAGACTCAGCTCACGATGATTCTTGATCTGCAGGGTATCGTTAGGAGATCGGTTATGTACACTCTGAAGAAGGAGAGATCATTCACAATCTCACTGACGAGCAAATTGCTAAAATGTTCAAGCTAAATCCTGATGAGATTGTCAAGGATGCTCCAACAGTCCAAGTTAAAAGTGATGATGAGGTCAATGACGTTGATGAGATCGAGATAGAAGATGACACAGACCAACACTATCCAGAGTACACTGACATTGAAGGTAATGTCGTTCCCAATCTGGGCGACAACCTAGTCAGTGAAACTTTTGAAACTCTGGATAGAATGGAAGAAGAGTCTGACAAGACTGAAGATAAGGCCCAAGCCTCGGATGCAGAAGTTAATATCAGAAAGGCTAAGTGGGCTGCGTGTTTTGAAGAGATAAGAACCCAACGTAGTGATTCAAAGTCGACTGTTTACACCAAGCCGTACAAAGTGAAGAAACATCATAAGGTGTCACACAAAATCATCGTGTGGGCATATTTCGAAGATCTTAATGTTTATGCTGTTAAACGTGAGAAAGGGATCGAGTACTTCAGGTCTCCTCATGACCTGAAGACTCTTCTTGGATTTGAGCTGAACCAGTTAGCTAAGCTGAAATTGCTAAACGCTGATCCACGCAATATGTCTGGATGGTTTGAAGCAGCTCTTAAAAAGAGTACCACACCAAATGGGTCAACTTTAAACCTTAATAGCCAACGAGGTATTTCAGATGGTCTGAGGTTGATCTCGTTACTGGAAAACCGAAGATAGTGCTAAAGTGGAGTCCACCGTGAAGAATGTCAAAGATCCCTCTACGGGAGATGCCATAGGACTTCACTCCACACTTCAAATAGTGGTACTATGATTGGAGGACAGGAGAAGCAGTCATAGTCCTGAACAAGAATGGTGTTATGGAAACCATCAGGGTGTTTGACCCTATGTGGCTTACAAACTTGTCTGTAGATGATGTATATACATTGTACAAGTGGCCACTGTTCTATGACTCTCAAGATATTGTACAAGCTCTGTAATTCCAGAACATGATACGACTCTGCTTTGCTTTTGAGATACACATAGGCGTCACAAGAGAAGAGAAGTACAAGAAGTATGAAGAGGTTATGAAGATGGTAAGACATTAGATGGAACTAGGTCCAAGGGGGAGTTTGTAAGTACATGTGTCCCTAGTTTCTGAACTTAATGTAATATGACTTTAATGTCTTACACTTATGTAATGTTTGGGTACTTAATGAAATGTACATGTTTGTTGTGATATAATGTTTAATATTTCATTAATGAGTTGTGTAACGCATATTGAATTGATTATATAGGTTTGTGGGTGTTTCAACTAGTATAAATAATGTAATAATATTGAATATGTTCAAACTTAGTAGATGAGTTCTCATGCGTCCGAATGGACCGTGCGCCCCAACAGGGGTCATGCATCCGAATGGCCATGCGACTAAGTGTCCATGCACCTAAATAGTCCATACGCCTGAACAACTTCATGCAAATGACTCAATCACACGATTGAACACTCAGTCGTGCGAATGGATCAACCGCATGGCTCAATCGCATGACTGAACCATGCTAATGGTTTAGTCGCCTAAATGAGAAACCTAAACCTATAAATACCACCTAATTCATGGAAGAACGTAAGCATTAAACACTCTTCGACTCCAGACGTACCCTAGCCGTCCAGAGACCTCTAAGATCATACTCCAAGTTCATAGATCGTAGTAGATCGATTCCTAATCGACTTTAACGTTAGATTCAATTACATAATTGTTTCTACATGCGGTCTCACTGATTGGATCGCCAATCAAATAGGATTCCGCACTATTTGATTCGGTTTAAACATTAATCAGTTAGTACATCGTCCAGTACATGATCCCTAACAACTATGCAGGCGCATGGCCTTTTAGGTGCATGGGCTATTTGGGTGCATGGACCAAAACATAGTCTTTTTGGGAAAATTCTAGGCTCATGGGCACTATGCAGGCGCATGAGTGCTCGGGCGCATGGACACGTAGTCAAATTTAACCTAATTCTAGGCGCATGGGAACTATTAGGGCGCATGGGTTTTCAGGCATTCGGGGAACACTTAGATGTTTGGATAGTTAGGCGCATGTGCCACTATTCATGCGTATGGATAACTAACATCTACAATTCAACTTAATTCAGTCCCCAATTCCAACATCTATCATGTTCTAAGTCACGAAAAATAATATACATAACAAGGAATATAACCAAAAACATAACCATACATTGCATTATCATACACCACACATACCATATCCTCCAATATCATAAAGTCATCTTATATCACCCCCGGGAACATCCCAAGTCAAAGCCTAAAGCTTCACTTTTCCCCAAATTTTCAGAAAATAATCTTAGGCATTAGGCGCATGAGCACTATGCAGACGCATGGCCTTTTAGACGCATGAAAACACTTAGGCCAATGGGAAACTTTCAGGTGCATGGGCATATTTGGGTGCATGGCCCAACACTTAGGCTTTCTAGGCAAATTTCTAGGCGCATGGGCACTATGCAGGCGCATAGTGCTCGGGCGCATGGAGACTTAGTCAAATTCAGACTAATTCTAGGCGCATGGGTTTTCAGGCATTTGCGGAACATTTATGTGTCTAGGCAGTTAGGTGCATGGGCCACTGTTCAGGTGCTTGGATAACTAAAATCTACAATTCAACTTAATCCAGTCCCTAATTCCAACATCTATCATGTTCTAAGCCTAGAACCAACATTGTAAGCCATATAAACACATTAATAACATGATCATAACATCAAATGCCTCCAAATCACACCCCACCCGTAATCACACACACACATGAACATATGGTAGGATTACCCATTTAAATAAAAACGTTCACACATGCATTGCCAGTCCCAAAATCAGTTAAAATCTTGTAAAATGGGGGTTCTAGAACTCACCTTAGCAACCTTCGAGTATGACTTCCTTCAAACTTGTTTGCTATGAGCTCAAACACCTAAAACCTACCAAATCACAGACAAACGATCACATAAACACATATAATCATGCAACCGAGGCCAAAATCCAACAAGAACACCTCAAAACACAGAATACTTACCTTGAATTCAGCCTTCTTATTCACCTTCTCTCTAAAACTAGAGCTTTCTTTGCTTTCTCTTTCTAGAACCATAGACCATTAGTGTGCAGGGTGTAATGGGCGGGCATAACACCTTTTGTACAAAATATATAAAATTTTGTACCTTTTACACTTTTAGCCCCTTAACTTGGGATTTATTGCACTTCCTTATTTTTGCACTTCCTTCTTTTTGCACTTTTATTCTTCCTTTCCTTCTAAATTTCCGGGTGTTACAAGTCCACCCCCTATGTAGGTTTCATCCTTGAAACCTATTATCCCTCAAACATATGTGGGTCATTTTGCCTCATTTCTTCTCTAGTCTCCCACTTAGACTCAGATCCTTCCTGTGCTTCCACCATACATGCACTAGGGGAACACTTTATTTTGTAACCTCTTCTCTTTACGATCAATGATTGCCTCTGGTTGCTCCAAATAATTGAGTCGTTCATCCACTACAATATCCCCCAGTGGTACGACCATATCTTCATCGACTAAGCACTTCCGCAGATGAGAAACATAGGATGTTGGGTGAATTCCATTTAACGTATCGGGTAACTCCAACATATAGGCCACCACTCCTACTCGAGCAATGATTCGGAAAGGCCCTATGTACATCGGACTTAATTTGCCTCGCTTTCTGAACCGAATGATGCCCTTCCATGGTGAGGCCTTCAACATAACTCTATCACTCACCTGGAACTCAATCGGTCTACGTCTTGTGTCGGCATACGAATTCTGCCTATCCTTGGCTGCCTTCTTAAAGGCTTTGATCTTTTCAAGCTTCTCGGTCATCGCCTCGATCACCTCGATACTTCCTGACTCCTTCTAACCATCACCCCAAAAAAACGTGTGTCCTACATCTCCTACCATATAGAATCTCATAAGGGGCCATACCAATGCTGGCATGACAACTATTATTGTATGAGAATTCAGCTAACGGTAAGTGGTCATCCCAACTTCCTCCAAAATCAATGACGCATGCCCGAAGAATATCTTTTAGCGTCTGTATAGTTCTTTCAGATTGACCATCCGTTTGAGGATGGTAAGCCATGCTAATGTGTAACCTCATCCCCATTGCATCGTGGAATTTCTTCCAAAACTTGGATGTAAACTGAGTGTCATGATCAAACACAATTGACACCGGTACACCACAATGAGCTACAATCTTCTTGATGTATAGATCCGCGAGTCTCTCGGAGGAATACGTCTCTCGGATCGGTAGGAAGTGAGCACTCTTCGTCAAACTATCAACTATCACCCATATGGCATCATACCCTATCGCGGTATGCAGTAACTTTGTAATAAAGTCCATGGTGATATGCTCCCACTTCCACTCGGGTATATCCAAAGGTTGGATCTTCCCATACGGCTTCTGATGCTCAGCCTTCACTTGCAAGCAAGTAAGGCACTTACTCACATAATCTGCTATGTCGCGCTTCATACACAGCCACCAATAATCTTTCTTTATATCCATATACATCTTAGTAGCACCAGGATGAATGGAGGATAGAGTTTTTGAGCTTCTTCCATGATCTTTCCATATGTTCCCCATAACATGGTCCACATCCTTCCAAATCGACTTCTAATACCAAGAGTGTTTTCACCCAACTCCGCAACTGTACCTCCCATCCTTTTGGAGTTAAGATGATCCTCTTTTAACATTCATCTTGAAACTCCTTGGCCTGCTTCATCACGTCGAAGGTCATAACTAACTAATAAGCCTTCACTTGAATTGGTTCAGGCCTCCCCTTTTGCTAAGGCATCCGCCAATACGTGGCCTTGCCCGGTGGTAATGGATCTTGAATCATGATCTTTGTGAGTTCCAACCATCGCCTCTGCCACATATTCAAATCTTTCTACATGAAGAAGTACTTCAAGCTCTTGTGGTCCGTGAAGATTGTGCACAATTCGTCCCATACAGTAGTGCCTCCAAATCTTTAATTCAAAGACCACAAATGCTATCTCCAAATCAGATAGATAGTTAACCTCATGAACTTTTAACTGTGGGGATGCATAGGCTATAACCTTTCCTCCTGCATCAACATGCAACCAACCCCAGTAAGAAGCATCTGAAAAGACCACTAAGTCCTTGCTTCCTTTGAGTAATGATAAAAATGGAGCATCAGTCACCTTGCCTTCTATTCATCAAAAGCCTTCTTGATAGGATCATGATCACCACGTTTGATGTATTAGGATACAAAGCAGCGGAATACAAACTAGAATTAGACAAATTGTAGCAAGCAATTGATACTTGTAAGCATTAAGATCGCATACGGTTATAGGAGAGAATAATATATTTCTGATTTCTAGGAATGTTTATAGATGTAGAATATTTCTAATCAATCATTCATTCCATTCATTCTCTCATTCATCCCGATTACAATAGGTTGTCACTCCTTTTATAGAGTGCAACAATCACTGCTGTTATCACGGAAAGTGACACTGGCAGATCCAATACAAAATAACTAATTCTTAACAAACTACTGAAATGTTCACACTACTGAGAACATATCAGCATGTTAAGTACAAAATATAAAACTACTGAAACTACAACGACTGAAGAACAAGCTCTTCAGTCGTTTTACAAAACTACTGAAACATAAAAATATAAAACTACTGATATCACAACTACTGAAAAGTACTCTTCAGCATTGTGACAAACTACTGAAGAAGTACTCTTCAGCAGTTGTGACAAACTACTGAGGCTTCAGTACTTGATCTTCAGACTTTGACCTTCAGGTTTTCATCAGCTGATGACTTCAGTAGATATCATCAGCTGATGTCTTCAGTCTTTGTCTTCAGACCTTGTACATCAGTTGTTGATCTTCAGCACTTGTAACTCTTCAGCTGTTGTACTTCAGTACTTTGGTCTTTCAGCTTCAGCACTTGTGTTCTTCAGCTGTTGTACTTCAGCACTTTGGTTCTTCAGCTGTTAAGGTCTTCAGCACTTGATCTTCAGCTGTTGAAGTCTTCAGCACTTGTCAAACTACTGATGAGGCTTTCAGCAGTTGTTGTGATACCATGTGGGACTTAGAGGTTTTCTGATCTTGGCTCATTGGTTCTTTTGGTCCAACAAACTCCCCCTGAACCAATGCAGCCAAAACCTCTAACTTATTTATTCCCCACTTATTGATGGCAATGTTGGTCTTTTTCCTTCTTGATCAGTAGAGAAGATGACCCATGTAAGCTCCGGCCTGGGAAGAAATCTCAAATATTTGTTTGGCAGAGTATGAATGGGAACTCTGTTTTGGGGAACTGGACACAGAGTTGTTATCCCATTCATGAGATTTACTTCCCCATAATGAGTTGTATGACTCACGAACATAGGCCTCAAGGAGAACAACTTGTTCCTCCTGAGAGAGTTCTTCTGCTCCTCCTTCGAAGAAGAACTCTGACCATAGTACTCTGATAAGTACTTCATGGTCCTGCCATTTTTCAGCTCCACCGTAGTTACCTCCCTATATACAAATTCATCAGGATGGTTGCCTTCAAGGAGTAACTGGAGCTCATTCTTTTGGATGTCTTCAAGCTTTTTATATAACAACCCCTCTTAATCATCTTGTTTTCTAGTAAGCTTGAGGGGTCTTCTTTGCTTGGTGAGCTTTCTTGAATTCATCAATGATTTCCCAAGGTGAGACTACAACGGCCAACATGATGGTAGATTCTATTGTTTTTCGTACCTGGCCGTTGTATCTGTGTGGGATAGTTCTTTTATGGATTCTAGAACTCACCCTGGGGTCTGGCCATACTCTCACTCTCTCCTTCTGATACTGAAAGGTGTGCCTGAGAGTGTACAGCCTTTGAGCATGCCCTTTCATGGCTTGAATAGATGATGACTGAGGAAATTCCTTGTCAACCATCTTCAACAGTTGCTCATCGTGCTGTTTCTGCTGTTCTTCTTCTTCTATCTTGACTCTGACCATTTCCCTTTGAGAGTCAGGTGTGATCATGGGTTGACTTCGGGGTTTTGGTAGCTTCAGAACAGCAGAGAGTGGCAGACTATCATCTTCATCCTCTTCTTCTTCTTCTTCTTCTTCTTCCATCCTCAGCACCCTTCTCCTCCTTCTGGGTACATCACTGGATGATGGTTGGGTTGGTGAAGGAATTGGTTTTGAAGAATGAGGATGTTTGGATTTTGGCTTAGAGGTTGGTTGGGAGATTTGAGGGATAAGATCTGTTTGAGTGGTTGGAAGGGATGAAGGTTGATCTAGCATCCTTGTAGTTAGTTTCGCCTTTGTGAGTTTAGCCATCTCTAACCTTTTACCAGCCCCAGCCTCATCAAGGGCTTCCACAATAATCCCTTTGTTGAATTGCTCAGACAGACAGATTCTGGTGGCTATAGCCAGAATGCTGTCCCTGGTCCATGCGCGGATCTCCATTAATGATCTTCCCAAGTATTTTGCAATAAAGCGGATCATTATTTCCAATCTCTCTTTCTCAAGAGCATCATACCCTGCCCATCGGTTTGTATCTCTTGTACTTCTAACCTTCTGATCTCACTATCCAGTGTGGCTGTGTCAACCCCTGCCTGAAGAGTTGTTCAATTATTTTATCCATGGATCGGCTGTGTGTGGTGTCAGCTTCTTTGACCAGCTCCTCCAAGGATTTGTCTTCAGCAGTGTGATCATCAACACTTCTCTTTCGCTTGTAAGTGAGCAGAGGTTGCTTTTCTGTTTCCTCCTTTTGGGCTTGCATCACTTCCTTTTCCTCGGATCTTTTCCTCTTCCTTTCTTTCACTGCAGTACTCTCCCCCTTTTTGGTTGCATTGGAGGAAGGGGTTTGTACCGCAGAAAGAGTCTTTTGGACAGCAGCATCAACCAAGGGCTGTAATGTTAAGAAAGCCTCTCATCAAGGCTTTGATCACTATATCAGTGATTATGGGTGTGATGAGAGGGAGGGAATTTTGAGTACAGCACCTATTTGCTCAGGAGGGTTCTGTTCCTGAGAAGTAGGGCTGAAGCAGAGGCAGGTGGTTGATTTTGGGGTGGCTCGTGTTTGGGAAACCTTCAAGGGAGGTGCCATCTGTGGGTGTATTATGGTGGCAGATGGACTTGCATCCTGAGACATCTTGGCCAGCAGCTCTTTGAGTCTGCTAACCTCATCCTCTAGAATGGTGTTTTGAGCACTACATCATAGAAGAAGCTCAGGTCATCATCAGTTGATACTGAATCACCTGACCTCCTGCAGAGCCAGGATGACATGCCTTGAGTGTAGATCCATTAGCATGTGCCCCTTGTTCTCGGTTCTGGGGACTTCCAGCCTCAGGACTATGTCCTTCATCAGCTGTTGCCACTAGGGAGGTCTTAGAGATGTTACCAACTGCACCTCTGTCTTTGCTGAGTCAGAGACAGGGCAGCCTCACCAGAAGTTCGCACCTCCTCCTTATCTACACTAGAAGATGGAACATGATACCCCTGTGCTGTGGGTTGACAAAGCATTGTGATCCTCCCCCTCAGGTGTTGAGGTTATCCCAGTAGTAAGTGGTGTCTGGGTGGGGGTGAGGAATGCAACTGTGTCAGCACCTTTGCAACAATTATTGTAGGGCTTTGAGGGGCGGTTGCATCAGGAGAGGGTGGGAAGCAGTGTGCACCCGGACAAGTGGTGCTCTTCAATGGTAATCCCCTCAAGTGAGGAGGATCCAACAGTGTGGCTTCCCTTTGTGGTGGTTGCTTCAGGTTCCTTTTGAGAGGAAACCTGAGCGGCTTCAGTTGGTGGAGTCATAGTCTCTACTAGGGGGGTTAGGTCCAGTAGAGATAACCTGCATTGTTGCAGCAGGAGCATCCACAGGGACTCAACTCCCTGAGTAGCTTTCTTAGGCTTCTTCTTGGTGGGTTTGGAGGGGACTTTGATGTGGAAGTGGAGGCTGTGGGTTCCAGCTGCGTGGGTTTGCGCAGCTTGGCAGCCTGTTTGAGAGTTTGGTCAGTGTTGTGTCGGGAGTATACTCCGGCAAACAGCCAAAGCAGGGACTCCCAGACCAACTAGTCCCTCAGCAGAAAGCTGATTCTCTATATGGCCATTATAAACCGAGGATATAGTATCCAACGGTTAGAAGTGGTTTTGTGGCCATATCCTTGATTTCAAGAAAAATTATTTCAGAAAAGTTTAATGGTTCTTGTTCAAGGATAGAAAACAGTACCTGTTGCCATCTGGAAGACATTTGATCCCAAGAGGAAGTCTTCGGGGCCAGGCAAACATTTACCATATGAAAATTCATCGTTCAGCATCTGGAAGTGTTCTTCAGGATGTTGAAGCACTAAGATCACCCTGATATCCATGTTGTCCAAATGAAGATCAAGTTGGCGCTTAGGATATCCACAGGGTAGGCAGCATCATCTAACAGTAATATCTGACGGATGGTAGCAGTAGAGATGACCACCTTATGGAGTTGATGGTTGAATGAATAGATTTTCCATTAACGGTCGCATCGTCCAAAACTTATGTAGTGAATCGGCATAAGGATTGGATTTAAGAGGAAAGCCGTTTTCAGTGGGGATTGGACCATAAGATCTATAGCATTATCAAATTTGGTCCGAAGGGCGATTTGGTGAGGTACGCGACACAGTTGTGTCGAGGCTTGAGTTGCATGGTCGCCATTAATGAAGGTGAAAAGTTTTCAGAGCTTTTGAAATTTTAGGTCGTGAAGGAATGAAAACTCTGAAAGAGGGATCAGGTATAATAGGTACGGTTATGAAACGACTAAGGTTTTGGTGTTAGTCATCGTAGTTGAAACTACTGATGACTTGGTATTACTTTCAGAGGTTTGAAACGACTGATGGTATTGTGTGGTCAGCAGTTATAAACACTGAAACTGGTGTTTACAATCAGACGTGAAACAACTGAAGTCTCTGATTTAGGCATCAGTAGTTTTAAAAACTACTGAAGACAAGTTGGACTTCAGATGTTGAAACAACTGAGGACTTGGTTTAGTCATCAGTAGTTGAAACTACTGAAGACAGTGGTTTTGTCATCATTGTTGTAACAACTGAAGACTTGGTATTAGTCATCAGTAGTTTAAAACTACTGAAGACATGGTTTTGCTTCAGTTGTTTATAATGAAACAGCAGTTTGTGAACTACTGAAAGAGAGTACTCTTCAGTAGTTGTCGTCAATTCTTAGCTTTTCAGCTGTTTCACACTGTCCTCAACACTTCTCATCACCTTTTTGGCTGATTTCAGTTGTTTCATAGGACATCAGTACTTATCTGTTTTTACTGATTGCAGTAGTTGTAACTGCATCAGTAGTTGTAACTACATCAGTAGTTTAGAACAGATGAAGTACTTCAGTACTTGTGAGACATTTAGCCTTCAGTAGTTATAAAAACTACTGAGGTTAAAAGAGCTCACCAGTACTTATATGTGACATAGTACTCATGATCATCAGTATGAATTACTAAGATCATCAGTAGTTGTCACTTATTCTAGCTGCAGCATACCAGCCTTAACACCAGGTTTTGGAAAGTTGAACTATCCAAAGCTTAGTAAAAATGTCTGCAAGCTCATCAGCACTAGGCACAAACTTAGGATCAATCAGACCTTTTTCAAAACAATCCCTTATAAAATGATGTCTGATCTCTATATGTTTGGTCCTAGAGTGCTGGACTGGATTTTTGACAATACAAAGAGCTGAAGCACTATCCATTAAAAGTGGAGTCTTAGTCTCTGTAATGCCATAATCCAAAAGTTGGTTTTGAAGCCAGAGTACCTGAGATGTACAGCTTGCAGCAGCAATGTACTCTGCTTCAGCAGTGGATGTAGCAACTGAGGTCTGTTTCTTGCTCTGCCAAGAAATCAAGCAGTTGCCTAGGAATTGACATCCACCAGAAGTTGATTTCCTGGTCAACTTACACCCTGCATAGTCACTGTCAGAAAAAGCAACTATTTACCAGAATGTCCGTAGAATACCATAAACCTAGAGATGGAGTGCCTTGCAGATATCTAAAGATCCTCTTGACTGCAATCAGATGAGACTCTTTAGGTGCAGCCTGAAATCTAGCACAAACACATGTAGCAAACATAATATCTGGTCTAGAAGCTGTTAAATACATCAAGGACCCAATCATACATCTGTAAAGTGTTTCATCAACCACTTTACCTTTCTGATCTGAGTCCAGTTGTGTGGTGCTGCTCATGGGAGTAGAACAGGGCTTACAGTTTTGTAAATCAAACTTTTGCAAAAGATCTTTTGTATATTTGGACTGATGAATAAATTCCATCAGCCTTTTGTTTGATTTGCAACCCCAGAAAGAACTGTAATTCTCCCATGGCACTCATTTCAAACTTCTGTTGCATCAACTTTGTAAAGGCATCACACAACTTTGGATCAGAGGATGCAAAAATGATATCATCTACATAAATTTGAACAAGTAGATTATGCTGCCCAGCTTTCTTAATGAATAAAGTCTTGTCTATGAGCCTCTAGTGAATTGTTTTCCAGAAGAAAGTTTGATAATGTCTCATACCAGGCTCTGGGAGCTTGTTTTAACCCATAAAGAGCTTTATCAAGCTTATACACCCAATTAGGATGTTTATTGTCCTCAAAGCCTGGAGGTTGACATACATAAACCTCTTCTTTAACTTTTCCATACAAAAATGCACTTTTGACATCCATTGAAAGACTTTAAGGTTTTGATAAGCAGCATAAGCTAAAAACAATCGAATTGCTTCCAGTCTGGCTACAGGGGCAAAGGTTTCATCATAATCAATACCTTCTTCTTGTGCAAACCCCTGAACAACCAGTCTGGCCTTGTTCTTAACAATAAGCCCATTTTCATCAGTTTTGTTCCTAAACACCCATTTAGTGCCTATTGCACACTTACCTGGAGGTAGAGGAACCAGTTCCCACACTTGCTGTTTCTTGAACTGAAGAAGCTCAAGCTGCATGGCATCAACCATCCATTGTCCTTTAAGCAATGTGATAATTCTTTGGCTCTTGCTGACTGATGAAGAGAGCATAGAAGCAGAAATTTGACAATTGACTTCTTGTTGATACTCCAGCAGTGATATCACCAATGATTTGAGACATAGGGTGATTCTTCAGATCTTGATACACAATGAGATCTGTGCAAGTGTTTGTAGCCGTTCAGCAGCAACAGATGGTGATGGTGAATCATTTCCTTGAAACCAATCAGTGGATGGTAATTCAAAGGAAGTTGATTCGAAGAAATCTCATCAGCATTTGTTGTGGATGGTGCTACTGGCGCTACAGGAACATCAGGTCTAGCTGAGTCAGGCAGCTGATCACTAAACCTGAAGAGGTGAGTACTGCAATCATCATCATCATCAGCAGTACCACCAGGTGGTGAACTGTTGACAGGAGCAACAGCAGGAGTTTGATAAGGAACATATTGCAGTATGTCCAAATCAAATAACTCCACAGGACTTTGTGGAATCTTGTCCTTTGGAGATTCATTAAACTTAACATGTAGAGTTTCTTCAACCATCTTTGTTCTGCAGTTGAAGACTCTGTATGCCTTGCAAGTAGATGAATAACCAACAAAGTATCCTGCATCCACCTTAGGATCAAATTTGTGGAGTTGATCCTTTGTGTTGAGAATAAAACAGGGACACCCAAATGCTTTGAAAATGAAATCAGAGGAGCCAAATGATGGAGAACTTCATATGGAGTCTTCATCAACCTCTGATTTACTAAAACTCTATTTTGCACATAACATGTGTTGACAGCTTCAGCCCAAAGGTCAATGGCAAACCTGAGTCAGCAGCAGGACCTTGCAGCTTCAATGAGGGTCCTGTTCTTTCTCTCCACTACTCCATTTTGTTCTGGAGTCCTTGGAATGCTGAACTGCCTTTTGATTCCCTTTGAAAGATAGAAGTCATCAAGTGTATGATTTCTGAACTCAGTTCCATTATCACTCCTAATACACTTGACTGGAAGGGAATACTGCTGCTTTCAATGTACAGCACAAAGTGGATAATCTTCTGAGTAGCCTCATCCTTTGAATGTAGAAAGAAAGTCCATACAAATCTGGAGTAATCATCCACAATTACCAGACAGTATTTCTTCTTTGCCATGCTCATTACTCTCACAGACCAAATAGATCCATATGCAGTAATTGCAAGCAGGCAGTGGACTTGGACACTTCAATAGGAGGGAATGAGACTTGTGCTGTTTTCCTTTTAAACAAGCAGTGCAGGTTTCATCACAGTGGAACTCCTTTATTGGTAAGCCTCTGACTAAACTATTGTGGCTAAGCTGATTCATGTTTTTGAGATTAACATGACCAAGCCTCCTGTGCCACAGTTTAGATTCTTGAGAAGAGGCTTTGGAAAATAGGCAAGGATTGCCTTTGAGATCTATCTTCTTAGAGAGATCTAAGGCATACACTCTTCCTGTCCTGTTGGCTTTCAGGAGAGTGTGATCATCCAACACCTTGTCAATCAAGTGCAAAACTTTGGATGACAGAATCCTACAGTTTTGACTTGTGAAAAGGGCAACATGGCCTTTATCACACATTTGACTGACACTCAAGAGGTTGTACTTGAGATTTTCCACATGATTAACATCATCAAATTTGATTTCTCCATTGGAGACAAAGCCCTTACCGATGATGTACCCCTAGCATCATTGCCAAAAGAGACAAATCCCTTCTTTCCTTGAGAGTAGTCATGAAGAAGAGAGATGTTCCCAGTCATGTGCATAGATCCCCCACTGTCTACATACCAGATGCTACTTTGGCATGTTGAAGAACCCTGCAATAATAAACAATCAGTTAGTTTTAGAGACCCAAACCTTTTTGGTTTTGGGCCTGGTCTCATCAATAGATGGTAAACTAACATGTTTATTTGTAACAACAGCCTGAGAAGAAGAAGATGGTGTAGAAGAGGAGTCCTTTGGCTTGGACCTCCTTTTCTGTGGTTTCAACATAGGAGAATCTAGTTGGTTAACTCTACCCAACAGATGTTGTACCATCATCACCAGCTGTGTCTGATTTTGTGATAAAGCTTTCAGCTCATCAGACACATTGCTAGTGGAGTTAGATAAGGTCCTATGTTGCACCTTCTTTCTTTGAGCACCCTCAGCTGTCACCTGTTTAACTCCTTCCTTTTTGGATTTCTTTAAGGACTTAAGGGTTACAGGATTTGATGTTGCTGATACAAATGTGGTCTCAAACTCAGTTTTCATTTTTACCATTTTCTCATTAATTTCTTCTTTTTGTTTGAGTTTGGAACCTCTTTTGTACCAACAATCATCTGTAAGATGATTGAACAAACCACATACTTCACATGGTTTCTTCTTCATCTTAGGTTGATCATCAACTAAAGATGGTGAAGCACAGAAGACTTGTTCTTCAATGCTTTGGAAGCATTGGTTGCTTTCTTGACTACCTCTTTAGTAGTCTTCAAACTCTTTCTACTGCCAGTTTTCTTCTCTTCAGTACTGACAGCAGTTGAAGTTTGAACTTCAGGTGTTAAATCCTGCTCTCCAGTCCTTTCAGGACCTTCAGGATTAACTCCTGAGTTGATCAACCTATTGATCATGTGAATGTCAGCATTTGAACCATCAACATCAGCTGATAGGTTCAAAGAGGGCTTGATGCTGACTGCTACTTCTGATTGTGCTGTATCAGAAGGTAGATCACATGATGTGATGGATTGGTTATCACTCTCACCATCAGATTCTACCTCTGCTCTTGGGGTAAAATCTGTAGGTGGAGCAGTGTGATTGTAACCAATTCCAAACTTCACATTTGAAGCAGATTGCTTACTAAGAGCATTTCAAAACCTTTGCATGATTGTACCCATCTATCACACTCGACCTGGGTAACTGCAAGGGTTTCTTTGAGATCTTTGTACTTCTCTAGAAGTACATCTTCTCTAGCCTTATCATCAATTATTTGGCAATTCAGTTTATAAACCTCATCATTTTTATCTTTGAGCACAACTCAAACTCAGCTTTGTTTTTGGAAATTATTTGTTCTAGCTCAATGTTCTTATTAATTAAAGCTACATTTGCTTCTCTAATGGGCAAATGCTGCTATGCATGGTTCAGAACATAATTTGGCTTTTGCCTCAGAGGATACCTGTGATACCTGAGGTGTAGAGGCATTGGAAAATGAAGTATCAGCAGACTCCAAAGCCATAAGAGCTAGATTCCCAAAGGACTGTCACCACCATGTTGACCAGCACCTGAGAACAGTTGATCATGACCAGACAAGTCATCTGGTAACTGCTCCAGTCAACAACTCCTGGGGTGAAGAAGCTGTGTTGTTGAGATTGAGGTTGTTGATGAGATAGGGAAGGCTGAGGTTCTGGTAATGCATGAGGTTGTGGTGTCATAGGAACTTGAACTTGATTTGACTGTGGCATGTAATAACAGGGTACTGATATGGCATTTGACCCTGAGGAACAAAATATGCCGGAGATTGTTGTTGAGGATGATGACTAGAGGTGACAGGATGTTGCCCTCTGTGTTGTTGACTATTGCCAGGAAAAGTCACAAAGGGTGCAGTAGAGTTAGATCCAGTTGATCTACACTCTCTTGCAAAGTGTCCAAGCCTTTGGCATTTGTGACACCTCAACTTGCTCTTGTCAAAACCAACTTTGGTTTTGCCAGAGAGTCCTGGAAATTTCTTCCAGTTCTTTTGTAGAACTTCTGAGATCTGATATTTATCAAGGCCATTTGGCTCAAAATATCCATCTCTTCTAAGTCATCATCAGCAATCCCCTTGAGATCATCCATAATGAAACATAAATTGTCATTATTACACCCAGTAAACTGACCATCAACACTTACAAATGCAGAATCAGAAGTGCTTGAAGAGAAATTATATGCTCATCATACTGGCATTCAGATGAAGCATATTCTGACTCATGACCCACCAAGGCAGTGTTGCCTTGTATAAAGTCTTCAGTGAGCTTTCCAGATGAAGACAGCTTTCTCTTCTGTTCTATCTCTCTCTCAAAAGTGAGCAATTTCCATGGAGTTGGGTGAGAGATAGTTTGTCCAAACTTGCACTGGAGCGTAGGACAATAGTATATGTGTCCCATCTCTCAGGCAGTGATCTGAGAAATCTGTTATTCATCTGAATATTGGTGTATTCAAGTTTGACCATTTTTAGTTCAGAGATCAAACAAAACCGCTCATATTGTTGAGTCAGTGTCTCACCCTTTCTATGAGAGAATGTCTCATATTGTTGGGCAAGAATTCTCTATTATTTGCCAAGACCTCATCTGTTCCTCCAATTGTTCTTTCAAAGCAATCCAGAGGTCATGGGCAGTTTCATGATGCATTAGCCCAGAATAGATTTCATTGGGCAATGCCATGGCCAGAATTCCATGGCTTTTGCATCAATCTCAAGCAACTTCTTATCCTCATCTGAGTATTGCTCCCTCCTCTTCGGAACCATTTGATTGGTTTCCGGGTTATTCACCATAGGCTTGTGTGACCATGTACCACTGATGTCCAACACCCTGCGCTGTTAACAGACAGGTGATGGAGCATACGTCTTTGCCATATGTTATACTCATTCCTAACCAGCATAGGAGGCTTGGTTGAGGAACCAGTATTGTGAGGATCATTGAAGGAGTGGTCATTTTCAGTTCAAAAACAGTTTAGTTCAAGTTTTAAAAGTTTTAGACAGACCACAACAAACTCAATGAGAACCAAGAAAAGATCTCAGGATGAATGAGCAGAAATACAGAAAATTCAATCTCTATAACCGTTTCTTGCAAAAACAAAGGCTAATTCAATCAAACTTGATCTTGAATAGCAGTTTCAATGATCAATTGTTAGATCGATCAATGATTAACCTGCTCTGATACCATTTGACAGGATCAGTGATCACACGTTTGATGTATTAGGATACAAAGCAGCGGAATACAAACTAGAATTAGACAAATTGTAGCAAGCAATTGATACTTGTAAGCATTAAGATCGCATACGGTTATAGGGAGATAAATATATTTCTGATTTCTAGGAATGTTTATAGATGTAGAATATTTCTAATCAATCATCATTCCATTCATCTCCTTCATCCACGATTACAATAGGTTGTCACTCCTTATATAGAGTGCAACAATCACTGCTGTTATCACGGAAAGTGACAACTGGCAGATCCAATACAAAAATAACTAATTCTTAACAAACTACTGAAATGTTCACAACTACTGAGAACATATCAGCATGTAAGTACAAAATATAAAACTACTGAAACTACAACGACTGAAGAACAAGCTCTTCAGTCGTTTTACAAAACTACTGAAACATAAAAATATAAAACTACTGATATCACAACTACTGAAGAAGTACTCTTCAGCATTGTGACAAACTACTGAGGCTTCAGTACTTGATCTTCAGACTTTGACCTTCAGGTGTTTCATCAGCTGATGACTTCAGTAGATATCATCAGCTGATGTCTTCAGTCTTTGTCTTCAGACCTGTACATCAGTTTTGATCTTCAGCACTTGTAACTCTTCAGCTTTGTACTTCATACTTTGTCTTTCAGCTTCAGCACTTGTGTTCTTCAGCTGTGTACTTCAGCACTTTGGTTCTTCAGCTGTTAGGTCTTCAGCACTTGATCTTCAGCTGTTGAAGTCTTCAGCACTTGTCAAACTACTGATGAGGCTTTCAGCAGTTGTTGTGATACCATGTGGGACTTAGAGGTTTTCTGATCTTGGCTCATTGGTTCTTTTGGTCCAACACTTCTCTTGCTCTTGCCCCATTACCAACTTTCACATCCTTAGGGGTCAGCTAGTCAACAGAGAAGCTATTTCCAAGAAGTATTGTATGAACATTCTATAATACCTCGAATCGCAAGAAACTATGATCTATGATGACTCCTTGGAGACCTTCATTGCATCACTGCCTCCATTTTTGCCGGGTCCACCATAACCCCCTGAGGATTCACCACGTGACCCAAGACTGAACTTCGTGCAACCAGAACGCGCACGTTGGGGATTGCAAAAACATATCCTTTCTCAATGTCCTCCAACACCTCTCTGAATGTGACTGACATGCTCCTCTTGCTCTTGAATAAATCAAGAAATCATCAATAAACCAATCCTGATTTATCCAACATCGGTCGCCACACTCATTCATCAAGTCATAAAAGCACTGGCGTGCTGGTCAAACCAAAGACACGAGGACTTCTAATGTCCAAAACTCTGCGAAAAGCTATTTTAGAATATCTTTCTCCTTCACCTTCATTGATGGTAACTAGACCGAAGGTCTATCCTTAGAACCAATTGGCACCTTGTAGCTGATCAACAAGTCATCATTTCTCTCAGTATGATACCGTTCTTACCTCAGCTCATTCAGCGCACTTAGTCGATACCACATCCTCATACTATCGTCCTTCTTGTTCACGAACAAGACCAGAGCCTCCCATGGAGAGATACTCGTCTAATAAACCCCTTATAAAGTAACTCTTATAGTTACTACATCAATTCCTTCATCTCATAGAAGGCTAAACGATGGCACTTTAGCACAGGCTAAGCACCAGGTATCAAGTCAATCTGAAACTTGATCTCGCGGTCCGGTGGCACACCTGGTAAATCTTCTAGAAACACATATGGGAACTCGCACACAACCGGTACATCAAATAGTTATGGTGTTGACGTATCCACATCCCTCATGTAGGCCAAGTAGGCACTACATCCACGCCTCATGCACTTTCCTGCCATCGCTATCAAAATCACCTTTGGAATCATTGTAACTTGGTCGTCGTAATCGTCACCGAACTCCCATCAGGCGCTGTCAGTCTGACTATCTTCTTGCGACACACAATATTCACCTCGTAAGCCACTAACCAGTCCATTCCTAGGACTACATCAAACTCGCCTAAGGTCATCACAAACAATCTAGAACATAACTTATGACCTTCTAGTTCTACTTCATAACCTTCTATCAGATAAACAGTCCTGGTAGACTTACCTATGATAGTTTCTACATCGAAGGGCTTCTCTACACTCCTACTAAAGACAATTTAGCACACAAAGCAACATATATAATACTCCTACTAGCACCAGAATCAAATAACACGGAGCTAAAGTTTGGTTTACTAGAAACGTACCTGACACAACATCAAGGTCCGTCCTAACCACCTCCTAAGTCATCATGAAGGCTCTAGTGCTCGCCTTCTACCCTTTAGTCCTAGACATCTTCTTCCCTTCGAAACTATCAGCCCTTGGCTTCTTGCATTCTCGACTCATGTGGCCCTCCCCGGTATACTTATAACCTTGTAACCTTGCACTCTCTTCCCATGCGACCAGGATCTCCACACTTGAAGCACACATTCGATCCCCACCTACACTCACTGGTGTGCTCCTTCCCACATTTGCCATGCGTCTTCGACCCCGCACCAGATGTGACCACACGTCGGTCATCCACCCATGCACTTTTGTTGTTTTCAGCGACCACACCCCGTCCAAATCTATTTCCATTCCAATTTCGGTCACCACCACCTTTCTTACTCACCTCAGCCACCACCACTCCCTAATCATCAAACAACATTCCCGCCAGATCAACCATTGAACTAAATGTACTTGGTCGGGCAATGATCATATTCTTGCGGATATCCGTCGACAAGCCCAAAATGTATCTTTTGATCTTTCATGACTTTGGCGTCACCTGATCTGGCACCAACCATGCCATCTTATTGAACTTAGTGGTGTAATGTTATGGCATGGTTCTCGCCTCCAGCTATAGGAACTTCCTTAAAATGTTGTCAAGCCCCCTATGAAGGTAGAACTCTTCCATCACTAGCTTCTTCAGTCTCACTCCATCTCATTCAACAAATCGCCCTACTAGCCTCGGCTTGGATCATATTATTCCACCAACACAGAGTCGAGTTCACAAACGAGTGGGTGACAAATTTCACCTTCTGGTCCTTTTTGCACTTGCTGATATCAAGTACAGTCTCCATCTCTCTCACCTATCGATACCAGCAACAACAATGCCATTACCATCAAATGTCGGGGCTTGCATCTTTGAAATTCCCGTAGTTATAGCCTCGTGCTACCTCATGCACATGCTCTTCTCTCTTCCATGTCACTAGAGACAACATCTTATCTATGGTTACTCCCTTTCTCCCAAGGACCTATTCTCTCCTCCTCTCCCTCCCTTATACCCTTGATCACTTCGGTTACCACAGACGGTATGATTCTCTTCATGACCTGGTGAACCTTTTCCACCCACCCTTGTAAGCCCCATTCTCGGACGCTTACAGCTGGTCATTCATCGCACTCAAAACATAATTTTCGTCATCTTACTAAAAACATCGCAGGGGAAACATTTTAAACTATATCTCATTTAAATATAATAGCTTTCGCAAACAATACATTACCAATACCAAATTCATGTTACATTTCATTACAAAAGCCTTATAATAGGGGTGCCATTTCAAAAAAACGGAGTAGTCGCCCCTGCCATCCATCAGCAACATACCGCCACTGGAACACATCAAAGTCAGTGTTGCTGAGTGAGTTATAGTTTTATAATAAAACGTACTTTCTTTCGTAAAACCATTTTTACTTTTCTTCAAAATCATACAGTACTTTACATTCGTTCGTGATCATACATCATGCGTACATACAAATATTATCATTATTATTTTCATCATTTGTTCATACTGTTCTAGAACTGGTCAGACTTTATCCTTTTCGTGGCACTAAGCCACGATTACTGAGGTCGAATGACAAAGATCCAGTTTAGTACATTATTAAGAAATTTCGTTAACGTTCATTTCATACGTTTGGTCCTTCCATCATTACCTTTCTCATTCATCAACTCACGCCATACTCTCGACTCATGTCCGAAGACTGTGTACTGTTACCTGTGCGGGGTTGTACACAAACCCGCGACTCACGTCCGAAGACTGACACAGCGCCGGAGTACGTGATTCGTTTCTCTTTCATCTCATCTTAGTCTCACGCACTACTCCCGACTCATGTCCGAAGACTGATACTGTGCAGGGGCCTGTACACAAACCCCCGACTCATTTCCGAAGACTGACACGGTACCGGAGTACGCGATCCTCTTCTCATTTATCCGGATCCTGTCTCATGCAAAACCCCCGACTCATGTCGGAAGACTGATACTGTGCTGGGGCATGTAACCAAACCCCCGACTCATGTCCGAAGACTGATACAGTACCAGAGTACGCGACAAGGACCTCTTTCGAGTCTCTTGTGACACAGAGTCGCTCACCTCATACATATGCTTGCAAGCCTTTCATTCGCTCATTCATTCATTAATGAATGCATTCTTTCATTACATTCCCCTTTTTATTATCTTCCACTTTACGTTACATAATACTTTCATTACATTCATTAACGTTCAATGCAAAGCCATGGAAGATATACATACATAATAATAATAAGGAACAAAAACATACAACATCAAACACACAAGGCAACATCGCACACCCATAACATACATCATGCATTGCGTACAATGCACAACGCAGGACATCATCATCACACGAATCACGCATATCACATCACATACCATACGTCATTGCACATCATCTTGAGTCACATCATCATCATCAATTAGCTCTCATCATATGCATCTTCTACCATCCATGCCCATCATATCATCAAGGAAGTCCATCTCGACCATCACCTCTCAAATCCCCTCAAAACTCCTAGGCGCATAAACCCTATTCGGGCGCACCAACACTTAGGCGTATGGAGCTCCAACCGCATGACCTCCATGCGTACAAACGCTCCAGTCGCATGACTTCAGGCGTATGAGGACTTTTTAGGCGCATCACCTCTTGGCCACATGGGAACACTTAGTCATGTGCATTCTAGGCACATGACCTCCAACCGTATACTTTCATGCGTATGGAACTCAATCGCATGACATCTGGGTGTATGGACCTCAGTCGCATGACCTTCACGCGAATGGTCCTCAGTCGCACACCTTTCGTGCAAATGGACCTCAGTCGCCTTCCTTTCGTGCGTTTGAACCCAATCACCCTCCAATCGGTCGCCTGGACCTGCAGTCGGTCACATAGCCCTAGCTAATGCAGAATGCAGTTCTTCCCAAACTGCAGCCGCACCTTTCGTCCTCCAAACCTCGTTTGAGCTCAAATCAACCCTTCTAAACCTTAGGGAAACATACTACGACATCTTTCAAGCATACCCAAGTCCAAAATCAAGCCTCAAACGAATCATACCAATACCTATACATACATAATGGTATTCACCCAAAAACCTAAAAATAGTTTTTAGATGTGTTCCATCCCAAAAATCATTCAAAAACCTATAAAAGAGGGTCCTAGAACTCACCTTAACGATCCCGTCGATAGAGCTTCGATTTGACCCGCTACACATCGATATTCACGTCCGAATTCGCCCAAACCAGCTTTTCTCATCTTTTTCTCCTTTTCTCTCTTATTGGCTGAGTTTTTGCAAGAATGGGGAGGGTGTGGGCTACCCTCCCCCTTTTATACTCCCACTCATCAAGTTTTCCTCTCGTTTGGCGGGTTTGGGCCCCTTCCCTCGACTTTCGACTTTATTTCTTTTCTTATTTCATCGGCTTCAAGAAAAATTTCCGGGTTTACAATCCACCCCCCTTAAATAGGTTCATCCTAAAACCTGTTTTCCTTGACCATTGTGTGCAATATATGTCTCATCTCTTTTCTAGTCTCTCACCTGGAATTCAATCACTCTACGTCGTTTATCAACATACAACTTCTTGTCTATCTTTGGCTACTTCATCAGGGCTTTGATCCTTTCGAGCTTCTTATTCGTAGCCTAGTCACCTCAATATTTCCCATAAGTCATTTGGTACTCGGCCTTCACTGGTAGACAAGTAAGGCATTTACTCACTTACTCCATCATATCACGCTTCTACCCGGCCACCAATAATCTTTACTCGTGTCTGATACATCTGACGCCTGACGGTTGAGATATTAGTATATCCACATACCTTACATCGCCAAGTAGGCCATATGTCCAAGCCTCATGGATTGCTAACCTATTCAACTTATGGTGTACCTGTCCCCCCAAGCTGTCCTGAACGGTCTACAGAACAAATGCTTTCTCAAATCTATCCGCAATCCCTAGGGCATCTAGGAACCTATGTATTCCATTAATAGCAATCTCTACATCAAGGGCTCAATCGATGTTCCTTCACCTACATCCACTTACAACGAAGCAATGGAACGAGACTACTACTAGCATCACATTCAAATCATAGAGTAAACATTTTAAATTACCAGAAACGTACTGACGTCAAGTCGAAGTCTTCTAAAACCTCCTCTCGGTCATGGCAAAAGCTATAGCCTTCCCCTCTATTCCTTTTCCTCGCACCGGAGCTTCCTCCTTCGACGTTGTCTTACTTTCCCTACTCAGTGTCCTTCTCGCCACCGAAGTCGTAGGCACTTATCCGTGCGGCAATCCCTCGCCCTGTGTCCTTCCTTCCCACACTGGAAACGACGTCAATCCCCCACTTGCATTCCCCTCATAGCCTCTACCAGTACTTTTTGCATACTTCTCCTTTTCATTTTTCTATGCTCTTCCGATCACCGTCCTCGACGCCGTACCTTCCATACCTAAAATGCACTATCATTGTCTCTCCCTTTCTTTCTCCTTTTTAACATAGGATCGCTACTCCCCTTCGTCTGTCTCGCCATCCGAGACCCCCGCTCGTCGTACAACTCCTGCCAGGGTCAAACCGCCGAACCTAAATGTGCTCGTCGGCAGGCGATCATGTGCCTACGGATGTCCGCGGCAAGCCTTGAATATACAGTGATCACAAGTTTGATGTATCAGAATATAAAGCAGCGGAATACAACAAACGAATTAGACAAATTGTAGCAAGCAAACGATACTTGTAAGCGTTAAGATCGCATACGGTTATAGGGAGAGAATATGAATTTCTGATTTCTAGGAATGTTTATAGATGTAGAATATTTCTAATCGAATCAATCAATCATTCCATTCAATTGCTCATCTCGCTCACGATTACAATAGGTTGTCACTCCTTATATAGAGTGCAACAGTCACTGCTGTTATCACGGAAAGTGACAACTGGCAGATCCAATACAGAAATAACTAATCTTAACAAACTACTGAAATGTTCACAACTACTGAGAACATATCAGCAAGTTAAGTACAAAATATAAAACTACTGAAACTACAACGACTGAAGAACAAGCTCTTCAGTCGTTTTACAAAACTACTGAAACATAAAACATAAAACTACTGATATCACAACTACTGAAGAAGTACTCTTCAGCAGTTGTGACAAACTACTGAGGCTTCAGTACTTGATCTTCAGACTTTGACCTTCAGGTGTTTCATCAGCTGATGACTTCAGTAGATATCATCAGCTGATGTCTTCAGTCTTTGTCTTCAGACTTTGTACATCAGTTGTTGATCTTCAGCACTTGTGAACTCTTCAGCTGTTGTACTTCAGTACTTTGGTCTTTCAGCTTCAGCACTTGTGTTCTTCAGCTGTTGTACTTCAGCACTTTGGTTCTTCAGCTGTTAAGGTCTTCAGCACTTGATCTTCAGCTGTTGAAGTCTTCAGCACTTGTCAAACTACTGATGAGGCTTTCAGCAGTTGTTGTGATACCGTGTGGGACTTAGAGATTTTCTGATCTTGGCTCATTGGTTCTTTTGGTCCAACAACTCCCCCTGAACCAATGCAGCCAAAACCTCTAACTTATTTATACTCCCACTTATTGATGGCAAAAATGTTGGTCTTTTTCCTTCTTGATCAGTAGAGAAGATGACCCATGTACGCTCCGGCCTGGGAAGAACCTCAAATATTTGTTTGGCAGAGTATGAATGGGAACTCTGTTTTGGGGAACTGGACACAGAGTTGTTATCCCATTCATGAGATTCACTTCCCCATAATGAGTCTGTATGACTCACGAACATAGGCCTCAAGGAGAACAATTTGTTCCTCTTGAGAGAGTTCTTCAGCTCCTCCTTCGAAGAAGAACTCTGGACCATAGTACTCTGATAAGTACTTCATGGTCCTGCCATTTTTCAGCTCCACCGTAGTTACCTCCCTGTATACAAATTCATCAGGATGGTTGCCTTCAAGGAGTAACTGGAGCTCATTCTTTTGGATGTCTTCAAGCTTTTTGTATAACAACCCCTTCTTAATCATCTTGTTTTCTAGTAAGGCTTGAGGTGTCTTCTTTGCTTGGTGAGCTTTCTTGAATTCATCAATGATTTCCCAAGGTGAGACTACAACGGCCAACATGATGGTAGATTCTATTGTTTTTCGTACTTGGCCGTTGTATCTGTGTGGGATAGTTCTTTTATGGATTCTAGAACTCACCCTGGGGTCTGGCCATACTCTCACTCTCTCCTTCTGATACTGAAAGGTGTGTCTGAGAGTGTACAGCCTTTGAGCATGCCCTTTCATGGCTTGAATAGATGATGACTGAGGAAATTCCTTGTCAACCATCTTCAACAGTTGCTCATCGTGCTGTTTCTGCTGTTCTTCTTCTTCTATCTTGACTCTGACCATTTCCTTTGAGAGTCAGGTGTGATCATGGATTGACTCTGGGGTTTTGGTAGCTTCAGAACAGCAGAGAGTGGCAGACTATCATCTTCATCCTCTTCTTCTTCTTCTTCTTCCATCCTCAGCACCCTTCTCCTTCTACGGGGTACATCACTGGATGATGGTTGGTTGGTGAAGGGATTGGTTTTGAAGAGAGAGGATGTTTGGATTTTGGCTTAGAGGTTGGTTGGGAGATTTGAGGGATAGGATCTGTTTGAGTGGGTGGAAGGGAAGGTTGATCTAGCATCCTTGTAGTTTATTTGCTTTTGTAAGTTTAGCCATCTCTAACCTTTTGCCAGCCCCAGCCTCATCAAGGCTTCCACAATGATCCCTTTGTTGAATTGCTCAGACAGACAGATTCTGGTGGCTATAGCCAGAATGCTGTCCCTGGACCATGCGCGGATCTCCATTAATGATCTTCCCAAGTATTTTGCAATAAATCGGATCATTATTTCCAACCTCTCTTTCTCAAGAGCATCGTACCCTGCCCATCGGGTTTGTATCTCTTGTACCTCTAACCTTCTGATCTCACTATCCAGTGTGGCTGTGTCAAACCCCTGCCTGAATAGTTGGTCAATTATTTTATCCATGGCGGCTTGTGTGTGGTGTCAGCTTCTTTGACCAGCTCCTCCAAGGATTTTTCTTCAGCAGTATGATCATCAGCACTTCTCTTTCGCTTGTACGTGAGCAGAGGTTGCTTTTCTTGTTTCTCCTCTTCCTCAGATCTCTTCCTCTTTCTATCTTTCACTGCAGTACTCTCCCCCTTTTTGGTTGCATTGGAGGAAGGGGTTGGTACCGCAGAAAGAGTCTTGTGGACAGCAGCATCAACCAGGGGCTGTAATGTTGAGGAAAGCCTCTCATCAAGGGCTTTGATCACTATATCAGTGATTATGGGGGTGATGAGAGGGAGGGAATTTTGGAGTATAGCACCTATTTGCTCAGGAGGGTTCTGTTCCTGAGAAGTAGGGCCTGAAGCAGAGGCAGGTGGTTGATTTTGGGGTGGCTCTGTGTTGGGAAACCTTCAAGGGAAGGTGCCATCTGTGGGTGTATGAGGGTGGCAGATGGACTTGCATCCTGAGACATCTTGGCCAGCAGCTCTTTGAGTCTGCTAACCTCATCCTCTAGAATGTGTTTTTGAGCAACTACATCGAAGAAGAAGCTCAGGTCATCATCAGTTGATACTGAATCACCTGACCTCCTGCTTAGAGCAGGATTTACATGCACTGGGTGTAGACCAGTTGGTGCATGTGCCCCTTGTGCTTGGTACTGGGGACTTCCAGCCTCAGGACATGTCCATCATCAGCTGTTGCCTCTAGGGAGGTCTTAGCAATGTTACCAGCCTCACTCTGGTCATGTGCTGAGTCAGAGGAGGTGGCAGCCTCACTAGATATTCTAAGCTCCTTCTCTACACCAGGAGATAGAATTGGGAAACCCCTGTGCTGTGGGTTCTCAGATGCACTGTGTTCCTCCCCCTCAATTGTAGAGGTATTCCCAGTAATAAGTGGTTTCTGGGAGGGGGTGAGGAGTGCAATTGAGTCAGCACTTGAGCAACTATTAAAGTTGGGCTGTGAGGGGCGGTTGTTTGGGTACAGGGGTAGAAGCAGTGTGCACCTGGGGGTGGTGCTCTTCAATGGCAATCTCCTCAAGTGAGGAAGATCCCAGATAAGTAGGTGCCCCTTGGGTTGCTGCAGGCTCCTGTTGAGAGGAAGCCTGAGCGGCTGTGGCTGGAGGAGTCATTGTATCCACTAGGGGGTTTGGACTAGTGGATATATCCTGCGTTTGTTGTGCAGGAGCATCCTCAGGGGACTCAATTCCCTGAGTAGCCTTTTTGGTTTCTTTTTGGTGGGTTTGGTGGGGACATTGGATTTGGAGGTGGTGGCTGTGGGTTCCAGCTGCGTGGGTTTTCGCAGCTTGGCAGCCAGTTTGAGTGTCCGGTCGAGTTGTGCCGGGAGTATACTTCTGGCAAAACAGCCGTAGCAGGGACTCCCAAGCCAACAAGTCCCTCAGCATTAAGCTGGTCTATTATAATGGCCATTATGAACCGTGGATAGAGTATCCAACGGTTGGCAGTTAGTTTTTGAGCCATATCTTTGAGCTCTGAAAATATTAATTCTGAAAAGTTCAGTGGTTGTTGCTCAAGGATAGAATACATACCTGCTGCCATTTGGTGGACATTTGATCCCAAGACGATGTCTTAGGGGCCAAACATACATTGACCATATGAAAATCAGGCGCTCAGCGTCATTAAAATGTTTCTTCATGATGGTGGTGGCACTGAGATCACCTTGATATCCATGCTGAGCAAATGATAGATCTATGGTGCCCTTCGGATATCCAGCAGGAGAGGTAGCATCACTCAGTTGAAGAATTTTACGGATTGTTGCAGGAGTAATCACTACTTCTTTGTTGTTGACGACTGACCGGAGGGATTGTGTGTTGCTCTCCTCAGTAGTAACATTAACGTTCATCCAAAATTGGTTCAAGGATTCGGCATGTAAAACGGGGTTCAGAAGGAATGCCTTGTTGTATTGGGACTGAACCATAAGATCGATAGCAGTATCGAACTTAGTCCAGATCGGCGATTTTGTGAGGTAGGCAACACAGTTGTGTCGCGGTTTAATTTGCATAGACGCCATGGAAATTGTTGGAGAGGAACGTTAGGTTTGAAGAAGATGAAGCATGGAGAGCTCAGGTTAAGGGTATTTATAGGGTACGTGAGGAAACGACTGAAGGATGTGGTGTTAGTCATCAGTAGTTTTAAACGACCGTTGACATGGTATTATCCTTTCAGACGTTGAAACAGCTGAAGTCGCGGTGTTAGGCATCAGTAGTTTAGAAAACTACTGAAGACCGTGGTTTTGACTTCAGGTGATTGAAACAACTGAGGACATGGTGTTTGTCATCAGTAGTTATGAAACTACTGAAGACAGTGTTTTGTCATCAGCTGTTGTAAACAACTGAAGACTTGGTATTGGTCATCAGTAGTTATAAAACTGCTGAAGACGTGTTTTGCTTCAGTTGTTTAAAATGAAACACAGTGGTACAAACGACTGAGGAGAAGTTCTCTTCAGCTTGTTTTCGTCAATTCTTAGCTTTTCAGCTGTTTCAAACTGTCCTCAACACATTCATCAGTCTTTATGGCTGATTTCAGTTGTTTCATAGGACATCAGTACTTATCTGTTTTTACTGATTTCAGTAGTTATGACTGCATCAGTAGTTGTAACTACTCAGTAGTTTAGAACAGATGAAGTACTTCAGTACTTGTGAGAACTTTTAGCCTTCAGTAGTTATAAAAACTACTGAGGTTAAAAGAGCTCATCAGTACTTATATGTGACAGGCACTCATGATCATCAATATGAATTACTGAGATCATCAGTAGTTGTCACCTATTCTAGCTGCAGCATACCAAGCCTTAACACCAGGTTTTGGAAAGTTGAACTATCCAAAGGCTTAGTAAAAATGTCTGCAAGCTCATCAGCACTGGGCACAAACTTAGGATCAATCAGACCTTTTTCAAAACAATCTCTTATAAAATGATGTCTGATCTCTATATGTTTGGTCCTAGAGTGCTGGACTGGATTTTTGACAATGCAAAGAGCTGAAGCACTATCCATTAACAATGGAGTCTTAGTCTCTGTAATGCCATAATCCAAAAGTTGGTTTTGAAGCCAGAGTACCTGAGATGTACAGCTTGCAGCAGCAATGTACTCTGCTTCCGCAGTGGATGTAGCAACTGAGGTCTGTTTCTTGCTCTGCCAAGAAATCAAGCAGTTGCCTAGGAATTGACATCCACCAGAAGTTGATTTCCTGGTCAACTTACACCCTGCATAGTCACTGTCAGAAAAAGCAACTAATTTACCAGAATGTCTGGTAGAATACCATAAACCTAGAGATGGAGTGCCTTGCAGATATCTAAAGATCCTCTTGACTGCAATCAGATGAGACTCTTTAGGTGCAGCCTGAAATCTAGCACAAACACATGTAGCAAACATAATATCTGGTCTAGAAGCTGTTAAATACATCAAGGACCCAATCATACATCTGTAAAGTGTTTCATCAACCACTTTACCTTTCTGATCTGAGTCCAGTTGTGTGGTGCTGCTCATGGGAGTAGAACAGGGCTTACAGTTTTGTAAATCAAACTTTTGCAAAAGATCTTTTGTATATTTGGATTGATGAATAAAAATTCCATCAGCCTTTTGTTTGATTTGCAACCCCAGAAAGAACTGTAATTCTCCCATGGCACTCATTTCAAACTTCTGTTGCATCAACTTTGTAAAGGCATCACACAACTTTGGATCAGAGGATGCAAAATATATCATCTACATAAATTTGAACAAGTAGATTATGCTGCCCAGCTTTCTTAATAAATAAAGTCTTGTCTATGGAGCCTCTAGTGAAATTGTTCCAGAAGAAAGTTTGATAATGTCTCATACCAGGCTCTGGGAGCTTGTTTTAACCCATAAAGAGCTTTATCAAGCTTATACACCCAATTAGGATGTTGTTGTCCTCAAAGCCTGGAGGTTGACATACATAAACCTCTTCTTTAACTTTTCCATACAAAAATGCACTTTTGACATCCATTTGAAAGACTTTAAGTTTTGATAAGCAGCATAAGCTAAAAACAATCGAATTGCTTCCAGTCTGGCTACAGGGGCAAAGGTTTCATCATAATCAATACCTTCTTCTTGTGCAAACCCCTGAACAACCAGTCTGGCCTTGTTCTTAACAATAAGCCCATTTTCATCAGTTTTGTTCCTAAACACCCATTTAGTGCCTATTGCACACTTACCTGGAGGTAGAGGAACCAGTTCCCACACTTGCTGTTTCTTGAACTGAAGAAGCTCAAGCTGCATGGCATCAACCCATCCATTGTCCTTTAAAGCAATGTGATAATTCTTTGGCTCTTGCTGACTGATGAAGAGAGCATAGAAGCAGAAATTTGACAATTGACTTCTTGTTGATACTCCAGCAGTGATATCACCAATGATTTGAGACATGGGTGATTCTTCAGATCTTGATACACAATGAGATCTGTGCAAGTGTTTGTAGCCGGTTCAGCAGCAACAGATGGTGATGGTGAATCATTTCCTTGAAACCAATCAGTGGATGGTAATTCAAAGGAAGTTGAATTCGAAGAAATCTCATCAGCATTTGTTGTGGATGGTGCTACTGGCGCTACAGGAACATCAGGTCTAGTTGAATCAGGCAGCTGATCACTAAACCTGAAGAGGTGAGTACTGCAATCATCATCATCATCAGCAGTACCACCAGGTGGTGAACTGTTGACAGGAGCAACAGCAGGAGTTTGATAAGGAACATATTGCAGTATGTCCAGATCAAATAACTCCACAGGACTTTGTGGAATCTTGTCCTTTGGAGATTCATTAAACTTAACATGTAGAGTTTCTTCAACCATCTTTGTTCTGCAGTTGAAGACTCTGTATGCCTTGCAAGTAGATGAATAACCAACAAAGTATCCTGCATCCACCTTAGGATCAAATTTGTGGAGTTGATCCTTTGTGTTGAGAATAAAACAGGGACACCCAAATGCTTTGAAAAATGAAATCAGTGGAGCCAAATGATGGAGAACTTCATATGGAGTCTTCATCAACCTCTGATTTACTAAAACTCTATTTTGCACATAACAAGCTGTGTTGACAGCTTCGGCCCAAAAGGTCAATGGCAAACCTGAGTCAGCCAGCATGGACCTTGCAGCTTCAATGAGGGTCCTGTTCTTTCTCTCCACTACTCCATTTTGTTCCGGAGTCCTTGGAATGCTGAACTGCCTTTTGATTCCCTTTGAGAGATAGAAGTCATCAAGTGTATGATTTCTGAACTCAGTTCCATTATCACTCCTAATACACTTGACTGGAAGGGAATACTGCTTCTCAATGTACAGCACAAAGTGGATAATCTTCTGAGCAGCCTCATCCTTTGAATGTAGAAAGAAAGTCCATACAAATCTGGAGTAATCATCCACAATTACCAGACAGTATTTCTTCTTTGCCATGCTCATTACTCTCACAGGACCAAATAGATCCATATGCAGTAATTGCAAGCAGGCAGTGGACTTGGACACTTCAATAGGAGGAAATGAGACCTTGTGCTGTTTTCCTTTTAAACAAGCAGTGCATGTTTCATCACAGTGGAACTCCTTTATTGGTAAGCCTCTGACTAAACTATTGTGGCTAAGCTGATTCATGTTTTTGAGATTAACATGACCAAGCCTCCTGTGCCATAGTTTAGATTCTTGAAAAGAGGCTTTGGAAAATAGGCAAGGATTGCCTTTGAGATCTATCTTCTTAGAGAGATCTAAGGCATACACTCTTCCTGTCCTGTTGGCTTTCAGGAGAGTGTGATCATCCAACACCTTGTCAATCAAGGGCAAAACTTGGATGACAGAATCCTACAGTTTTGACTTGTGAAAAGGGCAACATGGCCTTTATCACACATTTGACTGACACTCAAGAGGTTGTACTTGAGATTTTCCACATGATTAACATCATCAAATTTGATTTCTCCATTGGAGACAAAGCCCTTACCGATGATGTAACCCCTAGCATCATTGCCAAAAGAGACAAATCCCTTCTTTCCTTGAGAGTAGTCATGAAGAAGAGAGATGTTCCCAGTCATGTGCATAGATCCCCCACTGTCTACATACCAGATGCTATTTTGGCATGTTGAAGAACCCTGCAATAATAAACAATCAGTTAGTTTTAGAGACCCAAACCTTTTTGGTTTTGGGCCTGGTCTCATCAATAGATGGTAAACTAGCATGTTTATTTGTAACAACAGCCTGAGAGGAAGAAGATGGTGCAGAAGAGGAGTCCTTTGGCTTAGACCTCCTTTTCTGTGGTTTCAACATAGGAAATCTAGTTGGTTAACTCTACCCAACAGATGTTGTACCATCATCACCAGCTGTGTCTGATTTTGTGATAAAGCTTTCAGCTCATCAGACATTGCTAGTGGAGTTAGATAAGGTCCTATGTTGCACCTTCTTCTTTTGAGCACCCTCAGCTGTCACCTGTTTAACTCCTTCCTTTTTGGATTGCTTTAAGGACTTAAGGGTTACAGGATTTGATGTTGCTGACAAATGTGGTCTCAAACTCAGTTTTCATTTTTACCATTTTCTCATTAATTTCTTCCTTTTGTTTGAGTTTGGAACCTCTTTTGTACCAACAATCATCTGTAAGATGATTGAACAAACCACATACTTCACATGGTTTCTTCTTCATCTTAGGTTGATCATCAACTAAAGATGGTGAAGCAACAGAAGACTTGTTCTTCAATGCTTTGGAAGCATTGGTTGCTTTCTTGACAGCATCTTTAGTAGTCTTCAAACTCTTTCTACTGCCAGTTTTCTTCTCTTCAGTACTGACAGCAGTTGAAGTTTGAACTTCAGGAGTTGAATCCTGCTCTCCAGTCCTTTCAGGACCTTCAGGATTGACTCCTGAGTTGATCAACTTATTGATCATGTGAATGTCAGCATTTGGACCATCAACATCAGCTGATAGGTTCAAAGAGGACTTGATACTGACTGCTACTTCTGATTGTGCTGTATCAGAAGGTAGATCACATGACTTGATGGATTGGTTATCACTCTCACCATCAGATTCTACCTCTGCTCTTGGGGTAAAATCTGTAGGTGGAGCAGTGTGATTGTAACCAATTCCAAACTTCACATTTGAAGCAGATTGCTTACTAAGAAGCATTTCAAAACCTTTGCATGATTGTACCCATCTATCACACTCGACCTGGGTAACTGCAAGGGTTTCTTTGAGATCTTTGTACTTCTCTAAAAGTACATCTTCTCTAGCCTTATCATCAATTATTTTGCAATTCAGTTTATAAACCTCATCATTTTTATCTTTGAGCACAAACTCAAACTCAGCTTTGTTTTTGGAAATTACTTGTTCTAGCTCAATGTTCTTATTAATTAAAGCTACATTTGCTTCTCTAATGGAAGCAAATGCTGCTATGCATTGTTCAGAACATAATTTGGCTTTTGCCTCAGAGGATACCTGTGATACCTGAGGTGTAGAGGCATTGGAAGATGAAGTATCAGCAGACTCCAAAGCCATAAGAGCTAGATTCCCAAAGGGACTGTCACCACCATGTTGACCAGCACCTGAGAACAGTTGATCATGACCAGACAAGTCATCTGGTAAACTGCTCCAGTCAACAACTCCTGGGGTGAAGAAGCTGTGTTGTTGAGATGAAGGTTGTTGATGAGATAGGGAAGGCTGAGGTTCTGGTAATGCATGAGGTTGTGGTGTCATAGGAACTTGAACTTGACTTGACTGTGGCATGTAATAACAAGGGTACTGATAAGGCATTTGACCCTGAGGAACAAAATATGCCGGAGATTGTTGTTGAGGATGATGACTAGATGTGACAGGATGTTGCCCTCTGTTTTGTTGACTGTTGCCAGGAAAAGTCACAAAGGGTGCAGTAGAGTTTGATCCAGTTGATCTACACTCTCTTGCAAAGTGTCCAAGCCGTTGGCATTTGTGACACCTCAACTTGCTCTTGTCAAAACCAACTTTGGTTTTGCCAGAGAGTCCTGGGAATTTTCTTCCAGTTCTTTTGTAGAACTTCTGAGATCTGATATTTATCAAGGCCATTTGGCTCAAAATATCCATCTCTTCTAAGTCATCATCAGCAATCCCCTTGAGATCATCCATAATGAAACATAAATTGTCATTATTACCTCCAGTAAACTGACCATCAACACTTACAAATGCAGAATTAGAAGTGCTCGAAGAGAAATTAATATGCTCATCATACTGGCATTCAGATGAAGCATATTCTGACTCATGACCCACCAAGGCAGTGTTGCCTTGTATAAAGTCTTCAGTGAGCTTTCCAGATGAAGACAGCTTTCTCTTCTGTTCTATCTCTCTCTCAAAAGTGAGCAATTTCCCATGGAGTTGGGTGAGAGATAGTTTGTCCAAACTTGCACTGGAGCGTAGGACAATAGTATATGTGTCCCATCTCTCAGGCAGTGATCTGAGAAATCTGTTATTCATCTGAATATTGGTGTATTCAAGTTTGACCATTTTTAGTTCAGAGATCAAACAAGAAAACCGCTCATATTGTTGAGTCAGTGTCTCACCCTTTCTATGAGAGAATGTCTCATATTGTTGGGCAAGAATTTCTCTATTATTTGCCAAGACCTCATCTGTTCCTCCAAATTGTTCTTTCAAAGCAATCCAGAGGTCATGGGCAGTTTCATGATGCATTAGCCCAGAATAGATTTCATTGGGCAAAGCCATGGCCAGAATTCCATGGGCTTTTGCATCAATCTCAAGCAACTTTTTCCTCATCTGAGTATTGCTCCCTCCTCTTCGGAACCATTTGATTGGTTTCCGGGTTATTCACCATAGGCTTGTGTGGACCATGTACCACTGATGTCCAACACCCTGCTGTTAACAGACAGGTGATGGAGCATACGTCTTTGCCATATGTTATACTCATTCCTAACCAGCATAGGAGGCTTGGTTGAGGAACCAGTATTGTGAGGATCATTGGAGGGAGTGGTCATTTTCAGTTCAAAAACAGTTTAGTTCAAGTTTAAAAAAGTTTTAGACAAACCACAACAAACTCAATGAGAACCAAGAAAAGATCTCAGGATGAATGAGCAGAAATACAGAAAAATTCAATCTCTATAACCGTTTCTTGCAAAAACAAAAGCTAATTCAATCAAACTTGGATCTTGAATAGCAGTTTCAATGATCAATTATTAGATCGATCAATGATTAACCTGCTCTGATACCATTTGACAGGATCAGTGATCACAAGTTTGATGTATCAGAATATAAAGCAGCGGAATACAAACACAGAATTAGACAAATTGTAGCAAGCAATCGATACTGTAAGCATTAAGATCGCATACGGTTATAGGGAGAGAATATGAATTTCTGATTTCTAGGAATGTTTATAGATGTAGAATATTTCTAATCGAATCAATCAATCATTCCATTCAATTGCTCATCTCGCTCACGATTACAATAGGTTGTCACTCCTTATATAGAGTGCAACAGTCACTGCTGTTATCACGGAAAGTGACAACTGGCAGATCCAATACAGAAATAACTAATTCTTAACAAACTACTGAAATGTTCACAACTACTGAGAACATATCAGCAAGTTAAGTACAAAATATAAAACTACTGAAACTACAACGACTGAAGAACAAGCTCTTCAGTCGTTTTACAAAACTACTGAAACATAAAAATAAAACTACTGATATCACAACTACTGAAGAAGTACTCTTCAGCAGTTGTGACAAACTACTGAGGCTTCAGTACTTGATCTTCAGACTTTGACCTTCAGGTGTTTCATCAGCTGATGACTTCAGTAGATATCATCAGCTGATGTCTTCAGTCTTTGTCTTCAGACTTTGTACATCAGTTGTTGATCTTCAGCACTTGTGAACTCTTCAGCTGTTGTACTTCAGTACTTTGGTCTTTCAGCTTCAGCACTTGTGTTCTTCAGCTGTTGTACTTCAGCACTTTGGTTCTTCAGCTGTTAAGGTCTTCAGCACTTGATCTTCAGCTGTTGAAGTCTTCAGCACTTGTCAAACTACTGATGAGGCTTTCAGCAGTTGTTGTGATACCGTGTGGGACTTAGAGGTTTTCTGATCTTGGCTCATTGGTCTTTTGGTCCACACCTCTTGATCTTTCGCGAGACACGTCACCTGATCCAGCACGAGACTGCCATCCTTGAACTTCGTGGAATGTACTGTGTATTATTGTCGGGGTTACCCGCCTCTAGTTGCCGGAACTCCCTCTCACCATTGTCCATCTCTCGTGATGAACGAACTCGTCAATAACCAACTTTCTTCAGCTCCGACCTCTCATTTTCCCAATAGTCGTGCTACCCTCGCTTGGACTGTGCATCCGGTACATTTCCGTTACCAAAGCTCCGTTAGTTCCGTTAAGTCTTGTAAACCGTGTCGTGGCCACACTAGTTGTCTTTGAACGTTGGTGACCTAAGAATAATGCTAATGTTTAATTTGTTGTGAATCTAAGTGATTATGTAATATGGGGTTATGTTTATGGTTTACACTTTATAACGATAATAAAGATTATCGCGTAACGCTAACGTGTCGTTATTATCGTATGTCTTTGTTTTTTATAAAGATAGATATATAATGAACTTTATAAGTTTAATATCTTTTATATTATGAAGTTAAAAACACTTTACAAAGAGTTTAAAGCTTAGTTTTTATACAAATACCAAAACACAAGGGTTTAAAGGGTAAATATGTAAATTAAAATAATTAAAACAAAATCCAAACCCTAACCCACCTTTCGGCCGTAAACCATCTCCAAACACCCTCCCCACTTCGAATCCAGCCAAGAACAAGCGATTTTGTGTGTTTTGATTCGATTACAAGTTAACAACGCTTAGGAAGCATCGATTTCAAGCAATTACAAGTTTAAAGGTTAGTTTTTGCGAGTTTTGTGAGGGTTCATTATGGCCGAACCCTAATTCGTAAATTGGTCCTTTTTGGGTCGAATTGTTGTTGTTTGATGATGTTAACATGTTAGTTAGATTGTATACATGTTAGTTAACGTCGATTATGCAAGAATTCTATGTTTTTAGTGGATTGATCATGAATTGATTTTGAAGCAAACCCTAATTCGTGATTATTGTGATTATGCATGATGAATGATTGTTTGATGAATGTTTGATGATTATTGGTTGTATGAATGTTAGAATACTTGATTATGCAAGAAAGTTGGGATTTTGATGCATTGTTCATAGGTTACTAAGAATAGTAACTTTATTTTGCATGTAGTAGTGATCTAGTGATGGATTGATGTATGGATGGGTTCATGATGATATAGATGCTAGATTGATGTTATGAATGCTAGAAATCTTTAATTTGATGATGTTGATCATAGCTTGCCAAAAGTAGAAACTTTTGTTTATGAGATTATGGATTGAGGTGTTTAAGTGTTGTTGATCATGTCTAGATGTTAGTATGAGCTTGAATTGATATATTATTGATGATTCATGCATACCTTGGATGTTTGATAGATTTTGGACATTCTTTCCCAAAAGGGAAACTTTATTTGTGTAAACGTTGAAGTATGATGTTGTGATCATGTTTGAGATGATAGGAACTTGCTAATATGTTCAAGGATGGATTCTAGTGTAATAGAACGTGTTAATTAGTTGTATGGCATGTTTGGATAATCATGGGTGATAATTGGATTGGTAATCATGTATGGTTTGGGTATTGTGTAGTAGTAGGACATCATGCTTGGGTCTGGTAATTGATTGTTGTGATGTTGTGAATGCAATGCATATGCTTAAAGATTTGGTTATGATCATTATACACGCGTGCGGATCTGAGGCCCCTACTTAGTAGGATTGGCAGGGTTTAGGATGTGAAGTCGTGAGTGGCTTCACATGGCATGTAATGAATGGTTGAACCTTGTATGACATGTTAGTTGTATTGTAGTTAGTGGTTATGTTAATGTGCTAGATTCGCATGACTTGTATAGTACTTGATTGTATGATGATCTATGTGATACACCTGGTTGATATAGCATACGTATGATACCATTTGAATGTTAATCATGTATGTTGTATGTGCTCATTGGCTTTATTTGAATTATAACTCATAATGTCACCAACGGGTCAAACGGGTCAACTAGGTCAAACGTGTCTATTTGTCTGGAAGCTTGAGTCTTTGATTTTGGTATGATTAGGGTTTCACATGACTTTTATTTACACGTACTTATGTACTCACATGATCTAGGTAACCTGTGAAGGTTGGCTATCCTCTCGTTTCTCAAAATAAACCCTAAGTACCTTTGCATACATCAGGTGAGTTCATGCCCCACTCTTTACTTAATCTCTTTTGGGGGAGATAGCATACTGGTATTTATACGAACGCTTTTATTATTTAAGTTGTGTATAATATTAATATAGTGCTGTTTACCATGAGAAAAGTCCTCACACTTTTGAATTGTTAATATTTAATAGCGGGGAAACTTGGGTAGTACTACTGGGTCTGACGAGCCCCACCTGTGTGACTCGAGGTCAACCGGGTGCAATTTGTCCTATTGATCATTGTCACGACATGGTAAGTCGTGACAGGAGGCAACAACTATCACAGTCCGCTTCAATTGCAAAATCACTATGTATTAATATTTGTTGATAATAGACTAGCTATCTATTACCATACACTGCTTATATTTATCGCAACTGTTTACATGTTTACTGAACACAAACTCTTGAACTCACCAACCTATGTGTTGACATTTTAGTATGCTTTTCTCAGGTCCTTAACTTGCTTGCCATAGGAGCACTGCACGTTCACTTCATTTAAGACATTATGCTTCAAGACAATGTGACATTTTAACAATTATGGTTTACTTTTTGGTTTGGCACTTGTTTTGCCATAAGTTATACTTTATTGTCTTGGGTTGTTTTCAAAAACGCTTCCGCATTGTTTAAAGTTGTGTTTTGGTTGATTTTGTTATTTTATGGCATATAGAGTCTTCTGAGTAACTATTGACTGTGATCCTGGTTTGTTCACACGCCTCGCGGTAAAACTCCGCAAGTGGATTTTGAGGGTGTGACATGGACTATATTGTCCCACCAGCACAGAGCCGAGTCCACAAAAGAATAGGCAACAAACTTTACTTTCTGATCCTCCCAGCACTCGCTGATATTCAATACAGCTTCCATCTCTCTCACCCATCGGTGAGCAGTAGCAGCAGTGTCGTTTCCATCAAAAGTTGGGGGATTTTATCGTTGAAACGCCCCATAGTTACAGCCTCGTGCCACCTCCAGCGTAGGCTCTTCCTCTTCTTCCTCTTTGTCATCGAAGAAAACCGTTTCAGTCTCGAGTCGTCTCCTTTCACCCGAAGGTCTACCCCTTCCTGTCTCTCCCCATCTCTAACAGCCTTTATCACTTCTGACACTACAGACGGTAGGATCGTCTGCGTGGCCTGATGCACTTCCTCCGCAATCGCCTCTCTCATCGAGGCTCGCAGATTCGCACTCTCATCACTGCCCTCCGGATGAGGGGTCTTGGGTTCCTCATAAACCACTCTTTCAGCCCTAGACCTTCCTCTTATGACCCGTGGTTCAGCACCACGTCCACCGCCACCTCCACCTCATGAAGCTTTCGATGATCTACCACCAGCCATCTTCTAACACACTGAAAGATTCAAACACCAACACGGTCATTCAAGGGAACAACTCAGTTTAGGTCAGGTATAGTACATCCCTAATTACAGTGACCAGTTGTGATTAGCCACTTACTTTACTCTTCATACCCCAAGCATTACCTGTCTTGACTACATCAGTATCTAAATCTATCAGCAACACATAAACCACAAAACATGCACATGTAATACCGGTTAACTTTACAAAAATACCTGATGGCACGCAACTACTCATATTGGCATCCCTTCCCTTTCCGTCCCATTCTCAATTTAAGATTAGGTTTTTGAAAATATTTACCCAATTCACTTAAAATTTAGCTCTGATATCAACTTGTAAGGCCCCGTTCCCGGACGCTTACAACTGGTCATTCATCGCACTTAAAACATAGTTTCGTCATCTTACATAGAAACGTCGCAGCAGAAACATTTAAAACAATATCTCATTTAATGATAATAGCTTTTGCAAACAATACTTCATTATCAATTACAAAAATCATGTTACATTTCATTACAAAAGCCTTATAATAAAGGATGTCATTCGAAAAGAATTGAGTAGTCGCCCCGTGCCATCCTCAGCAACATACCTACCAACTTGAAACACAACAAAGTCAGCGTTGCTGAGTGAGTTCTAGTTTTATAAATAAAACATACTCTTCTTTCATAAAACCGTTCTTTACTTTCTTTCAAAATCATACAGTACTTTACATTCGTTCGTGATCAAACATCATATGTACATACGAATAGTATCATTATTATTTTCATCATTCGTTCATACCGTTCTAGATCTGGTCAGACTTTACCGTCTTCGTGGCACTCAGCCACGATTACTGAGGTCGAATGACAAAGATCCCATTTAGTACATTATTAAGATATTTCGTTAACGTTCATTTCATACGTTCGTTCCTTCAATCATTACCTTTCTCATTCATCAACTCACGGCATACTCCCGACTCATGTCCGAAGACTGGTACTGTGTCGGGGTCTGTACACGAACCCCCAACTCATGTCCGAAGACTAACACAACATCGGAGTACGTGAGTCGTTTCTCTTTCATCTCATCTCAATCTAACGCACTACTCCCGACTCATGTCCGAAGACTGATACTATGCCGGGGACTGTACACATACCCCCGACTCATGTTTGAAGACTAACACAGTACCAGAGTATGCGACCCTCTTCTCATTCATCCGGATCCTGTCTCGTGCAACACCCCCAACTCATGTCTAAAGACAGATACTGTGCCGGGGCCTGTAACCGAACCCTCGACTCATGTTCGAAGACTGACACAGTACTGGAGTACGCGACAAGGACCTCTTTCGAGTCCGTTGCTACACAGAGTCGCCCACCTCATACATATGCTTGCAAGCCTTTCATTCGCTCATTCATTCATTAATGCATGCATTCTTTCATTACGTTCCTCTTTTCATTATCTTCCACTTTACGTTACCTAATACTTTCATTACATTCATTAACGTTCAACGCAAAGCCATGGAAAGATAAACATACATAATAATAATAAGGAACATAAAACATACAACATCAATCACACAAGGCAACATCGCACACCCATAACATACATCATGCATTGCGTACAATGCGCACAAGCATGTGACATCATCATCACACGAATCACGCGCATCACATCACATAACCATATGTCATCGCACATCATCATCATCATTAGCTCATCATCATACATCATCCTATATCGTCCATGCCCATCACATCATCGAGGAAATCCATCTCGACCATCACCTCTCAAAGTCCCTCAAAACTCCTGGGCGCATAAACCTTATTCGGGCGCACCAATACTTAGGCATATAGAGCTCCAGCCGCATGACCTCCATGCGTATGAATCCTCCAGTCGCATGATCTCCATGCGTATGAACTCTCCAGTCGCATGACTTCAGGCGTATGAGGACTGTTTAGGCGTGTCACCTCTTGGGCGCATGGGAATACTTAGTTGTATGCATTCTAGGCACATGACCTACAACCGCATACTTTCATGCGTATGGACCTCAATCGCATGACATCCGGTGTATGGATCTCAGTCGCATGACCTTCATGCGAATGGCCCTTAGTCACGCACCTTTCATGCGAATGGACCTCAGTCGCCTTCCATTCATGCGTATGAACCCAATTGCCCTCCAATCGGTCGCCTGGACCTCTAGTCGGTCGCATAGCCCTAGCTGATGCAGAATGTAGTTCTTCCCGAACTGTAGCCGCACCTTTCGGCCTCCAAACCCTTCCAATCCTCGTTTGAGCTCAAATCAGCCCTTCTAAACCTTAGGGAAACATACTATGACATCTTTCAAGCACACCCAAGCCCGAAATCAAGCCCCAAACGAATCATACACATACTTATACATACATAATGGGTATTCACCAAAAACCCGAAAAATAGTTTTCAGATGTGTTCCAGGTCTAAAATCATTCAAAAACGTATAAAAGAGGGGTCGTAGAACTCACCTTAACGATCCCGTCGAGTAGAGCTTCGATTTGACCCGCTACACGTCGATTTTCATATCCGAATCCGCCAGAACCAAGCTTTTCCACTATTTTTCTCCTTTTCTCTCTTCTTGGCTGAGCTTTTGCAGGAATAAGAAGGGTGTGGGCTGCCCTCCCCCTTTTATACTCCCACTCATCAAGTTTTCTCTCATTGGTGGGTTTGGTCCCTCGACTTTGGACTATATTTCTTTTCTTATTTCGTCGGCTTCAAAGAAAATTTCGGGTGTTACACGCCTCCTTCACTGAGGCCCTTAAGTTAGCAATCTCATCCCCACACTCCAGATGAGGGGTCTCGTGCTCTTCATGAGTCGTCTCCTCAGCCCTAACCCTTCCTCTTGTGACCCGTGGTCCATCACGACGTCCACCACGGCCTCCATGACCTCCTCCACATAAAGCCTTAGAATATCTACCTCTAGCCATTTTTTAACGCACTATAAGATTTAAACACTAACACGGTCATTCAAGGGAATAGCTCAGTTTATGTCAAGTATAGTAAATACCTAATTACAGTGGGCAGTTGTGATTAGCCATTTACTTTACTCTTCATACCCCCACGCATTTCCTATCGTGACTACATCAGTATCTAAATCTACTAAAGGCGCATAAGCCACGTAACATGTGCATATAATACTGGTTAACATTAAAGAAAATAACTCATGGCTTGTAGCTACTTAGACCGGCATCCCTTCCATTTTGTTCAGTTGGATTCTATATGCCTAAACCACATAGAACATTGATGCGGTTAGTATGTCATGATCCAAGTCGGGTTATACCCAATAACAAGCTTTGCAATCACCGACAATTATTCAATTGATGATATGATCATGCAATTAAATAATAACACAAATTTAGAAAATCGGTTTTCTAAATAAGTTGCATATGAGATGGAACAACTTATTAGGATATTTTGTTCAAGAATATAACTTAGTTTTATTTAAGTTAGTTAGATAACATTAAGTAATAAAAGAGTATATAAGTTATACAAGTAAAGGTTAATTGTACAACTTATAAGGGACTAGTTTTAATAAATTGGTAAATTAAGTTTTGGGGGGAAATGTGGTCTTGAGACCTATTTCGGCCGCCCACTCTCTCCAATGAGGGTGTTTTACTTTCTTGTAATCTTCACTATCTTGATGTACTAGTCCCACACTCCACAACACATCTCTTCCTTACATGCAAAAAAAAAATTAGAAGCTCTCATTTCTCTCTCTAAAACTCTCAGCATTTCAGCAACTTTGGAGAAGATTTGAAGTTGTTTTGGTGTTCATCTCCCTAGCAAGAAGAGGTGTTTGCAAGTTAGCTTGGGGTATACAAGCTTGAGGGGTCCTTTCCTTGGATCCTTGGCTGAATTTCGAGCATCCTTCATCCCTTTCTCGGTCGGTTTTAGCTGAAGAAAGGTAGTTATTCACAACTCATTGTAGCTGTGATTTTATGTGCATTTACATATGTTCATAGCTTGCTTATTCACATATTATGATCCTTTTGTTTTGGGTTTGTTTGATACATATATATGTCACCATAAAAACATGAAATTTCAGCTTTATAATCATGTTTTAAAATATATATATATCCATTGTGTTTTCTTGAATGTTTAAGAGGTTAAACTTTGGTTTTATGGACAACAAACCCATCATGTTCCATTCTCAGTTTAAGTTTAGGTTTCTTTTTAAAAATATTTATGCATTTCTCTTAAACTTTGTCTTTGATACCAACTTGTAAGGCCCGTACCCAAGATGTTTACAACTGGTCAATTTGCTCATAAAACATAAAATATATATTTACATTTCTTAAAACATAGCAGCAGAATAACTTAATACCGTTTCATATATATGTACTTGCTTTTGCAAAACAATACAACTATGTTAGATTACAAATTAGTATTTGCTCGCATTACAATGCAAAAACATCATCGTTTAACAAAAGGATGCCATCTAAAAAATGTCAAGTAGCTGCTTCGTGCCATCCTCAACAACATTTACCTGCCAACTGGAAACACATAAAAGTCAGCGTTGCTGAGTGAGTTCTAGTTTTATAAAAAAAATACTTTACTTTTGTTTAAAATTGTTCCTTTACTTTCATACGTGATCAAACATCATACGTACAAATAGATAATAATGCATTCATTCTTTGGGTGTGAACCTCCATACATTGCTTGCAAGAGTTTCTTACTTTCATTCATTAATGTGTGCATTCTTTCGTTCTTTACGTTCCTCTTTTCATTATCTTTCTGTTTTCATTACATAATACTATACATTTATTGATGTTAACATACCATGCAAAGCCATGAAAAATAATATACATAACAAGGAACATAACCATAAACATAACCATAATTGCATCATCATACACCAGACATACCATATCCTCCGGTATCATAAAGTCGTCTTATATCACCCCCGGGAACATCCCAAGTCAAAGCCTAAAACTTAACTTTTCCCTAAAATTTCAGAAAATAATCTAAGGCATTAGGCGCATGAGCACTATGTAGGGGCATGGCCTTTCAGGCGCATGAGAACACTTAGGCCCACGGGAAACTTCTAGGTGCATAGGCACTATCTGGGCGCATGGCCCAACACTTAGGCTTTCTAGGCAAAATTCTAGGCGCATGGACAGTATGCAGGCGCATGAGTGCTCGGGCACATGGAGACTTAGTCAAATACTAATTCTAGGCGCATGGGTTTTCAGGCGTGTAGGGAACACTTAGGCGTCTGGGCAGTTAGGGCATGGGCCATTGTTCAGGTGTATGGATAACTAACATCTATAATTCAACTTAATTCAGTCCCCAATTCCAACATCTATCATGTTCTAAGCCTAGAACCAACATTATGAAGCCATAGAAACACATTAATAACATGATCAGAACATCAAATGCATACAAATCACACCCCACCCACAATCACACAACATGAACATATGGGTATGATTATCCATTTAAATAAAAACGCACACACATGCATTGCCGCTCCCAAAATCAGTTAGAATCATGTAAAATGGGGGTTCTAGAACTTACCTTAGCAACCTTCGAGTATGACTTCCTTCAAACTTGTTTGCTATGAGCTCAAACACCTAAAACCCACCAAATCATACACAAACGAACACATAAACACTTATAAGCATGCAACTGAGGCTAAAACCCAACAAGAACACCTCAAAACACATAATTTTTACCTTGAATTCAGCCTTCTTCTTCACCTTCTCTCTAAAACCGAAGCTTTCTCTACTTTCTCTTTCTAGAAACCGTAGGCCATTGGTGTGTAGGGTGTTATGGACGGCCATAACACATTTTTTACAAAATATATTAGAATTTTGTATCTTTTACACTTTTAGCCCCTTAACTTGGGCTTTATTGCACTTCCTTCTTTTTGCAATTTTATTCTTTCTTTCCTTCTAAATTTTCGGGTGTTACATTTAACATAAAAATCACTACTTTCACAAAACTATCATGGCATGCTTTCTAGCCCCAAAATACACAAATAAATGAAAATGAGGTCAAAATTCACCTTCTCGATGAACTTCAAATCAACCCCAAAACCGAGAAAGTTGAAGCTTGAGATCAACATCACACAAATAAAGGTGTCAACTTTTCATCATATTTCTCTCATATACATAGATCTTGTTGGGTTCAGGGGTAGCAGGGTTAGGTTTATTTTTCCAAAAAATATTGACAACTTATTAGTCATATTAATAATATATAATGCAACAGATTAAAAAACTAAATATTACAGGACTGTTTGTGGGGGTTTGGTCACTTACAATACAACGCATAATGAGGAGAGATTGATTTAGAACACTTAACCGATCAAATGGGGAACTGGAAACTAGTTACAATGATATTACAAAACATAAGTAAATGAGAGACAAACCAAGAAAAGTACACAAGTGTTGGTTTTCTAGAATGTTGTATATTGCTCTCTACTTCCTTACAAGTGTTACAAAACATATATTAAGATACAAATACATGATCTTGACAACAACAGAATCAATGTAAAGTCAAAAGGAAGATTGCTTTTTACTAGTGACTATGACAAGCCATAGCTCACATCCTAATATATTACAAAAAGGATAAATTACATAAAGTAGAAAGAAATAGACTCAAGACCTCAATGTACAGTTTATCAAAAGCATGGACCTTTGTAAGGACTAAATGTAAAGGCTAATGCAACTTAAACACTCAAAGTCTCCTACATGTATGCCCAAGTGCATTGAAGAAGAATGCTTTGGAAGTTTTACACCTGCAACAAAAATATTCTAAGTGTGAAATCTTCCAAAGCCAAGACCAATATCTTCCGAAGCGAAAGTGAAGTCATTCGAAGCTTCAGAGACAAAGTCTTCCGAAGCCAACACTAGAAGACATATTTCTTCCAAAGACTTTTAACACATGCTTTATCTGATGTACTTTACCTAATCTGGACCCCTTTCCGCTGCAACTCTGTAAAGTCACCAACTTAGATAAGTTGGTGAAAAGATCTATGCTTTTAGTAACTGTACATTGAGGTCTTGAGTCTGTGACTTTCTACTTCATGTACTTTATCTTTTTGTAATATATTAGCATGTGAGCTATGCATGTCATAGTCACTAGTCAAAAGGCAATCTGTCTTTTGACTCTACAATTGATTTTGTTTATGTCTAGTCAATTACATCCAGCTGGCATTTAAAGTATGGCTGACTATAGGATATAGTATATGTATCTCAAGTACTTATAACTTTCTGAACATGCTTTGTAACATTTGTAATAGAACTTGAGAAAGCAATATACTACAATCTTGAAAACCAACTCATTGTGTGTTTTGCTCTCTTGTTCTGTCTCTTATTTACTTGTGTTGTTAGTATCATTATAAAGGTTAACCAGTTTCACTGTTTGATCAGTTTAGTGTTCTTAGCAACTCTCCTCATTGTGTTGTTGTGTTGTAAGTGCATACCCTTCACTGGTTCTACATTTGGTATCAAAGCATTCTAGGCTCTTGATATAAGATCTTACCATCTTAAGATCCCTCACACACACAAAATACTTAACTTAACACAAATGGTAGCCATTTCCAAATCTGATATGGAAACTAGAACCATGACAAATTCCCCACTGGTCACTCTTAATGACTTTGACACCTGATTCCAAAGAATGGAAGGTTTCATCAGGTCTCTAGACTCAAGAATGTGGGAGTCTGTTGTCAATGGACCTTACATACGAAGCACCTCTTCTACAAATGGTGGTGGTATGATCCCCAAGGTTGTGGCTGACTACTCAGATGAAGATAGAAAGAGAGAAGAGATTGACCAGAAGGCCATGACAACCCTTAAGACTGCTCTTCCAAACTCTGTATACAGAGGTTTCAAGAAATGCAAAACAACTAAGCAGTTGTGAGATGCATTGAAACTGATGTATGATGGTTCCTCTGAAGCTAAGGAGAACAAGAAGGATCTCTTAACGTAGCAGTTTGAATTTCCCCTTTAAAGCAGGTGAAACCATGACTCACAATACTTCAAGTATATTGAGATTGTGGACACCCTAGTATATGGTGGAGTTGCTCTTGAGAACAAAGACATTGTAAGGAAGTTCATGTCCTCACTTTCTAGGCAATGGACACACTACTGTATGGTTATCAAGAGAACTGAGAACCTAAAAACTCTCACTCTAACAGGTTTGTATGGGATTCTTAGTGGCTACCAGATGGAGATGAACATGCAAGGTTCATCTAGCAACTCTAATAATCAAATGGGTTCACCACTTCATGCGGTTGAAAGGGATAGGACATCATCTCATATGCTACCCTAACACCTCACAAAAGGATAATTTAATCACCTTCCCTCAGACACCAAGGGAGAACTACACTTAAGGAAGCCCATTCCAAGAAACAAGTTCTTCTCAAGCCTTTATGTTTTTTGATGAAAGTTGTTGCAACTTTCTCTTCACCCTTGAAGACCTGGATTGTATCCATCTAGATGATCTGGAGTACATTGAGATAGTCCAGCACATGGCTCTTCTCACTCACAAAGCCAAGAAGTTCTATAAGCGGACTAGATGGAAGTTCCTAGCAATGCAATCAGTGGAAAGTTTGGACTGGATAAAAGCAAAGTCAAGTGTTACAACTGTAACTTGATGGGCCACTTTGCTATGGAGTGCAAGGCACCAAGAACAAATGGTGCTTGTGGTCAAGCACAATCCATACCAAACTACACTGACAAAGCCACCTAGAATGAGAAGCCAAAGCAACAAGCTGTAGTTGCTATTGAAGAATGAGGCTTTGATTGGAGCTTTTAGGTGGAAGATGCTTCTCCAAACCAAGCACTGATGCCAGATCATGAAGCCAAGGTATTGGAACATCTCTATACCCTTGAATGTATTGTTAAAGTAACCAGATACAGGTCCTACAACTTAAAAAGAGTTTTGATCTTGAGTCCTTAAATATCTTAAAAGCTGATTTTAGAAAGACCGAAAGTGATTATAAACTAACGACAGAGGACTTAGAGAAAACTATTTCAGGTCTAAGACATGAGCACACCACCTATAGGACTCAGATCAAAGATCTCATTGTTGATACATATGTCCCTAGTTTATGTGCTTAATGTAAAAGTATTTCATGTCTTACACATATGTAATAAATGGGGTTTTTGTAACACCCGGTTATTTTTAAAAGACAAGAAATAAAGAATAAAAGAAAGAAGGCAATTCAGTCCAAGTGGAGGGGGACTAAAAGTGTAAAAAGGACAAAAATCTTTGAAAAGTTGGTGTGAAGGTGGGCATGGCCACCCACCCTTACTTCACATCAACATCTTCTTCGACTTTAGAGAGAGAAGGACAAGAGGAGAGAAGAAAATCTTGGCTTGTGGAAGAAGAAGAAGAAGTGAACGAATTCAAGGTGTTTTGAACTCATAGCAAGCGGGTAAAAAGGAAGAACACCCAAGTTGCACTAGGTGAGTTCTAGACCCTGGTTTTTACTTGTTTTCAAACATCTTTGGGGCTGAAAATGTATTTAATTGATTTTCAAATGTTTGAGTATGTATGCTCGTATGTATTGTGCATGAATGAATGTGATTCTTGAATGCCTATAGGTTATTCATGTTTAGAATAGCCACATTAAGCTTAGAACAGATGGATTTGATGATTAGGTTGAAAACATACCGGAAACATGTTAAACAGAAGGTCCATGCGCCTAGATAAGGCTCATGCGCCTGAAAATGCCTTAGAAAGAATTAAGTGTAATCCATGTGCCCAAACAGTAGCCCATGCGCCTAAGATTACCTTAGAAATGATTAAGTACAGTCCATGTGCTTGAACAGTGGCCCATGCGCCTAGAAATGTTAGCTAGACGACTAAGTGTAGGGCCATGCGCCCCAATAGTGCCCATGCGCCCAAGTGGCCATCGTCTAAGTGTCCATGTGTCCGAATTACTCATGCGTCTAAGGGTTCATACGCATAAATAGTGCCCATGCACCTGAATAGCTCATGCGCCTAAAGTGAAAATGCTTAAGTGTTGGCTGATGCGCCTACATAGTGATGAAACGCCCGAACAGGGCTCATGCACCCAAATAGTTCCCATGCGCCTAAGCACTTAGAAAATTTTATAGAATTTTTCTGGAGTCTGTGCTTTAGGGTATTGACCGAGGTTGACTAAGGGCTTATTAATGATGATGTTCATGCATGATATGATTACTTATAATTGTTCCTTATTATTGATATTGCTATTATTATTATTACTTATAGTATGTGACTTTACCTGATATGTTATTATCGTAACGTAAAGTATATCGTAATAATAAAGTGAAAGAGCAATAAAGAAGAGAAGAGGAACATTAATGAAAATGTTAACAAGTCTTGCAAGCTTACAGGATGTACATGACCATGTTGTCGTTAGCTCAACTGTGGTGTGGGTTAGCTACCCTATCATGCACACAGGGTCAATCAATTCAGATCGGCAGGACCTTTGCAGCGTGCCCTGGGTGATTGGGTTGGCCTTGTACATAGTACACAGAACCCTTTCAAGGGATGCAGTTGACCCTTTCGGGGGATATAGTTGACCCTTTCGAGGGATATAGTTGACCCTTGGAAGGATACAGTTGACCCTTTCGAGGGATATATATGGCCCATCACCCGTTTTCCATCGCGCATATAGTTGGGGTATTGCTCACTGGTCCATACAGAAAGTGAAATATAAAGATAAAAGTTTACAGAACAGATAAGGCATAAGAGAACGGACAATATTTGTTCATATAGTTGATGCGTGCTCGCATATACAGTACAGAGTTGTATTTTACAGAAAATAGTATTTTCTTATACAACATATAGAAAGTATTTTATTACTTCTAAAACTAGAGCTCACTCAACAACGCTGACTTTTATACATTTGCAGTTGGCAGGTAATTATTGCTGAGGATGGCACGAGGGTGAAGCTACTCGGAAGGGAATGTCTGACATCCATTCGTACTCTATGTTGCTGTTGTTTTGTAATGCATATAAAAAAGTCTTTTGTAATCAGTTAAATGATGATGTATTGCTCAACAACAGTGGTATAAATGAAATGAATGGCTTTTGAAAGAATATTTCCGCTGCTTAAGTTTGTTTAATTGTAATGTTTAATGTTTTAATTGCTATGATTGACCAACTGTGAGGTTTTCGGGAACCGGGCCTTACAAGTTGGTATCAGAGCCAAAGTTTAAGAGAATTGGGTTAAATAAACTTTTAAAACCTAAACTTAAACTAAAAATGGGACAAATGGAGGGGTGTCAGCCCGAGTAGCTACGTGCCATCATGTATGTCTTTTCTTAATGTTAACATGTATTATGTGTGCATGTATTTGATTATGTGCTCTTAGTAGATTTAGATACTGATTAAATCAGGATAGGAGATGCTTGGGGTATGAAGAGTAAAGTAAGTGGCTAATCACAACTGGCCACTGTAATTAGGGACTTACTATACTTGACATAAACTAAGTATTACCTTGAATGACTGTGTTAGTGTTTGAATCTTATAGTGTGCTTATAGAGGATGGCTGGTGGTAGATCTTCAAAGGCCTCTCGTGGTGGAGGTCACGGCGCTGCTCCAAAACCCAAGAGAGGGAGACCCAGAGTCGACAAAGTGGTTCATGAAGAACCAGAGACCCCTCATCCGGAGGGTGGCGACGAGAGCGCCAATCTGAGGGCCTCAGTAAAGGAGGCTGTGGTGGAAGAGGTTCCCCAGGTCATGCAGATGATTCTACCATCTGTGGTGACCGAAGTGATCAAGGCAGCTAGAGAGGGAGAGAGAAAGGAAAGGAGTGGACCTATGGCCGAAAGAAGACAGCCCGAGACTGAGACGGTTCCGTCCGATGATGAGGATGGGGAAGAAGAGCCTGCGTTGGAGGCGATCCGAGGCTGCAACTACGGGTGTTTATGAGATGCAAGCCCGCTACTTTTGATGGAAACGGCACTACGGCAGCTGCTCACCAGTGGGTAAGGGAGATGGAGGTTGTCCTCGATATCAGTGAGTGCCGTGAGGATCAGAAGGTGAAATTCGCGACCCACTCTTTGTGGACTCGGCATTATGCTGGTGGGACAACATTGTCCAAGCCGAGGGTAGCAGGGCTATTGGAAGAATAAGATGACCTAACTGAAGAAGCTAGTGATCGAGGAATTTTGTCCTCACAGAGAGATGGACAAGGTAGAAAGAGACTTCCTGCAACTGGAGGCGGGAACAATGACACACCAGTAATACACCACCAAATTCAATGAAATGGCACGGTTGGTGCCCGATCAAGTGACACCATTGTCACGAAAGATTAAAAGATACATCCAGGGGATTCCGGCGGATATCCGTAGGCCAGAGTTGGTCCCGATGTTGTGTCAGGTATGTTTCTGGTAAACCAAACTTGTGCCTCTATATTGTTTGATTCTAGTGCTAGTAGGAGTTTTACCCTCTAAACCAACCATCCAACCACAAAACCAAATCCTTTACCCCTAAAACCCATTGCTAGTGATGTACCTAGCCAAAAGAAAAGAAAGGTACTGAGGCCTGATGAAGATGAAGAGGAGGATGAAGACAGACTGCCACTCTCTGCAGTCATTACTTTGCCTAAGGCTAAACCAATGTCCATCACTCCTGCTTCTCAAATGCATGATGTAATGATAAAGATTGAAGAGGAACAGATGCAAAAACCTGATGAGGAAATGCTGAAAAGCATTGACAAAGCATATGCTACATCCTCTTCAATGATCAGCATGAAGAAAGAAGTATTAAGATTGTACACCCTTGCTAATACCTTTCAATACCAAAGGGAAAGAGTAAGGATATGGCCTGATCCTAGGGTGGCACACCGGATTGTCAAGAAAGAAATTCCTTCAAGATACAAGGGCCAAGTGAAGAGAGTTGTCGACGAAGACATCACTGTGGTGCTTGTAGTGTCCCCTTGGGAAATTGTTGAAGAGTTCAAGAAAGCCTATGAAGCCAAACAACCACCTCAAAAGATGTTAGAGAACAAAATTATAAAGAAGGGATTGGTTACAAACGACTTGAAAACTTCAAACAAGAAGAGCTCAACCTGCTCTTAGAAGGGACTTATCCAGATGAGTTTGCTTATAGACAAATAACCACGGTTGAGCTCAAGAATGGAAAACAGGCCAAGTACATATCTGAAGTGTATGGCCGAGAAGGATTATTGATGGTGTGCCCGAGGTGCTGACAATGGATGAGCAAATCATGTTTCTAAGGGCTTACACCAGGGAATCATATAGGCTGATACACGGAAGTAGATCTCATGGTTGGGGCAACAGCTCGGTGTCCAAGTCCCCAATACAGAGCTCCCAACCATATCATGCCAAACAGATCATCAGAGACTTCTTTCCAGGCCGGTGCTGAAAAAGGGTCACTTCTCATCTGATCAAGAGGATAAGAGACCAATCTATCTGCCAAAATAAGTGGGACTCGTCAATAACTTAGAGGTTTTGGCAGCATTGGTTCAGGGGGAGTTTGTTGGACCAAAAGAACCAATGAGCCTGATCAGAGAAACCTCTAAGTCCCACAGGACATCACAACAGCTGAAGAAGACCTGATCAGCTGTTCTACAAAGTCTGAAGAATACAACTGCTGAAGTACGTCTGAAGTACTGAAGACAAAGACTGAGACAACAGCTGAAGATCTAAAGTCTGAAGACTTCAACAAGTACTGAAGACAAAGACTGAAGATCAACAGCTGAAAGACAAAGTCTGATGATTAAGTACTGAAGACATCAGCTGATGTTAACAGCTGATGACAACAGCTGAAGAGGGCTTCTTCAGTTGTTGTGATGGTTTTTCTTCTTCAGTAGTTTTCTTTTCCTTTCAGTAGTTTGTTTACTTTTCTTTTCAGTACTTGTAAACAACTGAAGAGGTTGTTCTTCAGTTGTTGTAGTTTCAGTAGTTTTATGTTTTTCAGTAGTTGTAAATAAGATGTTTAACACTTAGGAACATTTGTAAGAAGATGTCAGTTGTTGACATCTTCAGTAGTTGTTAAACATCAGTAGTTATAAAACGGTTACATGTCACTTTCAGGTGACATCAGCCTACGTCATTCTTTCCTTTATAAGGAAAGATGACTCACCTGTAATCGTGCCTTTGAGGCCGACAATCTTAATGCAATATTCCTTTTGTCGGATATTTCTCTCTCTATAACAAAATTCTTTTATCGTTTTATATCAATTGTTCTTGTTTGAATGTGTCTAATTCTGAGCTATTCCGCTGCTGAAACTGTTCAATCGATTAAACCAAGGGCTGAGATTCTAACACCTGTTATCTGTAGAAAGGCCAGTGCACCATTTGATGTAGAAAATGCTATTGGTAAGTCCACTAAAATTACTGATGTGATAGAGGATTGTGCCATAGAACTAGAAGGCCACAGGTTTGCTGCTAGGTCACACATGATACCCCTAGGTGGATTTGATGTAGTAGTAGGGATGGACTGGCTAGCAACCTATGAAGCAAATATTGTGTGCCGTAAGAAGATGATTCGATTAGTTGCGTCCGATGGGAGTTTGGTTACGATTTATGGAGATCGCGTCACGACGATTCCGAAAGTGATTTCGATGGCGGTAGCGAGAAAGTGCATAAGGCGTGTATGTAGTGCCTACTTGGCATACGTAAAGGATGTGGACACGCCAACACTGCAACTATCTGATGTACCAGTTGTGTGCGACTTTCCAGACGTATTCCCGGAAGACTTACCCGGCGTGCCACTGGATCGCAAGATTGAGTTCCAAATTGACTTGATACCCGGTGCTCAACCCGTTGCCAAAGCGCCGTATCGATTAGCTCCCACAAAAATGAAAGAACTCATGGAACAGTTACAAGAGCTGCTCGATAAGGGGTTCATTAGACCGACTATCTCTCCCTGGGGTGCTCCGGTCCTATTTATGAAGAAGAAAGACGGTAGTATGAGGATGTGTATTGACTACCGAGAGTTGAACAAGTTAACGGCGAAGAACCGATAACCCCTACCAAGATTAGATGATCTGTTGATCAGCTCCAAGGTGCCAGTTGGTTTTCAAGGATAGATCTTTGATCTGGTTACCATCAGCTAAGGGTGAAGGAGCAGGATATCCCTAAAACAACTTTTCGTACGCGCTACGGTCACTATGAATTCCTTGTTATGTCATTTGGTCTGACCAATGCGCCAGCTGCTTTTATGGACTTGATGAATCAAGTGTGTCGGCCAATGTTAGATAAATCAGTGATTGTGTTTATTGATGATATCCTGATTTATTCAAGGAGCAAGGAGGAGCATGCTGATCTCATTCAGGAGGTGTTAGAGACCTTAAGAAGGGAGAAGTTGTATGCCAAATTCTCCAAATGCGCGTTCTCGTTACGCAAAGTTCAATTCTTGGGTCACGTGATAAACCCAGAGGGGATTATGGTAGACCCTGCTAAGGTGGAGGCTGTGATGCAATGGAAGTCTCCAAGGATGCCATCCGAGATTCGTAGTTTCTTGGGGTTGGCGGGTTATTATCGAAGGTTCATTCAGGAATTTTCCAAGATCGCTTCTCCATTGACCAAGTTGACCCGAAAGGATGTAAAGTTTACGTGGGGTCAAGCTCAAGAACAGGCGTTCGAGGAGTTAAAGGTAAGGTTGACTCAAGCTCCTGCCTTGTCGTTACCCGAAGGAAGAGAGGATTTGGTAGTATACTTAGATGCTTCTTAGTCGAGGTTAGGGTGTGTATTAATGCAGAGAGGGAAGGTTATAGCCTATGCATCCCGACAGTTGAAAGTTCATGAGGTCAACTACCCTACTCATGACTTGGAGCTAGCGGCCGTGGTCTTTGCACTAAAGATTTAGAGGCACTATCTGTACGGGACGAAGTGCACCATTTTCACGGACCATAAGAGCTTGAAGTACTTCTTCAAGCAAAAAGATTTGAACATGAGGTAGAGGCGATGGTTAGAGCTTATAAAGGATTATGATTGCGAGATCCATTACCATCCGGGCAAAGCCAACACCCGGTTATTTTTAAAAGATAAGAAATAAAGAATAAAAGAAAGAAAGGAAATTCAGTCCAAGTGGAGGGACTAAAAGTGTAAAAAGGACAAAAATCTTTGAAAAGTTAGTGTAAAGGTGGGCATGGCCGCCCACCCTCACTTCACATCAACATCTTCTTCGGCTTTAGAGAGAGAAGGACAAGAGAAGAGAAGAAACTCTCGGCTTGTGGAAGAAGAAGAAGAAGTGAACGAATTCAAGGTGTTTTGAACTCATAGCAAGCGGGTAAAAAGGAAGAACACCAAGTTGCACCAGGTGAGTTCTAGACCCTGGTTTTTACTTGTTTTCAGATATCTTTGGGGCTGAAAATGTATTTAAATGATTTTCAAATGGTTGAGAATGTATGCGCGTATGTATTGTGTATGAATGAATGTGATTCTTGAATGCTTATAGGTTATTCATGTTTAGAATAGCCACATTAAGCTTAGAACAGATGGATTTGATGATTAGGTTGAAAACATACTGGAAACATGTTGAACAGAAGGTCCATGAGCCTAGATAAGGCTCATGCGCCTGAAAATGCCTTAGAAAGAATTAAGTATAATCCATGCGCCCAAACAGTAGCCCATGCGCCTAAGATTACCTGAGAAATGATTAAGTACAGCCCATGTGCCTGAACAATGGCCCATACGCCTAGAAATGTTAGCTGGATGACTAAGTGTAGGGCCATGCGCCCCAATAGTGCCCATGTGCCCAAGTGGCCCATGCGCCTAAGTGTCCATGCGTCCGAATTACTCATGCGTCTAAGTGTTCATACGCACAAATAGTGCCCATGCACCTGAATAGCTCATGCGCCTAAAGTGAAAATGCTTAAGTGTTGGCTGATGCGCCTACATAGTGATGAAACGCCCGAATAGGGCTCATGCGCCCAAATAGTTCCCATGCGCTTAAGCACTTAGAAATTTTTACAGAATTTTCTGGGAGTCTGTGCTTTAGGGTCTTGACCAAAGTTGACTAAGGGCTTATTAATGATGATGTTTCATGCAAGATATGATTACTTATAATTGTTCCTTATTATTGCTATTGCTATTATTATTATTATTACTTATAGTATGTGACTTTACGTGGCATATTATTATCGTAACGTAAAGTATATCGTAATAATAAAGTGAAAGAGCAATAAAGAAAAGAAGAGGAACATTAATCAAAATGTTAACAAGTCTTGCAAGCTTACATGAGGTACACGACCATGTTGTCGTTAGCTCAACTGTGTTGCGGGTTAGTTACCCTATCATGCACACAGGGTCAATCAATTGAGATTGGCAGGACCTTTGCAGCGTGCCCTAGGTGATTGGGTTGGCCTTGTACATAGTACACAGAACCCTTTCGAGGGATACAGTTGACCCTTTCAGGGGATATAGTTGACCCTTTCGAGGGATATAGTTAACCCTTTCGAGGGATACAGTTGACCATTTTGAGGGATATAGATGGCCCATCACCGTTTTCCATCGTGCATATAGTTGGGGTATTGCTCACTGGTCCATACAGAAAGTGGAACATAAAGATAAAAGCTTACCGAACAGACAAGGCATACAGTAAAGAGAATGGACAATATTTGTTCATATAGTTGATGAATGCTTGCATATACAGTACAGAGTTGTATTTTACAGAAAAGAGTATTTTCTTATACAACATATAGAAAGTATTTTATTACTTCTAAAACTAGAGCTCACTCAGCAACGCTGACTTTTATACATTTTCAGTTGGCAGGTAATTATTGCTGAGGATGGCATGAGGGTGAAGCTACTCGGCAGGGAAAGTCTGACATCCATTCGTACTCTGTGTTGCTGTTGTTTTGTAATTCATATAAACAAGTCTTTTGTAATCAGTTAAACGATGATGTATTGCTCAACAACAGTGGTTTAAATGAAATGAATGGCTTTTGAAAGAATATTCCGCTGCTTAAGTTTGTTTAATTGTAATGTTTAATGTTTTAATTGCTATGATTGACCAACTGTGAGGTTTCCGGAACGGGGCCTTACAATTTTGCACTATTTGATTCGGTATAAACGCTGAATTTGTTAGTATTCTGTACATACACGGTCCTGACAAGTGGTATCAGAGCTTTGGCTCTTGATTTTGTGTGTGATTCGATTAGTTTTGGTGTTAAACTCACGTTTTTTCATTATAAAGGTCATCTTTTTGAGTCTATAGGTGTTTTTCGACGTTTCTTGGCATCAAGTTGAAGTTTATCGGTATACGGAAAATTAGGGTTTCTGGGTAAATCATAATTCGTGTCAAAGTGTCAAAATTCGAAAATTTTGAAACACAGCAGCGTTCAGTTGCACGAATAGCTCATTCGTACGATTGAGTCATCCGCATTAGCTCATTCGCACGATTGAGCCATCTGCATTGGTCATCCGTATTGTCCATTCGCACGACTGAGTCATCCGCATTGGTCATCTGCATTGTCCATTCGCACGACTGAGTCATCCGCATTGATTCATCCGTATTTGCCCAATCACACGATTGACTCATCTGCATTTGTCCAATCGCATGATTGACTCATTCGCATTTGTGCATTCGCACAAGTGAACTAGTCTTGTTCTAAAGTTCAAAGTTTATAGAAATGGAAGATCAATTCGCTTCCTTTGCTGTCGGAAGGGACTTTCGTATCCAGAACCTTCTGCTTCTTGAAAATGAAATTGGGAATCATAATAAACCACCAAAGCTTATAATGTTAGATGATTATCCTCAATGGAAGCAAAGGTTAGAGATCTATCTAAATGGAGTTGATCCCAATCTTTAGGCATCCATTGAGAGAGGTTACACTATGCCAGTCAGTGCTGATGGAGTAAGCTGACTCTAGGAGGAATGAATGACACTCAGAAGGTAAGTACAATGCAGAAAAGAAAGTGTATGCCTTGTTGACTAAATCGATACCAAAAGACATCTTTCATCAGTTCTCTAAGAAAAAATAGGTGAAAAAGTTATGGGAAGCATTGGAGAAAAGATATGATGTGAATGCAATGTTAAAGGCTCTGAAGGCTAAGGCTCTCAAGAAGGAGTTTGATAACTTCTCTTCGATAGGGAAAGAGAGCTTGGATGACATGTTCTACCATCTGATGAGCGAGCTGCACATTCATGGTGTAACAACGTCTATGGAAGATAAAGTGTCAAGTTTTGCAGATGGCCTGCCGGATAAATGGGATTCGTTTGTATCTAGTTTGAGACAGAATGATATTCTTGCAAAGTTAGACATAAATGACTTCATCTTGAAATTAAGAGAAGAGGAACTGAGAATGAAGTACAAGTCACAGAAAGGATCCAACGATCAGAATCCTTCACTTTACAACTCATTTCCCAGTCTAACCAATTCAGGAGCACCACTACAAACTGCATTCGTGTTCAGTTCCACAACTCCTACCCAAACCAGCGCTTCCGGACCAGAAACGTCAGGGTCACCTAGAACCCAATATTCAATTCCTGAGGCCAACACTATGAAGTTAAAGACTAAGAATCTCAGTAATGTTATAGTGGAGGTTGCGGAGGAGCACATGGATCTTCTTGCAGCTGTTGTCCAATCCTATGATGGTTTAGTCGCTAGGAAGTTTGGGAATTGTCATCTTGCAGATGAAGATTTCGAGCAAGTTGACAAGAACGAGCTGGAGAGGATGGATATCATGTGGGCTCTTGCAAGTGCAGTTAGACTAGAAAAAAAGTTTGTTAAGAAGACGGGGCAGAATTTAGTAGCCACTAAAGACACAACATTGGTTTCGACAAAACCAAAGTCACTTGATTTAATTATGGTGAAAAGGGGCATTTTAAACGGGAATGTGTAAAGCCCAAGAAGACTGGAAATGGAAATCCATTTTCCACCTTCAATAGTCAAGACAAACCCATGAGTGGAGCTACCTCGTCAAGCAAAGAGACAAAGGCCTTGACTGCTCAAGGTGATGAAGGGCAAGACTGGACCTTCTGCTTTGTGTCCGGGTGAATCAAACATTGCCTGTTCAAGCAAAGAGACAAACCCAATCAGACTCATGTTGCACCTATATCACACTCAACCCCGCATAAACAGGTTCCTCAACATGTAGAAGGGAGATCATGCTACCATTATGGAAAGAGAGGACATATTTCTTCTAATTGTCCTTATTATCAGACTCCCAGAAAGAAAATTGAACTTAATGATACAAAACAAAGTTCTTCTAAAAGGAGTTCTATTACTCCTCCTAAGAGAACTAATGAACCTAAAGTTCAAACAATAAGCTAGTTTTGTGTAAGTCTTGTTTGTGATAAACAGAAGACCGACTTATTGTTTAAACTTTAGGTTCACTAGTTCTCTTAGGAGGAGTAATATAACTCCTTTTAGAAGAAATTTTTTTGTGTCATTAAGATGTAAAGATTCGAATCTATAATGAAAGCAGAATTTGAGATGAGTGCCATGGGGGAGATGAAGTTCTTCCTTGGATTACAGGTGGACCAGACACCAAAAGGAATCTTCCTACATCAAACCTAGTATGTAGGAGATATCCTCAGTTGGTTTGACATGGAGAATGCTTCAGCTGCTGGAACTCCACTTGCCACAAACCATGATGTGGCACCTGACGAAAATGGTGATCTGGTTGATGCTACAATGTATAGAGGAATGATTGGATCCCTTATGTATCTCACACCTACTCGTCCTGATATCATGTATGCCACGTGTCTTTGTTCAAGATATTAGGCAAAACCAAAAGTAAATCATCTTATTGGCGTGAAACGGATTTTTTGTTATCTGAAGGGTACTCCAACGCTCAGGTTATGGTATCCTCATGACGATGATTTTGAGCTTATAACGTATAGTGACTCGGACTATGGTGCTTGCAAAGTGAATTACAAGTCAACATCAGCATGATGTTAGTTCTTTGGTAGACAGTTAGTCACTTGGCAGTGTAAGAAGTAGACATCAGTTGTGCTCTCAACATGTGAAGCTGAATACATTGCTGCTGCAAGTTGCTATTCACAAATCAATTGGATTCAATAGCAAATGTGAGACTAAGGTTTGGAATTTTCTAACACTCCTATTTTTATTGATAACTCTGCTGCTATTGCTATCACCAAAAATCCAATCTAACATCATAAAACTAAACACATCGGTATCAAATATCACTTTATACGTGACTGTTTTAAAAAGAAATTAATCGATGTGGTTAAAATTAATATGGATTTTCAACACGCCGACCTCTACACAAAAGCATTTGACAAACCGAGGTTTTTATATCTTTTAGAGGTTAATGGCGTGAAAAAGAAAAGTGATGTGATTCCAGAAGATGAAAGTTTGTAGTCCGACTTGTTTATTTTTCATTTTATTTTCTTTCATTTTATTTTATTTTTCCTGTCTATAAAAATCCAAAAATAGAAAATTATTTTCAGTTTTAGAATTTTAGGGGAGAATAGGTTAGTTTAGTATTAAATTAGTTACATTATTTAAAAAATGAGGGAGGAGGGTAGCTTAGCTAATAGAAATAAGATCAAATATGCGATTCTGATTCAACGCTTATGAAAAATGATAGTACACTGGAACAAATTGCTTGGGACTTCAAAAGAATTTAAATGATTAAGATGCAAAATTCAAAGTATACGTCTGAGAAGTCTAAGCAAAATCAAAAGGAAAAATGATAGTAAAACTAATGTGGTACTAAGGTAACACAGAGATAGTAGACCTAGAGGTTGCTAGACCATTATATGATGTGTCAGTAGATTCAACAAAATAAATGAGGAGACTTGATTGGTGATTTAAATTCAAACTAAGTTGTTCAACTTGCTGTGGATTCCCATATTATCCCTGGTTAACACAATCGACACATTTCTAATAAGCGGTGACGAGCAAATAAACGCCACAAATGTGTGCGGATGACCATAAAATGAGTAAAGCACATGTAACAAATGCTAAAATCAATCAAGCTAATAACCTATGTTGTTGGTGTGTTATGTGCAAAAAGAAAATTAAATGGTTTAACAAGAAAATAGGTTGTGTGTCTCTTTGCTATGTGGTGGCACTTACCTGAGGATAAGCATAACCTAAATATTCTAGAATTCAATGTTGTTTGCGCCTCTCTGCTGTGCAGTTGCACTGACCTGAGGCTTGGCATCTCTTCGAAATCTCTTAGAATAGTTTCTTCTTGACAAATACTCGTAGACCGCTCAAAAATCTCCTGAGGAATGTTGATTACCATATAAGTGTGGGTTCCACAAATGCTTGTTCAAATAATCAAACCTAATATATCACTAATCTGTGTCAAAAATCTATGTTTGGATATAAGAGGACAATTATACTGACAATCATAGTGGCTGCAACTCTTGATAGTCGAAATCTATGTGTGCATCTTATAGCTCTAGTATGTTTCCTAAACTTGCTGTTGACTCTTGGTCAAAACAAGAATCCAGCATCAAAATGTTTTGTTAAAGTGTCCCAAATTATATTGATAAACCTGTATGATTCCATTATGAATCTCTCCAGAAATGATCAAATTAACTTGAAGCTATGCTGTCTAGGAAGATAAATCGGTTAGATGCTCTTCTAAAAGATTTCATTCCATCTCCAATCAAAAATACAAAAATATATTTTGTTTTGTTTTTATTTCAAGTGTTTTTCTATTTTTTAGTTGCTTGTTAGGTAAAAGTCGGACTATACATTTGGATTCAATCTGTGAATCACTCACTAAAAAGGGTCACGTCTAAGGTGATCAATCGGGTTTTTGAATTAAAAGGATCACGTCTGAGGTGATCAAATAGTTTTTCAATTAAAAAGGTCATGTATAAGATGATCATCGGTCATAATGTCTTAGCAATAGTAAACATGTATGTTTGAATGTGAAAGAGGTCAAACCCATAAGTATGAGCTAGTCATACGATTAAACCATAAGTATGGACCAGTCGCATGATTGGATCATAAGCATGGAGCAATCCATGCGATTGGATCACCAGAATGAACCAATCGCACGAATGGATGAGGCTGTATGAACGAGTCGCACGACTGAACCCCAGTCACACGACTATGTTAACTTAGTATAAATAGCAGGGAGTCGGTCGCATGTTCTCATCACCCCTCAATCGCCCTTAGTCGCCCGAAAGCACCGGGACTTTGCCTAAATTTTGTTTGATTGATTTAGCATCATGATTGTGATTCTAACGTTTACTTTCTGCGTCTACAGGTATTGTGAGACCAAAATCGACCTCAATGTCCCATTTAATAAAGCCCTAATGACCAAAATCATTCAAAACAAGAACTTTGACAAACTCTTCAAAATAAACCACCTAAATGGACATAATCATTGATTTAAAGAACATTAGGTGTTATTTTGAGTGGTTGCAAGTCTAATGAGCCAAAACACAACGTTTAACATCCATTTTTGACCATGATTAGAATTTAAAGTGTCGAATAGAGAGTTATATGAATGGACGTGCTGATGAACTTCAATCGCACGATTGAGCTGGGCGTATGACTCAATCGCACGAATGAACCAGTCGTATTAGTTCAGTCGCACGATTGACTCAACCATGTGGCCTAACACATGACAAAGTCCAGTCGCAAGCTCAATCGCACGACTGAACTCAGCTGCATGCTCAATCGCACGACTGACTCAGTCGTATGGTTCAATCACATGATTGAACCAGACTGATCTCAAAACATTTTAATTTCAACTGTCCTCTGTTATGCAAAATCTAATGTTTATGTGTCTTGTGTTATAGCAACATGGCTGATAGGTGGACTATCAACACCAAGCACAACATCTATGCTCACTTGGATGCGACCACTAGGAATGCTACCGAGTTTGCTAGGATTATTGCTTTTCTAAGGAGGTCGATGATCTACAAAGCTATCTCTGCTCCTTACACACCCTACTGGTCTCTACAACAGGCCTTCTGGGAAAGTGGTTTAGTAGACAGATCTGCTGGGCCTTACTGTATACGGAGCTCCATTTTTGGTCAAGAGATCGAAGTTACTGCAGCTAATCTAAGACGGGTACTGGATCTGGGTGATGATGATGCCCACCCGAACAAGTTACATCCTCTGACAGTAAGGGGTTGGTTTCTATGGATGAAGTACACTGGGAACATCAACTCAGGTGTGCTCAACAAAAGCAACCTATGTCCCTAGTTCAAGCACCTGGCCCATGTCATTCTGAAGTGCATAGCATCAAGGAAAGGAGGATTTGATTATTTATCTGACCATATCCGGAATACATACGTTGTTCTGGTGTTGAACCATCCTTTCAGCTTTTCCAACATGATATTCTCTTACTTGATAGAGAACCTAGAGGCTAAGGGTAAGGAGGGTTTTTGCATGTACCCTCGATTCTTATTGATGAGAAGCTTCCGTCTATGCCAAAGGAGAAAGAAGATGTCATGGTACTTGAGGTGATGGATGATACCACCTGGGTAAAGTATACAGGGAGAAGCAGGTGAAGCCCCCTATCATGAGATTGTTCGGGCACTTGGCAAGTGCTGATTATGTGGCGCATTCTCACAAGAAGTAGCGTCACGATGAGAGTGACTCAGATGTCGAGCCGATTGAGCTCCCACTGATGATGCAGATGACGATGACGACGACCATGGTGATGGTCAAGGCGATCAGGCTCCTAGTGGATCTGAGTAGGCTCCAACCCACCTTGATTTTTGGATAGATGAAGATGATGAGTCAAATGAGGAGCCTCTCATAAGGATAGTTGGGAGCAGGGTTGTGGCCACTAATAAAGGGGCGGTTGGTGGATGCCAGGCTGGGTCAAAGGGTGGCGCTACAGACTACACTCATCCTACTTACACCCAGACCAGCCACTTGGCTTAGGGGGAGCCTCTGTCTCCAAGGGGTCAGGGAAGAAGAACAAGAGGTAGAGGATCACCCTAATCACCACTCCCATCACCACTACCACAACTACCACCACAACCACACCTCCTATCTCCACCCCCATAGCTACCTCTATCACTACCACTCCACCCACTACTACTATCTCTCATCCCACCACCACTACCACAATCACTCCACCACAGCCCACATACATTCCACCTCCCATATTCACCACATCCACTACTACTACCACCTCTCATCAAGCAGGTCCATCCACACATTCTCCATTCACAGCTGAACCCTCACTACCCCACATTGGGTTAGAGGAACAGCTAGCCAACCTCAACCAAATTGTGCTAAGGCTGCTTGCCATAGATGAGCAAAGAGGTGTGCAACTCAACCAGCTAATGGACGTGAATTTTGCTCAAGCTCAGGAGATTAGGGAGCTTAGTGAGAAGAGTGACCGGTATGAGAGAGCTCTAAGCTGAGCTCACCATGCACTTACTAGTCAAAATGAGCTGGTGCTGGTTTCGATGAAGAGGATTGAGGAGCTGGAAAAGAAAAATAAAAAGATTATGCTAAAGCTGAAAGGGTCAGAGAGTGAACCTCTAAAGATCAAGGACAGTGATGATGATGATAATGATGATGAAGAGGACGAAGATGACTTTGAGGAGGAGGTTGGAGAGGGTGGACCTAGTGGAAAAGATCGAGAAGATGATGATGATGAGGAAGGTGATGCTGTTGCATCAGCCTCTCCTCAAGCTCAAGAGAGGCGTACCAAACATAGCTAAGATCGAGGAGCCTCTTCTTCAGGTCCTCTAGTAGCAGAATCAAAGGAGCAGAAAAAAGTAATTATTAGATGTTTATGTATTTAAAACTTTTGTACTTGAATTATATGTTATACGAATGTAATTAATGTTCAATTATGTTTATGTATGCTTAAATGTTTTATCTAATGAATTTTGTGTGATATGCTTAATGTCTAATCAAGCAGATAAAGCTCCATAGTAGGATGAATATGATGATTCTCCCTTTCAGCAAAATCAATTCTCAATTCACCATGATTCTTGATTTGCAAGGGATCGTCAGAAGGTTAGTGAGCTATACTCCTAAAGAAGGAGAAATTATACATGATCTGACTGACGAGCAACTAGCTGAGATGTTCCAACTCAATCCGGACGGAATTTTTAAAGATGCTCTAGAATTTGATGTATTAAGTGATGAGGAGCTGCAGGATGTTAATGAGATTGAGACTGAGGATGTTACAGTAGAACATTATCAGAGTACACTGATAGTGAGGGAAATGTGATACCAAACTTGGGTGATACTTTCGGTAGTGCTACATTTGAGAAGCTAGATGAAATGCATAAGGAAAAGGAAAAGGATGAAAACAAAGCCCAAGCCTCGGATGCAAATGTTGATATCAAGAAGGCTGAATGGGCAGCTTGTTTTTCTACAATAAGAGCCCAATGCATGACTCTAAAGCAAAATGCTTACACCAAACTCTACAAAGTCAAGAAACATCAGAAGTTGTCGGGCAAAATCATAGCATGGGCTTATTTTGAGGACTTAAACGTTATGTAGTGAATGGAGAGAAGGGATTGAGTACTTCAGATATCCACATGATCTGAAGACTCTTCCTGGTTTTGAGCTCAACCGGCTGGCATGCTTAGATCTGCTATATGCTAATCCAAGGAAGATGTCAGGTTGGTTTGAAGTTTCATTGAAGAAAGAATACCCCACCAGGTGGGTAAACTTCAGACCTCAACAACCGAAGAGGTACATCCATAGGTCTGAAGTGGATCCTATATCTGGGAAGCCAAAAGTAGTGCTGAAGTGGACTCCCCCACGCACAATGTTAAAGATTCCCTTATGGGAAATGCCTCAGGACTTCACTCCACATTTCAAATGGTGGTATTATGACTGGGGGATGGTTGAAGCAGTCATAGTTCTGAACAGAGAGAGAAAAATGGAACTATCAGGGTATTTGACCCAATGTGGCTTACCAACTTTTTGGCTGAATATGTCTACACTCAATACAAGTGGCCATTGTTCTGTGACACACAAGAAATTGTACAAGCCCTCCAATTCCAAAATTTGATATGAATCTGTTTTGCGTTTGAAATACAGGCAAGAGTCACAAGAGAGGAGAAGTACAAGAACTTTGAAGAGCATATGAAGGATGTCAGACAATAGGGTAAACTAGGTCCAAGGTGGAGTTTGTAATACATATGTTCATAGTTTATGTGCTTAACGTAAAAGTCTTTCATGTCTTAAAAATATGTAATGAATGGGTTAAATGAAATATAATATGTGGTTGATGTTTATAATGTTAAATATTTCATAGTATTATTGTGTGTTAAAGTATAATGAACTTACTATACAGGTTTGAGGTTGTTGTGCATCGTTCTTCGTCAATAATGATTGAGAAAGGTGTTCAAACTTAGTCGTATGAGTCTTCATGCGAATGGACCATGCTTATGGATCATACGCATGAATACATCATGCTAATGGACCAGTCACACGACTAAACTAGGAGACTGGATCAGTCACACGATTAAGACATAAGATTGACTCAGTCGCACGATTGAACCTTCAGTCGTGCGTATGGATCAATGGATGATTCAGTTGCACGACTGAACCATGCTAATGGTTCAGTCATATGATTGGAATCCAATAACCTATAAATACCACTTAATTCATGGAAAAACACAACACTGGAGAAATACTTGATACTCTTACGAACCCTAGACGTCTAGAACGTCCAAGGAAGCCTGTCCAACTTCATAGATCAATCCTGATCGATCTCTACTCTCATAACGTTTACTTTTAATCTTATATCGATCGGGTAATTGTTCTCACTAATTGGATCACCAATCAAATAGGATTCCACACTATTTGATTCAGTATAAACGCAGAATCTCTTAGTATTCCGTACGTACACGGTTTTGACACTCATAAATAAGCTGATTGAATGCCAGGCCAAGCTTGTGATCAACAAAACTAGGGCAAAAAAATGTGTTCTTGAAGAAGAGACCTTCAAGAACATGATATCCTCATCCCTGCACAACAAGGTGTGTTATCAAAACAAGCAGGGACTGGGATCTAATCAGATAGCTCCTCCACACACAATCTTGTCTGTAAGATCACCCAGGTGTGGAACATGTGAAGATGAGCTTCCTTTCATAGACCCCTTGAGTGAATAGGATAAAGAAGCGATAGTGAAGAATTCCTCTGAGAAGAGTGAAAAGGAGGATTCTAAGAAGGGTCACTATCCTTTTGAGGAGAAGAAGACTATGATGACCAAGTCTATGAGAAAGAACTTGATCAGAAAGAGCAAGAGAAAAGCAAGGAAGGCTCAAGATATCAAGGCCACTTTTGATTCTAGGTAGAAACAAGTTTTTATCTCTACAGGGTTTGAAGTAGTGAAAACTAAAGACATCAACCTAAACTCTTCTTCAAAGAGTTTTGGTTCATATTCAAATCATCTCAGCACCAAGAAGAAGGCTGATGTGTTGTGTACCACTGCTACACAGCACGGACCATCCAACTCCAAGAACAGCTGTCAACCCAATAATACCTGTCTTAGCATTTGCAAAGATGAAGGCGGAGAAGGGATGTGATCAAGATCAGTCTTGTTCTCAGTAGAAGGCTTTTAGGTAGAAGAAAATGGAATGTGTCATGTGTGAAAGTACTTCTCATCTTGCTAGGATTGTCCATACAATCCAAGAGGTACTCTTCATATGATTCGGAAAAAGACTCCGTATGAAATTTGGCACAAGAGGAAACCTTTCATTGGTTTTCTTAGGTCATTTGGATGTCCTTGCACTATCTTGAATATGAAAGATCAAATTGACAAATTTGCTGAGAAATCAGATGATGGACACTTCATTGGATACTCTTCCCAATGTAAGGCTTATAGAGTATACAATCTCAGAACTAGAATTGTTGAGGTGTCAGCCAATGTGACTTTCAATGAACACACACCCTGTGTTGCTGGTTTTGGTCCTGATTGGCTATTTGATCTTGATTTAGTTATCAATTGTTTTGACAAATCTTGTGAGACTATTTCAAGATCTACAGAAATATTACCTATAGGTGATCCTGACCCAAGATTTGAGCTAAGAAGACCTTCAAGTAACACATCCTCAACTCCAGTTGTAACTACTTCTGCAAATGAAGTTTCCATCAGCACCACATGACAAATTCAGTTGATTTATCTGTGATGCCTTCAAATTCTAGCTCAGAGGCTCCACAACCAGATAAAGACACTTCAAATGAAGAAGAACATGATCATGGTAGTGATAGTGATCAGGAATTTCTTGATGCTGATAAGCATTCCATAGATGACAACATCAATGATGTCACACACTTATTGGATCAAGTTTCTCTTGATAAGTATGTTGATGTGGTGGGAGAAACATCAATGCCAGATCTAAATTTCTCTAATTTAGATCTCTCTCAATAGCTTGTAGTGATCCGTCAGCTAAGGATCCACAAGTCTCATCCCACTACAAACATCATTGGAGATGTTGACTCTGGTGTAAGAACAAGAGGACAAACCCACGATGCAAATGTTTGTCTTCACTCTTGTTTCTTGTCCTAGATAGCGCCAAAGAAAATTGATGAGGCTCTAAAGGGTGGAAGTTGGGTTGAAGCTATGCAAGAGGAGCTTCTTCAATTCAAAAGGTAGAAAATTTGGAACTGTTGTCCTCTTCCTTATGGGAAGACTACTATTGGAACCAAATGGGTGTTTAGGAACAAGAAAGATGATAGAGGCATTGTCATCAAAAACAAAACTAGACTAGTTATTCAAGGATACACACAAGAAGAAGGAATTGACTACACTAATGTCTTTGCTCCTGTAGCAAGATTGGAAGCAATTAGGATATTCTTGGCAATTGCTGCATCCATGAACTTCAACCACCAGGGTTTGCATATCCTGATCATCTTGATTATGTCTACAAGCTTGACAAAGCTCTTTATGGGCTGCATCAGGCACCCAAGAAGTGGTATGAGACTTTATCTCAGTATCTCTGCAAGCATGGATACAGAAGAGGTTCCATAGATGGAACTCTCTTCATCAAAGGACAGGGAAATGAAATAATGCTAAGTGTATGTAGATGACATCATCTTTGGTTCAACTAATCCAAAGCTCTACAAAGACTTTAAGAAGCTGATGAAGGACAGATTTGAAATAAGTGTCATGGGGGAACTCAATTTCTTTCTAGGAATTCAAGTCAAGCAAGTTGATGATGGCATCTTCATTAGTTAGTCAAAGTATGTTCAAGACATACTTAAGGGATTCAACATGATTGATTGTAAGATTGCTAAGAGACCCATAGGAAGAAACCACTCCCTTGGACCTGATCTTGAGGGGGAGTGTGTGGATGAACACCTTTAGAGGGCTATGATTGGGTCTCTTATGTATCTTACAGCTAGCAGGCCTGATATCATGTTTGCCACATGTATTTGTGCAAGATATCAAGCCAACCCTAAGATGTCTCTCCTTATCACTATCAAAAGGATTTTAAGATACCTCAAAGGTGCCTTAACACTTAGTCTTTGGTATCCTAGGATTTTGACATCAATTTGTATGCTCATAAAGATAGTGATTATGGTGGTTGCAACATGACTGCAAAGTCTACATCTGGGGGATGTCAGTTTCTGACTGGGTTTGAGTAAGAGTGATATTCTTACTAAGAATCGAATATGATAATCAAGTCAATGATTAAGTAGCGGAAGCACACAATCAAAGAACATTCAAGCAAGAAAATTACTCATAAATGATGTTTGTATTGATATATGAAAGTTGATAAGTTACAAAGAATAATTACAACAAAAATTCTCTATCTATCAGCCGTCACCTCAGTACGAGGTTAACTATTCTATTTATAGACAAGACAAGATGCCTTTACAAAATGACTAAACTACCCCTGACCTATTACATCAGAAAGTAGTCTAAGTCTTGATCCGCATCTCTGCTTGTTCATTCGCATTGACAAATGCGGATGAGATAATCTTGATCAGAATTTCCACTTGATTATCAGCATTAGTAAGTTGGTCATCCGCATTGGTTAATGCGGATGAACAAATACTTGTGCGCATTTGGTTGGTCATCCGCATTTGTCAATGCGGATGATCAAAGTCTTATCCGCATTTTCTTTTGTTCTTCTGCATTAGTCAATGCGGAAGAGTAACTTGTTCTTGAGCATAAGTATTATGTCTTCCGCATTAGTTAATGCAGAAGAGTAAACACTTGTCCGCATCAGATTTTTGTCTTCCGCATTGACTAATGCGGAAGATAACACTTGTTATTTTTCTTTCAGATCTTCATCCGCATTGTATCTTGGACTTGTGGAATTCCAGCTGAACAATCATCAATTCATCCATTGAGTTGGCATGTATGATCCTTTCAGGGTGCAACAATACTCCCACTAAGGATTATACAGCCTAGTTTTCCTCAATGTTTAGGAGGTGATGATGTTGTGAAGATTCAGCTGGGTCTTCAGGAGGTAGTATGAAAGTTGCTTTGGTGGGATCGAGAATGGCCTTGATCATGTTTACAAAATCAATTGCTTTTGACATCCTCCCTCTACTCAGCACATGTATTTTCATTCTGCTTATGTTATAGATAGCTTCCATTGGTAACTTTTTCAGAGAGATAGGTTCCCATATGGAGATTGTGGAAAGACCATCTGTATGAATCAATAAACTCCCTCCCACATCCATTTCAAGCTTAACAATGTTTCCAAGTTGCAGTGGTGTTTTCTTCTTCTTCTTTCTTTTGTCTCTTTTAATCTTTATTCTATCATAGGCCAATTCCAACAATTTTATGCATTTTAGAAAGAAGTGCATGTCTTGTTCACCCAATTTGTTGTTTAATTCCCGAAGTGCCTGGTATAAATGTAGTGGATGTATGATTCATCAAGTAATCTTACTTCATATCCACTGAAAAGTCTGATGTCAGCTCCTTCTTTTCCTCCCCACTTCCTTCTATCACCAGCTCGTAGGTTTTCTCATCATAGTACACATTTGAGATGGGAGTGGAAGAATGAGTACCAGACACTACTTTCCTCTTTAATGACTCAGTTGGCTTTACCTTCAACTCAGGGAATACAATTTCTTCTGCTTCCACCTTTTTCTTCTTATCCAGGGGATTGACAAAAGTTTTATCTTTTCTTAAGCAAATTGTCTTTAATGAATTGAAGTTGTTTTTCCTTGTGAACATCTTAAGTATATTCCCAAATTCATATCCCCTGAACATAGCTGCATGATTGATCAGTTCAAGTTGAGCTAGCTCTTTCAAATCATGAATCTCAAAGGCATTTACTTGAGCTGAGTACTCTGTAAAGAATTGTACTAGCCCTGAGATTCTCTTCACCATGAACATGTTCCATGTGCTATCATACTTCCATGCTATTATCTTCTAATCTATCTTCCCCTTGGGAGTAGACACCCCTCTGATCAGTTCAGCAGTAGTCAGTCCTCCTTGCAGCTTCAACTGAGATGGTTCTGCAAACAATCTAGGGTATTTGTGGAGTACTGGGGCAAGTAGTTCTTGGTCTTTTATGTTCAACAGCATGTCTTCAGCTGACACTCTACATCTGGGTTTGGTCCTTGTTAATTCTTCTTCCTGTTTCTTGAGTTTATCTTTCTTTTCGTTGATCAATTGAAGTGTTGCAGCCCTTAAAGAATTTGTCTTCATGTTGGCAATCTTTCTTTTTGTGAATCCCTGACTTGAGAGATATTCCTTCATTTCCTTATCAGACATGTTATAAGGATCATGAAATAATGAATCATGGGATGAGGTTGATTTCTTCATTTGTGACAGCTTTGTAGAGGACCCCTTCTTGGTAATGGAATTTCATACCTTGTGGATTTCTTCAAGGACGAGTCTAGGTTTTGGAGTGTCCTTTGTCATTGTCTTCTCATATTCAATGTCTATTATTGGATCAAGCAACAATTTTACTTTCTCTTCCTCCTCTTTCATTCTCTCATACGTCATTGCAAACACTTCATTAGGATCATAGCCTTCATTGATAAAAAACATGGCTTTAATCATCAAGTCATCAGTTTGAGCTTTGGTTACTATGTCTTGTACTGACTGTTCTTCTTTAGTAGGACTGTCCATGAGAACATCCTTTTTAACCTCATAGTCATTAGCAATTTCTCCTTCTTCTAAATCAATTGCTCTAGCCAACTTTTTCAACTGAGCTTCTGCCTGCTCATGTTCTTCCAAAAATTCAGCAATTGCTGCTAAACTTCTTGGGTCATCTTTTTGTTTCTTTGATGGTTCTTCTTCAGTTATTGGTCTCTTGCCTTTAGCTTTTTCAGCCAAATACTTCCTCTTTCGTGAGTAAGTTTGAAGTTGAGGGCTAGAGGTTTCAGTTTGATCTTCTGGTTCAGAGACTTTTTCAAGTGTACTTGGCTCTTTATCCTTCATTTCACTTTGTTCAATTATAGTTTCTTCTTTCCTTTCTTGTTCATATCTTTCTTTTAGTTCTTCTTTTAGTTCTTCAGTTAATGATATGGCAGAGACAATTTGCAGAGTTAATTCCTTTTCCAATGGAACTGGTGATTTGGGAATAAAGACAATAGGCTCTGCCTCAGTTGTTTGATTGTTTATGAATTCCCCGAAATCATCATCAATGCTGAATTGTTCAGAAGCAAAACTATCCAAAGCAGTGAAGAGTTCTTCAAATTCACCCTTTTCTGAGTCTGAATAACCAGTGTTTCCAGAATACACTACCATGTCTAGGCTCTGGTCTTTGATCTCAGTTTGACCTTCATCATCAACTTGTTCTTCATTCTCATCTATTAAATTGTTGTCCTCATCATCAACCTTTTCTTGTTTTTCTTTCTCATCATCATCCTTCATATCAGTTCTTTTGATTATCATTTCAAGCTCGGATATTCTTTTGTTCTTGCTCTCAATTTCCTTCTCCAGTTTTGAGATGATATCAACTTGTTCTTCTATGACGTTTTCTTGTTCCTCCATTGCAATAGTTTGTATTTCAAGAGTGTCTATATGTCCACTCACTTCTTCTCTTGAGTGTTTCAATGCAGCTTTTAAATTTTCAATCTCTTTGGCTTGTTCCATTCTTTCAACAACATATTTTTCTTTAAGATCTTTCAATTCACCTTCTTTCTCATCCAGTTCCAGGATTCTATTATTTATGATTCCTGCTCTCCTGTTTAAATTTCTTTCCATCCTTTCTACTTTGAGTAACAACTCAGTTATTAATTCATCTTTTTCATCAGGCCTATTGATGTTTGATTCAGCATAGCTCTTTGAAGGAGCAGCCTCAGAAGGTTCATTCACAGCTTTGGTTTGATTATGATGATCCTCCTCATCAAAAGATGATTTGGATGATTTGGATGCACTTGTTGATCCTTCTGGTTCAGCAGGGTGATCAAGTGATGATGGTAAGGTTCGTAAGGAGGAATAGGAGATTGGTGTGGTGATATTGGAGATTGATGATGTGGTGATATAGGTGTAGGTTGAGTGGTCATTGGTGGTGTTTGTTGTGGTGATGGAAGTGATGATGGTTGAGGTAATGTTTGAAGAGATGGTTGTGTAGAAGGTTGTGGTGATGGCATTGGTGACGGTATTGGTGATGGTATTGGGGATGGTATTGGTGATGTTAATGGTGATGGTATTGGTGATGGTTGTGGAGTTGGTTGAGCTATGGGTTGTGGAGGTGGTTGTGCTTCACCTGCTTGGTGTATTTGTTGAAGCATCCAAGGAAGAAGGGGTGAAGGGGCACCACTATAGAAGTTCCGTGGGTCCTTCTTCTTGATGTACTTGTAAGATCTAGCATCATAATGAGGAATGTTAAGTATAGGTCCTTCATTAACAATGTCATGAAATGATTCATTGATTAGACATTGAATGAATCTGGGCTACATTAGAAACTTGTATCTCAACCCTTCTTGAATGTTGGAGATTAGGCCATTGAATACATATGCAGACATGTTAAACCGTCTGTTGGTGCAAAAAGCACAGATTGCAGAAGATGTGAGGACTGGAATGTCATTCTATCATGTTTTCCTTTTAGACAGACAATGTTAGAACATATGAATTAGGAATCTCCAAGGCAGATCCACTAATCCTTTGACTATCTGTTTGGCTTCATAACTCCCTTCATAACCAATTACAGAGAAAAATGTGGTTATCTCCTCATCATCCAATTCAAGAGGATCATCTGCATTATCATTGAATTGCAGACATCTTCTAACATATTCTTCTGTGATCCTCAGAATGAGTTTAGTGTTGATCTTGCCAGTTAGAGTTTTCACTCCATCCTCTTCTGCCACTTTAGCTGATTCCCATAATGACCTGATGGGATTCTCGTAGATTGTTGGTCTTACTATCATGGCATATGCTACCCTTGTGGTAGATAAGAATCTTATCATATCTCTGAGACCTTCGGCTTCAGGCACATCAGGGTTTAGATAACCGCTGACGTTATGGAGCTTGCTCCATGTAAGGTTTTCCATGTAACCTGCACAAGAGACATGTGTGTTAGTTAACAATTTTGACTTTAACTTTGCTTTGATTTGTTAATGTGACTTTGATTTGTTTCACAATTTTCTTTTTCACATTGCTCTGTTTTTTCTCAATAAACATGGTTATCATGGTTTTCAATATCAGTTGAATTCCCATGAATTAACATGTTTATTTACATTGAAAATATGTATTACATCATATTAATGAGTTTGATTTTGGTGTTCTTCAATAATTTTCTGGTTCATTGTTCGATTTAGGGTAACAGTTCGAGACTTAGGTTTTGGTTTCAAAATCTGTTGAAGTTATACCTTATCTTTGAAACGACTGTGGTTCTGAATCGATGACAAGAATGTTTAAAGATGAAACACAACAAAATCTTTGAATGTTTGTGATGATGATGATGATTGATGGTGGTGTACTGTAGTTTTGCGCTCGTCTCACTATAAGTTCTCTCAAATTTGAAAAGTATTAAATGACCTGTTCGAATTCCTTTAAATAGTCAAATAATACAATTTGAAAAATTTTATAACTTTACAAGCAGATACAGTCAACACTGTAGCAAATGCTGAAAGTTAATTTGTTTAATTTTGATCATCCGTATTTGTTGGTTGTAGCAAATGCGGAAGACAAACTTTTGATATGGACAGTCCGCATTTGACTTCTTTTGGTCATCCGCATTTGTGACTGTAGCTAATGCGGAAGATTTAATTTTTGACTGTGCATTACTCCTGTTACTAATGCGGAAGTTTTGTTTCTAATTTTATTCAATCCGTATTTGTGTACTGTTGTAAATGCGGAAGTTTAAACTTGAGATTTTGGCTATCCGCATTTGTGTACTGTTGTAAATGCGGAATTGTAAACCTGAAATTTTGGCTGTCCGCATTTGTGTGTTGTTGCAAATGCAGAAGTTAAAACTTGAAATTTTGGCTGTCCGTATTTGTGTTGTAGTAAATGCGGAAGAACATTGTAACAAATGCGATTGAATAGCTTGTTTTACCATATCTGAATATGTATAGTAACAAATGCGATAGAACAAATTCCATGTGTACAACTACAAATGCGGTTGACAAGTCAACACATCACTGTATCAAATGCGATAGAGACTTGTTCATACGCATTTGTTAACTGTATCAAATGCGGTAGAGTAAACTTCACATTCACTTCACACACTACTGCGGTAGAGTAAAATCATTATCCGCATTAGTTGCACTTCAAAAATTATTGTTACCTGCATTAGTTACATGTATGGGTTACCTTCACCCACATTAACTAATGCACTTACCTGCATTACCTTTTGAACTTAATCAAAAGTTAATGTGATTGAATTGATTATTCATCTTATGAAGAGGTGTCCTTAATTGATTTTTCTTATGAAGTTGGCTGTTGAAGTTGTCAATTTTTGCTTGGATTGACTTGTTTGTTACAACTCATACAAGTTTCCCAATTTTGACAGATCTTGGGCTTATCATGCTTCTAAGAATATGCATAAGCTGAGATATAATGGTATGACTTATTGCAACAACACCAACTAAAATTCTCTTTTTTGTTTTTCAAAATTGAGTTAATAAACAAAAATTTGAACTTACTCAAAAATTTTAAATTATTCCCCCTAAAGTTTATGTCCACATTTAGAGAGAAACTTTAAAGATTTATAAGTTTTGAATATTATTTTGATTAATATTAATAATGAAGAGAAAAATCTCTTTGTAGGGATCATATCAATCTTTCATTACACATGTGCATCCTATATGATTAAATGGATATGATTATGAACTTGAAGATTGAAGGTATGTTTGTCCACTTCACTTTGGAAGGTGATCCATGATAGGATTCTTTTGTTCATTCACTTGAATGTATTACTTTGTTGATTCATCCAATTTTGAATGTGTTCCTCATTAGGAATCTTTTGGATCATGACATCTGCACTATGTGCAAGTTTCATCAGGTCTTTGCTCAGCAAAACAAAGATGACAACATGATGTGGTGAAAGAGATTCATAAAGTATCATTACCTGGTGTGTTTAGGTTACTACACACACATCATTCAGATAAGCCAATACATACCTGTACTTTGTGATGAGTGTTTCACAATTGAATATGTCTTTATTCATCACTGCATGTATCTTTTCTTCCAAGTTGAGCCTACTAACATATCTGGTAAGTCATTTCGGTCTTTTAAATTTTGAAATTAAGCACAGTGAATGATATAACGACTATAATTATATCATTTCCTTGATTCTTTCTTTATAAGACTTGATTTTTTTATGGTTTTTCTAATGTTTTAAAATATTTTTGATGTTTTTCATATATTTTTTTACTCAGGTTACATGCTAATTGACTTAACCAAAATTCAAACCTACTAGGTTCAAATGCCTTGGTAAACAATCAGCTAATTGATTTTCTATTGGTACTTGAATCAATTTGATTAACCATTTTCAGCACAGTCTCTCAAAAAATGATATGTAATTTCAATATGTTTTGTTTTTGAGTGCTAAACTGGTGTAATGGAAGTTTCACAACATACAACAACTGATGACAAAACCAATGTCTTCAGTAGTTTCACAACTACTGATGACTGATACCAAGTCTTCAGTGTTTCATCATCTGAAGTCAAAACCATGGTCTTCAGTAGTTTTATATCTGCTGATGCCTAAAACCACGACTTCAGCTGTTTTAACGTCTCAAGGGTAATACCATGTCACAGTCGGTTTAAAACTACTGATGACTAACACCACACCCTTCAGTCATTTTCACCCCTACCCTATAAATACCTGTCCTCTTCTCTAATGTTTCATTAGCCGTTATTTTTTGAACTTCTCTCTCTCAAACATGGCGACCATGAGTCTGAAACCACGACACAACTGCGTGCTTACCTTACAAAGTCGGCTTTCTGGAACAAATATGATAATGCCATTGACTTAATGGTGGATTCCCCATATCGCACAGCCTTTCTCTTGAATCCAACAATTTACCCTGAATCCCTCAGTCAATTCTGGTCAAATGCTTTGTTCATACTGATGAGTCTACCGGTCAGATCTCTGTTCGGTCCCTTATCAACCAGAAACCAGTGTCGTTACAGCCGACATCATTCGTCAGGCATTACATCTACATGATTCCACCGCTGTAACTGCATACCCAAAGGGCACAACAGATATGTCCTTTCTCAATCATGGGTATGAAGGTGATCTTCGAGCTACAACCGTTCTAAAGAAACATTTCCATGACGCTGAGAAAGTCATTTTTCACATGGTAAATGTCTGCTTAGCTTCCAAGACATCTTCTTGGGATCAAATGTCATCCCAATGGCACAGGTATTGTATTCTATTCTAGAACACCAACCGCTAAATTTTTCTGAAATTGTGTTTCTAGAAATTAAGAACCGGGCTCAGAAACCTATGGCAAACCGATGGCCATTATATCCCAGGTTTCTGATGGCCATTATTGGATGAACTAAAATCTGATGGCCTTGTTGGCCTTGGAGTCCCTACACCAGCTGTTTTGGCTGAGGTATACTCCAGGCACAACTCAGACCCTACACTCAAAGAAGCTGCCCGAATGCTAAAGCCCAAGCACAGGGAACCCACAGCTTCCTCCATCAGAACCAAAGTCCCCACTAAACCAAAACCCAAACAACCCAAAACAGCTATTCAGGGAGATGAGTCCCCTGAAGATGCTCCTGCACCACCAACGCAGGATATACTTGCTGGCTTAAACCCCCCAGCAGTATGAGAGACTCTACCTGCCATAGCCGCTCAGGATTCCTCTCAAAGGAGCCTGCAGCCACCACACAAGGGGTACCCACACATCTGGGATCTTCCTCACTTGAGGAGATTGCCATTGAAGAGCACCATCCTCCCCAGGTGCACACTGCTTCTACCCCTTCTCCCCATGCAACCGCCGCCCCACCAAGTCCAACAATAATTATTGCAAACGTGCTGACTCAGTTGCATGCCTCTCCTCCTCCCCTCCCCAACACCCACCACAAAGGGGAGAACCACAGACATTGAGGAAGAGGATCATCATGCTTCTGACAACCCCCAGCACCAGGGTTAACGAGTTCTATCTCCTAGTGTGGATAGGGAGATTAGAATATCTAGTGAGGCTGCCACCTCTTCTGCATCAGCACATGATCAGAATGAGGCTGGTAACATTGCTAAGACCTCACTAGAGGCAACAACTGATGAAGGACATAGTCCTGAGGCTGCAAGTCCCCAGTTCCAAGAAAAAGGGGCACATGCTACAACTGGTCTACACCCAGTGCATGTACATCCTGCTCCAAAAAGGAGGTCAGGTGATTCAGCTTCTGCTGATGATGACCTAGGCTTTTTCTATGACGTTCTAGCCCACACACACCATCCTGGAGGCTGAGGTAAGCAGACTACAAGAACTGCTTGCCAAGAAGTCTCAGGATGTAGTCCATCTGCCCCCACCACCCACAGATGGCACCTTCAGTTGAAGGTTCCCCAAACACTTTACCTTCTCACTTCACTGAGCCTCCAGCTTCTGCTTTTGGCACTATCTCTCTGGACAGAACCCCTCAGAGCAGATGGTTGCTGTATTCCAACAATCCCTACCTCTCATCACTCCCATTATCAATGACATTGTTTATCAAGCCATTGATGAGAGGATTTCCTCAAGTCACCAACCCTCATTGATGATGTTGTGCAAAAGAAACTTTCTGCGGTACAAACCCCTGCCACCAATGCATCCAAAAAGGGGGAGAGTACTGCAGTGAAAGAAAAGAAGAGAAAAAGAACTGAGGATGAGAAGGCACAAGAGAAAACCCAGGAGTTGGAAACAGAAAAGCAACAACAACTATTCACTTACAAAAGAAAGAAAAGTGCTGGTGATCAACCTACTGCTGAAGAAAAATCCTTGGAAGAGCTGGTAAAAGATGCAGATGACACACACAGCCGATCCATGGACAAATTCATTGAGCAACTCTTCAAGCAAGGCTTTGATATAGCCACATTAGACAGTGAGATCAGGAAGTTGGAAGTGGAGGAAATTCAAACCAGATGGGCTGGGTATGATGTACTGGAGAAAGAGAGATTGGAGATCATGATTCGTTTCATTGCCAAATACTTAGGAGATCTTTGATGGAGATTCGTTCATGGACCAGAGACAGTATTCTGGCTATAGCCACCTGAATCTGTTTGTCTGAGCATTTCATAAGGGGATTATCATTGAAGCACTTGATGAGGCTGGGGCTGGAAAAAGGTTTGAAATGGCAAGACTTACAAAGGCTAAACTCACAACCAAAATGCTTGAACAACCTCCCTATCACCCACTCAAACAGCCTACCCCTCAAATCTCCAAACCAATCTCAAAGCCCAAATCCAAACATCCTCAATCTTCAAACCAATTCCTTTACCAACCCACCATCATCCAGTGATGCACCTAGAAGGAGGAGAAGGGTGCTGAGGATAGAAGAAGATGAAAGAAGAGGATGAAGATGATAGTTTGCCACTCTCTGCTGTTCTAAGGCTACCAGAACCAGGAGTCACCCATGATCACACCTGACTCTCAAAGGGAAATGGTTAGTCAAGATAGAAGATGAAGAACAGCAGAAGCAGCACGATGAGCAACTACTGAATATGGTTGACAAGGAATTTCCTCAGTCATCATCTATACAAGCCATGAAAAGGCATGCTCAGAGGCTGTACACTCTCAGACACACATTTCAGTATCAAAGAGAGTGAGAGTATGGCCAGACCCCAAGGTGAGTTCTAGAATCCATAAAAGATCTATTCCACACAGATACAATGGCCATGTTAGAAAAACAATAGATTCTACCATCATGTTGGCCATTGTAGTCTCACCATGGGAAATAATTGATGAATTCAAGAAGGCTCATCAATCAAAAATGACCCCTCAAGCTTTACTGGAAAACAAGATGATCAAAAGGGTTATTATATAAAAGCTTGAAGACATCAAGAAGAATGAGCTCCAGTTACTCCTTGAAGGCACTCATCCTGATGAATTTGTTTATAGGGAGGTAACTACTGTGGAGTTGAAAAATGGCAGGACTGTGAAGTACTTATCTGAGTACTATGGTCCAGAGTTCTTCTTTGAAGATGAGTAGAAGAACTCTCCAAGGAGGAACAAGTTGTTCTCCTTGAGGCCTATGTTCGAGAGTCATACAGACTCATAATGGGGAAGTAAATCTCATGAATGGGATAATTTTGTGTCCAGTTCCCCAAACAGAGTTCCCATTCATACCTTGCCAAACAGATCTCTGAGATTTCTTCCCAGGCCAGAGCTTATATGGGTCATCTTCTCTACTGATCAAGAAGGAAAAAGACCAACCTTTTTGCAACAATAAGTGGAAAATAAAAATTAGAGGTTTTGGCTGCATTGGTTCAGGGGAGTTTGTTGGACCAAAAGAACCAATGAGCCAAGATCAGAAAACCTCTAAGTCCCACATGATATCACAACAACTGCTGAAGACTTCATCAGCAGTTTGACAAGTGCTGAAAACTCCAACAGCTGAAGATCAAGTGCTGAAGACTTCAACAGCTGAAGACTAAAGTGCTGAAGTTCAACAACTGAAGAACACAAGTGCTGAAGCTGAACAGCTGAAGAACACAAGTACTGAAGCTGAAGTCCAAAGTACTGAAGTACAACAGCTGAAGAGTCTACAAGTACTGAAGATCAACAACTGGTGTACAAAGTCTGAAGACAAAGACTGAAGACATCAGCTGATGATATCTACTGAAGTCATCAGCTGATGAAACGTCTGAAGTTCAAGTCTGAAGACCAAGTACTGAAGTTTCAGTAGTTTGTCACAACAGCTGAAGAATACTTCTTCAGTAGTTGTGATATCAGTAGTTTTATGTTTTTACTTTCAGTAGTTTTGTAAAACGACTGAAGAGCTTGTTCTTCAGTCGTTGTAGTATCAGTAGTTTTATGTTTTTCGGTAGTTATAGTAACTGATAACACTTAGTATTTTTGTAAGAAGATGTCAGCTGTTTTGACATCTTCAGTAGTTGTGTTTCAGTTGGAATAATTCTGTTAGATGTCACTATCAAGTGACATCAGCAGACGTCACATCTCTTATATCAGAGGTGTCGACCTAATTGTAAGTGTGACATTTCGTTACCACGAAAGCGAATATTGAATGAAATATATTTGCAGAATTCTCTCTATCTATAACCGTTTTTTTTCTTCATTGAATATCTTTTAGTTCTTGTGAATTGGCTAATTCATTGTTAGAATTCCGCTGCTATACTCTCTAATCAATCAACGTAGATCACTGATCCTAACAAGTGGTATCAGAGCAGGTTAATCATTGATCGATCTAACAATTGATCATTGAAACTGCTAATTGATATCTATGTTTGATTGAATTAGCATATTCGCAAGAACTAGTTATAGATTATTGAATTTATGTCGCTTTCGTTCATTTATTTTGAGATCTCTTGTTCAATTGGTTGTTGTGTTTTGTTCTAAATCTGTTTTATCTTAATTGAATTTGATTGAATCTAAGATGACTACTCCTTCTAATGATCCTCATAATACCGGTTTCTCAACCAAGCCTCCGATGCTGGTTAGGACCGAGTATAACATATGGCAACGAAGAATGCTTCATCACCGGTCTGTTAACAGTTCAGGTTTGTGACATCTGTGGTACATGGACCACATAAGCCTATGGTGAAAAATCCGGAAACCAATCAAATGGTTCCGAAGAAGAAGAACAATACTCTGATGAAGATCGGAAACTGTTTGAGATTGATGCTAAAGCCCATGGAATTCTGGCCATGGCACTGCCTAATGAAATCTATTCAGGGCTTATGCATCATGAAACTACTCATGATCTCTGGAATGCCCTGAAGGAGCAATTCGGTGCACAGATGAGGTCTTAGCAAACAACAGAGAAATCCTTGCCCAACAATATGAGACATTCTCTCATAGAAAGGGTGAGACACTGACTCAACAGTTTGAGCGTTTTTCCTGCTTGATCTCTGAGCTGAAAATGGTGAACAGGAATACACCAATAGCCAGATGAATAACAGGTTCCTCAGATCACTGCCTGAGAGATGGGACACATACACTATTGTCCTACGCTCCAGTGCAAATCTGGATAGCCTATCTCTCACCCAACTTCATGGGAAACTGCTTACATTCGAAAGAGAGATAGAGCAGAAGAGGAAACTGTCCTCATCAGAAAGCTCACTGATGACTTTGTACCAGGGAATACTGCCTTGGTTGGTCATGATTCAGAATATGCTGCATCTGAAAGCAATTATGATGAGCATATTGATTTCTCTTCAAATAGTTCTGATCATGCATTTGTTGGTATTGAGAGTCATTCTGGCAGTAATAGTGACAATCTATGCTTCATCATGGATGATTTGAAAGGAATAGCTGATGATGATTAGAAGAGATGGATATTCTGAGCCAAATGGCATTGATTAATATCAGATCTCAGAAGTTCTATAAGAGAACTGGCAGGAAATTTCCTGGACTCTCTGGCAAAACCAAAGTTAGTTTTGACAAGAGTAAGTTGAGGTGTCACAAATGCCAAAGGCTGGGACACTTTGCAAGGGAGTGTAGATCAACTGGATCTAACTCTTCTGCACCCTTTGTGACTTTTCCTAGTACTAGTCCACAAAACAGAGGGCAACATCCTGCTAGTTCTGGTCATCATTCACATCCTAGATCTCCTGCATACTTTGTTCCCGAGGGTCAAATGTCATATCCTTATCCCTGCTATTATATGCCTCAACCAAATCCTGTTCAAGCTCCAATTGCACAACAACCACAAGCATTGCCTGAACCACAACCTTCCCAATCTCATCAACAAACTCACCTCAACAACACAGCTTCTTCACCCCAGGATTGTTGACTGGAGCAGTTTACTAGATAACTTGTCTGGTCATGAACAACTGTTTTCAGGTGCTGGTCAACATGGTGGTGAAAGTCCCTTTGGAAATCTAGCTCTTATGGCTTTGGATTCTGCTGATACTTCATCACCACAATGCCTCTACACCAAAGGTATCACAGGTATCCTCTGAGGCAAAAGCCAAATTGTGTTCTGAAACATGTACAGCATTTGCATCTATTAGAGAATCAAATGTAGCTTTAATCAACAAGAACATTGAGCTAGAACAAATAATTTCCAAAAGCAAAGCTGAATTTGAGTCTGTGCTTAATGATAAGAATGATGAGATTTACAAACTTAAATGCCAATAACTGATGATAAGGCTAGGGAAGAGATACTTCTAGAGAAGTATAAAGATCTCAAAGAAACCCTTGCAGTCACCCAGGTAGAGTGTGATAGATGGTACAATCATGCAAAGGTTTTGAAATGCTTCTTAGTAAGCAATCTGCTTCCAATGTGAAGTTTGGCATTGGTTACAATCACACTGCTCCACCTACAGATTTTACTCCCAGAGCAGAGGTAGAATCTGATGGTGAGAGTAATAACCAATCCATCTCATCATGTGATCTACTTTCTGATACAGCACAATCAGAAGTAGAAGTCAGCATCAAGCCCTCTCAGAACCTATCAGCTGATGTTGATGGTTCCACTACTGACACTCACATGATCAATGAGTTGATCAACTCAGGAGTTAATTCTGAAAGTCCTGAAAGGACTAGAGAGCAGGATTTAACACCTGAAGTTCAAACTCCAACTACTGTCAGTACTGAAAAGAAGAAAACTGTCAGTAGAAAGAGTTGAAGACAACTAAATAGGAAGTCAAGAAAGCAAACAATGCTTCCAAGCACTGAAGAGCAAGTCTTCAGTTGCTTCACCCTCTTTAGTTGATGATCAACATAAGATGAAGAAGAAACCATGTGAAGTATGTGGTTTGTTCAATCATCTTACAGATGATTGCTGGTACAAAAGAGGTTCCAAACTCAAACATAAAGAGGAAATTAAAGAGAAAATGGTAAAAATGAAAACTGAGTTTGAGACCACATTTGTATCAGCAACATCAAATCCTGTAACCCTTAAGTCCACAAGAAATCCAAAAAGGAAGGGTTTAAACAGGTAACAGCTGAGATTGCTCAGAAGAAGAAGGTGCAACATAGGAACTTATCAAACTCCACTGGCAATGTGTCTGATGAGCTGAAAGCTTTATCACAAAATCAGACACAGCTGGTTATGATGGTTCAACATCTATTGGGAAGAGTTAACCAATTAGATGCTCCTATGTTGAAACCACAGAAAAGGAGGTCCAAGCCAAAGGATTCCTCTTCTTCACCATCTTCTTCCTCTCAGGCTGTTGTTTCCAATAAACCTGTTAGTTTACCATCTGTTGATGAGACCAGACCCAAACCAAAAAGGTTTGGGTCTCCAAACTAACTGATTGTTTATTTTTCCAGGGTTCTCCAACATGCCAAAGTAGCATCTGGTATGTAGACAGTGGGGATCTATGCACATGACTGGGAACACTCTCTTCTTCATGACTACTCTCAAGGAAAGAAGGGCTTTGTTTCTTTTGGCAATGATGCTAGGGGTTACATCATTGGAATGGCTTTGTCTCCAATGGAGAAATCAAGTTTGATGATGTTAATCATGTGGAAAATCTCAAGTACAATCTCTTGAGTGTCAGTCAAATGTGTGATAAAGGCCATGTTGCTCTTTTCACCAGTCAGAACTGTAGGATTCTGTCATCCAAAGTTCTGCATTTGATTGATAAGGTGTTGGATGATCACACTCTTCTGAGAGCCAACAGGACAGGAAGAGTGTATGCCTTAGATCTTTCCAAGAAAATAGATCTCAGAGGCAATCCTTGCCTATTTTCCAAAGCCTCTTCTCAAGAATCTAAACTGTGGCACAGAAGGCTGGGTCATGTAAATTTCAAAAACATGAATCAGCTTATCCACAATAGTTTAGTTAGAGGCTTACCAATAAAGGAGTTCCACTGTGATGAAACCTGCACTGCTTGTTTAAAAGGAAAACAACACAAAGTCTCATTCCCTCCTATTGAAGAGCCTAAGTCCACTACCTGCTTGCAATTACTGCATATGGATCTATTTGGTCCTGTGAGAGTAATGAGCATGGCAAAGAAGAAATACTGTCTGGTAATTATGGATGATTACTCCAGATTTGTATGGACTTTCTTTCTACATTCAAAGGATGAGGTTGCTCAGAAGATTATTCACTTTGTGTTGTATATTGAGAAGCAGTATTCCTTCCAGTCAAGTGTATTAGAAGTGACAATGGAACTGAATTCAGAAACCATACACTTGATGACTTCTATCTTTCAAAGGGAATCAAAAGGCACTTTAGCATACCAAGGACTCCAGAACAAAATGGAGTAGTGGAGAGAAAGAACAGGACCCTAATTGAAGTTGCAAGGTCCATGCTGGCTGACTTTGGTTTGCCACTGACCTTTTGGCTGAAGCTGTTAACACAGCTTGCTATGTGCAGAATAGAGTCTTAGTAAATCAGAGGTTGATGAAGACTCCATATGAAGTTCTCCATCACTTGGCTCCTCTAATTTCATTTTTCAAAGCATTTGGGTGTCCCTGTTTTATTCTCAACATAAAGGATCAACTCCAAAAATTTGATCCTAAGGTGGATGCAGGGTATTTTGTTGGTTATTCATCTACTTGCAAGGCATACAGAGTCTTCAACTGCAGAACAAAATAGTTGAAGAGACTTTGCATGTGAAGTTTAATGAATCTCCTTTGGACAAGATTCCACAAAACCCTGTGGAGTTGTTTGATTTGGACATACTGCAATTGTTCCTTATCAACCTCCAGCTGTTGCAGATCATGTGGATAAATCATCTTCTGCAGCATGTCTTCCACCTGGTGGTATTGATGATGATGATGATAATATCAATACTCACCTATTCAAGTTTAGTGACCAACTGCCTGTGTCTGCTAAATTTGATGTTCCTGTAGCTTCAGCAGTTCCATCCACAACAATGCTGATGAGATCTCTATTTCCTCTACATCTTTTGAGTTACCATCTAATTCTTGGTTTCAAGAGTCTGCATCAACATCTGCTGCTGCTGAAGGTCCTACAAACACTTGCACAGATCTCATTGTTTATCAAGAACTGAAGAATCACCCAATGTCTCAGATTATTGTGATATCAATGCTGGTGTTTCAACAAGAAGTCAATTGTATAACTTCTTCTGCTTCTATGCTCTCTTTATCAGTCAGCTAGAGCCAAAGAACTACCATGTTGCTTTGAGAGACATGGATGGGTTGAAGCTATGCAGCTTGAGCTACTTCAGTTCAAGAAACAGCAAGTGTGGGAACTGGTTCCTCTTCCCCCAGGTAAGTGTGCAATAGGCACTAAATGGGTGTTTAGGAATAAAACTGATGAAATGGGCTTATTGTTAAGAACAAGGCTAGACTGTTGTACAGGGGTTTTCACAAGAAGAAGGTATTGACTATGATGAAACCTTTGCCCCTGTAGCCAGACTAGAGGCAATCAGATTGTTTTTAGCCTATGCTGCATTCCACAATCTTAAAGTTTTTCAAATGGATGTCAAAAGTGTATTTTTATATGGTAAAATAAAGGAAGAAGTTTATGTGTGTCAACCACCAGGTTTTGAGGATAATAAGCATCCTGATGGGTGTATAACTTGATAAGGCTCTTTATGGGTTGAAGCAAGCTCCTAGAGCCTGGTATGAGACACTTTCCACTTTTCTTCTTAAGAATAATTTCACTAGAGGCTCCATTGATAAAACTCTATTTATTAAGAAGGTGGATCAGCATAAGCTACTGTTCAGATTTATGTTGATGATATCATTTTTGCATCCTCTGATCCCCAGTTGTGTGATGATTTTACAACATTAATGAAAAAGAGGTTTGAAATGAGTGCAATGGGAGAATTACAGTTCTTTCTAGGCTTGCAAAATAAACAAAAGGCTGATGGAACCTTTATTCATCAGTCCAAATATACAAAGATATTTTCAATAAGTTTGATTTACAAAACTGTAAGCCCTGTTCTACTCCCATGTGCAACACCACACAACTGGATGCTGATCAGAAAGGTAAAGCTGTTGATCAAACACTTTACAGATGTATGATTGGTCCTTGATGTATTTAACAGCTTCTAGACCAGATATTATGTTTGCTACATGTGTGTGTGCTAGATTTCAGGCTGCTCCTAAAGAGTCTCATTTGATTGCAGTCAAGAGAATCTTTAGATATTTGCAAGGTACACAAACTCTGGGTTTATGGTATTCCACTGGACACTCTTGCAAATTAGTTGCTTTTTCAGATAGTGACTATGCAGGGTGCAAGTTAACTAGAAAAAGTCATCTTCTGGTGGTTGTCAATTCCTAGGACTGTTTGATTTCTTGCAGAGTAAGAAACAAACATCTGTTGCTACATCAACTGCTGAGCCGAGTACATTGCTGCTGCAAGTTGCACTTCTCAGGTACTCTGGCTTCAGAACCAACTTCTGGATTATGGCATTACAGAGACTAAGACTCCATTATTAATGGATAGTGCTTCAGCTTGTGTATTGTCAAAAATCCAGTCCAGCACTCTAGGACCAAACATATAGAGATCAGACATCACTTTATTCGGGATTGTTTTGAAAAAGGTCTGATTGATCCTAAGTTTGTGCCTAGTGCTGATGAGCTTGCAGATATTTTTACTAAGCCTTTGGATAGTCCTACTTTCCAAAACCTTGTGTTAAGGCTGGTATGCTGCAGCTAGAATAAGTGACAACTACTGATGATTTCTGTAAAAAGTACTGGTGATCATTGTAACCAAGTCACATATAAGTACTGATGAGTCCTTTCACCTTCAGTAGTTTTTATAACTACTGACAGCGAAATGTTCACAAATACTGAAGTACTTTATCTGTTCTAAACTACTGATGTAGTTACAACTACTGATGTAGTTACAACTACTGAAATCAGTACAAACAGATAAGTACTGACGTCCTATGAAACACCTGAAAAGCAGATGCAAAGTCTGATGAGTAAGTGTTGAGGACAGTTTGAAACAGCTGAAAGGCTATGAATTGATGAAAACTACTCAAGAGAACTTTCTCTTCAGTTGTTTCTACAACTGCTGTTTCAGTCTAAACAACTGAAGCAAAACCATGTCTTCAGTAGTTGACAACTACTGATGACTATACCAGTCATCAGTTGTTTACAACAACTGATGACAAAACAAGTCTTCAGTAGTTCACAATACTGAAGACAACACAAGTCTCAGCTTACAACAATGATGACAAAAACAATGTCTTCGTAGTTTCACAACTACTGATGACTGATACCAAGTCTTCAGTTGTTTCATCATCTGAAGTCAAAACCATGGTCTTCAGTAGTTTTATATCTGCTGATGCCTAAAACCACGACTTCAGCTGTTTTAACGTCTCAAGGGTAATACCATGTCAACAGTCGGTTTAAAACTACTGATGACTAACACCACACCCTTCAGTCATTTTCACCCCTACCCTATAAATACTGTCCTCTTCTCTAATGTTTCATTAGCCGTTATTTTTTGAACTTCTCTCTCTCAAACATGGCGACCATGAGTCTGAAACCACGAACAACTGCGTTGCTTACCTTACAAAGTCGGCTTTCTGGAACAAATATGATAATGCCATTGACTTAATGGTGGATTCCCCATATCGCACAGCCTTTCTCTTGAATCCAACAATTTACCCTGAATCCCTCAGTCAATTCTGGTCAAATGCTTTTGTTCATACTGATGAGTCTACCGGTCAGATCTCTGTTCGGTCCCTTATCAACCAGAAACCAGTGGTCGTTACAGCCGACATCATTCGTCAGGCATTACATTACATGATTCCACCGCTGTAACTGCATACCCAAAGGGCACAACAGATATCTCCTTTCTCAATCATGGGTATGAAGGTGATCTTCGAGCTACAACCGTTCTAAAGAAACATTTCCATGACGCTGAGAAAGTCATTTTTCACATGGTAAATGTCTGCTTAGCTCCAAGACATCTTCTTGGGATCAAATGTCATCCCAATGGCAACAGGTATTGTATTCTATTCTAGAACACCAACCGCTAAATTTTTCTGAAATTGTGTTTCTAGAAATTAAGAACCTGGCTCAGAAACCTATGGCAAACCGATGGCCATTATATCCCAGGTTTCTGATGGCCATTATTTTGGATGAACTAAAATCTGATGGCCTTGTTGGCCTTGGAGTCCCTGCACCAGCTGTTTTGGCTGAGGTATACTCCAGGCACAACTCAGACCTACACTCAAAGAAGCTGCCCGAATGCTAAAGCCAAGCACAGGGAACCCACAGCTTCCTCCATCAGAACCAAAGTCCCCACTAAACCAAAACCAAAACAACCCAAACAGCTATTCAGGGAGATGAGTCCCCTGAAGATGCTCCTGCACCACCAACGCAGGATATACTTGCTGGCTTAAACCCCCCAGCAGTATGAGAGACTCTACCGCCATAGCCGCTCAGGATTCCTCTCAAAAGGAGCCTGCAGCCACACACAAGGGGTACACCACATCTGGGATCTTCCTCACTTGAGGAGATTGCCATTGAAGAGCACCATCCTCCCCAGGTGCACACTGCTTCTACCCCTTCTCCCCATGCAACCGCCCCCCAAAGTCCAACAATAATTATTGCAAACGTGCTGACTCAGTTGCATGCCTCTCCTCCTCCCCAACACCCACCAACAAAGGGGAGAACCACAGACATTGAGGAAGAGGATCATCATGCTTCTGACAACCCCAGCACCAGGGTTTACGAGTTCTATCTCCTAGTGTGGATAGGGAGATTAGAATATCTAGTGAGGCTGCCACCTCTTCTGCATCAGCACATGATCAGAATGAGGCTGGTAACATTGCTAAGACCTCACTAGAGGCAACAACTGATGAAGGACATAGTCCTGAGGCTGCAAGTCCCCAGTTCCAAGAAAAAGGGGCACATGCTACAACTGGTCTACACCCAGTGCATGTACATCCTGCTCCAAAAAGGAGGTCAGGTGATTCAGCTTCTGCTGATGATGACCTAGGCTTTTTCTATGACGTTCTAGCCCACAACACCATCCTGGAGGCTGAGGTAAGCAGACTACAAGAACTGCTTGCCAAGAAGTCTCAGGATGTAAGTCCATCTGCCCCCACCAACCCACAGATGGCACCTTCAGTTGAAGGTTCCCCAAACACTTTACCTTCTCACTTCACTGAGCCTCCAGCTTCTGCTTTTGGCACTATCTCTCCTGGACAGAACCCCTCAGAGCAGATGGTTGCTGTATTCCAACAATCCCTACCTCTCATCACTCCATTATCAATGACATTGTTTATCAAGCCATTGATGAGAGGATTTCCTCAAGTCACCAACCTCATTGATGATGTTGTGCAAAAGAAACTTTCTGCGGTACAAACCCCTGCCACCAATGCATCCAAAAAGGGGGAGAGTACTGCAGTGAAAGAAAAGAAGAGAAAAAGAACTGAGGATGAGAAGGCACAAGAGAAAACCCAGGAGTTGGAAACAGAAAAGCAACAACAACTATTCACTTACAAAAGAAAGAAAAGTGCTGGTGATCAAACTAACTGCTGAAGAAAATCCTTGGAAGAGCTGGTAAAAGATGCAGATGACACACACAGCCGATCCATGGACAAATTCATTGAGCAACTCTTCAAGCAAGGCTTTGATATAGCCACATTAGACAGTGAGATCAGGAAGTTGGAAGTGGAGGAAATTCAAACCAGATGGGCTGGGATATGATGTACTGGAGAAAGAGAGATTGGAGATCATGATTCGTTTCATTGCCAAATACTTAGGAAGATCTTTGATGGAGATTCGTTCATGGACCAGAGACAGTATTCTGGCTATAGCCACCTGAATCTGTTTGTCTGAGCAATTTCATAAGGGGATTATCATTGAAGCACTTGATGAGGCTGGGGCTGGAAAAAGGTTTGAAATGGCAAGACTTACAAAGGCTAAACTCACAACCAAAATGCTTGAACAACCTTCCCTATCACCCACTCAAAAACAGCCTACCCCTCAAATCTCCAAACCAATCTCAAAGCCCAAATCCAAACATCCTCAATCTTCAAAACCAATTCCTTTACCAACCCAACCATCATCCAGTGATGCACCTAGAAGGAGGAGAAGGGTGCTGAGGATAGAAGAAGATGAAGAAGAAGAGGATGAAGATGATAGTTGCCACTCTCTGCTGTTCTAAGGCTACCAGAACCCAGGAGTCAACCCATGATCACACCTGACTCTCAAGGGAAATGGTTAGAGTCAAGATAGAAGATGAAGAACAGCAGAAGCAGCACGATGAGCAACTACTGAATATGGTTGACAAGGAATTTCCTCAGTCATCATCTATACAAGCCATGAAAAGGCATGCTCAGAGGCTGTACACTCTCAGACACACATTTCAGTATCAGAAGGAGAGAGTGAGAGTATGGCCAGACCCCAAGGTGAGTTCTAGAATCCATAAAAGATCTATTCCACACAGATACAATGGCCATGTTAGAAAAACAATAGATTCTACCATCATGTTGGCCATTGTAGTCTCACCATGGGAAATAATTGATGAATTCAAGAAGGCTCATCAATCAAAAATGACCCCTCAAGCTTTACTGGAAAACAAGATGATCAAAAAGGGGTTATTATATAAAAGCTTGAAGACATCAAGAAGAATGAGCTCCAGTTACTCCTTGAAGGCACTCATCCTGATGAATTTGTTTATAGGGAGGTAACTACTGTGGAGTTGAAAAATGGCAGGACTGTGAAGTACTTATCTGAGTACTATGGTCCAGAGTTCTTCTTTGAAGATGGAGTAGAAGAACTCTCCAAGGAGGAACAAGTTGTTCTCCTTGAGGCCTATGTTCGAGAGTCATACAGACTCATAATGGGGAAGTAAATCTCATGAATGGGATAAAAATTTTGTGTCCAGTTCCCCAAACAGAGTTCCCATTCATACCTTGCCAAACAGATCTCTGAGATTTCTTCCCAGGCCAGAGCTTATATGGGTCATCTTCTCTACTGATCAAGAAGGAAAAGACCAACCTTTTTGCCAACAATAAGTGGGAAAATAAATAAATTAGAGGTTTTGGCTGCATTGGTTCAGGGGGAGTTTGTTGGACCAAAAGAACCAATGAGCCAAGATCAGAAAACCTCTAAGTCCCACATGATATCACAACAACTGCTGAAGCTTCATCAGCAGTTTGACAAGTGCTGAAAACTCCAACAGCTGAAGATCAAGTGCTGAAGACTTCAACAGCTGAAGACTAAAGTGCTGAAGTTCAACAACTGAAGAACACAAGTGCTGAAGCTGAACAGCTGAAGAACACAAGTACTGAAGCTGAAGTCCAAAGTACTGAAGTACAACAGCTGAAGAGTCTACAAGTACTGAAGATCAACAACTGGTGTACAAAGTCTGAAGACAAAGACTGAAGACATCAGCTGATGATATCTACTGAAGTCATCAGCTGATGAAACGTCTGAAGTTCAAGTCTGAAGACCAAGTACTGAAGTTTCAGTAGTTTGTCACAACAGCTGAAGAATACTTCTTCAGTAGTTGTGATATCAGTAGTTTTATGTTTTTACTTTTAGTAGTTTTGTAAAACGACTGAAGAGCTTGTTCTTCAGTGGTTGTAGTATCAGTAGTTTTATGTTTTTCAGTAGTTATAGTAACTGATAACACTAGTATTTTGTAAGAAGATGTCAGCTGTTTTGACATCTTCTGTAGTTGTGTTTCAGTTGGAATAATTCTGTTAGATGTCACTATCAAGTGACATCAGCAGACGTCACATCTCTTATATCAGAGGTGTCGACCTAATTGTAAGTGTGACATTTCGTTACCACGAAAGCGAATATTGAATGAATATATTTGCAGAATTCTCTCTATCTATAACCGTTTTTGTTCTTCATTGAATATCTTTTAGTTCTTGTGAATTGGCTAATTCATTGTTAGAATTCCGTTGCTATACTCTCTAATCAATCAAACGTAGATCACTGATCCTAACAGTTGATAATGTGATATACATTGATAAATTGCATGATACTCCTATATGCTAAGTTATCATATATGATTAAACTATATTCCAACTAATATGTCACCAATGGGTCAAACGGGTCAACTAGGTTAACCTAGGATTATTGAGGTTCTATGTATACACGTACTTTTGTACTTGTGTGTTCTAGGTAACCTTTGAAGGATTGTCTTTGCATCTATCATGAGTCTCTTTATTCACTATCATTACACACTAGGTGAGTTCATGCCCCTCTATTTTTATAAACCTTCTTCTGGGGGGAGGTAGCATACTTTTTCTCAAACGCTATTTTATTATTATAAGTAGTGTATGTTTTAACATAGTGTTTGATACCTTGAAAAGTCCTCACACTTTGGATCGTTAATAATGATAACTAGCGGGAAATCTTGGGTAGTCCTACTAGGTGTGACGAGCCCCACTTGTGTGACTCGAGGTCAAACGGGTGGAATATTGTCCTAAACACAACATCGTCACGACCTGGTAAGTCGTGACAGGAGGCAACAACGCAGCACAGTCAACTTCGATCGCGAAATCACTATGGTTATTACTTGTGAATATAGACTAGCTATCTTATTCAATACACTTCTTATGCTATACAATTGCTAATATTTATGATAAACGCAAACTCTTGAACTCACCAACCATTGTGTTGAAATTTTTAGTATGCTATTCTCAAGTCGTTAACTCAACTTGCCATTAGAAGCACAACACGGGTCCAACATGCATCCTAAGGCTTTATTTCATAGACAAGTTGTTTATCTTTTATATATGGGTTTCAAACATTGGGATGGGGCGTGTTTGCCATATTATGCATTCATTTACTTTGGGTTTGTCTTGTTTTGCAAAATGTTTCCGCATAGTTTTTAAACTTTTAAATTTTGGTTGGTTTTGTTTGAATATGACATATAGTGTCGTTCTGAGTAACTAGTGACTGTGATCCTGGTTTGTTCACACGCCTCGCGGTAAAACTCCGCACATGGATTTTGAGGGTGTGACAACATAAACAAGAGGAGGCATTTCAGACGTTAAAGGAAAGGTTTTGCAATGCACCGATATTAACCCTTCCTGATGGGTCAAATGATGTTGTGGTGTTTTTGCGATGCATCACATCAAGGCCTAGGTTGTGTGCCTATCTAAAAGGATAAGGTGATTACTTATGCCTCATGTCAACTTAAGGTCCATGAAAAGAACTATACGACGCATGATCGGAACTAGGCGCAATGGTGTTTGCCCTAAAGATATGGAGGCATTATCTATATGGGACTAAGTGTGTCTTCTACACTGATCATAAAAGTCTTCAACACATATTTGATCAAAAGGAACTGAATATTCGCCAAAGGAGATAGGTGGAACTCCTAAGTGATTATGACTATGAGATTCGATATCATCCGGGAAAGGCGAACGTAGTTGCTGATGCCTTGAAAGAGCATATAATGTTGGCGCAGGGTGAAGCGCTAAAGGAAGAAAATATTGCATGTGAAGAGTTTCGAGGGTTAGACAAACAGATGAACTGTAATGAAGATGGTGTACGGTATTTTTTGGATTGTATATGGGTACCTAAGTGGGGTGATATTCGAACCCTAGTTATGAATGAAGCACACAAGTCCAAGTATTCTCTTTATCCTGTGCAGACAAGATGTATCAAGATCTTAAGGATTTGTATTGGTGGCCAGGCATGAAAAAGGATATTGCAAAGTATGTGAGTGAATGCTTGACTTGTTCCAAAGTCAAAGCCGAACATCAAAAACCGTCAGATCTGTTGCAACAACCGAAAATTCCTGAATGGGAGTAGGAAAATATAATGATGGATTTCATTACTAAGTTGCCTAGAACAAGTAGTGGGCATGATTCAATATGGGTCATAGTGGATCGAATGACAAAATCTACTCATTTCTTGCCTATTCGTGAGGATTATATAATGGAGAAGTTAGCAAGGTTATATGTGATGAGATACTGACTAGGCATGGGGTGCCTATGTCTATTATATCTCATCGAGATAGTAGATTTACATCTTGGTTTTGGCAGACTCTACAGAAGGCGATGGGTACTCGCTTAGACTTAAGTACCACCTATCATCCACAACCAAAGGTCAAAGTGAACGAATGATACAAACCTTAGAGGACATGCTTAGGGCATGTGTGATTGATTTTGATGGGAGTTGGGATACCCACTTACCATTGATTGAATTCTCTTACAACAACAGCTACAACACGAGCATTGGATGTGCTCCGTTTGAGGTGGTGTATGGAAGGAAATCTATATCTCCGATGTGTTGGGCGGAAGTAGGTGAGAACCAATTGACAGGCCTGGAGATTATCCAAGAAACGACTGAAAAAATATTTCAAATCAAGGATAGGCTTAAGGCAGCTCGAGATCGATAGAAAAGCTATGCTAATAACCATCGCAAGCCCTTAGAGTTCAACGTCGGTGATCATGTCTTATTGAAAGTTTCTCCGTGGAAGGAATCATGCGCTTTCGAAAGAAAGGGAAATTCGCTCCGAGGTATGTTGGACCATTCGAGATCACTGAAAGAGTTGGTCCCGTAGCGTATCGATTGAAGTTACCTCAAGAACTTAGTGGTGTACATGATACATTTCATGTATCGAACCTTAAGAAATGCTTAGCCGATGGATCCCTTCATGTACCGATTAAGGAAATCAAGATTGACGAGAAACTACATTTTGTGGAAGAACCAATAGAAATTATGGATCGAGAGGTGAAACAACTGAAGCGCAGCAAGATTCCAATTGTTAGAGTGAGATGGAACTCCAAGCGAGGGCCTGAGTTTACGTGCGAATAGGAAGACCAGATCAAATCCAAGTATCCGCAATTGTCAGTCAGTTCATTTATATTATCAATATCATAGTTCATGGTCTATAAGTAGGCAATCCTGACTACCCTCAACTCATCATTCTGAGTGTTTGATCTGGGAGCAGCTCTAATTGAAGCTTCCATGAAGCCAACAGACCCAACAGAGAAACTTTCTCCCCTAGCTTTCTTGTCCTCTCTCCATCTCCTCCACCTTAATATCTTGAGCAGTCATTTTCCTTTTCTCTTTATCACTCATAGACCTTTGTGACTCAGGGTGGAGAGAGCTTTGGTCTTCATTGCTTAGTGTTGCATCCAAGCTCTAGCCAGAGAGAGGTTGAGATGTACCTTCACCAGCAGGTGTCTTATCAAGGGAATGTGTTGGATTCTTTATGCCCAAGACACATAGAACACTGATGTGGTTAGTACGTTATGATCCAAGTGGGGTCATACCCAATAACAAGCTTAGCCAACACCAATTAATATTTAATTGATGATATGATCATGCATTAAATAAATTCACCAATTTAGAAAATTGGTTTTCTAAATAAGTTGCATATGAGATTGAATAACCTATATGGATATTTTGTTCATGGATATTATTTGTAATGTTGTTTAAATTGGTTAAATAAAATCAAATAATAGGAGTGTGTGTATAAGTTATATAATTAAAGGGCTAGTTACATAACTTATTCTAATTATTAGTTTATAAAAATTGGGTTTTGGTTTTGGGGGGAAAACCCCGTCTAAAGAACAAGATTCAGCCGCCCCCTTTTGTGTGTGTGTCTTGCTTGTTTTTGATATACCATACTCCAAGAACTCACACACACTCTCCATCCTCTCATCTCTCTCACATATGCAAGAACCTCAAGGCAAAACTCTCTCCAATCTTGAAGTAAACCTCGGCTGCTTGATCTCGGCTGGAAGAAAGGTTTTCAGCAGCCTTTCAAGGTTCATTTTGGTGGTGAAATCCTAGCAACAAAGGTGATTGCTTGGTTCTTGTGGGTATGGATGCTTGAGGACATCTTTCCTTGATGTTTTGGCTGTTCAACAACATCATCTTCTTCACCCAAAATCGTTTTTCTGTAGCTTTCCTAAAGGTAGTATGTATGGCTTGTTTTGGGTTGTTATTTCTTGTTGATAGCTAGTTCATACACATATAAATGATCCTTATGTTCTTGGGTTTGTTGTTGTCATGTTATTAGCCTTAATTTTTCACATTTCAAATGATAATTTTAAGGTTATATTCCGCTGCGTTTTCATAGTTTAAAGGTTAAACTAGTTTGACTAAGGTCCAACAAACCCAACATTGGCATCTAGAGCCGGATATGTGGATGACTAGTTTCATTTATCCTTGTAAAATTGGTTTTATGGGGCTTTAACAACCTATAGGGGCTGTTTTGTGGTGATGTTATAAATCCCCTACCTTTCAAGGTTATATCTAACATGCTTGTGATTAAACCTTGAAAGAAAGATATCAAATGGTTGATTGTGTTCGTTTGGACAAAAGACCTTAAATTCTTGGTTTATGTTGGCTGAAAATTTAGGGTCATATGGGGGTTTATTTGGTTCTTGAATGTTGTATATGATGATTCATATTGGTGCATAACCTAGCCTTGACCTTGTGTTGATTTGGTTTTATATGGATGTTTGTTTTGGTTGATTTCATTCATAATGGGTTGTAATATTATTCTTTTTTGTTTTGTATTTGGATGTAATTTATTTATTCATTCAATGGCAATGTAATAGATAGATTAAGTATGTTTTCTTTTATTAGAAAACTTGTATTAGGATATAAATTTTGTAAAAGAAGATGCACAAGATGGAAACACAAAAGGAAGACACAAGAGAAGGACTTGAAGCATTTGGATGCAAGTTCAAGTGGGGGTCTTTGGAGATCTCATCTTTGTGTTGTGTTCAACCCTTAGGAAAGACCAAATGACAACACTTGTGATGGAAAACAAGTGTGTCAACATAGTGGCTATGGTTATGCACATGTAGTTGTTTGATATATGCTTGTTTGATTATTCATTTTATGTTGATTGTTTGATATATGGATATGCTTAACAATCTAAATAAATTATCCCAACAAGCTGAATTTTTTGGTTACTAATCATTAAGTGACTAATAAAAGGTTATTAAAAGAATTAATGATTTCAAAATAAAAGAGGTTTTATTAAAAAGAACCATAGGGTACCATGTTTATGAAAGCATGCGAATACAAGGTACATAGATTTTTCATAACTAGAATTAATGGAAACTTAAATCCCTTTGGAAACAAGTTAAACACCATACTTTTACATGACACTCGAATCACTTGAGAACTACTTATGGGATAAAGGTCACCTAACAAGTTTTAGTGAACTTGTGTGTTTGAGGTGAGCTAACATATTTGTGGGATAAAGGTCACCTAACCACTTGTATGTGTAAACTCACACGTGTGTGTAAGTAGGACGACTTGAATTGGAAACCATGTGCATAGGGTCACCAAAGCATGGCGTACAATGGTGTTGATGGGATTTTACATGCCGACTAAACATAAGATGTTTAACCGATCCCATAAAGCTAGAAGTTGCAATAGGTTGCAATTGTCAAATGTTGACTACCTTGTTAATTTCAATAATGGGATAAAGGTCACCTAACCATCATTTAAATGTAATGTTGGATTCTAGATTTTATTATTAATTGTCTATGAGACGTTTAAAGGGTATTAATAATTAAAATGCAATTTTTCAGGAATACTAAAATGAACTTTGTAATTTTGTAGAAATGGACGCAAACAATAATGCTACCACCCTGACCGTCCCTACCCTATCACTAAGAACAACCTTAGAAAGGGATCGTCTAACCATAATAACTTTATAGACTGGTATCAAAACTTGAGAATCGTTCTCAAGTAAGAGAAAAGGGCCTATGTCCTTGACGATCCTATTCCTGACCAACCCAACCCGAGGATGTTGAGGCCTATAACGATTGGCTCAATACACTGAGGATTCCATGCAGGTTTTTTGCCTCATGTTGGGAACTATGATTCCCGAACTCCAAAAGGACTTGGAGCATCTTGGGGCATATGACATAATTACCCAGTTGAAGGAAATGTTCCTTCAATAAGCTAGGGTAGAGCGCTTCGAAATGGTTTGAGCACTTCATGCGTATCATATGGAAGAAACCAAATCGGTATCATCTTATGTTCTTAAGATGAAATGCCACGTTGATCGGCTCGAGAGGCTTAATTGTCTCGTCTCAAAAGAGCTAGCCACGGATTTGATCCTTAATGGCCTAACTAAAAGGTTTGAGACGTTCATAATGAATTACAATATGAATGGGTGGGACAAGAGTATTGGTGAGCTTCACGCAATGCTCAAAACAACCGAGGCAAGGATGGGTAGAAAGGTTCTACCTGTTCTCTGGATCAATGAGGGAGGCAATAAGAAAAGGCCATTACCTGATCCCAAGGAAAATGTTGCCAAAGGAAAGGGGTACATCAAAGGAAAGGGGAAAGGAAAGGCTAAAGCGGAACCTCCAAAGCCTAAGCTTGAGAAGCCTAAGGTAACGGAGAACGATCCATGCCTTGAGTGTTGAGAGATAGGACATTGTAAAGGGAATTGTCCAACCTATCTCAAAGAGTTGAGAAACAAGAGGGATGCTGGGCAAACCTCAGGTACAACTTTCATAATTCACATTGGTTTAAATGTTATTTCTTCAAACACATGGGTATTGGATATCGAATGTGGAAGTCACATATGCAATTGTTGCAGGGGTTCAAAAGAAATAAGCACTTCATGATGGGAGACACAAGTCTCTACATGGGCAATGGAGCAAAAGTTGATGTCGAAGCCAAAGGAGACAATATTTTGAAACTTTCAAATGGTTTGGAAGTTGTTCTTAAGAACATTTTGTATGCTCGTAGTTAGACTAGGAACATAATTTTGCTTTCCCTTTTAGAACAATGTGGTTATGAATTAAAGTTTGTTAATAATAGTATTTATGTTTGTATGGATGATGTATTTTATTTCAAGGCTATGCCTTTTAATGGAATCTATGAACTGGTTCATGATGATTCATCCTATAATAGCTCATTATACCAAACAAACACCAAGAAACTTAAAATGGGTTTAAGAGATTCTTATCTTTGACATTGTCATCTTGGTCACATAAACAAGAATCGGATTCAAACACCTCAAAAGCATGGTCTTTTGAAAAACAAATGAAAACGTTTCATTCGACAAGTGTGAATCTTGTTTACAAGGTAAGATGACCAAGTCACCCTTTAGTGGCACTAACGAGAGGGCAAAAAACTTATTGGGAATCATACATTTGGATGTATGTGCCCTTTTAATACAATGACTAGAAATGGTGAAAGATACTTCATTACCTTAAGGACGGTTATAGTCACTATGGTTATGTGTACAGGATGACACACAAACAATGAAGCTTTTGAAATGTTCAAAATCTTCAAGAATGAAGCAGAAAATCAACTCAATAAAACTATCAAAGTTATTTATTCAGATAGAGGAGGTGAATACTCAGTGATGCTTTTAGTACCATTTAAGAAGTTGTGAGATCGTCTCACAACTTACTCCACTGGAACACCACCATATAATGGTGTGTCTGAAAAGAGAAATTGAACCCTATTGGATATGGTTCAAATCTATGATGGCTATATGCTCACTACCTCTATCATTTTGGGGTTTCGCAATGCTCTCCGAGGCTCGTATTTTGAATATGGCCTTGACCAAGATAGTCGATTCACTAAGTGTATATTTTTTGGATATCCCAAAGACTGTATAGGATACTACTTCTTTGATCCAACAGAGCAAGAGTAATATTGCTCAAAAGGCTAAGTTCTTGGAAACTAAGTTCCTTATGGAAGGAATAACATATAGAACAGTGGAATTTGATGAGGATCAAGATCCACAAGCCGATACATGTTTGGTTGACACTAGCGATCAACAAGAGGTTGTTGATGATGATCAAGAGGTTGATCAATACACAAACAAAACATTCACAGATCTGGTAGAGTTAGCATTCCACTTGAAAGATATGGATTTTTCATGAGTGGATGCAATGTGGTTGACTCCAATAAGCCAACTACATACCATGAAGCAGTGTCAAATTCGGATTGTGACAAATGGTTGGATGCCATGAACGTTGAGATGCAATCCATGTATGTCAATCAAATTTGGGAATTGGTTGACCCTCCACTTAACTCCAAGCCTGTTGGATGCAAGTGGGCTTCAAAGAAGAAAATAGATATACATGGAAACTTGGATACTTACAAAGAAAGACTTGTAGCAAAAGGTTTCAATCAAACTCAAAGGGTTGATTATGATGAAACCTTCTTGCTTGTGGCAATGCTAAAGTCAATTAGGATATTATTTGCCATAGCTGCATATTATGACTATGAGATTTGGCAAATGGATGTCAAAACCACTTTTATTGATGGACATCTCGAAGAGACTGTCCATATGGTTCAACTTGATGGTTTTGGCGGTCCACAACATCCTAAAAGTATGCAAGTAAAGAGGTCAATCTATGAATTGAATCAAGTATCGAGAAGTTGGAATCAACGTTTTGATGAAGAGATCAAGAAATTTGGTTTCATCAAGAACGCTAACAACGCTTGTGTGTATACGAAGGCTAGTAGGAGCATAATAACATTCTTAGTATTGTATGTTGATGACATACTACCTTTTGGAAATGATATTCCAACCATGGAAGGTGTCAAAACCTGGCTTGGAAGTTGTTCTTCCATAAAATCTCGGTGAAGCAGCCTATATTTTGGGAATATAGATCTATAGGGATAGATCGAGGAGGTTGATAGGTTTAAATCAAAGTGCATATATTAATAAAGTCTTGAAAAGGTTCAAGATGGAAAAACTCTGAGAAAGGTATGGTACCTATCCAAAGAGAGACAATATTGAGTACATCTCAATGTCCAAGCTCAAAGGATGAGCAAGATCGAATGAAGGACATCCCATATGCATCAGCTATAGGATCCATCATGCGATGATATGCACTAGATCGGACGTGTTATGCGCGTTAATCATGACGAGCAGATATCAGTAGAATCCAGGTAATAGCCATTGGATGGCTCTTAAAAGTATATTGAAATACCTTAGGAGGACTAAGAAAATGTTTCAAATATACGGATCTGATGAAGAGGAACTCGTTGTAAAGGGTTACACGGATGCAAGTTTCCAAACCGTTCGAGATGATTCTCAATCACAATCGGGGTATGTCTTCATTATGAATGGAGTAGCATTGTCCACTACAAAATATGAATACATTGCCGCATCATTAGCAGCTCAGGAAGCTGCATGGATAAAGAAATTTATCGCCTACCTAGGGTGGTCTCTACCATTCAAGTCCCCTAGAAATCCTTTTGTGATCACGAGGGTACGATTGCATAAATCTAGGTACCCTTTCCTCTTCAAAAGGCTAGGCACATTGAGTGGAAACTCAACTACATAAGGGATGAAGTTGAAAAGGGAAAAATATGTATTCGTAAAGTTCACACCGATCAATACATTGCGGATCCACTCACGAAGCTCCTTGAAAGGGCAAAACATAAAGTCATACTTGTGCCTTAGGTTTTCCTCAGTTAGGTTTTCCTCTCTCATAGGTTTAGATTGAGAGGGGACAGAATCCTACTGTGGATCAGAAGATGAAGCTTGTTGAGATTCAGTAGGAGGTCCAGGTTGTGTTGTCTCAAAAGGTTTAACCTTAACCTCCACTTCTTGAGGGACCTGACTTAATGGGGAGTGTAAGTCAACAAGTTCTCCTATTTTGATATTCTGCTTGAATACCCTAATGTCCTCATCCATGGTGGATAGAGACATAGGGCTAAGTCTCCTTCCGAAGAATCCATACAGCTTTAAGAAGCTCATCCTCCTCTGCCTATGAGCAAACTTCTTCATGCTCTTTTGGATGATGGCTCTTTCCTTTGCAACCTTTTCTCTCATCTTTCTCTTTGTTGTCTTTCTTTCTTTGAGTACTTCAAGTTCAAGCTATTTAAGATACTCAAACTCTATCTACTCAAAGGACAAAGGAAGAAGTGCATCTGCATGATATAGGCCTATGGGACTCAGGTAGTTGATCATATTGATCCTATCAGTTTCTTTATCTACTTGTGGTTCTTGTGGAGCCACAAACTCTTGTTCAGGACTTTCTTGAACTTGTGAAAGGGTAGGAACATGTTTGTAGAGCCTTTTCAGCCTCTTTTCTTCCTTTATTTGGAGAAGCAATCTTGCATCCTCTATCTCCTTCCTTTCTCTTGACATTTCCATGTCAGCCACTTCATTTATATTATCAATATCATAGTTCCTGGTCTGCAAGTAGGCAATCCTGACTATCTTAACTCATCATTCTGAGTGTTTGGTCAGGGAGCAGCCCTAATTGCAGCTTCCATGAAGCCAACAGACCTAACAGGGGAACTTTTTCCCCTTAGCTTGCTTTTCCTCTCTCTCCCCTCCTCCTTAATCTCTTCAGTTGTCATTTTCCTTTTCCCTTTATCACTCACAGACCTTTGTGACTCAGGGTGGAGAGAGCTTTGGCCTTCATTGCTTAGTGTTGCATCCAAGCTCTAGCTAGAGAGAGGTTGAGATGTACCTTCACCAGCAGGTGTCTCATCAAGGGAATGACTTTTGAAGTTGTTGTAGGTGTGACAGGGCTCTCAGGTTCAATCACAAGGCCTTCAGTGTGACATCCGTCACCATCAGGTCCGTCAATTGACTTGAAATCCGTTAATTCTCTTTTCATGCATTTATTATTTTGCGTAATTAATATATTTTCGAACCGAGTCTCATCACATCTCCTTTTCGTGCCAACCTTAATATTAACTAACGAGAATAATAAATTTTATTTTATTGTTATCATTATTACCGTAAATATTGTTAATATTATTATTAATAATAATAATATTATTATTATAATTAAGTTCAGGATTTAATTTGTAATTTAATTAAACTTGAGGGATTAATTAATTCAAAGTTAAGGGTCATAAGTTTTGGATCAAAAGAACCAATGAGCCTGATAAGAAAAACTCTAAGTCCCACAGACATCACAACAACTGCTGAAGACTTGATCAGCTGTTTGACAAAGTCTAAAGAGCAATAGCTGAAGAACAAAGTACTGAAGACTTCAACAGTTGAAGACCAACGTCTGAAGATCAACAGCTGAAGACTAAAGTACTGAAGACTTCAAAATTTGAAGACTAAAGTACTGAAGACTTCAAAATCTGAAGACTAAAGTACTGAAGACTTCAACAGCTGAAGACCAAAGTCTGAAGATCAACAGCTGAAGACTAAAGTACTAAAGACCAAAGTCTGAAGATCAACAGCTGAAGACTAAAGTACTGAAGATCAACAGCTGAAGTACAAAGACTGAAGACAACAACTGAAGACATCAGCTGATGACAACAGTTGAAGTTCAAGTACAAGTACTGAAGCCTTTAGAGTTTGTTACAACAGCTGAAGAAGCATTCTTCAGTTGTTGTGATGGTTTCTTTTCAGTAGTTTCTTTTGTATTTCAGTACTTGTAAAATGACTGAAGAGCATGTTCTTCAGTCGTTGTAGTTTCAGTAGTTTCTTTTCAGTAGTTGTAGTGATAGTTAACACTTAGTATTTTTGTAAGAAGATGTCAGCTGTTTGACATCTTCAGTAGTTGTGTTAACTATCAGTAGTTTGAATAATTCTATTAGATGTCACTATCAACTGACATGAGTAGACGTCACATCTCCTATATAAGAGATGTTGACCTAATTGTACGTGTGACATTCTGTTACCACGAAAGCGCATATTGAATGAAATATCTTTCGCAGAATTCTCTCTCTCTATAACCGTTTACTCTTATATTGAATATCAATTGTGTTCTTGTGAATTGTCTAATTCATTGTTTGATTTCCGCTGCAATACTCTCTAATCAATCAAACGTAGATCACTGATCCTAACAAAACAGAAAAGAGAAGGGTACTGAGGCTAGAAGAAGATGAAGAAGATAATGATGAAGATGAAGATAGGTTGCCAGTCTCAGCTATTATACAGTTGCCTAAGGCCACAAGTCACCCTTCAACAGTTACTCCTGAGTCTCAAAGGCAAATTGTGAAAGTGAAGTTAGAAAAAGAAGAGCTTCACAAACAACATGATAAGGAACTGTTGAGAAGAGTTGACAAAGCATATGCTGCCACATCTTCAATCATCAACATGAAGAAGCATGCTCTCAGGTTATACACTCTCAAACATACCTTTCAATATCAAAAGGAGAGAATGAGGATTTGGCCTGATCCCAGGGTGTCTCATAGGATTCAAAAGAAAAACATTCCACATAGATACATTGGCCAAGTAAAGAAGATTGTAGATGAAGTGATCTCACTGGTCTTTGTAGTATCACCCTGGGAAATCCTAGATGACTTCAAGAAAGCCTATAAAGCTAAACTAACCCCATAAAAGATGTTGGAGAATAAAATGGTAAAAAGGGGGTTAGTGTATAGGAGGCTTGAGGAAGTTAGAAAGAATGAGCTCCAGTTGTTCTTAGAGGGTAATCACCCAAATGAATTTGTTTATAGAGTAATAACAATTGTGGAACTCAAAAAATGGGAAGCAGGTCAAATACCTATCTGAGTATTATGGGCCAGAATCACTTTTTGAAGGAGGAGCAGAAGAGCTTACCATGGAGGAACAAGTAACCTTCCTTGAGGCCTATACAAGGGAGTCATACAGACTCATAGTTGGGAAGTAGATCTCATGGATGGGGTAACAGCTCTGTGTCCAGTTCCCCAAGACAGAGTTCCCATTCATCCTTTGCCAAACAGATCATTGAGACTTCTTCCCAGGCCTGTGCTTACAAGGGTCACTTCGGAGCTGATTAGAAGACAGAAAGACCAATCTTTCTACCATAATAAGTGGGACATCTTCAATAAGTTTAGAGGTTTTGGCTGCATTGGTTCAGGGGGAGTTTGTTGGACCAAAAGAACCAATGAGCCTGATCAGAAAAACCTATAAGTCCCACAAACATTACAACAACTGCTAAAGACTTGATCAGTTGTTTGACAAAGTCTGAAGAGCAACAGCTGAAGAACAAAGTACTGAAGACTTCAACAGCTGAAGACCAAAGTCTGAAGATCAACAGCTGAAGACTAAAGTACTGAAGACTTCAAAATCTGAAGACTAAAGTACTGAAGACTTCAACAACTGAAGACCAAAGTTTGAAGATCAACAGCTGAAGACTAAAGTACTGAAGATCAACAGCTGAAGACCAAAGTCTGAAGATCAACAGCTGAAGACTAAAGTACTGAAGATCAACAGCTGAAGTACAAAGACTGAAGACAACAGCTGAAGACATCAGCTGATGACAACAGTTGAAGTTCAAGTACAAGTACTGAAGCCTTCAGAGTTTGTTACAACAGCTGAAGAAGCATTCTTCAGTTGTTGTGATGATTCCTTTCAGTAGTTTTATTTTCTATTTCAGTACTTGTAAAACGATTGAAGAGCATGTTCTTCAGTCGTTATAGTTTCAGTAGTTCTTTTCTGTAGTTGTAGTGATAGTTAACACTTAGTATTTTTGTAAGAAGATGTCAGCTGTTTGACATCTTCAGTAGTTGTGTTAACTATCAGTAGTTTGAATAATTGTATTAGATGTCACTATCAAGTGACATCAGCAGACGTCACATCTCCTATATAAGAGATGTTGACCTAATTGTACGTGTGACATTCTGTTACCATGAAAGCGCATATTGAATGAAATATCTTTCACAGAATTCTCTCTCTCTATAACCGTTTACTCTTATATTGAATATCAATTGTGTTCTTGTGAATTGTCTAATTCATTGTTTTATTTCCGCTGCAATACTCTCTAATCAATCAAACGTAGATCACTGATCCTAACAATAAGTCTAATATTATTATATATATATTTTTCTTACTCAGGGTCAACCCTAATCGACCCCCATACCGCCGTGACTCCCACCGATCTTAGCCCTTCCCTTGCGCGCACCACCGAATTAGCTTTGTATCTTTGTCGTTACCCACCGCCGGTTGTCGTTGCCTCGCCTTTTAGTCGTTTTGCAAGTAACCGGTCATCATAAATCTCATTTCGTTTCGATTTGTCATTCATTTCGGTTGTTCGGTTTGATTCGTGTGATCCCGTATGTGTACGTATATGTGTGTGTCACAAACACAGCAACCATCGGCTGCTGTGTGTACACCGCAGGTATATATATACACGACAGGGATGTGCATATATATGTATGGCGTGTATATATCGTGTATGTAAGTATTATGTGTGTGTAGTGTGTGTGTGTGTGGTGCGTGTGTGTGTTTGCGGTTGTATATGTATGTATATATTGTATGCGTGCATATGTGCAGATCGTGTATGTATATATATTGCTTGTTTTGAGCTGTGTGTGTATGTATATATGCACAGCAGTAATGCATAATGTATGTATATCTATGTGTGTGTTTGTGTTGTGCGTTGTGTGTATGCGTCGGGTGTGCATGTGTGTGAGCATGTGGTGTGTGTGTGTGTGAGTGTGTGTATCGTGTGTGTGTGTGTGTGTTCTGTGTGTGTGAATCGGTGTGTATGTACGTATATATATGATTGAGAGTGTGAGATGATGTATGTATGTATAATGCATGTATGTGTGTGTGGTATGTGTGGCGTGTGTTAGTGTGTATATGTATGTGAGTGGGTTGATCGCGTGCATGTGTGTTTGTTTAACGTGTGTTTGTGTGTGTGTGCTCAAGAGAAACAAACGCAGCAGGCTTCGGTTGCAATATTCACGACGAATGGATGTGTTTGGCGTGTATACATTGATATCCTATGCGTGTGATTGTAGCTACATGTATATATATAGATACGGGAGTGTTGGATGAAGATGAGTAAATATATATATATATATATATAATATAATATATATATATATATATATTATATATATATATATATATATATGTGTGTGTGTGTTTGTGTGTGTATGATATTGTGTGCATGCAGGTATGCTGTACATATGGGTGTCATGTGTGCTCAAGTGCATGTATATATATTGTGTTTATGTAATTGTGTGTGTTGTTGTTATTATATTATTATTATTATTATTATTATTATTATTATTATATTATTATTATCATTATTATTATTATTATTATATATTATTATTATATATTATTATTATTATCATTATTATGATTACTATTATTATTATTACTAATATTTTATGTTGTGTGGTGTGAATTATATATTATATGTGTGAGTTGCATCTCGAACCCAAATCGACCCGAACCGAACCAAAACCGACCGGACTTTTCTATTCTCGTTGTGCATGACTAAAATCTTAGTTACAACTATTATAGGTGTTTGATCATTCGTTGCTCTCATCCTTTGAAGCCCTTTGTTCACTTCATTTTTATCATATTTCGAGGTGAGTTCACGGCCCCGTTTTCCTTTTAAATATTTATAAACTAGGGGAAAAAGTATGCTCACCCTTTTTATGCTGTGAACTTATTCATTCTTTTGGGACTGTTGTATTTACTGTTTGTAAGTATTTATCTAGTACATGCATGAGTTGTCTTTGTGGTTATGTATTCACAACTATTTAACTCTGGTGTTAGAGCCAACGGACAGATTTTGATAGTACAATTGGGTTGACACCCCCACCCTTATTTCTTAGCATACTAGTTGGGACTGACAGTGGCCAGGGACGGGCCCTAAGGTGAATATGTTCCGAAAAATTCTTTGTGTACGTCGTAGGTTTAGTTGTGATGCTCATGATTATATGTGATATTACTTGCTTATAACTGTATGCACTCATGTCCTACCAAACTTTTACATAACATCAAGTTTTGTTTATTATTTAAACCTGCGAACTCACCAACATTATGTTGACCATTTTGAGCATATCTTTTTAGGTAATAATCATTGAGGATTTCTAGGGAAGCTGGCCTTAGCGTAGACCTTTGTCTTACATTATCTTGAACTTGGGTGCATTTGACATTTACTTGTTATTCATATTTTGGTTAGTTATTCCTGGGTTGTGGGATTTTTACTCTTTTGTTTTGTATGACTATGTTTGCCGTGGAGCTGACTAACCATGACACAATTTGTTATGACGATCCCGTCCGTTACATCCTCGTGTTTCTGCTATAAGCGGGGGGTGTGACATTCAGTCAAGGTTTTCACTTTGAAGCTAATCTTAGGGTCTTACTCAACATCCAGTTGACCAATGACATTGCCTGATTGCCTCTGTCTCCTTCTGATGTTGAACTCTTCAGTAATCCTGCCTTGAATCCTTTGATCCAACTTGTCAGCTTGTCTAGATTGGCTTGGATTGACAAGTGGCATGTTGACAAGGTCAAGACCTTCATAGTAGTTCAAGGTCTGAAAACTTAAGACTACTTGTTGTCTTTGAACTCTTTGAAGAATGAGGGTTCTTCTGTTGGTATCATACATCCACCCTATTATGTAATTGGATGTTCCTTGAGGTGGAGATGACATAGCCCTTAGAATGCCTTCCTCAAAAAGACTCTGAATGAAGGAGTCTATAGAGTCCATATCAATGCGAACTTGAGGACGTTGCTGAGTATGGACAGTTGCAAGTGAAGAGGTGAATCTTCAAAGTCCATGCTCTATGAAAAACTCCCAGGTTCTGTAATTGTAATGACTTTCTCCCCCTTTTTGGTAGCATTACCCTCTTGAATAAGTGAGCTAGGAGTTAGGTCAATCACATTCAGAGGTTTTTTTTGTTCCTGATTAAGCTTTTCTTAAAGATCTCCCAGCTAGTTTCCCCTTGATATAAGAAATCTCAAGTTGCTGATCATTGACCCTGTTATGTAAGGTAGTCATCTGAGATTCCAAGTGACTAACCTTATAGACTAGACAGGTGTATGTTTTTTACAGTCTTTGCACCGTTAGTCTCAGATTCCCTTCTTCTTCAACAGAAGATTCATTGGGGGATGAGATAATTAGACCAAAGTCCACAGTCTCACCACTAGCATGATGTTCTTGGCTGCTGGTTTTCCTCTGCTCACTAACGACTTCACATAGAGTATCAGTGGGTTGAGTTGCCATGGTTGAGGTCTTAAAGATGTAATCACTTGCAGAAGTGAGAGCCTCTTCCATATGGACTTCCTGAGCAAAGTCAAGGACATCCACCTTAGTAGTGCGTAGATGATGTGGGCTAGACAAGGGAGAAGCAGGAGTACTCGTCTCTCTTTGAGTTTGGGAAGAGAAGAGAGACTCATGATACTCACTGAATCCCAAGTCTTCATCGTCATAGAAATCAAGGCTAGGGATTGGTTGGTTAAGATCTAAAGGTTGGGGATGGTAACTTTCCCTTGAAGGTTGTTCACTAGAGTGTTGAGACTCAGAGTGAAGGCTTAAGGCTGTTGGGATAATGAGCTCCTCAGTCTGATCATGAGGAACCTCTGGACTGATAGTTAAAGTAATAGGAGTGGTTTACTCCTTAGGAGAAATGGGAGCTCTAGACTCCACTTCCTCCTGTGTGGGTAGTAGTATGGGGGCCTACATAAACTGAGTAACTTGTTGAGGGGTTCATTTGGATTTTCTTTGTTATGTGAGGATGATTTGAGGTTGTTTTGGTGGTTGAGAGGCTGAAGGTGTGGGTTAAACACTAGCTTGTGTTGCTAGGTTGTCACCATGAGCAATGAGCTCTAACATTTTAGGAACAAGGTTGTTTCTATCTCAAAGAAGCCAACAGTTGGCTTCTTCAAAATTTTAAACATGTCGGGCTTCATCTGTCCCAATTTAAGAATATTATTTGTTTCCCTCAACTGTGAGCCCAATTCACAGTTGAGAATGTGTTAAACATATCGAGGAAACATATAATACTCTAAGAAGTCCAAGTTAATAAGAAAATTTGCATAAACAAACTGAGTGTACCTGAACTTGACCCCTTGAACCAATCCATGCACTATGAAGGAGAGATCTTCAGGAATCTGGTCCCAACCCCCATGCTTGTTGGACAAACTGTGGATGACCACATGTATTAAGTACTTCCACTGGGATGAGACCTTCCCTTACTTGAAGCTCTTTACAGAGAAATCCCTCTCATAGCCCATCTGCTAAAAGGATTGGTTGACAGCTTCTTTGGAAAGGACAATTCACCTTCCTCATCATCCAGCTAAAGATGGGTGTTTATGATGGCTGGAGTGATGAAGATTATCCTCCCCTGCACTGTAGCAGACAATGCCTTCTCCCTATCTAGGATGACCTCTTGACAGGTCTTCTATAATTCAATCAAATGATCCTCATAAAGAACAGGATCAATGGTATGGGAGGTGAAGTGGTTTGATAGAGTAAAAAATCAACAAACCTCTGAGAAATGTGGATCTTTCTTAGAGTTCAACAGAGCAACCTGATTGTGTTTCCTGTGTAACTACATGGAAAAGTTTGGGTCATTTATATGGTTGAGGTTGGCCATTTGCGAAAGCTTAGGGTGAAGGAAAAGAAGAACAAAGGCGGTTTAGGAATTTAGGTCTGGGAGAACATGAAGATGATAAAGGAAGAGGGGAAACCATTAGGTTTATATATGAAATGGATTTAAGACAATGTTCATGAAAGAGGATAAACTTTGAAATCCAAATGTCGGTCCCACTTCTGAAATAGTAGTTTGATTTTTTGCTCAAAAGGTAGTTTTTCGGAAGTTAAATATCTTCTGAAGGTAAATTGTCTTTTGAAGTTTTAATGAAAAAGGTTTCGAAACCAAAATGACTTCGGAAGAATTTCCTAAGAGTTTTGAAAATTTTGCTTTGGAAGAGAATTAAGGCTTGGATACTTTATTGAATTAAGAATAAAGCTTTCAAGATATAATTTGTTTCGGAAGAAAGTTGAGTTTGAATACATTCAAATGCTTAAGGAAAATATTAAGCTTCGGAATATTTTAGAAATTTCTTTCAAATGCAATTTTACTAAAGCAGTTGTTTGTTTTAAAGGCATAACTTTATGTAGAGATTAATGAAGAGGCTGATACAACCTAAACATCCAATGTCTATCCTGCATGCTGCACAAGTGCATTGAAGAAGAATGCTTAGGAAGATTAATGAAGAATGCTTCCGAAGCCAAGACCAATATTTTCTGAAGCCAAATATGAAGTCTTCCGAAGCCTCAGAGACAAAGTCTTCCGAAGCTTCAACTCATGAAGACATATTTCTTCTGAAGACTTTTAACACATGCTTTATGTGATGTACTTTTCCATAAAGCTGGACACCTTTCCGCTGCATCTCTGTAAGGTCACCAACTTACATGAGTTGGTGAAAAGGTCCATGCTTTTGGTAACTGTACATGTACTTTATCCTTTTTGTAACTTTCAACTTCATGTACTTTATCCTTTTTGTAATAGATAAAGATGTGAGCTATGGCATGTCATAGTCACTAGCCAAAAGGCAATCTACCTTTTAACTCTACATTGATTTTGTTTATGTCTAGTCAATTGTATCCAGCTGGCTTTCAAAGTATAGCCGGTTGTAGGATGTAGTATAAGTATCTCATGTTCTTGTATCTTTGAATCATGCTTTGTAACACTGTAATAGAACATAGAGAAAGCAATATACTGCATTCTTGAAAACCATATACTTGTGTTCTTTGTGTTCTGTCTCTTACATTACTTGTGTTCTTAGTGTCTATCTTGGTTAATTCAGTTTACTGCTTGATTACATTTAGTTAATCTCCTCTTTGTGTTTGTGTTGTAACTGACTCCCTTTAACGATCCTGCATTTGGTATCAGAGCATTTCAGGCTCTTGATATAAGATCTCACCATCTTAAGATCCCTCACATACACAAATACTAAACTTTTCAAATGGCAGCCATTTCCAAGACTAATATGGAAACTGGAACCATGAACAAATCCCCACTGATCACTCTTGATGAGTTTGACACCTGGTGTTTAAGAATGGAAGGTCAGGTCTCTTGATTCAAGAATGTGGGAGTCTATTGAGAATGGACCTTTCATACCTAGCACCCCTTCTGCTACTGGTGTTGGTATGATCCCCAAAGATGTGGCTAACTACTCTGATGAAGATAGGAAGAGAGTAGAGATTGACATAAAAGCCATGACAGCCCTTCAAACTGGCCTTCCAAACTTTGTGTACAGAGGTTTCAAGAAGTGCAAAACAGCCAAGCAGCTATGGGATGCACTGAAACTGATGTATGAGGGTTCCTCTGAAGCCAAGGAGAACAAGAAGGATCTCCTGATGCAGCAGTTTGAAAACTTCACCTTCAAAATAGGTGAAACGATGACTCAGCAGTACTTCAGGTATGTTGAGATTGTGGATACCCTAGTGGATGGTGGAGTTTTTCTTGAGAACAGAGACATTGTTAGGACGTTTATGTCCTCACTTCCTAGGCAATGGACACACTACTGTGTGGTGATCAAGAGAACTGGAAATCTCAAAACTCTTACTCTGACAGAGTTATATGGGATTCTTAGTGGATACCAGATGGAGATGAACATACAAGGTTCATGTGGCAACTCCAACAATCAAATGTGTTCAGCCCTACATGTAGTTGAAAGGGTCAGCATAGAACCCAAACATCATCTCATATGCTACCCTGACAACTCACCAAAGGGTCCTTTCATCACCTTCCCAAAGACACCAAGAGAGAACTACACTCAAGGAAGCCCATTCCAAGAGACAAGCTCCTCTCAAGCTTTTGTGTCTTTTGATGAAAGCTGTGGCAACTCTCTTTTCACTCTTGAAGACCTGGACTGTATTCATCCAGATGATTTGGAATACATGGAAATAGTCCATCAGATGGCTCTTCTCACTCACAGAGCCAAGAAGTTCTACAAGAGGACTGGAAGAATGTTTCCAAGCAATGCAACCAGTGGAAAGTTTGGCCTGGACAAAGGCAAAGTCAAGTGTTACAACTGCAACTTGTTGGGCCATTTTTCCAGAGAGTGTAAGGCACCTAATACAAATGGTGGCCAAACACAGTCGAAACCGAACTACACTGACAAAGCTCTCCAAAATGAGAAGTCAAAGCAGCAAGCTGCTGTTGCTGTTGAAGAAGGAGGCTTTAACTAGAGCTTTCAGGTGGAAGATGCTTCTCCTAACCAAGCATTGATGGCAGATCATGATGAAGCCAAGGTATTGGAACATCTCTGTACTCCTGAATGCATTGCTAAAGTTAATAGATAGAGGTCCTATAACATGGAGATGATATCAGACCTTGAGTCCTTAAACATTTTAAAATCTGATTTTAGAAAGTCTGAAAATGATTATAAACTGAAGATAGAGAACCTTGAGAAAACCATTTCAGTTCTAAAACATATACACACACAGATTTTAGGACTCAAATCAAAGATCTCATAACCAAGTTAACTGAGTGCCAAGCTGAGCTTATGATCAGCAAAGCCAGGGCAGAAAAGAGTGTTCTTGAAGAAGAGACCTTCAAGAACATGATATCCTCATCCCTGCACAACAAAGTGTGCTATCAAAATAGGCAGGGACTGGGATCCAATGAGATAGCTCCTCCACACATAATCTTGTCTGTAAGATCTCCTAGGTATGGAACTTGTGAAGATGAGCTTCCACTCATAAATCCTATGAGTGAAGAGGATGAAGAAGAGATAGTGAAGAATTCCTCTAAGAAGAGTGAAGAGGAGGATTCCAAGAAGGGTCACTATCCTTCTGAGGAGAAGAACAAGACTGTGATGACCAAGTCCATGAGAAAGAACTTGATCAGAAAGAGCAAAAGAAAGGCAATGAAGGCTCAAGAGATCAAGGCTACTTTTGACTCTAAGCATAAACAAGTTTTCATCTTTGCAGGGTTTAAAATGGTAGGGACTGAAGACATCAAGCAAAACTCTTCTGCTAAGAGTTCTGGTTCTTGTTCAACTCATCTTAGTAACAAGAAGAAGACTGATCTGCTGTATACCACTACTGCATAGCCTGGACCATCAAACTCCAAGCACAGTTCTCAGCCCAAGAGGACTGTCTCAGCATCTGCAAAGATAAAGGTGGAGAAGGGATGTGACCAAAGACAGTCTTGTTCTCAGCAAAAGACTCTTGTGAAGAGAAAAATGAAGTGTCTCATGTGTGAAAGTACCTCTCACATTGCTAAGGATTGTCCATACAATCCTAAAGGTACTATCCATATGACCAGTACAAAGACTTCAAAGAGTTCTAAGAAGATTCAAGTTTCGGAAGGAAAACCTATTTCCTTTGAAAGCTCCAAGTCTAAGGAGAAGGGAAGTGGAAAATTACCCTCAGAAGAAAAGTTGGTCTCGGAAGAAAGGAGTTCTTCCGAAGCACTAAAGTCTGTTGCAGTGTTTGTAGAATCTTCCGAAGGTTCAGTCATCAAAACTTTCGAAGTCCCAAAAGCTTTGAATTTTTGAAGGTCAAGTCCAGGACTCCAATGGTGGTGTGGATATCTAAGAAAGACCAAGTGACTGAGAATATCCATCAACAACAGCTCAAGATCCTCTTAGCACAATCATAGGATCTATTACTGTTGAATTACCTTCTGTTAATGAGCCCAAGACAAGCAAGGCTTGGGTTTCCAAATGTTACTAACCATTTTCTTTGTGCAGGGATAGCTAAAGACAAACAAAAATGTCTGGATCATTGATAGTGGTTGTTCCAGGCACATGACAGGCAATAGGTCACTACTCCAAAACTTTGAAAGAATTGATGGAGGACGAGTTGCCTTTGGAGGAGATGAAGGTGGTTACATTTCTGGAAGGGGCAAGGTCACAAATGGAAAGATCAGCATTGATAAGGTAAACTTTGTCAAAGAGCTTGGGTACAATCTTCTAAGTGTATCTCAATTTTGTGATCAGAGTCATAACATGCTCTTTACTGAGCATGAGTGCACTGTTCTCAAGCCTGGTGTGGTCATTCCTCATGAGCATATCCTTCTTAGAGCCCCCACGAAAAGGAACATGTACAAGATGGATCTGCAAGAAACATCTCCCTCTGGAGAAGTTTTATGATTTCTGTTTAAAGCTAATAGTGATGAGTCTTTCCTATGGCATAAAAGAATGTGCCATGTAAACTTTAAAAACATGAACAGATTAATTAAAAATAATTTGGTAACTGGAGTACCAAAGAAAGAGTTTACAAGTGATGATCATTGTGTTGCATGCCTGAAAGGAAAGCAACATAAGGTATCTCACAAGCCTAAGGAAAGGAACTCTATCACTACACCCCTACACTTGTTACATATGGATCTCTTTGGCCCCACTAGTGTAATGAGTTTTGGAAGGACCTCTTACTGTTTAGTGATCACAGATGACTTTTCACGATTCACCTGGGTTTTGTTACTTAGAACTAAGGATGAAACTCCCGAGGTTCTGAAGAATTTCATCTTAAAGATTGAAAATCAATTTGATCACAAGGTCAAGATCATAAGATGTGATCAAGGAACTAAATTAAGAACAAAATCCTTTATACATTCTGTGATAAGAAGGGTATTACAAGACAATACAGTGCTCTGAGGACTCCTCAGCAAAATGGTGTTGCTGAGAGGAGAAACAGGACACTCATTGAAGCTACAAGAACCATGATGTCTGACTCTAAGCTGCCCATCACCTTCTAGGCAGAGGCAGTCAACACTGCCTGCTATGTGTAGAACAGAGTTTTAGTAGTTAAGACTCATGGCAAGACTCCCTATGAACTTTGGCACAAGAGGAAACCTTTCTGTACTTCTTCAGCTCCAGTTGGAACTACTTTTGCAAATGAGGTTTCTATCAGCACTACAATGACAAACTTAGCTAATACATCTGGGGTGCCTTCAAATTCCAGCTCAGAGGCTCCACAACCAGATAAGAACACCTCAATTGTAGAAGACAATAATGGTGGTGGTGACAGTGACCAAGAATTTCTTGATGCCACTAACCAAACCATAGATGAAAACATCAATGATGTCACACAATGCTTGGATCACGTCTCTCTTGAAAAGTGTGCTGATGTGATGGGAGAAACATCTATGCCAGATCTAAATTTATCTAAATTAGATCTCTCTCAGCAACTTGCTGTGATCCCTCAGCTTACGATCCACAAGTCTCACCCCACCACAAACATCATTGGAGATGTTGTCTCAGGGGTAAGAACAAGAGAACAAACCCATGAAGCAAGTGTTTGTCTTCACTCTTGTTTCTTATTCTAGATAGAGCCAAAGAAAGTTGATGAGGCTCTAAAGGATGGAAGTTGGGTTGAAGCTATGCAACAACAACTGCTTCAATTCAAAAGGCAGAAAGTTTGGAACCTTTGTCCTCTTCCTTGTAGGAAGACTACCATTGGAACCAAATGGGTGTTTAGGAACAAGAAAGATGATAGAGGCATCATCATGAAGAACAAAGCTAGACTGGTTGTTCAAGGATGCACACAAGAAGAAGGGATTAACTACACTGATGTCTTTGCTCCAGTAGCAAGATTAGAAGCTGTGAGGATATTCCTGGCATTTGCTGCATCCAAGAACTTCAAGGTATTTTAGCTTGATGTGAAGTGTGCCTTTTTGTATGGAGTGATTGATGAAGAGGTTTATGTCAAACTGCCACCTGGTTTTGTAGACCCTGATCATCCTGATTATGTCTGCAAGCTTGACAAAGCTCTCTATGGGCTGCACAGGCACCCAAGAAATGGTATGAGACACTGTCTGAGTATCTTTGTAAACATTGATACAGGAGAGGTACTATAGATGGAATTCTCTTCAACAAAGGATAGGGAAATGACATTTTGCTATTTCAAGTGTATGTGGATGACATCATCTTTGGTTCAACTAATCCAAAGCTCTGCAAAGACTTTGAGAAGCTGATGAAAGATAGATTTGAAATGAGTGCCATGGGGGAACTCAATTTCTTTCTAGGAATTCAAGTGAAGCATGTTGAAGATGGCATCTTCATAAGTCAGTCAAAGTATGTTCAGGACATACTCAAGAGATTTAACATGACTGATTGTAAGATTGCTAAGACACCCATAGCTAGAAACCACTCCCTTGGACCTGATCTTGAGGGGGAGTGTGTAGATGAGCACTTATACAGGGCTATGATCGGGTCTCATATGTATCTTACAGCTAGCAGGCCTGATATCATGTTTGCTACATGCATCTGTGCAAGATATCAAGCCAACCCTAAGATGTCTCACCTCATCACTGTGAAGAGGATTCTAAGATACCTCAAAGGTGCTTCAACACTTGGTTTATGGTACCCTAAGAATCCTGACTTCAATCGGTATGCTTATACACATAGTGATTATGGTGGTTGCAACATGACTGGAAAGTCTACATTTAGGGGATGTCAGTTCCTTGGCGGAAGGGTTGTCTCATGGCAATGCAAGAAACAACCCTGTGTCTCTACATCAACTGTTGAAGCTGAATATATTGCTACTGCAAGCTATTGTGCCCAAGTACTTTGGATTCAAAATCAGATGTTGGACTATGGGTTAAACTTCAAGGAGACTCCCATTCACATAGACAACAATAGTGCTATCTCAATCACAAAGAATCTTGTGCAGCTCTCAAGGACAAAACACATCAACATCAGGTATCATTTAATTAGAGATAATTTTGAAAAGGGATTAATTAAACTAGTCAAAGTTCACACAAATGAACAATATGTTGATCTGTTTACAAAGGCTTTTGATGAACAGATATTTAAATATCTTATATCAGCTATTGGGATGATAAATTTGAGTAGTTTTTTCTTAAAACTAATTCTTATTATTTCTTAAAATATGTGTGTCCTAAGTTGTCTAGTTCATCACTTTCATGAGCTCATGCTTTTAACTTCAGACAATTACCTTCGGAAGAGTTCTCAGATCTATCTTCCAAAGCTTAAAATACTTGTATCAAACAATTACTTATTTTCAAGGACCATTTACTTCCGAATCAAAATTAACTCTCGGTAGCTTTTTTGTTTTATATACAAAGCACTCAAGTTTTAATTTCTCTTCCGAAGCAAAATTCTTAAAACTCTTAGGAAATTCTTCCGAAGATATTTTAGCTTCGGAAGCTTTTTAATTAAAACTTCGAAGATAATAAACCTTCAGAAGATTTTTGATTTCCAAGAAAAATACTTTTTGAGCAAAAGTAAACTACTTTTTCAGAGGTGGGACTGACATCCAGATTTCAAAGTTTATCCTCTTTCATTAAACTTTATCTAAAATCCCTCTCACATATAAACCAACGGTTTCCCCTTCTTTCTGTCATCTGCTCTTCCTTCAAACCTAAAAACCCAAATTTCTCTCTGAAATTTCTTTCTTCCTTCTTTCTTCATCTTTAAGCTACCTCACAATGGCCAACCTTGCTCATAGAAATGATCTAAACTTTACCATGCAGCTACACAGGCAACATAATCAGGTTGCTCTGTTAAGCTCTAAGAAAGATCCTCATTTCTCATAGGTTTTTCAATTCTTAGCTTTCTCTAACTACTTCACCTCCCTAAGCATTGATCCTCCACTCTACGAGGATCATCTACTAGAATTTTGGAAAACCTGCCAAGAGGTTATTATGGATGGGGAGAAGGCACTGTCTGCCACCGTGCAGGGGAGAACAGTCTTCATCACTCTGGCCATCATCAACATGCATCTTTAGCTGGATGATGAAGAAGGTGAGGTGTTCTTCCCAAAGGAAGCTGTTAATCATTCCTTTGAGCAGATGGTATATGAGGGAGATTTCTTCGTAAAGACCTTTAGGAAAGGGAAGGTCTCATCCCAATGGAGATTCCTACTCCATGTGGTCATCCACAGCTTATCAAACAAGCATGGTGGATAGGACCAGATTCCTGAGGATCTCTCCTTCATAATCCATGGAATGGTTCAGGGGGTCAAATTCAGGTATTTTCAGTTTGTTTATACCAATTTACTTGCTATTATAGACTCCATAGAGTATTACATGTTTCCTAGACATGTCTAGTAATTCTTAATTGTGAACTGGGCTCATAGTTGAGGGAAACAGGTAACGTTCTTAAATTGGGACAGATGAAGCCCGACATCTTTAAAATATTAAGAAAGCCCACTATTGGCTTCTCTGGGATAGAAACAGCCCTTGTCCGAAAAATGTTAGAGCTCATTGCTCAAGGTGACAACCTAGCAGCACAAGCTAGTGTTGAGCCCACACCTGCTACCTCCCAACCTCTCACACAGCCTCAAATCCCCATCACTTACGAAAGAAAATCCAAACGAACCCCTGCTCAGGCTTTGCAGTCTGTGGAGGCCCCCATATACTCACCCATACAGGAAGAAGTGGACACTGGAGCTCCCACTTCTCCTGAGGAGCAGACCACTGCCATCTCTTCAAGAATCAGTGCTGAGGTTCCTCTGCTCAGCCTGATGAGCTCATTAGCCCAACTGCCTTAAGCCATCACTTTCAGTATCAACACTCAAGTGACCAACCTTTAGGGGATAGTTACCATCCCTAGCCTATAGATCTCAACCAACCAATTCCTAACCTTGACTTCTATACTGATGAAGATCTAGGTTTCAGTGAGTATAATAAGTCTCTCTTCTTTACTCCTACTCAAAGAGAGATGAATGCTCCTGGGTCTCCTATATCTATCCCATATCAGTCACCTACAATTGAGGTGGACACTTATGAACTAGTTCAAGATGTCCATATGGAAGAGGCTCTCACTTCTAAAAGTGATTACACCATTAAGACCTCAACCATGGCAACTCAGCCCACTAAAATCTCAACTGAGATTGCCAATGAGCAGAGGAAAACCAGCAGCCAAGAACCTAAAGCTGGTGGTGAGAGAGAGGACTTTGGTCCAATCATCTCATCCCCCAATGAGTCTTCTGATGAAGATGAGAGGAATCTGAGACTAAAGGTGCACAAACTGACTAAAACATGCACCTATTTAGTCTCAAAGGTCAGTCACCTTGAATCTCAGGTGACTACCTTACACAATAGGATCAATGATCAGCAACTTGAGATTTTATATCTTAAGGAAAAACTAGTTGGGAGACCCTTAAGAAGAGCTCAAATAGAAACACAAGAACCTGTGGATGTGTTTGACCTGTAGCTCACCTATGCAAGTGGGTGATGCTACCAAAAAGGGGGAGAAAGTTATTACAGCCACAGAACCTGGGAGTTCTTCAGAGAGAGTGGACATTAAGGACTCACCATCCTCACTTGCCATTATGCATTCTCTGCAACCTCCTCAAGTTCATATTGATATGGACTACACTAACTCCTTCATACAGAGTTTGTTTAAGGATAGGATACCAAGGGCTATGTCATCTTCACCATCTTTCAATCATATCATTGGGTGGAGGTATAACAACATTAGGAAAGCCCTAATCATCATAAGAGTTCAAGGACAGCAAGAAGTCTTCAATTTTCAGACTTTGAACTACTATGAAGGTCTGGATTTAGTCAACATTCCACTTGTCAACCCAAGCAAATCAAGAAAAGCTGACAGACTAGCTCAAAGAATCCAAGACAGGATCACTATAGAGTTCAACTTAAAAAGGAGACTTAGGCTATCAGGCAATGCCATCGGTCAACTGGATGTTGAGGTAGACCCTAAGACTAGTTTCATAGGGGAAGCCTTGACTGAAGGCCCAGTGGCAGAACCTGAGACCCCTATCTCATTATCATCAACTGCTGTAGAGATCCACACTCCTATTGAGACACATGCTGGTGAAGGTGCTTCTCAACCTCTCTCTAGCCAGAGCTTAGATGCTGCAACAAGCAATAAAGGCCAAACCTCTCTCCACCCTGAGTCATAAAGGTCTGTGAGTGACAAAGGGAAAAGAAAGATGATATCTGAGGGATTGAAGAGGAGGAGAGACAGAGGAAAAGGAGGCTGAGGGATAAAGTTCCTCTGCTGAGTCTTCAAGACTCACGGAGTCTGCTATCAAGGCTGCCCCCAGACCAAATACTCAGAACGATGAGTCAAGGGCAGTCAGGATAAATTACCTGCAGACAAGGAACTATGACATAGACAGTATCATCTCTCTCCCCTAGAGATGTTGAATGAACTGGTTGATCTGGAAAGGTCAAAGGAGAAGAAGGAGGCAAAAGATACAAAGCTTCTAGTACAAGTCAAAGAAGAGAGAAGAAGAAAAAGACTATACAAATAAATGCCTACCCTCTCCCCATTTCGGGAAAGTCCTACAGAAGAAGAAGTGGTTCAACAAGAACCTAAGGTAGACAAAGAAGAAGAGACAGGCTTCTACAGGATGATCAACTACTGAGTGCCACAGGCTTCTATCAGGAAGATGCACTCCTTCCCTTGTCCTATGACTATGTTGAGTTTGAGTACTTAACACAGCTTGAACTTGAGATAATCAAGGACAGAAAGACAACTAAGAAGAAGCTAAGGGAAGAAGCTGCAAAATCAAGAGCTATCATCCAAAAGAGCATGAAGAAGTCTGCTGATAGGCACAGGATGATGAGCTTCTTGAAGCTATATGGATTCTCCGGAAGGAGACTTGGCCCCATGTCTGTATCCACTATGGATGAGCATATTAGGGTGATCAAGCAGAAGATCAAAAGTGGAGAGCTCATTGACTTACCTCCACTTCAAGTCAAGCCCCACCTGAAGTGGAGGTTAAGGTTGAACAACCAGAGACAATACAACTTGGACCTCCTGCTGAAACTCAGCAAGCTTCATCTTCTGATCCACAACAGGGTCAACCTCCCTCTCCTTATGAGCCTGAGAGAGAGGAAGTCCCAACTGAGAAAGACAGTGAAGATCAATCTGGTACTGCAGGCCAGTCTTCTCAGTTAAAACATATAAAGAGAAAGAAGAAGATGGCTTCTAAACCAAAGCCAAAGAAGAAGAAGACTGCACCCTCTTCTAAACCCCAAGATGAGTCAGAACATCTTGAGGTTATGCAGCCAGAGGATGCTACATCAACTCCAATTCAAACAACTCCTTTAGTATCAGGAAGACCCATCTTGTCTTGGACATACACCACAAATCCATAAAGATGGCATGTCATTAGAGATCAAGGCACTGAAGACATTTACACATGGCAAGATATGTTTCAGTTGCCTATACATGATCTCTTTGATATGAGAAGACACTTTGATAGTCTGAAGGATCCTGATCACCTTATGAAGAAAGGATTGGTGATCATCCTAATGAGGACTATTCACATCTAAAGTCTACTAAATGTTTTGGTAGCATCAGCCTAGGGGGAGTTTGTAGAGATTAATGAAGAGGCTGATGCAACCAAAACATCCAATGTCTATCCTGCATGTTGCACAAGTGCATTGAAGAAGAATACTTAGGAAGTTGTACACATGCAACAGAAAATACTCTAAGTGTGAAATCATCCGAAGCCAAATATGAAGTCTTCCAAAGCCTCAGAGACAAAGTCTTCCGAAGCTTCAACTCATGAAGACAGATTTCTTTCGAAGACTTTTAACACATGCTTTATCTGATGTACATTTCCATAAAGCTGGAGACCTTTCCGCTGCATCTCTATAAGGTCACCAACTTACATGAGTTGGTGAAAAGGTCCATGCTTTTGGTAACTGTACATTGAGGTCTTGAGTTTGTAACTTTCTACTTCATGTACTTTATCCTTTTTGTAATAGATAAGGATGTGAGCTATGGCATGTCATAGTCACTAGTCAAAAAGCAACCTGCCTTTTGACTCTATAATTGATTTTGTTTGTGTCTAGTCAATTGTATCTAGCCACCATTCAAGTATAGCCGGCTGTAGGATGTAGTATAAGTATCTCATGTACTTGTATCTTTGAATCATGCTTTGTAACACTTGTAATAGAACATAGAGAAAGCAATATGCTGCATTCTTGAAAACCATATACTTGTGTTCTTTGTGTTCTGTCTCTTACATTACTTGTGTTCTTAGTATATTATCTTGGTTAATCTAGTTTACTACTTGATTAAGTTTAGTTAATCTCCTCTTTGTGTTTGTGTTGTAACTGACCCCTTTCAACGATCCTGCAGTTTCTTCCCGAGATAAAACTATATTTTTCGAAGGACAGAAAAGATCAAGATTTTCAAAAATCTAAGGAAAATCTTCTAAAAGATTTTCTTCCAAATAAAATAGGAGCTTATGAAGATGATGAAATAGACAACTTAAGACACACAAATTTTAGAAATAATATGAATTAGTTTTAGAAAAAGCTACTCAAGGTTAATCATCCCAATAGCTTATATGAGGTATTTAAATCTCTACTCATTGAAAGCTTCAGTAAACAAATCAACATATTGTTCATTTGTGTTAACCTTTACTAGTTTGATCAAGCCCTTTTCAAAGTTATCTCTAATTAAATGATACCTGATATTAATGTGTTTTGTCCTTGAGTGCTGCATAGGATTCTCGGTAATAGAGATGACACTATTATTGTCTATATGAATGGGAGTCTGTTTAAAGTTGACCCTATAGTCCAGCATCTGATTCTAAATCCAAAGTACTTGAGCACAGCAGCTTGCAGAAGCAATGTATTCAGCTTGAGCAGTTGATGTAGAGACACAAGTTTGTTTTTTGCATTGCTAGGAGACAACCCTTCCACCAAGAAACTGACATCCCCTTGATGCAGACTTTGCAGTCATATTGCATCCACCACTATCGCTATCTGTATATTCATACAGATTAAAGTCGGTTTTCTTTGGATACCAAAGGCCAAGTGTTGAGGCACCTTTGAAATATCTTAAGATTCTTTTGACGGTGATAAGGTGTGACATCTTGGGGTTGGCTTGACATCTTGCACATACACATGTGGCAAACATAATATCAGGTCTGCTAGCTATAAGGTACATAAGAGACCCAATCATAGCCCTATAGAGATGTTCATCCACACACTCCCCCTCAAGGTCAGGCCCAAGGGAGTGGTTTCTTGCTATGGGAGTCTTAGCAACCTTGCAATCAGTCATGTTGAACCTCTTAAGTATGTCCAGAACATACTTTGACTAACTTATGATGATGCCATTTTCAACTTGCTTCACTTGAATTCCTAGAAAGAAATTGAGTTCCCCCATGGCACTCATTTCGAATCTATCCTTCATCAGCTTCTCAAAGTCTTTGTGGAGCTTTGGATTAGTTGAACCAAACACGATGTCATCTACATGTACTTGAACTAGCATCAAGTCATTTTCTATTCCATTGATGAAGAGAGTTCTATCTATAGTGCCTCTTCTATATCCATGCTTGTAAAGATACTGAGATAGTCTCATACCACTTTCTTGGTGCTTGGTGCAGCCCATAAGAGTCTTATCAAGCCTACAGACATAATCAGGATGATGAGAATCTACAAAGCCAGGTGATTGTTTGACATACACCTCTTCATCAATCACTCCATAGAGAAAAACACATTTGACATCAAGTTGATAGACCTTGAAGTTCTTGGATGCAACAAATGCCAAGAATATCCTAACAGCTTCCGGTCTTGTCATAGGAGAAAAGACATCTGTGTAGCCAATTCCTTCTTCTTGTGTATACCTTTGAACAACAAGTCTAGCTTTGTTTTTGATGACAAGTCCTCTATCATACTTCTTATTCCTAAAAACCCATTTGGATCCTATAATAGTCTTACCCTGAGGAAGAGGACATAGGTTCCAAACCTTCTGCCTTTTGAATTGAAGCAGCTCCTCTTGCATAGCTTCAACCCAACTTCCATCCTTCAGAGCCTCATCAACTTTCTTAGGCTCTATCTAAGATAAGAAACAAGAGTGAAGACAAACATTTGCATCATGGGTTTTTCCTCTTGTTCTTACCCTTGAGTCAACATCTCTAATGATGTTTGAGGAGGGATGAGACTTGTGTATCCTGAGCTGAGGGATCATAACAAATTGCTGATAGAGATCTAAATTAGAAAACTTTAGACCTGGCATTGATGTTTCTCCCACCTTATCAGCATACTTATCAAGTGAGACCTCATCTAATGAGTGTGTGACATCATTGATGTTGTCTTCAATGGAGTGGTTGTCAGCATCAACAAATTCTTGATCACTATCACCACTACCGTGATCTTCTACAATCGAAGCGTCTTTATATGGTTATTGAGCCTCTGAGATAGAATTTGAAGGCATCTTAGATGTATCAGTTGAATTAGTCATTGTAGTGTTGATAGAAACTTCATTTGCTGAATTAGTTACAATAGGAGTTGAAGTTGTATAGCTTGAAGGTCTTGTCAGCTCAAATCATGGATCAAGATCACGTGTTGGAAGAATATTTGTAGACCCTTAAACATTCTCACAATATTTGTTAAAATAGTTGGTAACTAAATTAAGATCAAATAGCCAATCAGGACCAGAACTAGTTACATTGGGTGTGTGTTCATTCAAAGTCACATTGGCTGACTCTTCAATAATCTTGGTTCTAAGATTGTATACTCTGTAAGCCTTAGCTTGGGAAGAGTACCCAATGAAATGTCCATTATCTGAGTTCTAAGGAAATTTGGCAATTTTATCTTTGGTATTCAAGATGGTGCAATGACATCCAAATGACTAGAGAAAACCAATTAAAGGTTTCCTCTTGTGCCAAAGTTCATAAGGAGTCATGTCATGTGTCTTAACTACTAAAACTCTGTTTTGCACATAGCAAGCAGTGTTGACTGCCTCTACCCAGAAGGTGATAGGTAGTTTAGAGTTAAACAACATAGTTCTTACAACTTCAATAAGTATCCTGTTTCTCCTTTCAGTAACTCCATTTTGCTGAGGAGTCCTGGGAGGATTATATTGTCTTGTAATACTCTTTTCATCACAAAATGTATCAATGACTTGGTTTTTGAATTTAGTTCCTTGATCACATCTTATGCTTTTGACCTTGTGATCAGATTGATTCTCAATCATTAAGATAAAATTCTTTAGATTCTCAGGAGTCTTATCCTTAGTTCTAAGGAAGAAGACCCAAGTGAATCTTGTGAACAAATCTATGATCACTAAACAGTAAAAGGTCCTTTCTAGACTCATTACACTTGTGTGGCCAAAGAGATCCACATGTAACAAGTGTAGGGGAGTAGTGATGGAGTTTCTTTCCTTTAGCTTGTTAGATAGCTTGTGTTGCTTCCTTTTTAGGCATGCAACAGAATGATCATCACTTGTAAATTCTTTCTTTGGCATTCCAGTTACCAAAGCATTCTTAATTAGTTTATTCATGTTCTTAATGTTTACATGGCATATTCTTTTATGCCAAAGAAAGACTCATCACTATTTGCTTTTGACAAAAAGCATGAAACTTCTCCTAAGGGAGATGTTTCTTGCACATCCATCTTGTACATGTTCCCTTTCCTGGGGACTCTAAGTTGAATATGATAAAGAGTAATGACCACCCCGAGCTTGAGAACAATGCACTCATGCTCAGTGAAGAGCATTTTATGACTCTGATCAAAAAATTAAGATACACTCAAAAGATTGTGTCCAAGCTCATTGACAAAGTTTACCTTCTCAATGTTGAGCTTACCATTTGTGACCTTGCCCCTTCTAGATATGTAACCACCCTCATCTCCTCCAAAATCAACTGACCCTCCATCAATTCTTTCAAAGTTTTGGAGTAGTGACCTATTGCCTATCATGTGCCTAGAACAACCACTATCAAAATTCTAGACATTCTTGTTTGTCTTGAGTTGTTTCTGGACAAAAGAGATAGTTAGTTACATTTGGAAACCCAAGCCTTGCTTGACTTTAGTTTATCAAAAGAAGTTGAAGGTAATGAAACACTAATTGTTAAGATCAGTGATTTAAGTTTGATTAACTAGAGTATATCGCAGCGGAATTCGAACAATGAATTAGACAATTTATCAAGAACTCAATTGATATTCAATGGAATAGTACACGGTTATAGAGAGAGAGAAATCTGCAAAAGGAATATTTCATTCAAATGCTTTCGTGGTGGCTGAAAGTCACGCGTTACAATTAGGTCAACATTCCTTATATAAGGAATGTGATGTCTGCTGATGTCACTTGATAGTGACATCTAATAGAATTATACAAACAACTAAAACTATGCAACTACTGAGAATGTTCTCAACAACTGATCACATCTCAGAGAATGCTAAGTACAAGAACATAAAACTACTGAACTAAAACTACTGAAACTATAAACTACTGAAAGGTAATTACAAGTACTGAAAAGGAAAACCATCACAACTACTGAAGTTAATAACTTCAGTTGTTGTGACAACTACTGAAGTTAATAACTTCAGTTGTTGTGACAACTACTGATCACTCTGGTCTTCAGTCTTTGTCTTCAGTATTTGTCTTTAGTCTTTGTTCTCCAGACTTTTATTTTAGATGTTGTCTTCAGCTGATAGCTTCAGCCTTTGTCTTCAGTACTTCACTTTCAGACTTTGTCTTCAGTAGTTACTTTCAGACTTTGTCTTCAGTAGAAATCTTCAGATCTGGTCTTCAGACTTTGTCTTCAGACCTTGTAATCAGCTGATGTCTTCAGCTGTTGTGATCTTCTTCAGCAGTTGTAATGTGTGTGGGACTTGGAGGTTTTTCTGATCAGGCTCATTGGTTGTTTTGGTCCAATAGTAATTGATCCTATAGTCATATTTTGAGGATCCTTTGCTGTTGTTGATGGAGAACTTTCAATGACTTGGTCTTTCTTGAACTTCCACACCACCTTTGGAAGTTTAGACTTGACCTTCATTACTTCAGAAGTTTGACAAACTTTGGAAGTTTTGATAACTGGTCCTTCGGAAGATCTAGCTATCACTATAGTAGGCTTCAGTGTTTTGGAAGTATTCCCTTCATTTTTGAGCTTCTAAAGGAAATAGATTTTCCTTCCAAAACTATTTTATTCTTGGAACTCTTAAAAGTCTCTTCTTTGGTCACATGGAGAGTACTTCTTGGATTGTAGAAACAATCCTTAGCAAGATGAGAAGTACTCTCACACATAGCACAATTCATTTTCTTCTTCCTAAGAGCCTTCTTTTGAGAACAAGGCTAAACCTGATCACTTTCCTTCTCCACCTTCACCTTTGCACATGCTGAGACAACTCTTTTAGGGTGAGAATTGCACTTGGAGCTGGATGGTTTAGGTTGTGTAGCAGTGGTACACACTGATCAGCCTTCTTCTCGATGATGGGATGATTTGAACATGAAGCAGAACTCTTGGTACTAGAGTTCAAGTTGATGTCTTCAGTCTTACCATTTCAAGCCCTACAGAGATAAAGACTTGTTTCTACTTAGACTCAAAAGTGGCCTTGATCTCTTGAGCCTTCTTTGCTTTTCTCTTGCTCTTTCTGATCATGTTCTTTCTTATAGACTTGGTCATCACTAGCTTCTTACTCTACTCAAAAGGATAGTGACCCTTCTTAGAATCCTTTTCTTCACTCTCCACTATCACTTCTTCATCCTCTTCACTCAAGGGATTTATAAGGGGAAGCTCATCTTCAGAAGTTCCACACCTAGGAGATCTTACAGACAAGATTGTGTAGGAGGAGCTATCTCACTAGATCCCGATCCCTGCTTATTCTGATAACAACTTTTGCATGCAAGGATAAGGATATAATGTTCTTGAAGGTCTCTTCTTTAAGAACATATTTTTCTACCCTGGCTTTGCTGATCACAAGCTCAGCTTGGCATTCAGTCAACTTGGTTATGATATCTTTGATCTGAGTCCTGTAGTTGGTGTGTTCATGTTTAATAACTAAAATGGTTTTCTCTAAGTCGTCTATCTTTAATTTATAATCATTTTCAGATCTTTTGAAATCATATTTTAAGATATTTAAGGACTCAAGATTAGATCTCATCTCTAAGTTGTAGGATCTGTATCTATTAACTTTAGTAATACATTCAGGTGCACAGAGATGTTCCAATACCTTTGCTTCATCATGGTCAGCCATTAGTTCTTGGTTTGGAGATGCATCTTCCACTTAAAACTCCAGTCAAAGCCTCCTTCTTCAACAGCAACTTCAGCTTGCTGCTTTGGCTTCTCATTCTGTGCGGTTTTCTCAGTGTAGTTTGGTCTGGCTTGTGCTTGACCACCATTTGTCCTTGGTGCCTTGCACTACCTAGCAAAGTGACCCATTTGGCTACAGTTGTAACACTTGACTTTGCTTTTATCCATCCCAAACTTTCCACTGGTGGTATTGCTGGGAAACTTCCTTCATGTCCTCTTGTAGAACTTCTTGGCTCTGTGACTGAGAAGAGCCATCTTTTAGACTATCTCCATGTACTCCAGGTCATCTGGATGGATACAATCCAGGTTTAAGGGTGAATAGAAAGTTGCCTCAGCTTTCATCTGTAGACACAAAGGCATGTGAAAAACTTGTCTCTTGGAATGAGCTTCCTTGAGTGTAGCTTTCTCTTGGTGTCTCCGGAAGGTGATGAAAGGACCTTTTTGTAAGTTGTTAGGGTAGCATATAAGATTATGTTAAGGTTCTATGCTATCCCTTTCAGTCACATGCAGGGCTGAACTCATTTGATTGCTGGAGTTACCAATGAACCTTTCATGTTCATCCCCATTTGGTATCCACTGAGAATACCATACAACTCAATCAAAGTAAGAGTCTTAAGGTTCTTAGTCCTCTTGATAAAAACACAATAATGTGTCCATTGCCTAGGAAGAAGGACATGAACTTCCTCACAATGTCCATGTTTTGAAGAGTCCCTCCAACATCCACTAGAGTGTCCACAATCTCAATATACCTGAAGTATTGTTGAGTTATGGTTTCACCTGTTTTAAAGGTGAAATTTTCAAACTGCTGCTTCAGGAGATCCTTCTTGTTCTCCTTGGCTTTAGTAGAACCCTCATACATTAGTTTCAATGCATCCCATAGCTTCTTAGCTGTTTTGCATTTCTTGAAACCTCTGTATACAAAGTTTGGAAGAGCAGTCTAAAGGGTTGTCATGGCTTTCTGATCAATTTCTACTCTCTTTCTATATTCATCAGAGTAGTCAGTCACAGCCTTTGGAATCATACCACCTCCAGCAGCTAAAGAGATGCTTGATATGTAAGGTCCTGAGACAACAGATTCCCACATCCTGGAATCTTGAGACTTGATGAAACCTTCCATTCTTTGGCACCAAGTGCCAAAATCTTCAAGAGTGATCAGTGGGGACTTTGTCATGGTTCTAGTTTCCATATCAGCTTTAGTGAAGCTGGCATTTGAAATGATAAGTACTATGTGTGTGAGGGATCTTAAGATGGTGAGATCTTACTATCAAGAGCCTAGAATGCTATGATACCAGTTGCATGACCGTTTGAGGGGGTTTGGTCACTTACAACACAACACACAATGAGGAGAGATTGATTTAGAACACTTAATATATCAAATGGGGAACTAGAAACCAGTTACAATGATACTAACAAACACAAGTAAATGAGAGATAGAACAAGAAAAATACACAAGTGTTTTGGTTTTCAAGAATGTTGTATATTTCTCTCTAGTTCCTTACAAGTGTTACAAAGCATACATTAAGATACAAAGGACCAAAGATACTTTATACTACATCCTACAGCCGACCATACTTTGAAGGCCAGCTGGATACATGATCTAGACAACAACAAAATCAGGGTAGAGTCAAAAGGCAGATTGCCTTTAGACTAGTGACTATGAAATGCCATAGCACACATCCTAATATATTACAAAAAGGATAAAAGTACGTAAGTAGAAAGAAACAGACTCAAGACCTCAATGTACATTTTACCAAAAGCATGGACCTTTTCACCAACTTGTGAAAGTTGGTGAGTCAAATAGAGTTGTAGCGAAAAGGTGGTCCATCTTTATGGTATAACATAGATTAGATAAAGCATGTACTCAAAAGTCTTTGGAAGAAATCTGTCTTCACAACTGGCTTCAGAAGACTTTGTCTCTGGAGCTTCAGAAGACTTCATGTTTGGCTTTAGAAGATATTGGTCTTGGCTTCGGAAGATTTCACACTTTGAATATTTTCTAATGCAGAATGTGAAACTTCTGAAGCATTCTACTTTAGTACTTTGTGCATGCATGCAAGACAAACAATTTTAGTGTTTTGGATTGCATCAGCCTTATATGAACCCTTACAAATACCAAAAGTTAACCCGAAAGGATCTGATTACAGACAATACATATACAGAGTAATATTAACCTACCAATGAGATAGATATACCTTTGTGGTTAATAATAACTGTTTGAGACACAAAGGGTTCAACGAACGAGTGCTAGAAAACAAACAGACATGAACAAGAACACGATGATCGTGGCGTCAAATTGCATGGTGCACGGTTGCGATCAGGTCTGCATGACAATCATAGAACATGTCAAAAGAGATTCCACCGATGGTGCGGTTACCTTTCGGATGTTACTGGCTGAAGAACAAGGCAGTAGTGGTGATGAGTTTTGTTTTGATTTCGGTGGTTTAACGTGAACAAAAAGAATAAAAGGTTTGAAAACCCAAAGAAGGAATTATGTTGTTATTCCTTTTTATCTTGTAGGAGCTCAATTTCAAGCCTTTTTTAATTCTTTTTCATATATATAATAGTTTGTAAGGTTTTAAAACCTAATTAACTTTTTAATTAATACTAATCTACTCGTGAGCCCAGGGCCCGGTTAGATTAATATTAGCCCACGAGATAACCAAAACCTGAAACATAACATTTAACTATTAAATGTTTTAATTAAATAATTTATAACTTTTATAAATTACCAACACCCGATATGATTCGTAAACGCCAATTAATTAATTAAGTGGACTTTAATGTTCGTTGCCCAAGGTGTAACTCTTACGGGTCATAGCTCGATTAGCATCGTCAAGTTAATCAAACCCATACATATTCAACAAACTCCCACTTGAACGAAATTCGATAAATCTTAACGTGGATAGTGAGCGGGGCTCTAGCTACACATGGTTGCCCCAGACTAGGCATGACACTTTAAAGTTATTAACCAAAACAACTTGTTTTAGTAACAGCTTACTATAAAAAATAATAAACTCATCATAATCATAGTCATTTATCCTTTCTGTAAAAGAAATCAACTAAGTCATTGAGATTAATCTCATATGGAGCTCAATTATTATTGTTCTCAATCTAGATTCAAAATGGTCTAATCAAACACATAGTCAATTCGGGTGAGGCCTTACACTTCACCAGTTTGAATCAAAGAGGGTGCCACGACGTGTAACTATTACATATAATGTAAGAGTACAAAATCCCTTATTGACTACATACAACTCCCATTAAACTTTTGAATTATTCCTAATCAAAGCCTTTATAACTGGAAGTTACACGATAGTGGTTGACAGTGATCAAAGAAAAACCCTTGGTAAATAGAATTCTAGTATGCATCTCAGGTCAGAGGATACTAAATGAGTATACCAATATCAAAGCATCTTATAATGAAGATCGTTTGTGGCGAGTTACATCCAACGTTATTCATAATGAGGTCTGTGAATTTATAAGTCAATGCCTTGAGTCTAAATCCAGAATAGTCTTTATTCAGAATTGTTCCCACAAGTTTGATTGACTACGGATAATTTAGAATACAATATTCATGAATTAACGTATTATAATTAAACACAGTTATAAGATTCATAATTGAATTTAAATAAGCAAATCAAAATTATAATTGTTAAATGTTCGTACACCCAAATACTAAATCAAAACATATCACTAGCTATTCTAAGCCCGATCACATCCCTATGATGATCATGCTTGTCTTGAGTCATGGGCTTAGTAAATGAGCCTACTAGGTTTGGATCTGTGTCTATTTTGCTTATCATGATGTCTCCATGTTTCACTATGTCCCGTATATAGTGAAACTTCCTCTGAATGTGCTTGGCCCTGTGATGAGATTTGGGCTCTTTGGCTTGCAATAGCACATGTGTTATCACAAAATATCTTGATTGGTTGTTGAATACTTGGAACCACATCGAGATCGGCTATGAACTTTTTCATCCAAGTAGCTTCCTTTGCAACATCAGATGCTGCAATGTATTTAGATTCAATAGTGGAATCTGCCACCAGACTCTGCTTGGAAATTTTACAGGAGATAGCTCTACCATTGAGTGTGAATACAAAACCAGATTGTGAGCGAGAGTAATCTCGGTTAGTTTGAAAACTAGCATCAGTGTAACACCTTACAGCGAGTTGCTCTTCAACTCTTCCAAATATTAAGAACATGTCTTTAGTCCTTCTCATGTACTTCAGAATGTTCTTAAATTGCAATCCAATAGGCAAAGCCAGGGTTCTGCTGCTAATGGCTGGCAATGCTTAAAGCATACGACACATCAGGTTTAGTGCACAACATAGCATACATAATAGAACCAATCGCTGAAGCATATGGAACCTTTTCCATTCACTTAACATCAATGTCCGTTGAAGGAGATTGTGATTTTTTCAACATAGTAACTTTAGTCATAGGATCTCCTCCTTTCTTCGAGTTTTCTATCTTAAAGCATGTCATCATTTTATCTATGTACGTGCTTTGACTAAACCCTAGAAGCCACGTAGATCTATCCATATAGATCTTAATTCCTAGAATGTAAGCAGTTTCTCCAAGATTTTTTTATTGCAAAACAAGCTCCCAACCACTGTTTAACATCGTTAAGCATAGGGATATGGTTTCCAATGATCAGTATATCATCCACATATAGCCTTTTGATAAACACAAGGCTCATCTTCACTTTGAAAAAACAAAATTCCATAATTCTCTCTTATGAAAATGAAGATTCTAGTTATGAGATGCTTTTTTAAGTCCATAACTGGACTTATTTAGTTTACACATCCTATCTGGATATTTTGGATCAACAAAACCATCAGGCTAAACCATATAGACATCTTCAGAGAGATGTCCATTTAGAAAAGTGGTTTTGACATCCATTTGTCATATCTCATAATCATAGTATGTGGCTATGGCAGTAATATCCTAATTGGTTTTATCACAACAATGGGCGCGAAAGTTTCATTACCTTGAGTTTGAGTGAAACCCTTCGCTATCAGTCATGCTTTATATGTGTGTACATTTCTATGCATGTTGGTTTTTTTCTCTTGAAAATCCCTTTGCTCCTTACTTCCTGTGAACCGAGGGGTAGCTCAACCAACTCCCAGACTTGATTGTCACGAATAGATTGCATCTCGGCGTTGATGTGTGACATCCGTCACCTTAAGGTCCGTCGAACGACATAAATAACCATAGAATTATTTTAATTATTCTTCCTCTTCTTCATGAACTCCTGTTTTAAGGAATCATGTTTGCTTTATTACCCTTGTGCCTGTACTTCCTCCGTGATCGTGTGCTAAGCATAAACCTTTTATAAATTTCATCACCATTATCACCAAATATATAATTTTTTTGTTATAACCATTGTCATTAATAAAACCATTTTAAGCCATCAATTACCATAAAACACGCTTTTAACATTATTATCACGAACAATTTTAAAGTCGTTTTCAACCGACGCAAACTTTGGAAACTCGGGGGCTAAGTACAGGGACTAAAATTGACATTTTGCAAACTTGGGATGGGTATAAAAACCCCATTCCCAGCCATTTTCTTCATCCTCTCCATTTCTTCTTCATCATCTTCTCTTCACTTCACATCTTCTTCTTAGCACCAAAAACGCCCCGTTTGGTCTCGTTTTCGTCGTCTAGGCTTCGTCTACAACTTAGTCTACTCCATCCTTGCAGGTAGACGACCTTGGTTGTCCATTTCTTGCTCGTTTTACTGCTATCCATTTCTAGGGTTTCGGGTGTTCAGGTCAACTCGAACACAAGAGGTCGTGTGGGTGCGTGTGATGACTTTCTGCGTGTGCTTCTCGTTGTGGTGTTTGTTATGTGATTCTGGAAATTATTGATGTGTAAACCTGTGCTTGGGGCAGCCGAAGGATGCTCTGCACTTCTGCAGTCGCGAACCTGCAGTTCAGGCGACTGGTCTGTCATGCGACTGAGCCGTGCGACTGGTGATTCTGCGACTGAGTCGTGCGACTGAGTCGTGCGATTGAGTCGTGCGACTGTCTCTTTCGGGCGACTGAATCATGCGACTAGGGATGTCATGCGATGAGTTGTGCGATCGAACATGTGTGTGCGATTGAGTCAATGCGGATGAGTGTGTGTGTGATTGAGTCAATGCGATGAATGAATGCATGCGACTGTGCGTGTATCGCACGACTGAAGGCCAATCGTACGAATGAAGGTTCAGTCATACGAATGAAGCTGATTCGTACGAATGAAGGTTGATTCGTGCGTATGGAGGTTAATTCGTGTGATTGGGTGTTGTGTGGTACGACTGAATGCCAGTCGTACGAATAAGGGTTCAATCGTGCCAATGAAGCTGATTCGTACGATTGAAGGTTGATTCGTACAAATGGAGTGTTGAGTCGAGCGTCTGGTCCTGCTGTGACTGATGATGTTGAGTGTGAATTTCTTCTTGAACGTCTGATGATGATAAGGTAACATCAGTAAAAGTGTGATTGCTTGACCACAAAGATTAAGTCAACGCTATCAACACACACATACTATTTCAATTGAAATCAATCTAACATTTTACAAGTATCGACAACCCATTTGGAACTACAAATACTTAACAAGTGCTATCTTTCATAACAATGAGATCTTTATACGGATGTCACACGCAATGACGACTACTCTTAGTACTTGGATCTACATAAGATCTGATACGTGTGTCCGCTTGTGTGTGTGATACCCACGACCGAACCGATACAACCCGAACTGACCAAACATTATTATATGCTTTATACACGTCATTAATGCTTAACAATAACTGTCAATAGGTGTTTGACTGTTCGTTGCATTCAACTGTTGGGAATCCTGATCATTCATACTTACCACTTAACATGTGAGTTTCGTGGCCCCTTTTTATGCTTATACTACTTTACAAACATTTACAAACATGGGGGAAAAGTATGCTCGCCCGTTTTCTATGCTGTACAACATACATACAATTTACATACTTGGAATCAACGTGCTACTATTTGTGGGTACTTATCTGATACATGCTTGAGTCTGCTTTGTGGTTCTTTCTTACAACCATTTAATGCCAGTGTGGGAACCGACGGATAGGTATTGGTAGTACTACTGGGTTGACACCCCCACCCTCGTGTTGGTATACTAGTAGTACCAACAAAAGCCAAGAACGGGCCTTGGGTGAATATTCCGACAAGATTCTTTGTGTACGTTGTTAGGTTTGGTTGTAAAGCTCTTGTCATGTGATTTTGCTTACTTATAACTATATGTACGGTATTCTGCAACAACTTTATACAGCATCAATTACTTATTTACTTTTAAACCTGCGAGCTCACCAACAATTTTGTTGACCATTTTGAGCATATCTTTTCAGGTGATCATGCTAGCTGAGGTTCTAGGTGTGCTGCCTTAGTGGAGACCCTAGAATGCATTTCCGGGCTAAACTTGTCATTTTGAAAACAATTATTGTATCTGTTTCAAACAACATTACACCTTGTAACTTGTTCTCGGGTTGTGGGAATTGCATACAATGTTATTATCTATGTTTATCTTATATCATTTTTATGCTTATGGCTATGTTGTCATGAATACTGACTAAACACGACACAAGTCCCCTTGTTATCGGGTGTCGTCATGACACGCTTGTCATCATTATTATTATTGCATCTCTATCGCTTACCATGTGTTATGACGATTCTCGTCTTGTTACATCCCTGTGTTTCCGCTCTTAGCGGGGGTATGACAGACTTGTATCAGAGCCATTGGTTATAGAGAGTTAGGCAATACACTTGACCTAGACTATAACCTAGGAACCTTCATGTAGATTTGCATGCTAGGGTTGTGTGCATTTTATATCGTGTATGTGTTCCTCTTTGCTTGATTCGTTTTCTATCTGTTTCGTGATCTTTTCACCCTGTGAGGGAGCCCTTGTGCTCACTCTTTACGGGATGCTTCTATTGGATCTTCTGTTTCCCTCTGCGCACCGAGTTGTTTTATCAATCCGGGTATTGAACCCGAAGAGATCTTCATAGATCATTCTATTGCGTTTGACCTTAGACACTGGGATTTACCCCGAGGAGGTTATGTCTGAGACCTCGAGAGAGGAGGAAATAGGCAACCTCCGCTAGACTAGACTTGCTTTCATGCATGGATATGCCATTATTATGATGGACTACTGTTTGGACATTACTTATACATGGTGTGAGAATTACACGATTTGTATGCAATGTGTGACAACCATAAGTATGGTATTAACTTGGAAAGTTAGGCCTTAATGTACATGGATAATGTGCCCTGCAATGGTTAAAACTTATGCGTTTACTATTCTTATGATTAGAACATGCCGCCTCGAAGAGTTACCTGCAGCAATAGTGGCGGAAGTGAAGCCCCGAGAGGCAGAGGCAGGAGGTAGAGCACCTGAGAACAAGTGATGGTCCTACCAGTGTCACTCCGGGAATAGGAAATGCTGATATGGTAGCCTTAATCGCTCAACAGTTGGCCGCACTGATTCCAACTATCGTGGCCCAAGTGAGCGATGCTCTTCAGAATTCTCACCCCCACGGGGACGGTGGCAATGATAATTAGGATAACGGGAACCCGACTGGAACGAAAGCAATCAGGAGACCGGGAATGGTGGTACATCTGGTAACGAAACTAGAATTGTTAATGAGATCGGGGTTGTGAATGCTAGACGGGGATGTTCATACAAGGAATTTATGGCTTGCAAACCAAGAGCGTTTGATGGCAAGGGTGGAGCCATAGCCCTGACCAGATGGCTTGAAAAGATGGAGTCGTGATCGACATCAGCAAATGCCTCGACAGTCAAAGGATTAAGTATGCCACGTGCTCACTACAGGGAAGGCACTAACGTGGTGGAACACTCAGATTCAGGCTAGGGGAAGAGAATCAGCGATGCAAATGTCATGGGATGAGTTCAAAGCCCTAATCACCGAGGAGTATTGTCCTCTCAACGAGATGCAAAAACTTGAGCATGAGTTCTGGAATCATGCTATGGTGGGGGCTGGGCACGCAGCTTACACCGATCGTTTTCACGAGCTAGCAAGATTGGTTCCGCATCTGGTCACCCCGGAATCAAAAAGGATAGAGAGGTATATTGGGGACTTGCGCCTCAAATCGGGCAATGGTAACCGCAGCTGCTCCTCCTACTATCCAGAGCGCAATTCTGAAGGCTGGCGCTCTAACTGATGAGATGGTGAGAACAGGGGTATTGGGCAGGGGAGCAGAGAAAAGGAAAGAAGTTGGGGAAACGAGTCGGTCGAGTGCCGGGAAATTCAAGAGAAAAGGGCCAAGACAACCAGAAATTTTGTGGCCGTGACCCAGGGCAGGGAGAGTATGTGGGTCCGCACCCCAGATGCGATAAGTGCAACTTTCATCATCCCCCAGCTATGCCGTGCCGAGTGTGCGCGAATTGTAGACGCCCGGGGCATTTAGCAAGAGACTGCAGAACAGCGCCGAATATGGTCGCACCAGTCACGCGGTTAACCCGCTGGGAATGCCAGGGCTGTTACGAGTGTGGAAGCTCTGATCACTACAGGAACACGTGCCCCAAATTGAATCGGGCACCAGGCCAACAAGGGAACAACCAGCATCAGACGATGGCTATAGCTGGAAATCAAGGCCCGGCAAACCAAGGGAATGCGGCTCGGGGACGCGCTTTTGTCATTGGAGCCAATGATGCCCGTCAGGACCCAAATGTTCTCACGGTACGCACTTACTCAATAATCACTTTGCATCTGTACTATTTGACACTGGAGCAGACAATAGCTTTATATCTTCTGAGTTTGTGCAATTGCTTGATTGAGTCCTAGTAGGCTAGAAACTAGCTACTTTGTAGAAATGGCCAATGGTAGGGTTGTTCAGGCCGACGAGATTATTAGAAAAGCTCGATAATATTGGAGAACCACGCCTTCGATATAGACTTGATACCCTTTGAGTTAGGAAGTTTCGACATGATTGTGGGAATGGATTGGTTGTCGAAACACGGAGCCGAGATTGTCTGTCGGGACAAGGTATTGTGAATCCCTATGTCAGACGGAGGAGTACTCAGAATTCAAGGAGAAAGAGGGGAGAAACTTAAAGCTTATTTCCTGCATGAAAGCACGCCGGAGTTTATGAAAACAGTGCTATGCTTTTCCGGCTCATGTGGTGGAAAAGAAAGAAAGGAAAGAAATTGGCAGATATCCCTGTAGTGCGGGATTACCCAGATGTATTTCCTGATGACTTGTCTGGTTTGCCTCCTCCACGGCAGGTGGAATTTCGTATTGCGTTGGTTCCTGGAGCTACACCGGTAGCAAAGACACCGTATCGGTTGGCACCATCTGAAATGCAAGAGTTATCTAGCCAGTTACAGGAACTACTGGAGAAGGGTTTTATTCGGCCGAGTCACTCGCCTGGGGAGCACCGGTGTTATTTGTCAAGAAGAAGGATGGGTCGTTCCGTATGTGCATTGACTACCGTGATTGAAGAAATTAACCGTGAAGAATCGGTATCCTCTCCCCATGATCGACGACCTGTTTGATCAGTTACAAGGAGCTTCGTATTTTTCCAAGATCGACCTTCATTCTAGATATCATCAACTAAGGTTTTCGAGGAGGACATACCGAAGACAGCGTTTAGAACTTGTTATGGGCACTATGAGTTCTTGGTCATGCCGTTCGGATTGACTAACGCACCAGCTGTGTTCATGGACCTAATGAATCGGTGTGTAAACCTTACATGGATAAGTTTGTGATCGTATTCATAGACGATATACTTATCTACTCCCGATCGAAAGAGGATCATGAAGAACACCTTCGGGCAATACTGGAACTATTAAGGGAAGAGAAACTTATCGCCAAGTTCTCGAAGTGTGAATTCTGGCTGCGAGAGGTGAAGTTTTTGGGTCATGTGGTTAACAAGGACGGGATTCATGTAGATCCCGGCAAGATCGAAGCGGTGAAGAAATGTGATACGCCCCAGACACCTTTAGAGATTCGTCAATTCTTAGGATTGGCCGAATACTATCGTTGTTTCATTGCGAACTTTTCAAAGATCGCTCAACCGTTGACAATGTGACTCAGAAAGACAAGAAGTTTGATTGGGGACAGCACAGAACAAGCATTCCAAACACTGAAAGATAAGTTGTGTAATGCCCTAATATTGTCCCTCCCAAACGGAACAGACGATTTTGTGGTATACTGTGATGCTTCGCATCAAGGGTTGGGATGTGTACTAATGCAGAAAGATAAGGTGATTGTCTACGATCTTGAGTTGGGCGCTGTAGTATTCGCACTCAAAATATGGAGGCATTACCTGTATGGAACCAAATGCATCATCTACACAGATCATAAAAGCCTTCAACAAATTCTGGATCAGAAGGAACTCAATATGCGACAGCGACATGGGTAGAGCTTCTTAGTGACTACGATTGTGAAATCCGGTATCATCCGGGGAAAGCTAACATGGTGGCTGATGCTCTAAGCCACAAAGAACGTATGAAACCACTTCGCGCTCGAGCTTTGGGATTGACCATTCAAACGAATTTGAAAGCTCAGATCCAAATTGCACAAAGTGAGGCGTTGAAAGAAGAAAACCTTGCGGGAGAAGAATTCCAAGGGTTGGATAAACAACTGATGTGCAAGGACGATGGTGTACAGTACTTCGTGGACCGTATATGGGTACCCAAGTGGGGAGGTGTACGTACCTTAGTCTTGGATGAAGCACACAAGACACGATATTCTATTCATCCTAGCGCAGACAAGATGTACCATGATCTCAAAGATCTGTACTGGTGGCCAGGCATGAAGAAAGACATTGTCACGTACGTCAGCAGATGCTTGACATGCTCGAAAGTTAAGAAAAACCATCGGGACTGTTGCAACAACCTGAGATTCCCGAATGGAAATGGGAGAACATAGCCATGGATTTCATTACCTAACTCCCTCGAGCGAGCAACGAGCATGACTCGATATGGGTCGTAGTGGATCGAACGACAAAATCAGCACATTTCTTGCCAATCCGAGAAGACTACAAAATGGACAAGTTGCTAGATTGTACATAAAAGAGGTCGTGACAAGACATGGAGTGCCGGTGTCAACCATATCCGACCGTGACGGCCGATTCACTTCACGATTTTGGCAGACACTACAGAAAGTGATGGGCACTCGATTAGACATGAGTACTGCCTATCACCCTCAGATAGATGGCCAAAGTGAACAAACCATACAAACGCTAGAAGACATGCTGAGAGCGTGTATAATCGACTTTGGTGGTAGTTGGGACACTCATTTGCCATTGATTGAGTTCTCTTACAATATAAGCTATCATACCAGCATTGGGTGTGCTCTGTTCGAAGCGTTGTACGGAAGGAAGTGTAGATCACCCGTTTGTTGGGCCGAGACTGGTGAAAATCAGTTAATAGGCCCAGAGATCATTCAGGAAACAACCGACAAGATCTTCCAAATCAAAGATAGACTGAAAGCCGCTAGAGATCACCAAAAGAGCTATGCCGACAATCGTCGGAAGCCTCTAGAATTCAACGTTGGGGACCAAGTGTTACTCAAAGTCTCTCCTTGGAAAGGATTTGTTTGGTTTGGAAAGAAAGGGAAGTTAGCCCCAAGATACGTTGGACCATTTGATATTACAGAAAGAATTGGTCCAGTGGCTTACCGATTAAGGTTACCACAAGAACTCAATGGTGTGCATGATACTTTCCATGTGTCGAACCTCAAGAAGTGTTTGGCTGATGAATCACTTCACGTACCAATTGAAGATATCAAAATCGATGAAAAGCTTCATTTTATTGAGGAACCCATTGAGATCATGGATCGTAAGGTCAAACAGTTGAAGAGCAGTAGAATACCAATTGTTCGCGTAAGGTGGAATTCAAAGCTAGGGCCAGAGTATTCATGGGAACAGGAAGATCAAATGAAACTCAAATACCCACACCTATTCGTGGATGACACTCTTGGACCTAACTCCAGCTGAATTGCGGGATGAAATTCTCTCAACTGGGGGATATTGTGACATCCGTCACCTTAAGGTCCGTCGAACGACATAATTAACCATAGAATTATTTTAATTATTCTTCCTCTTCTTCATGAACTCCTGTTTTAAGGAATCGTGTTTGCTTTATTACCCTTATGCCTGTACTTCCTCCGTGATCGTGTGCTAAGCATAAACCTTTTATAAATTTCACCACCATTATCACCAAATATATCATTTTTTTCTTATAACCAGTGTCATTAATGAAACCATTTTAAGCCATCAATTACCATAAAACACGCTTTTAACATTAATATCACGAACAATTTTAAAGTCGTTTTCAACCGAAGCAAACTTTGGAAACTCGGGGGCTAAGAGCAGGGACTAAAATTGACATTTGCGAACCTGGGATGGGTATAAAAACCCCATTCCCAGCCATTTTTTTCATTCTCTCCATTTCTTCTTCATCATCTTCTTCTTCACTTCACATCTTCTTCTTAGCACCAAAAACGCCCCGTTTGGTCTTGTTTTCTTCGTCTAGGCTTCGTCTACAACTTAGTCTACTCCATCCTTGCAGGTAGACGACCTTCGTTGCCCATTTCTTGCTTGTTTTACTGTTGTCCATTTCTAGGGTTTCGGGTGTTCGGGTCAACTTGAACACAAGAGGTCGTGTGGGTGCGTGTCATGACTTTCTGCGTGTGCTTCTCATTCGTGTGTGTTTGTTGTGTGATTCTGGAAATTCTTGATGTGTAAAACCCGTGCTTGGGGTAGCCGAAGGCTGCTCTGCACTTCTGTAGTCGCGAACCTGCAGTTCAGGCGACTGGGTCTGTCATGCGACTGAGCCGTGCGACTGGGTCAGTCGTGCGACTGTCTCTTTCGGGCGACTGAATCGTGCGACTAGGGATGTCATGCGACTGAGTTGTGCGATCGAACGAATGTGGGTGCGATCGAGTCAATGCGGATGAGTGTTGTGTGCGATTGAGTCAATGCGGATGAATGAATGCATGCGACTGTGCGTGTATCGCACGACTGAAGGCCAATCGTACGAATGAAGGTTCAGTCGTACGAATGAAGCTATTCGTATGAATGAAGGTTGATTTGTGCATATGGAGGTTAAGTCGTGTGATTGGGTGTTGTGTGGTACGACTGAATGCCAGTCGTACGAATGAGGGTTCAATCTTGCCAAAGAAGCTGATTCGTACGATTGAAGGTTGATTCGTACGAATGGAGTGTTGAGTCGAGCGTCTGGTTCTGTTGTGTGACTGATGATGTTGAGTGTGAATTTCCTCTTGAACGTCTGATGATGATAAGGTAACATCAGTAAAAGTGTCATTGCTAGACCACAAAGATTAAAGTCATGCTATCAACATGCACATACTATTTCAAATGAAATCAACCTAACATTTTACAAGTATCGACAACCCATTTGGAACTACAAATACTTAACAAGTGCTATCTTTCATAACAATGAGATCTTTATACGGATGTCACACGCAATGACGACTACTCTTAGTACTTGGATCTACATAAGATCTGATACGTGTGTCCGCTTGTGTGTGTGATACCCACGACCGAACCGATACAACCCGAACTGACCAAATGTTATTATATGCTTTATACACGTCATTAATGCTTAACAATAACTGTCAATTGGTGTTTGACTGTTTGTTGCATTCAACTGTTGGGAATCCTGATCATTCATACTTACCACTTCACATGTGAGTTTGGTGGCCCCTTTTTATGCTTATACTACTTTACAAACATTTACAAACATGGGGGAAAAGTATGCTCGCCCGTTTTCTATGTTGTACAACGTACATACAATTTACATACTTGGAATCAACATGCTACTATTTTGTGGGTACTAATCTGATACATGCTTGAGTCTGCTTTGTGGTTCTTTCTTACAACCATTTAATCCCAGTGTGGGAACTGACGGATAGGTATTGGTAGTACTACTGCATTGACACCCCCACCCTCGTGTTGGTATACTAGTTAGTACCAACAAAAGCAAGGAATGGGCCTTGGGTGAATATATTCCAACAAGATTCTTTGTGTACATCATTAGGTTTGGTTGTAAAGCTCTTGTCATGTGATTTTGCTTACATATAACTATATGCACGGTATCCTGCAACAACTTTATACAACATCAATTACTTATTTACTTTTAAACCTACGAGCTCACCAACAATTTTGTTGACTATTTTGAGCATATCTTTTCAAGTGATCATGCTAGCTGAGGTTCTAGGTGTGCTGCCTTAGTGGAGACCCTAGGATGCATTTTCGGGCTATACTTTTCATTTTGATAACAATTATTGTATCTGTTTCAAACAACATTACACCTTGTAACTTGTTCCCAGGTTGTGGGAATTGCATACAATGTTATTATCTATGTTTATCTTATATCATGTTTATGCTTATGGCTATGTTGTCGTGAATACTGACTAAACACGACACAAGTCCCCTTGTTGTCGGGTGTCATCATGACACGCTTGTCATCATTATTATTATTATTGCATCTCTATCGCTTACCATGTGTTATGACGATTCCCGTCTCGTTACATCCCCGTGTTTCCGCTCTTAGCGGGGGCGTGACATGATGGCATCTAGCCATTTTGCAGATTCCAAATCTAAGATAACAGACTTGTAGTTAGTAGGTTCATCACTAGAATCAGCTACTCCCTGAACCTCGGGACACTCCAAAATTCAAATATATCTATCAGTTTCTTTGCGAGTTCTGCTACTTCTGCGAACGCTTGTGTTTATGTCTGAATTAGGAACAATTTCTAGTTGTCCAGTACCGACTTCATCAGGGTTTGTTTGTGCTTCTCAAATTTCTTCAAGATCCACCATATTACTTCCTATTCCTCATCAAGAACTCTTTCTCATGGAAATGTGCCTACCTTTTGATGGAAATCATATTTGCATCACGATGGAAAAAGTATATCCGCTTTTGTTATAGTATCTGACGAAGATAAATTTTTCGCCTCGAGGATATAGGTTGTCATTAGACTCGCTGGTGACATAAGCTTCACATCCCCATACTCTAAGGTAAGAAAATTGGGTTTAGACCCATGCCATATCTCATATGGGGTTTTGTCAACCTCTTAATCGGTGCTAGATTGACAAGGCGGGCGGCGGTCATAGGAGCATAACTCTAAAAGGAGTGAGGTAAGTTAGTTCTACACATTATCAATTGTAAGGCCCCATTCCCGGGATGCTTACAGTTGGTAAATCATTTCACATAAAACATATAACTTTACATTTAACATTCATAAACATTACAGCGGAAACATAAAAATATCTTTTGTTTTCCTTATAAATGCTTTTGCAAGTTAATACAAACGTTCATTTCAAAACATCATTCATTCGCATTACAATGCAAAAACATTAAACAAAAGAATATCGTCCAAAAGAGCTGAGTAGCCGCCCCGTGCCATCCTTAACAACATTACCTGCCAACTGGAAAAACACATAAAAGTCAGCGCTGCTGAATGAGTTCTAGTTTTATAATAAAGTATACTTTGCTTTCACTAAAACCATTCTTTACTTTTACATGTCAGCATACATCATACGTACACATAGATAATATAATTATTATATTCATCATTCGTTCATTGACTTCGTTCATCATTACCAATCACTTTCATTACATTCATCTCATTCATTCATACATTCTTACTTTCATTCATATGTTCATTTGTTACTTCATTTCATTCCATCATTACCATGAACTTTACCCCACCGTCATGCATAAAGTGGATACTGGGCCTAAGTCTACATAGACCTTCCATCATGGCGCACAGCAGCCGGCCACAGTATCTAGGATAAACGACAAAGGTTCTATACATATGGTCAATCACAAAGAAGACCCCTATGTGCATCCTTCTGGCATAGCTAACACACACAATGTTGGACTAACACCCTTCATTGGGCATGTTCTGACATACAAGGCTTGCAAGACTTTCTTTACTTTCCATCATTCATTAATGCATGCATTCATTCATCATGTTCCTCTTTTCATTATCTTCCACTTTACGTCACATAATGCTTTCATTTCATTCATTAACATTCCACGTAAAGCCAAGGGAAAATAATCATACATAATAATAAGGAACATCAACATACACAGTCAACATTATCATACAGGGCATCATCATACATACATAACATACATCATGCATAATCATACAACATCATACATCATCATCATCCATGCCCAACATGGAACCTTACTTGAACCCCGGAACCTTCCGCGTCAAAACTTACATCTGCACTTTCCCCGAAAGTCAGTAAATAAACTATGTTCCCTCGGGTAGACGAGCCCTACTTGGCGTATGGGCACCCTTCAGTCAAATGGCCTCCCAAGCGACTGAACACAATGTGAATGAACACCAGGCAAATGGGCCCTATGCGAATGGACCCAATGCAGATGAACACAATGCGGATGAGTCCTACGCGAATGGAACTAATGCGGATGAACACTTTGTGCGAATGGACCTAATGCGGATGGACCTAGCGTATGGACCTCAGTCATGACTCCCCATGCAAATGACCCTTAGTCGTATGAATCACAAGCGTATGGAATCCTATCGCACGACTCACATGCAAATGAACCTCAGTCGTATATGGCCTCTAGTCGCATGCCATTCGGTCACCTAGCCCTAGTTGATGCAGAATGCAGTTCATCCCGAACCCAATCTACACGTTTCGGCCTCCAAACCCTCTCAAACCTGTTCTAAGCCCAAATCAACCATCCTAAACCTTAGAAAAGCATACCACAACACCATTCAAGCACACACAAGCCCGAAAACAAACTCCACTAGCATCACACACAAACACATACATACGGGTTAAACACACACACTTCAAAAACAGGTTTTACTATGTGTTCCAGCCCTAAATCAGTTGAAAACGTGTAAAAGAGGGATCCTAGAACTCACACAAACAATCCCGTTGAGTAGAGCTTCAATCCAACCCGCTACACCTCAACTTTTACGCTCGAAACCAAGAAAATCGTAACTTGAGACCACTTTTCTTCCCTTTTTCTCTCTACACCCGAAAATTTGTGAGTGTGGGGAAGGGTGTGGGCTGCCCTCCCCTCTTAATCTCCTACTCTTTCAAGGTTTTCCCGTTTGGCAAGTTTGATCCCTCGACTTTGGACTTTATTTCTTTTCTTTCTCTTTTCCTTCTTTCTTTGGCTTTAAGGAAAATAACCGGGTGTTACATCAATCAACCATATTAAGTAGGGTTTGATTGTTAGGACCATTTTCGTATGGAGTACTAACGGATTCTATGTGAGACCAGATCAAATAGTGTGGCCAGTGAGAATGACAGCCTGATCGATCTAATGATGAAACAAATGTTAAGAATTGTTTAGAACACGATCAGGAACGAACTATGAAGTTGGATTGGCTATTTAGGATGCTCTAGATGGCAAGGGTTTGTAAAATATTCGCAGTCTATTCAAAAGTCTAGCTTTTCCAGAAATTATGTGGTATTTATAGGTTTGAAGTTTTCCTTCGTACGACTGAACCATATGGTTCAATCGTGCGATTGACTTATGCGGTTGATTCATATGCACGACTGAAGGTTCAGTCGTGCGACTGAATCAATCTTATGTCTTAGTCATACGATCCAGTCTCATGGTTTAGTCATGCGACTGGTTCATAAGCATGATTCATTCATACGTATGGTCCATAAGTATGGTCCATTAGCATGAATGATCACCCGACTAAGTTGAACATATTTCTTGGTCATTATTGACTTAGAACTATGTACACCAACCTCAAACCCATATAATATGTTCATACATATGAATTATACAAAATACAATAATAATATGACATGTTCAAAGACAAATAAACATCAAAAGCATATCATATTTTATTGAATAATTGCATTACGCATGTGTAAGAAATGAAAGACTCTTACATTAAGAACATAAACTAGGGACATAACGCATCAACATAGATTTCTCCCCTCACTCACGCCATTAAGTTAGGGTGCGCCGGGTGGAGTGAACTGTGAAACAATTCCACGTTCCTTTAGATGAATTAGTGAACTCTTGGCTTAGGTGTTCTCCACCTCGATCTGATCAAAGTACCTTTATAGTCTCACCAAGTTGGTTTTCTACTTCATTTTGAAACTCTTTGAACTTTTCAAAAGTTTCATGTCTATGCTTCATGAGGTAGACATAGGCGTATAGACTATAATCTCAATAAATGTAACGAATTATCTTTCATGATTTCTAGATATAGTTCTGAAAGGACCACATACATCCAAATGTATGAGTGCTAAAAGTCCTTGGCCCGTTCACCAACATGGGTAAAAGGATCCTTTGTGAGTTTACCAGCTAAGCAAGATTCACATTCATCAAAGAATTCTTGTCCTTTGGATTCAAGGATCCCTCGGACTAAATCCTTTTCACATGGGCCTTGCTTATGTGGCCAAGTCTACAATGCCATAGAAATGTATCATTAATTCAAGATTTGATACACTTTGAAACATTATATATGTTATTGTTTGTTTGAACATCAATCTCATAAATACCATTTCAAGGTTCAGCCTTAAAATAAAAGACAACATTCAAGTAAGCAGAAATAAAAGCATCATTAAAAACGTACTTGAATCCTTGTTCAAACAATAAAGAAACTGAAATAATGTTCCTCGTCAAAACAGGAGCAAATAAACAATTATCTAAAGTAATTACAAGACCAGTGTGACATCCGTCACCACAAGGTCCGTCAATTAACGTTATTATCCGTTAACTTTTCTTTGATCGTTCATTCATCATCTTTATTAACTCCTTGTGTGGATATCATACTTGCGTTATCATCTTTATACTTGTGTTCTTATCTTTAACGTGTGCTATGCTTAAACCTTTTTACAAATTTCCATCGTTATTATCACTAAATATATCGTTTTTACATAAAGTTATTGTCATTAATAAAACCATTTTTAAGTGCCAATTAACATTAAATACATTTTTAACATTAATATAACAAACACTTTTAATGTCGTTTTCAACCGAAACAAACTTTGGGAACTCGGGGGCTAAGTGCAGGGACTAAAATTGACATTTTGCAAACTTGGGATGGGTATAAAACCCCCATTCCCAGCCATTCTTCTTCACTTCTTCTTCTTCTTCATTCTTCTCCACTTCACATCTTCTTCATCATTGCACCAAAATCGCCTCGTTCGTCTTGTTTTTGTCGTCTAGACTTCATCTACAACCTAGTCTACTCCATCCTTGCAGGTAGACGACTTTGGTTGTCCCTTTCTTGCTTGTTTTACTGTTGTCCATTTATAGGGTTTCGGGTATTCGGGTTCAACCCGAACACAAGAGGTCGTGTGGGTGCGTGTGATGTCTTTCTGTGTGTGCTTCTTGTTTGTGTGTGTTTGTAGTGTGTTCTTGAAGTTATTGTTGTGTAAAACTCGTGCACGGAGCAGCCGAAGGTTGCTCTGCACTTCAGCAGTCGCGAACCTGCAGTTCAGGCGACTGGGTCTGTCATGCGACTGAGCCGTGCGACTGGGTGAGTCGTGCGACTGAGTCATGCGACTATGTCATTTGGCGACTGAGTTGTGCGACTGGGGATGTCATGCGACTGAGTCGTGCGATCGAATGAATGCGTGCGATTGAGTCAATGCGGATGAATGTTGTGTGTGATTGAGTCATGCGACCGAATGAATGTATGCGATTATGCGTGTATCGCACGACTGAAGGCCAATCGTAAGAATGAAGGTTCAGTCGTACGAATGAAGCTGATTCGTACGAATGAAAGTTGATTCGTGCGTATGGAGGTTAAGTCGTGCTATTGGGTGTTGTGTGGTACGACTGAATATCAGACGTTTGAATGAAGGTTCAATCATACAAATGAAGTTGATTCGTACGATTGAAGGTTGATCCGTACGAATGGAGTGTTGAGTCGAGCGTCTGCTCCTGTTGTGTGACTGATGATGTTGTGTGTGTGAGTTTCCTTTTTGAATGTCATGTGATGATAAGTAACATCAATACAAATGTCATTGCTCGACCACAAAGATTAAGGGCAACGCTATCAAGGCCACAAATACTATTACAAATCAAATCAAACTAACATTTTACAAATTATCAATAACTCATTTATGATTACTAATATTTTACAAGTACTTTCTCTTATAACCATGAATCTTATACACAAATATCATCGGCAATGGCGACCACCTCTACTACTTGGATCTACATAAGATCTAATACGTGTGTCTGCTTGTGTATGTTACCCACGACCGAACCGATACAACCCGAACCGACCGAATGTTAATATGTGCTTCATACATATCATTAATGCTTAACAATAACTGTTAATAGGTGTTTGACCGTTCTTTGCATACTACATTTGGGGAACTTTGAATCATTCATACTTACCACTTAACAAGTGAGTTTCGTGGCCTCTTTTTATGCTTATACAACTTTTCAATCATTTACAAACATGGGGGAAAAGTATGCTCACCCATTTTCTATGCTGTACAACTTACATACAATTTAAATACTTGGAATCAACGTGATACTATTTTATGAGTACTTATCTGATACATGCTTGGGTCTGTTGTGTGGTTCTTTCTTTACAACCATTTAATTCTAGTGTGGGAACTGACGGATAGGTATTGGTAGTACTACTAGTTGACACCCCCACCCTTGTTGGTTGGTATACTAGTTAGTATCAACCCTAGCGAGGAACGGCCTTGGGTGAATATATTCTGACAAGATTCTTTGTGTACGTCGTTAGGTTTGGTTGTAAAGCTCATGTCATGTGATTTTGCTTACTTATAACTGTATTCACGGTATTCCGCCACAACATTTATACATCATCAATTACTATTTACTGTTTTAAACCTGCAAGCTCACCAACAATTTTGTTGACCATTTTGAGCATATCTTTTCAGGTGATCATGCTAATTGAAGATCTAGGTGTGCTGCCTTAGTGGAGACCCTAGGATGCATTTTGTGGCTAAAATTTGTCTTCTAAAATTATTGTTGTAGTCTGCTTTAAACATTATACATTTGTAACTCGTTCCCGGGTTGTGGGAATTGCATACAATGTTATCATCTTTGTCTATGTGAATCATTTAACATGTTTATGCTCATGGCTATGTTGTCTTGAATATTGACTAAACACGACACAAGTCCCCTTGTTGTTGGATGTCGTCATGATACGCTTGTCATCATTATTATATTGCGTCTCTATCGCTTACCATGTGTTATGACGATCTCGTCTCGTTACATCCCCGTGTTTCCGCTCTTAGCGGGGGTGTGACAACCAGATGGACAAGAAAGATGATATGTTCTAGTTGCTAGAACTGGTACTCTTTTCCCATCACCAATGATGAGCTCCATGTCATTTTGTTTTAGTTTCTTCCACTTTTGAGGCTCCTGCAAGACATTAATGATGCAGTAACCACATCCAGTATCAAATACCCATGTGTTGCTGGAAATAGTGAAATGTTCTATAACATAAATGAGAATACTTGAAGAAGTGCCTTCATCATTGGCCTTCTTCACCCTCAGCTTAGCTAGATAGTCAGGGCAGTTATGTCTTCAGTGCCCCATCTTATTGCATTCAAAGTAGTGGCGCTCCTTAGGAGGGGGTGCCGCTTTGTTTTTAGTACCACGTTGTTTGTTGTCGGTGGCAGGCTTGGTAGCAACAACCTTTTCTTTACCTCTGTTGTTATAACCTCTTTTCTTGGGATTACGCTATTTAACACTAGCAGATCTAACCATTAACAGTTGCTTATTCTTACCTGGTATATTTTGCTCAGCAGTTTTGAGCATACCATGGAGTTCAGCCACAGTTTTTACCCATGCGTTCAAATTGAAGTTCATTATGAACTGCTCGTAAGAGCTTGGGAGGGAGTTCAGAATTAAGTCCGTTGTCTTTTCATCTTGCATGGAATAACCAAGTTTGACTATCTGGTCGATGTACCCTTTCATTTTAAGCACATGAGCACTAACAGACGAGCCTTCTTGCATTTTGCAGGATATCAGCTGCTTTATGGTATCATAGTGTTCTTGTCGGGCTTGTTTCTGAAACATTCCTTTAAGTTGCTCAACCATGTCAAATGCAGTCATGTCCTCTATGTTCTTCTAGAGATCAGGGGACATGGTAGCTAGCATAAAGTAGACTACCTCATCAGCGTCCACCTTAAATTTTTCCCAAGTTCTACGGGCAATGTCCATATTATTTTTAGGCTCGTTGGGAACAACGCTATCTAAAACATAGAGCTTTCTCGCCATCTTAAGAACAATTCTTATATTGCGGTGCCATGTGAGAAAGTCGGTGTTATCAAGTTTCTCTTTCTCAAGGATAGACTTGAGAACGAAGAAGTTATTAGTTTCTGAAGACATCTGTTTAAATAAGCAAAAATAAATTAATTAGTATTTTTGATGTATTATTTCCTTATTTTAATTAATGATCCATTTACAATAATTTCGAATAAGGAAAGAGAATCTGGATTGGTCAGTTACTAAAGGCAGTTGGGGCATGCAACATTAGTAAGTGAGTAGGCAGACTAACAACGTTTGTCAGTTGTGAAAACTGCACAACTCTTGGGTATCAGGCCGCAATGACAACATTTTTCAATGCATTGATACGTTTAGCCTCATCTATGCCCATTTTTCTCTCCAGACAGTTGTGGCACGTAACAAGAGAGAAAAGTAATAGTCATCCTAAAACAGGTATGTGTGGAAGGGTCGGATGTGTCAACGGAACCCTTTCACCACGAAAGAATAAACTACACATCATGCATGGTGATGTGGCTTGTAAGCCCCTTTTCCATAACGCTTACAACTGGTCATTCGTAGCGTAAAACATTTAAAATAAGATAGTTTGCAGCGAAATTTAAAGTTTTTATATATAGTTGTAAATACATGACAAAACATTGTTCTTATAGTTTTATCATAAAAAGTTGAAAATTACAATCATCGTCTCAAAATATAAAATGTGAGACTCGAATCGTTCTGGTAGCTACCTCATCCATGCCTGCACTTCGCAACTGCATCATTACTTGCCAACTATTATGCACACTGTTAGCTATGTTGAGTGAGTTCTATTTTTAAAAAAATACTTTTTCAAACATTTCAAAACCTTTACATTTAATGTGTGATCATTCATCATTACATACATATCATCATATTCATGTCTTATCATATGTTTCGTTATCTTTCACTTCATCATAAACGAGATTGCACAAAGAAAGAACTCCCTATTGACTGACAACAAATGTCGATCCCTGTCGGTACACATCATCATGGTAGCTACCCCCGACAGTTGATCCACACTGCAAGGCACATAGCCCGCTCTTGAATACGGATCCATCATCATACATCGGACTGACATAAGTGAAGTCTATCATAGTGCTTGCAAGACTTTTCATCATCATACAGCCCGGGGTAACATTCATTAACTTCCACTTCTCATTAATATTATCTTCCACTTTTATATATAATACTTAACTTATTAAGTACACGACATACCAAGTACTAGTCGTTATAAAACATAATCAACCCTGTGCGGGACAGCGGGGGTTCGGGCGTGACAGCCCTTGCAGCGGGGTCCTAGGGGTAGCAGCCCCTAGTGGGGTCCAAGGGGCAATGCCTATGGCTGGGGTCCAAGGGGAAACGCCCCTGACATGTTATTTTAAAACATTTATATAACACATTTCCTTATAAACAAAATCGATCTTCCTGTTAAAACCTCATAAAATCTTGTTCATTTAAAAACGTATATTTAGTATGCATAATAACCCTAAAACATGGAAAACTTATAAATAAGGGGATTTAGAACTCACCTGGTCTCTGCAAACAACTTCACCTAAAGTATGCTCATGATACACAGTCTACATATGAGTTAACGTACAAACGGGTCATTTTCTTCACAGTTTCTCTTCTAGTTTCGTAGCTAGTTTTGCGTGGCATTTTCACCCAACCTTTGTTGGTATGCATGGCTGTGAAATTACCAATGAAACTATAGTTTCGCCGGATGATCCATAGTTTCGCAGGAAGAACCGACAGTTTCTCTAGACGAACCGATAGTTTCTCTAGACGAACTGACAGTTTCTCTAGACGAACTGACAGTTTCTCTGGACGCATAAAAATGACGATGTAACTTGTTTTTAACCCAAAACTTCAAGTTTTTACATCCAATCCTTGGTTTTTCATCCATGAACTTATATCTAAGCTTTTTAGATGATTTCATGCATAAAATTGCGACTTTTGTGTTGACTCTTTACCACTTTTCAAAACCCCAAAACCCTAGAATCCGGGTATGATTAAAAGGGACGTTTGGATGATGATTCTTACCTAGATTTTTGCTATTTCCTTGTTTTTTGATTCCCAATAATGAAAATCTTCAATCCTTTTATCTATAAAGCCTCGAATCTTCACTTTTTTCACTTTTTTCCACTTTTCTCCACTTTCTCTCTCTACACTCCCTCTCTTGAATGTAGGTTGTTTGAGTTGCAAATGAAGAAGACTATAGCTGATTTGTGTATATATATATCGGGTGTTCACGGGACCTTATATTCGTCTAAAACATAAACCGTATGGTTAATTTGGTCCATAATCCATTTCTTTATATTTGCTTATATTAAATAACCCCCAACTAAGCCCATTATTATATTTGGCTCGTTTTCGAATTTTCAGGGCGTTACACATGGCTCCAAACATTGATGTTGCGCTTAATATTCCAAGTGTTCCTGGTAGTAGGGGGCATAGATTATTGATTTTTATCTATGGGATCCAATTTTAGTCTTTACCGAATAGAGTCAAACACAATGAATAATTAAGTCATACGTGTGTCGTAAAATCCAATTTTACAATATTTAGTTCGCGACAATAAGTGATGAATCATGTCATCCATCGGGACACTAGATTTTAATACCGTATTTAAACTAGATTTATCGCGAGATACATAATCATATTTTAAATTAATAATTTAAATTATCAAGATTCAAGTTTTTAAATTTAAATTAATTTAAATTTAAAACTTATCTATTTATTATTTAAAATAAGTTGATAATTTTAAATTATCATGTTTTAAGTTTTAAATTTTGAAAAACTTATCTAGTTATCTTTTAAGCTAAATAACCAATTTAAACTCAAAATTATCAATTTTCAAGATTTGATATTTAAACTAATTTTAAATTTCATAACTTAATTGACTATCCTTTAAAACAAACTATTTGTTTTAATAATTTGATAAGTTGTAAAAATAAGTTTAGAACTTTGTTATTTATTTTTATTGTTAAAAAAATATTTTAATTAGTTTGGTATTTGGTTGACATGGTATAACAATTATAAGATTAAAACAACTAGAATAGCAAAGTAAATATATGTAAATCTTATGGCTATTTTTGTTTAATTTTGCTAGTGCCAAGTAGAAAAATCAAATTAGGTCACGAGGTCACAATACAAAACAACCACAAGGATGAACCTAAGTGCATCTAGATTTCATGATCGGCTCCTACTGACTCCTTGATTCATCTCGTCCCCAGTTTTGTCTTCAGATTTTCAAATATTACATTTTTCAGAAAAATACATAATAAAAGAAAACCCTAATCTATCACAACTTTGAGCCATCAAATGGACCAAAACCATAAAACACAAAATAAACGAAATCAAACCAAAACATAACCATTCAACCAAAAGGTCTAGCCAGATTTACATATCAAACACAATCAAAATAAATCAAGCAATATTTTGCTTAATAAATATTTAACCAAAATAAAAAAGTTGCCTAAATAATATAAATCAGAAACTTTAAACAATTTTAAAGTTTGTGATTTGTAATCGTTAAAAGACCAAATTTGATTTGCATGTTGTAAGCATAGCTCTCATACAACTGAAGGGTTCAGTGGTATATTGATTAGGTTTATTTTACCAAAACAGTTTTGATAACTTATTAATCATATTAATAATATATAACGCAACGGATTCAAAACTAAATACTAAAAGTGAACCGATAGGATCTGATTACAGACAATGCAAATATAGAGTAATATTAACCTACCAATGTGAAAGATATACCTTTGTGGTTAATAATAATCGTTTGAGACACCGAGGGTTCAACGAACGAGTGCTAGAAAACGAACGAAAACGAACAAGAACACGGTGATCACGACTTCAAAAGGCGTGGTGCACAGTTGCGATCTAGTCTCCACAGCAATCACACAATAGGCCAAAAGAGATTCCACCAATGGTGCGGTTACCTTTCGGAGGTTGCCGGCTGAAGAACAAGGCGGTAGTGGTGATGAGTTTTGCTTTGACTTTGGTGGTTTCACGTGAAAACCCAAAGATGGAATTCTCTTGTTATTCCTTTTTTATCTGGAAGAAACTCAATTCCAAAGTTTTTTTTTTAATTCTTGTTCATATATATAATAGTTTGTTAGGTTTTAAAACCTAATTAACTATTTAATTAATACTAATCTACTCGCGAGCCCAGGGTCTGGTTAGATTAATATTAGCCCACGAGATAACCGAAACGCGAACAAAACAATTAACTCTTAAATGTTTTAATTAAATAATTTATAACTTTTATAAATTATCAACACCCAATATGATTCGTAAACGCCAGTTAATTAATTAAGTGGACTTAATGTTTGTTGCCAAAGGTGTAACTTTTACGGGTCATAGCTTGATTAACAACGTCAAGTTAATCGAACCCGTACATATTCCGGCAAATCTAACATGGATCTATCAAACCATATGATAAATTCTTATCTGTTTACATGAATTATTACTTTTGCTCTCTAGAATCCAAGGACTTTCTCTCTGTACATATTTGGAAGGCTCTAATAGGAAGAAAGATGAGGAAGGCAGCTCCCTCGCCTTAAAAAGTCACCTTTAGGTTAGTGAATAGCATCCTTGTCACGTTCGGTCCTTGTTCTTTATTTAAAAACTAAACCTTCTTTATACTTCATTTTACTGTTTTATCCAAAATTTAGGATGTTATAGTTTTGTAGCTTTTTTCATGATTTTCTTTTCATATGATGATAATTTCTATCAAATTTTTGTTACAGACATGTGGTTAGAATTGGTTACGAGACACAAGTGACTGAAGGTGCCACAAAGTGAATCCTTAAATCGAGAATCACGAGTGGTTGTTGTGGTGTTATGACTTGCAATAAGGAATCCTTGGGTCAAAAATATACTAGATCATCGAGGTGTCTCGTCTATGTCATCCATTCGGTTATTGCATCATCATATGTTTGTTTCCATATCTTCTGCATGAAAATTTAGCATCAATGTACTCTTTGGACGCCCTAGAATGACGACTACTTAGTTTGGGGGTTCCAAACCAACCTATTTGGCGTATTCTTTATAATACTCATAAGATGCTTCCTTTTAATTAAATCTATTAGCATCGTCAATCATTGAGTTGGGTGGCATATTGTGACCAGGTAAATGGTGAGCTTTGAAGGGAGCACTATGTCACGACCCACCTAAATTCAAGTCGCATTACTCGGATTCCGGAAGTTTCCGGACACATAAAGATGCACTTAGAGCTGCCCGGAAGTCTCCGAAATAGCTCACATGATTCTGGAACAACGTAGCAACAGTTAAGCACTGGGGAGCAACCCTAAAATGCCAAGAAAGGCCTGGAATTATCCAACCTTAGAGCTGCCAAGAAAGCTCTAGAAAACCCTAGGTAAGTCTATGGAAATATCATAGATACTTAGATATTACCTTGTAAAGATCTATGATATTTAGATTAGAAATCTCTAGATCATGAAAGATCTAGATCCATGAGCAAGTATAAATAGGAGATGATAGGATCATTTGTGATCACCCAAAAACTCATACAAGTCTTGTGTTAAGCACGTGTAACTCTCTCTTGTAAACAACCTTGTAAGCAATACAAGTTATTTGTATTACACGCTTGCAAACGCTTTCACATTATTACTTGAATTACTACATGGTTTGGGTCACAAATGTTGAACATAGATCAAGTTTAAGTGCCACACGAGAGTTGAAGAAATCACTCCTTAACAACTATCTTGCTAATAATGTATGAATAAAAATGAATTCTTTTTATTCATTATCCTTACACACACAACTCAAGATTCTAAAACGATAAACATTAGATTGAACCTAAAAATAGTTGACAATTATTACATCTTAAACATTTCTAGGATGCTATTATACTTGAACAATAATGCATGTAACCTATGTTGGACCCTAAAAGGATCATACATGCCAATTTAATTGGTGAGTTGTTGGTTGTTCTGCTAGAAACTCCCCAAGTCCAAGAACTAATGCGGAAGAATAATCTACAGAAGAAGAACCAAGTATTGACTAACCACATTTGTAAATGCGGAAGACATAAAACAAATGTTGACAAATGTTTGTTCTTCCGCATTAACAAATCCGGATAGTCAAGAAGATATGCGGACAAGACTTGTTCATCCGCATTTACAAATGCGGATGACGAGCAACAAATGCACATATTGTTCATCCGCGTACCCAATGCAGATGACCAACTACTAATGTGGATGACAAGTGAAGAAATGTTGATCAAGAACAACTCATTCGCATTTGTCAATGCAGATGAACAGAAGAAATGCTGATGAAGACTTAGACTAGTTCCAATGTATAGGTGAGTGGTAGTTTAGTCATTTTGTTAAAAGGCATCTTGTTAGCCTATAAATAGAGTAGAATACCTCGTACATGAGATGACTGTTAATAGACAATGAGAATATTTTGTATTACATATTCTCAAGGTGCATTATTATTGTTCTTGCTAAAACCCTAGCATTTATTGTAATCAATCACTTTCATCAATATATACAAAACATTTATTAGTATATTCTTGCATTAAATGTTTATTGATAGTTTGTTTCCACCATTCAATCTCTAACTTGATTACTATATTCAATCCTAGTGAGAATCTTAATCTCACCACCCAGTCAATTGGTATCAGAGTTTTGGCTCTCGGTTCTTTTTAGATCTACCCAAGATCCGAATAGAACTTGTATGATGTGGTGATCGAGTTGCTAGTAGAGTGTTCTATCAACTCTACTTAGTAAATAGCAAAATATACTCTTTTCTTCACCATCAAGAACAAATAAACAGTACCCACCTTTGAAGCTTTAAACATTCAGCTTCAACTAAAACTGAGAAACCTAGCAGATCTGATTCTTAGAGATTTTTTTGGATGATTTGAACAAGTTGGACTAATTATCTAATCTATATTAAACAAGTTAAAACATACTTTGTTAAAATGGATTCTCACAGTTTTTTATAACTTGGCCATACACCTAAACCTCCTATAGCAAATCAGGTTGTTCAAACTTGTTCAACATTAGCTCACTGTAGCAAATGCGGCTGATCAAACTTTTTTAGCATTTGCTCACAGTAGCAAATGCGGTAGATCAAATTTGTTCAGCATTTGCTCAGTGTAGCAAATGCGATAGTGTTCGTCCATGTGATCGATGAACAGTACAATTGATAGGATAATTTGATCAATATCAAACACACAATCCAAATAACAACAATTGAGAAGTGAATATGATGAATCAAGACATAATTGGTACTCAAATGAACAAACTCACTCAATAACAACAAGCATAATGTATTTCAATGAAGTAACTGCTTAGAAATGGTAGCTTGCAACAGAATTCGACGATTAGGGTTTTGCAATCTTTTAGTACAAAGTGAAATGACAATAGTATATATAGCAGTCATAGATTCGCTGACAGTGTCGCAACCAGCGAAACTGTCATGCCGAAACTATAGTTTCGCCCGGCAGAACACAAGTTCGCCGGGTAAACCAAAACAGCAAACTGTGAGCAAATGTATAGATTTGCTCACAGTTTCGCTGGACTGCCAAAACTGCTAACTACAAACAAAATACAAAATGAAACTAACAAAAGTCCTATTACAATGTAAAGTAAACATCTATACTAAAATGAGTCCAACCTAACATGATCTTCAATACTCCCCCTAGGTTGGACCTCACTATCTTCACTTCTCTTGATTTGACTCGTCGGCTCCGGTTTCCTCTGCTGCTGTTGGTCTATCTTCATCACCTCCCGCAGCAACATCTTTAGAAGCTTCAGCCACTGATCCTCCAAGGTTAGTTCCTGCATCACCAGCTTTCTCAGAATGACCACTAGCTCTAGCAAACTGCCTGGTCATGTCTTGAACATCCATGGCAAAGTCATCTTGTGCTCTCACCTTTTCAGCCAAACTCTTTACCTCCGCCCGTACTCCTCTTATTTTGTTTGCCACATTCATAAAAAAGCATGCCTCTTTTCGTGTTTCCTCTCCTGCCCCAGCCTTAATATGATTTTCACAAAGAGTCAAGAGATCTTCATCACTGAAGCTGAATAAATCCATCGGGTCAAACACCCTAAACTCTTTTCCGTGTTTGGCTCTAATCACCGCCTCGCCAGTGTTATTATCATAAAACCACTTTTCAAAGTCTTGTAAACGTTGGGGAAGAGGATCAGCCAATCTTACCCTGTTTACAGTCTTTGGTGGTTTGACTCTCAAACAATCCTCCCTTTGCCAGTCTCCCAGTCTTTATCTTTTTTTGATCTTTTTCGTTCAGCCTTCATGTATCCAAATGACTCAAAACTATCATTAAGTCCATTTTTAATTCCTTCTCAAGAAATACTGCCTTTTCACTTAAATGAGCATTAATCAAAGGCAAAGTGACCAACCGTCTCAGATCCCATTTGGGCAAGGTCTTAAAAGCCTTCCTCTTGAGCATGTAGTTGATATTACCTCCTCTTCTTTTAATCATAAACATCTTTAAACTAGGATTATAACACCAACTTATTATCTTCTTGTCTGCCTCTTTCCTGCTTAAACCTTCCATATTTTGAAACAAAGGAGTAAGTTCTTCAGCCACCTTCTCCTTCACCAACCAGTCACTCTTATCCATCTCAAACACATCAGCTTCATCATCTCCCTTCTTAGCAACATACATGTCACACCCCCACTAAGAGCGGAAACACGGGGTTGCGACGAGACGGGAATCGTCATAACACATGGAAAGCGATAGAGATGCAATAATAAAAATGATGACGAGCGTGTCATGACGACACCCGACAACAAGGGGACTTGTGTCATGTATAGTCGATGTTCACGACAACATAGCCATACGCATAACAGGATAAACGATTCACATGATCACATAAAGATGAAATTGTAATGTAAATTCCCACAACCCGGGAACAAGTTACAAAGTATAATGTTGTTTGAAATAGTTACAACAATTGTTTTCAAAAAGACAAGTTTAGCCCGAAAATGCATCCTAGGGTCTCCACTAAGGCAGCACACCTAGAACCTCAGCTAGCATGATCACCTGAAAAGATATGCTCAAAATGGTCAACATAATTGTTGGTGAGCTCGTAGGTTTAAGTAATAAAAGTGTAAGTGATGCTGTATAAAGTAAATGATATGGAATACCGTGAATACAGTATATACACAAGTAAAATCACATGACATGAGCTTTGCAACCAAACCTAACGACGTACACAAAGAAATTGTCGGCATATATTCACCCAAGGCCCGTACCTGGCTATTGTTGGTACTAACTAGTATACCAACACGAGGGTGGGGTGTCAACCTAGTAGTACTACCAATACCTAACCGTCGGTTCCCACACTGGAATTAAATAGTTGCAAAGATAGAACCACACAGCAGACCCAAGCATGTATCAGATAAGTACTTGCAACACAGTATCACGTTGATTCCTTGTATGAAAATTGTATGTATGTTGTACAGCATAGAAAACGGGCGAGCATACTTTTCCCCCATGTTTGTAAGTGTTTGTAAAATAGTATAAGCATAAAAAGGGGCCACGAAACTCACATGTTAAGTGGTAAGTATGAAAGGTCGAGATTTCCAACAGTTGAATGCAATGATCGGTCAAACACCTATTGACAGTTATTGTCAAGTGTTAATGACATGTATAAAGCGTAAAGTAATGCTTGGTCGGTTCGGGTTGTATCGGTTCGGTCGTGGGTGGCACACACACACAAGCGGACACACGTATCAGATCTTATGTAGATCCAAGTACTACGAGTAGTCGTCATTGCTTATGACATCCTTGTAAAGGTCTCATTGTTATGAAAGATGACACTTGTTAAGTATTTGTAGTTTCAAATGGGTTGTCGCTAATTGTAAAATGTTAGGTTTATTTCAATTGAAATAGTATGTGCATGTTGATAGCGTTGACTTTAATCTTTGGGGTCAAGCAATGACACTTTTACTGACGTTGCCTTATCATCATCAGACGTTCAAGGGAAATTCACACTCATCATCAGTCACACAACAGGACTAGACGCTCGACTCACGTTCCATTCGTACGAATCAACCTTCAATCGTGCGAATTAGCTACTTTCGTGCGATTGAACCTTCATTCGTGCGATTGGACTCAGTCGCACCACACAACACACACATTCACACGACCCAACCTCCATGCGCATGAATCAACCCTCAATCGCGCGAATTAGCTACTTTCGTGCGAATGAACCTTCATTCGTGCGATTGGACTCCAGTCGTGCGAAACACGCACAATCGCACACACTCAGTCAGTCACCTGACTCAATCGCACACAAACACACAGTCGCACGACTCAGTCGCGCGACATGCCTAGTCGCATAACTCAGTCGCACGATTGACCTAGACGCATGATTCAGTCGCACGACTCACTCAGTCGCACGGCTCAATCGCATGACAGACCCAGTCGCCTGAACTGCAGAATCACGACTGTGGTCGGGCTGAGCAGCCCCCGAGCTGCTCTAACGTGAGTTTTATACCACGAGGACTTCCAGAAACACTCAACAAACATACACAAACATGAAACACAAGCAGAAAGACCTCACACGCACCCACACGACCTCATGTGCTCGGATGAACCCGAGCACCCGAAACCCTAGAAATCACAGCAGTAAAAAGACAAGAAAAGAGACAACCAAAGTCGTCTACCTGCTAGAAATGAGTAGATGAGGCTGTAGATGAAGACTAGACGACGAACACGAGACCACACGGGTAGATTTTGGTGCTAGAATGAAGAAAATGTGTGTGTAGGGAGTGAGAGGTGAAGAAGATGAAGTGAGTGAGGAATGGCTGGGAATGGGGTTTATATACCCAGCCCAAGTTTCCAAAATCACAAGTTTAGTCCCTGCACTTAACCCTCGAGTTTCCCAAAATTTGTTTTGGTTGATTACGATCTTAAAATGTTCGTTATATTAAGGTTAAAAGCGTGTTTAATGGCATTTGATAGTCTAAAATGGTTTATTAATGACAATGGTCGAAATTAAAAATGATATATTTGGTGGTAATGGTGATGGAATTTATAAAAGTTTCATGCTTACCACACGTTCTCGAAGGAAGTACAGGCACAAGGGAAAATAAGCAGACATGATTCCTTAAAGCAGGAGTTCATGAAGAAAAGGAAGAATAATTAAAATATTTCTATGTTATTTATGTCGTTCGACGGACCTTGAGGTGACGGATGTCACAGTATCCCCCAGTTGAGAGAATTTCGTCCCGAAATTCAGTTGGAGTTAGGTCCAAGAGTGTCATCCACAAATAAGTGTGGGTATTTGAGTTTCATTTAATCTTCTCGTTCCCATGTAAACTCTGGCCCTCGTTTCGAATTCCACCTTAGGCGAACAATTGGTATTCTACTGCGCTTCAACTGTTTGACCTTACGATCCATGACCTCAATGGGTTCCTCAATAAAGTGAAGCTTTTCGTCGATTTTGACATCGTCAATGGGTATGTGAAGTGATTCGTCAGCCAAACACTTCTTGTGGTTCGACACATGGAAAGTATCATGCACACCGTTGAGTTCTTGTGGTAACCTTAATCGGTAAGCCACTGGACCAATTCTTTCTGTAATCTCGAATGGTCCAACGTATCTCGGGGCTCACTTCCCTTTCTTTCCAAACCGAACAACTCCTTTCCAAGGAGAGACTTTGAGTAACACTCGGTCCCCAACGTTGAATTCTAGAGGCTTTCGACGATTGTCGGCGTAGCTCTTTTGGCGATCTCTAGAGGCTTTCAGTCTATCTTTGATTTGGAAGATCTTGTCGGTTGTTTCCTGAATGGTCTCTGGGCCTGTTAGCTGACTTTCACCAATCTCGGCCCAACAAACGGGTGATCTACACTTCCTTCCGTACAACGCTTCGAACGGAGCACACCCAATGCTGGTGTGGTAGCTGTTATTGTATGAGAATTCAATCAATGGCAAATGAGTATCCCAACTACCACCAAAGTCGATTACACACGCTCTCAGCATGTCTTCTAGCGTTTGTATGGTTCATTCACTTTGGCCATCTGTTTGAGGGTGATAGGCGGTACTCATGTCTAATCGAGTGCCCATTGCTTTCTGTAGTGTTTGCCAAAATCGTGAAGTGAATCGGCCGTCACGGTCGGAGATGATTGACACCGGCACTCCGTGTCTTGTCACAACCTCTTAATGTACAATCTCGCCAACTTGTCCATTTTGTAGTCTTCTCGGATTGGCAAGAAGTGTGCTGATTTCGTCATTCGATCCACTACGACCCATACCGAGTCATGCCCGTTGCTCATTTTAGGGAGTTTGGTAATGAAATCCATGGCTATATTCTCCCATTTCCACTCGGGAATCTCAGGTTGCTGTAACAGTCCCGATGGTTTCTGATGTTCAGCTTTAACTTTCGAACATGTCAAGCATCTGCTGACGTACGTGGCAATGTCTTTCTTTAGGCCTGGCCACTAGTACAGGTCTTTGAGATCGTGGTACATCTTGTCTGCGCCAGGATGAATAGAATATCGTGTCTTATGTGCTTCATCCATGACCAAGGTACGTACACCTCCCCACTTGGGTACCCATATACGGTCCACGAAGTACTGTACGCCATCGTCCTTGCATATCAATTGTTTATCCAACCCTCGGAATTCTTCTCCCGCAAGGTTTTCTTCTTTCAACGCTTCACTTTGTGCAATTTGGATCTGGGCTTTCAAATTTGTTTGAATGGTCAATCCCAAAGCTCGAGCACGTAGTGGTTTCACGCGTTCTTTGCGGCTTAGAGCATCAGCCACCACGTTAGCTTTCCCCGGATGATACCGGATTTCACAATCGTAGTCACTAAGAAGCTCTACCTAACGTCGCTGTCGCATATTGAGTTCCTTCTGATCCAGAATATGTTGAAGGCTTTTATGATCTGTGTATACGATGCATTTGGTTCCATACAGGTAATGCCTCCATATCTTAAGTGCGAATACTACAGCGCCCAACTCAAGATCATGAGTCGTGTAGTTCTTCTCGTGCACCTTAAGTTGTCGCGAAGCATAGGCGATTACCTTATCTTTCTGCATTAGTACACATCCCAACCCTTGATGCGAAGCATCACAGTACACCACAAAATCATCAGTTCCTCCTGGGAGGGACAATATCGGTGCATTGCACAACTTATCTTTCAGTGTTTGGAACGCCCGTTCTTGCGCATCTCCCCAATCAAACTTCTTGTCTTTCTAAGTTAGCAACGTCAACGGTTGAGCGATCTTTGAAAAGTTCGCAATGAAACGATGATAGTATCCAGCTAATCCTAAGAACTGTCGTATCTCTGAAGGTGTCTGGGGTGTATCCCATTTCTTTACCGCTTCGATCTTGCCGGGATCTACATGAATCCCGTCTTTGTTAACCACATGACCCAAAAACTTCACCTCTCGCAGCCAGAATTCACACTTCAAGAACTTGGCGAAAAGTTTCTCTTCTCTTAACAGTTCCAGTATTGCCCGAAGGTGTTCTTCATGGTCCTCCTTCGATCGAGAGTAGATAAGTATGTCGTCTATGAATACGATCACAAACTTATCCAAGTAAGGTTTGCACACCGATTCATCAAGTCCATGAACACAGCTGGTGCGTTAGTCAATCCAAACGGCATGACCAAGAACTCATAGTGCCCATAACGAGTTCTAAATGTTGTCTTCGGTATGTCCTCCTCGAAAACTCTTAGTTGGTGATATCCAGACCGAAGGTTGATCTTGGAAAAATACGAAGCTCCTTGTAACTGATCAAACAGGTCGTCGATCCTGGGGAGAGGATACCGATTCTTCACAGTTAATTTGTTCAACTCATGGTAGTCGATGCACATACGGAACGACCCATCCTTCTTCTTGACAAATAACACTGGTGCTCCCCAAGGCGAGTGACTCGGCTGAATAAAACCCTTCTCCAGTAGTTCCCGTAACTGGCTAGATAACTCTTGCATTTCAGACGGTGCCAACCGATACGGTGTCTTTGCTACCGGTGTAGCTCCAGGAACCAAATCAATACGAAATTCCACCTGTCGTGGAGGAGGCAAACCAGACAAGTCATCTGGGAATACATCTGGGTAATCCCGCACTATAGGGATATTTGCCAGTTCCTGTTCCTCCTCTTTCTTTTCCACCACATGAGCCAGAAAAGAGTAGCACCGTTTTCGTAAACTCCGGCTTGCTTTCATGCAGGAAATAAGCTTTAAGTTTCTCCCCGGTCTTTCTCCTTGAACTCTGAGTACTCCCCCGTCTGACATAGGGATTCGCACTACCTTGTCTCGACAGACAATCTCGGCCCCGTGTTTCGACAACCAATCCATTCCCACAATCACATCGAAACTTCCTAGCTCAAAGGGTATCAAGTCTATATCGAAGGTGTGGTTCTCTAATATTATCGAGCACTTTCTAATAATTTCATCGGCCTGAACAATCCTATCGTTGGCCATTTCTACAGAGTAGCTAGTTTCTAGCCTACTAGGGCTCAAATCAAGCAATTGCACAAACTCAGAAGATATAAAGCTATTGTCTGCTCCAGTATCAAATAGTATAGATGCAAAGTGATTATTGAGTAAGTGCGTACCCGTGACAACATTCGGGTCCTGGCGAGCATCGTTGGCTCCAATGACGAATGCACGTCCCCGAGCTGTATTCCCCTGATTGGTCGGCCTTGATTTCCAGCTATAGCCATCACTTGCTGCTAGTTGTTTCCTTGTTGACCCGGTGCCCAATTCAGCCTGGGGCACATGTTTCGGTAGTGATCGAGGCTTCCACACTCATAACAAGCCCTTGCATTCCCGACGGGGTTAACCGCGTTGACCGGTGCAACCATATTCGGCGTTGTTTTGCAGTCTCTTGCAAGGTGCCCCGGGCGTCTACAGTTCGCGCACACCCGGCACTGCGTTCCTGGGGGATGATGATAATTGCACTTGTCACATTTGGTGTGTGGACACACATACTCTCGCCTGCCCTGCGTCACTGCCACAAAGTTTCTGGTTGTCTTGGCTCTTTTATCAAACTTCCCGGCACTCGACCGGCTCATTTCCCCAAAATCCCTTCTCTTTTCTGCTCCTCTACCCAAAACTCCTGTTCTCACCATTTCATCAGTCAAAGCGCCAGCCTTTAGAATCGCGCTCTGAATAGTAGGAGGAGCGGTAGCGGTTACCATTGCCGGGATTTGAGGCGCAAGTCCCCAAATGTACCTCTCTATCCTTTTGGATTCCGGGGTGACTAGATGTGGAACCAACCTTGCTAACTCATGAAAACGGTCGGTGTAAGCTGCGTGCCCAGCCCCCACCATGGCATGATTCCAGAACTCATGCTCAAGTTTTTGCATCTCATTGAGAGGACAGTACTCCTCGGTGATTAGGGCCTTGAACTCATCCCACGACATTTGCATCGCGGATTCTCTTCCCCTAGCCTGAATCTGAGTGTTCCACCACGTTAGTGCCTTGCCCTGTAGTGAGCAAGTGGCGTACTTAATCCTTTGGCTGTCAAGGCATTCACTGATGTCGATCACGGCCTCCATCTTTTCAAGCCATCTGGTCAGAGCTATGGCTCCACCTTTGCCATCAAACTCTCATGGTTTACAAGCCACGAATTCCTTGTACGAACATCCCCGTCTAGCATTCACTACCCCGGTCTCATTAACAATTCCAGTTTCGTTACCGGCTGTACCACCATTTCCGGTCTTCTGATTGCTTTCGTTCCCAGTCGGGTTACCGTTATCCTCATTATCATTGCCACCGTCCCCGTGGGGGTGAGAATTCTGAAGAGCATCGCTCACTTGAGCCACGATAGTCGGAATTAGTGCGGCCAGCTGTTGAGCGATCAGGGCTGCCATATCCGCGTTCCCTGTTCCTTGATTGCTACTGGTTGGAGCATCACTTGTTCTTGGGGTTCTTCCCCTGCCTCTGCCTCTGCCTCTGCCCCTTGGGGCTTCATTTCCGCTACTATTACTGCGAGTAGATCTTTGAGGCGGCATGTTCTATTCATAAAAGAGGTAACACATATAAGCTTTAGTCACCATAAGATACACAAGTATTCCGTTTATCAAGTTCCAATGTTCATGTTCTGGTCGGTCAAGATCACCATGCAGCCCATTTCAAGCATATTCTCGGTATACCGATGATGTTTATATATAGGGTTCCCCGCAGCGTTCCCACCACACCCATGATGTACCGAGAATGATGCCCGATCCGGTTACATGACATCCGACTTCCCTTTACATCATATCCATAATAATCCATCAGGTCAACTGAGAGCCCAAGCATGTAATCACGTATAGTCTGGTGGAGGTTGCCTATCTCGCATCCTTAAAGGACTCAGACATAGCCTCCTCGGGTCGGTCTCAGTATCCAAGGTTAAGCGCAGTATATGATCTGTGAAGATCTCTTCGGGTCTTAATACCCGAATCTGGTTATGATAACTTGGTGCGCAGAGGGAACGGAAGATCTAATAGGAGCATCCTATAAAAGAGTGAGCACAAGGCTCTCTCATAGGGTGGAAAGATCACGAAATAGATAGATAACAAACAAGTAATGAGGAACACGTATGAGATACAAAATGCACACAACCCTGGCATGCAATCTACATGAAGGTTCCTAGGTTATAGTCTAGGTCAAGTGTATTGCCTAATTCTCTATAACCAATGGCTCTGATACCAGTCTGTCACACCCCCACTAAGAGCGGAAACACGGGGTTGCGACGAGAATCATCATAACACATGGTAAGCGATAGAGATGCAATAATAAAAATGATGACGAGCGTGTCATGACGACACCCGACAACAAGGGGACTTGTGTCGTGTATAGTCGATGTTCACGACAACATAGCCATACGCATAACAGGATAAACGATTCACATGATCACATAAAGATGAAATTGTAATGTAAATTCCCACAACCCGGGAACAAGTTACAAAGTATAATGTTGTTTGAAACAGTTACAACAATTGTTTTCAAAAAGACAAGTTTAGCCCGAAAATGCATCCTAGGCTCTCCACTAAGGCAGCACACCTAGAACCTCAGCTAGCATGATCACCTGAAAAGATATGCTCAAAATGGTCAACATAATTGTTGGTGAGCTCGCAGGTTTAAATAATAAAAGTGTAAGTGATGCTGTATAAAGTAAATGATATGGAATACCGTGAATACAGTTATATACACAAGTAAAATCACATGACATGAGCTTTGCAACCAAACCTAACGACGTACACAAAGAAATTGTCGGCATATATTCACCCAAGGCCCGTACCTGGCTATTGTTGGTACTAACTAGTATACCAACACGAGGGTGGGGGTGTCAACCCAGTAGTACTACCAATACCTAACCGTCGGTTCCCACACTGGAATTAAATAGTTGCAAGGATAGAACCACATAGCAGACCCAAGCATGTATCAGATAAGTACTTGCAACACAGTATCACGTTGATTCCTTGTATGAAAATTGTATGTATGTTGTACAGCATAGAAAACGGGCGAGCATACTTTTCCCCCATGTTTGTAAGTGTTTGTAAAATAGTATAAGCATAAAAAGGGCCACGAAACTCACATGTTAAGTGGTAAGTATGAAAGGTCGAGATTTCCAACAGTTGAATGTAATGATCGGTCAAACACCTATTGACAGTTATTGTCAAGTGTTAATGACATGTATAAAGCGTAAAGTAATGCTTGGTCGGTTCGGGTTGTATCGGTTCGGTCGTGGGTGGCACACACACACAAGCGGACACACGTATCAGATCTTATGTAGATCCAAGTACTACGAGTAGTCGTCATTGCTTATGACATCCTTGTAAAGGTCTCATTGTTATGAAAGATGACACTTGTTAAGTATTTGTAGTTTCAAATGGGTTGTCGGTAATTGTAAAATGTTAGGTTTATTTCAATTGAAATAGTATGTGCATGTTGATAGCGTTGACTTTAATCTTTGAGGTCAAGCAATGACACTTTTACTGACGTTGCCTTATCATCATCAGACGTTCAAGGGAAATTCACACTCATCATCAGTCACACAACAGGACTAGACGCTCAACTCACGTTCCATTCGTACGAATCAACCTTCAATCGTGCGAATTAGCTACTTTCGTGCGATTGAACCTTCATTCGTGCGATTGGACTCAGTCGCACCACACAACACACACATTCACACGACCCAACCTCCATGCGCACGAATCAACCCTCAATCGTGCGAATTAGCTACTTTCGTGCGATTGGACTCCAGTCGTGCGAAACACGCACAATCGCACACACTCAGTCGGTCACCTGACTCAATCGCACACAAACACACAGTCGCACGACTCAGTCGCACGACTCAGTCGCACGACTCAGTCGCACGACTCAGTCGCACGACATGCCTAGTCGCACAACTCAGTCGCACGATTGACCTAGACGCATGATTCAGTCGCACGACTCACTCAGTCGCACGGCTCAATCGCATGACAGACCCAGTCGCCTGAACTACAGAATCGCGACTGTGGTCGGGCTGAGCAGCCCCCGAGCTGCTCTAACACGAGTTTTATACCATGAGGACTTTCAGAAACACTCAACAAACATACACAAACATGAAACACAAGCAGAAAGACCTCACACGCACCTACACGACCTCATGTGCTCGGATGAACCCGAGCACCCGAAACCCTAGAAATCACAGCAGTAAAAAGACAAGAAAAGAGACAACCAAAGTCGTCTACCTGCTAGAAATGAGTAGATGAGGCTGTAGATGAAGACTAGACGACGAACACGAGACCACACGGGTAGATTTTGGTGCTAGAATGAAGAAAATGTGTGTGTAGGGAGTGAAGAGGTGAAGAAGATGAAGTGAGTGAGGAATGGCTGGGAATGGGGTTTATATACCCAGCCCAAGTTTGCAAAATCACAAGTTTAGTCCCTGCACTTAACCCTCGAGTTTCCCAAAATTTGTTTCGGTTGATTACGATCTTAAAATGTTCGTTATATTAAGGTTAAAAGCGTGTTTAATGGCATTTGATAGTCTAAAATGGTTTATTAATGACAATGGTCGAAATTAAAAATGATATATTTGGTGGTAATGGTGATGGAATTTATAAAAGTTTTATGCTTAACACACGTTCTCGAAGGAAGTACAGGCACAAGGGAAAATAAGCAGACATGATTCCTTAAAGCAGGATTTCATGAAGAAAAGGAAGAATAATTAAAATATTTCTATGTTATTTATGTCGTTCGACGGACCTTGAGGTGACGGATGTCACAATACACCAGTGGTCTCTCATCTACTTCATAAAACACTGGTTCAGAATCATAATCAACCAATTGCTCATCCTCTTCTTCATCAATCAAACCTTTTCCTTTATCAGACATTCCCTCAGTGGTAGCAGTAACAACCACTTCTTCACCCACACTATCCTTATCAAAATCAAACTGTAGGTTAACAAACCCTGCTTCAATAATATCATCATCCTCATTTCTTCCAGCATCTTCTCTTGGGATCTCTTGTTCCCCTGCTTCAGTATTAGCTGCTCCAGAAATGCCCTCTCCTACCTTGGATGAAGTACCCACATTCAAGAATTAGTACTTAGATATATCAGTCATATCATCTAACTCAGATTGAGTTAGTTGACTAGGTAGGCCAGCAGCAGCTTTCATCTGAGAAATTTCTTTAAACATCTCTTAATCAAATTATTCTGGTCAACCAACATCTTTTTCATTCCTTCAATTACCTCATCCTTCTGTTTTTTCCTAATCTCCTGATTCGTCAGTTTAGTCTTTATCATACTCAACTCATTGGCCAATGAAGTATTTAGACTACAAATAACATCCTCATCAAGACCAGCACTAGCCTCTTTCCCTGCTGTGAAACCCTCGTGTCGATGTTTTGATCTCCGTTTAGGCTCAACAAAGTCAGTTTTCTTTTTAGATCTCCGTTCTTTCTCCACCCTTATCTCCTCTGCTTGTGCATCTATATCTTCTTCAAAATCATAATCTTTCTCTTTTGCATATCTTTTTCTCTTCTTAGCTGCATCAGCTTGTTGCACCCTTGTTTCCTCAGTCCTTTTGTTTTCAAACTCATCGACCCGTCTGATATAATTCCAGCGTTCTGGAGGGTACATATTTTCCCAGAGATGGGTGATTTTACCACTGAAATCATGGCGGATAGCACAGCAATCAGCAAATATTCGAAGGTTCATCTGCACTAATCTCTTGACTTCACCATGTTTAGGAACATCAGGAATAAGATCATCAATAATCATCTAAATAAAGCGAGGATATAACAACCATTTATCCTTCTTCACAGCCATCACATTCTCTGCCATACATGCAAAGATCAGTCTAGCAATGTTTGCTTTCTCCCCTTTACAACATATCACCATAGCTTTGGCCCAGTCAAGATTAAGTCCATCGGATCCACCCTTACGGTGATCTAAGCACATAATAAAAACATGAGCTATATATCTCCATTCCTTAGATAAAAAAGACTTCTTAATCTCCTTCCTCAAACCAAAAGCTGGTCCCTCATACCCCATTTGTCTGAAAGCTTGGAATACTTCAGACTCCATCATATCCACTTCATCACCAGTATCATCTTCTAGTCTAAGAATCCTCGACACGCTCTCAGTAGTAATAGTTATATCATGATCAATCACTCTAGCTGTGATTCTCTGTACATCTCCTCCAGTGTTGTATTCTGCTGATCTCCAAAAATCTCTAATATTAAGATCATAGATAGTGGGTGAGTTAGAGATAGCATATGCAATGGGTGATCTCTGAAGCAATCTAATGCAGTCACGAAATCCGGCCGCCTTTGGAAGAGTATCGTCTAATATGGCAGTGATGTTATTCCTCTCATCAAACTTGAGATTCGCCATGATAACCTGAGAAGAACAACAAATAAATTTGAATAAGAAATACTGAAAATAAGAAAATAAAACAAAAACAAAAGAAACAATCAATTTCGGCAAGCGAAACAATAGTTTCGCTCACTAAGACATGATAGTTTCGCTGAATCAAAGACAATTTCGACAAGGAAAACAAACAGTTTCGACAAGCGAAACTATAATTTCGCTCATTAAAACTTGTTATTTTCGCAGAACAAAAATTGTTTCGACAAGATTAGAATGAATTAAAGTAGTTTCGCAATTAGTTTCACCAAATATTAATTTAGTTCGCTATTACAAATTAGTTTCGCTGACATAAGAAAATACAAGCGAAACTGTGTAAATTAAAGATCAGTCATTGCGAAATTAGAGAAGATATGGCGAAACTGTTAAGTTTGCTCGGACAGCATAACTTTACAGTTTCGCAGAAAAGATGTGAACATTCGTTCAATTTCGCAGAGAAATTAGTAGTTTCGCTGATCGAACAGCGAAACCACCGAAGAGACACAATCTAGATAACTTAAGAATAGACTATTTAATCCAGATTAGAAAGTGAATCAGTGTTCGAAACTCACATACGAAGTGAATCTCACGAAAAATCAGTCCAAATCACAAACACAAGTCAAAATCGCCTTAAAAGTTACAGATAAACCCTAAAAGTGAAACTCTAAAAGTGAAACTGAGCGATTGTGCGAAATTATGAGAGAAAATTCGCAAACATGACTTATATAGCAAATAGTTTCGCAGACAACGAAACTATAAATTCGTCTGGAGAATTTACAGTTTCGCCCAGTGAAACTGTAATTTCGCTAGGATGTAACTGATTAACAACTTATTAGCCAACCTAGCGAAATTACAGTTTCGCTTTGCGAAATTATTAGCGAAAGAATACTTTCGCACCTTTTATTTTATTATTATTATTATTTATTTTTTTTATTATTTTTTTTATTTTTTTATTTTATTTTATTTTTTTAAATTATAATACTTAAAGGAAGCACATCTAATAACGAGATCTAAAATAATCAGAGATCACATTCTCTAAATATTTTAGAACATAAAGATGATCAAAAAATCATCTACCAATCATGAGATCATACTGAATACAAGATCTGATGACAATCTGCACAGAAACAACTGAAATTAGAACAAATCAATAACGATTGCTGATATAATTGTCCACTTAAACTCATGCCTTATCCTTTTTTGAACAACAGCTTATGATTCATTTAAGGTTCGATTAGATGCTTTAAAATGCAAGACCCCACAATAATTTGGTAAAAAACCCTCACCCAACCTCAGGATTTCTTGAATTATGAATCAATCTTCAAAGAACAAGGTTTGTGAATTAGTGTGCAAATGATTATCAACAGAATATTTCATTCTGAGAGAAATTCATCGATAAGATGATTTGACATAATTATATCAAAATGGTGAGAGCTCCAGATCTATACTCACGTATAACAGAGGAGATAACCATTTGAACATGTGCTGATGAGAGCTCCAGGTCAGTACTATCGTACAGCAGAGGAGATCATCACTCCAGGTCAGTACTCACGTACAGCAGAGGAGATAAGCACAGACACAAGACATCTTGACACTAAATATACCAGCAGAGGATGATGACAAAACAAAGCAAAATGAACGAAAGATTCATTCTCAATCCAATTTTTGTCAGGACTCAGTTTTTTTGCAATCCAAAACGATTGAGTAAATCCAGACATTCTTAAGCATAAAGTTTAATTTAATCAAAAGCTGCTGTCTACTTCATTCGTCAGGCAGAGTCTATCAAGCATATCGTTAAAGAATCTGATCCATTTCCTTTTTTTAATGTGAAACAAAATCCAGTAACAGTTACTATCATTTCTCATAGAAGTACCAGTCATGTAAATAAAAATTTTTAGAGAATATACAATCATTTCTCATCATGTTAAATTCCAATCTCAGAATGATGATATTACTCCCCCAAATTTTTATTTCATATTTCTATTATTATCAATGAATTTTCATTTTAATTAATTTTTTTATATGTTTGTTATAAATTTTTTTTTAATAAAGAAATAGAAAATGATAATTTTTTAAAAAGATATTAACCCAAGCATAAAAATCAATTCATAAAAACGAGGTTTATCAAATGTTCTTGTGAAAAGATCAGCTTTTTGATTTTTTGTATCGATGGGTATAATATTAATGAAACCCTTCTCTTGAGCATCACGAATAGCATGGATTCGTGTTTCAATATGCTTTGTGCAGGAATGATGAATGGGGTTTTTAGCAATTCCAAACATGGTTGACTTTTTCTAGAGTAAGAGAACCATTGGTAACTTCTCATTGTCCAATCATTTTTCCACCCTTCTTATTTCCAGCAAATGCCACATATCCTCCATCTATAATCTGATAATTGGTCAACAAATCCTTTAATCCCGTCATATGCTTGGAACATCCGCTATCAACATGCCACAAACTGTGTACAAACTTTGAAGAGGATCCCTGAAATGAATTAACAAATCATTTAGCCAGGAGCAATAGGGACCCAAGATTGAACAACTTTTGTTTTTAAAGAAGCAGATTTTTTACAAAAGAAATTATTAAACAATTTTGTCAATTTATTCCCAAAACAATTCCTATTAGAGGATCTTTGAATCAAAGGGCAATTTTTGATAAGATGATCCTCTTCAGCACACCTGAAACAATGATGTTTGAATCTAGGTCGATGATGTGATGAGGTAAAAATAGGATCAATAAAAATCTCCTCATCACATTCAGACAAACTAGAATCAACATCACTGAATTTCTCATACATCTCATGATGTTTTTGTTTATTTGAATCAGAGTTCTTCTTGTCAAAATCAAAACGTGATTCTTCTGACAAATCAGTAAAACTCGTACCATTGGTACCAGTGTCAGATAAAGACGAACTACATTTTTCTGATGATGTCATATTTAATGGTATGAAAGATTGAATAGGTTGAGAAAAGAACTTTTCGAAAGAATTAATTTTAAGTTGCTCAGTTGTTTTAGGAGAAACATCAAATTCATTGCATTCATTACCAGAACAAAAATCATCACTATCATGATTTGAAGTACAAGATGAAATAGAACTATCAAGAGAACATGAGACATTCAAGTCTGTTTCATTTGAAATAGAAACTAACACTGAATTTAAACTAGACTTATTATCTAAAACAGACTGCTGATTGTCAGGTGTACTAGAACTAGTGCATCCAAGCCCACTAGTTGGTCCATAGTCGTAGTCTTCACGAATGTACTTAGAGTTATTCCCGACTAAACCTGCAGACATACTGTCAGTATCTGATTTGATTAAATCATTAGAAGGATGAGGAACAGGCATAGGAGAATAACAGTATGTACTAGGAGGAGGATAAACCTGTACATTTTCATAACCCAAACCTGTTTTAATTCTTGCTCCCCGTTGAGATTTACAAAGATCATCATGTTTCATTCCAGAAATAGTCCATTTATCTAACTTTGACTGAAGTTTGCTTGCTTCAAATTCAGCAAGAGCAACCCGTTCAGTCAAAGTATTAACCTCTACATTTCTTTCCAAAACAATTCTTTTTAAATGATCAGTTTCTTTTAAAGCCTCATTTAATTTCACAAAATATTTTGATTCATTCATTTTAAGTTCATCATTAATTCGTTTTAAATCCTTTTCATTATCAATTAACAAACGATTAGCCTTATAAATCCCCAAAAGTCTAATTTTGCAAGCAGATGAGCACATATCCTGTATTACCTCATAAGGAAGTCCCATTACCATCCTTTCGGCTGCTAAAGCTTTATCGCACATGCATGCTGGAGTACTTGATTTCCTTTCCTCAACAGTAGCGGCCGCATCATCCTTCTCTTTTCCTTTCGCAACTTTTGAATTCCTTTCTTCATCTGAACCTGTAATTTCCTCTTTCTCCTCTCCATCTGCCTTTTCTTCTTTTTCCTTTACTGAAGATTCATTTGCTCCTTTGAATTCCTTGAATAGCACAAATCCATCTTTATCAACTTCCATCTCATCACTTTCCACAACCTCAGCAACTAACGCGTGATTTATTTCAGATCTTGTTTCTTCCACCTCCACACTCCAGTCAAAGTTTGAGATCAAAGCTGACTCCTTTTTGAATTTCCTTCTTCCTTTTCTTTCTCTGCTGTCAATCTTGGTACTCCAGTGTTACTAGGATCTGTGACAATTGGTAATGGACATTCACGTTTAAAATGTCCCAATTGTTTACAGTTAAAGCACCTCAATTTTGACTTATCAAATCCTAGTTTTGAGGTAGATGATTGACCACCAAAGTTCTTTCTTCCTGTTCTTTCCATGAATCTCCTGGCTCTTAAAGTTAACATCGCCATTTGCCATTGAATGTCAGTTTCTTCTAAATCATCAGGATCAACCTGATACATATCCTCCATAGTCATTCCTTTACCTTTCAATTCACTAGCAACAAGAGCTTCATAGCTCTGAACAAACATTCCAAAAAGAGCCATTGTTTCAGATGAAATTGAAGTTTCAGCATTCACCTTAGAATTTCCCATTCTTTTCCAACATGATTACTACCACTCGAGAAATTACTTGTATTGCTCCCTCCTTGAATTGGATTTTGAATGTGAGAGTTTGCAGCGGATGACAACAAAGCAGCATTTTGAGAAAAACCAGATGTGGGCATCATAGTCTGGTTAAATTCTCTTCTTTTCATATCCAACTCAAAAGATTTCAACTTGTTAATGATATCCATCAGCTTATAATCTGTAAAACCTCTTTCTTGTTTGAGCATCCTCACTTGAAGACTCCACTGTGGTGGAAGAGAATCGAGAAGCCTATTAACTTGTTCACTGTTGGAGAGTCTTTCATCATACTTCTTCAGAGTGCTTGAGACGGTTAAGAAATGATTTGTCACATCTGTCAAACTTTCATTCTTGTATCCTACAAACGAATTGAACTCCTTTTCAGCTTGAATACTCTTGTCTTTCACCAGATCTGCATTCCCATCATAGAATTCACAGAGAGCATCATAAAGGGATTTAGCATTTTTATGCTCTGCAAAACGATTGTAGATATCTGGAGCCAAGCAGAGAGTTAGAGCACCAAAAGCTTTTTGATCACGATCAATCAGTTTCAGATCTCTTTCAGTATGAGAAGATGGGTCTTTGTTCTGAGAAACGACATCACCAACCGTAACCGTAGGTATATGAGGACCTGAAATAATCGATTCCCATTGATTATGATCTGTGTAGAAAAAGAAAGCTTTGAGACATCTCTTCCAATCTTCAAAATTATCTCCATTAATGAGTCTTGGAGGTCTATTAGGAGCAACACTTTCAAGATCCGCAAGTGTAAGAGTAGTTAATTTCGACATAATACTTTCGGCAGAAAAATTGATAATTTCGCTGACAAATTCGCTAACAAATTCGCTGAAAGAGGTGACTTGGCTAACAGTTTCGCTGAAACAATACTATCGCAGATACTTTCGCAAAAACAGACACTTTCGCTTGCAATTTCAGCAGCACTTTCACTTGAACAGAGACAACAATTGCTTAATTTCGCTGCTAAATTCGCAGGAAACAAGCTTGAACTTTCGTTCAAAAATAGATTCGGCAGCAATTTCGCTTGATGATTGGTCAAAAACACTAATGAACTTTCGTTCAAGGGAATACTTTCGCTGAAACTCTAGAAAACAACTTCTGATCCAAAATAACTCATAATTTCGCTGAATGAAGATGACAGTTTCGCTGTAAGAACAGTAATTTCGCTAGTCGATCTCAAAACCCTTTTTCTCCACAAAATCAATCTGAAATCATCCAAATCTCAATGAATTTGAGATCTGATGATTGTAGAATCTTCCTCAATCAAGAACAAGCATAATTCAATCAATTTCCATGCCAAAAACAGCTGATAATCCAATGAAAATTGATTGAAACTAGATATTGACCAAAACCACAAAAACTCAACAAATCAAGAGCACTAAGGCTCTGATACTATATTGTTGGTCCACGTGATCGATGAACAGTACAATTGATAGGATAATTTGATCAATATCAAACACACAATCCAAATAACAACAATTGAGAAGTGAATATGATGAATCAAGACACAATTGGTACTCAAATGAACAAACTCACTCAATAACAACAAGCACAATGTATTTCAATGAAGTAACTGCTTAGAAATGGTAGCTTGCAACAGAATTGACGATTAGGGTTTTGCAAGCTTTTAGTACAAAGTGAAATGACAATAGTATATATAGCAGTCATAGATTCGCTGACAGTTTCGCTACCAGCGAAACTGTCATGCCGAAACTATAGTTTCGCCCGCAGAACACAAGTTCACCGGTAAACCAAAACAGCAAACTGTGAGCGAATGTATAGATTCGCTCACAGTTTCGCTGGACTGCCAAAACTGCTAATTACAAACAAAATACAAAATGAAACTAACAAAAGTCCTATTACAATGTAAAGTAAACATCTATACTAAAGTGAGTCCAACCTAACATGATCTTCAGATAGAGTAAAATTTCCATATTTACTTGATCATCATTCATGGTGATAGAAGAGATTGAGCACTTGTTTATTCCTTTTGAGTGTACATGTAAAGTGTTGAAGTTGCACATATCCACAAGTGCGGATGAGTAAACAAATGCGGAAGTAAAATTATCATCCGCATTTAGCAAATGCGGTAGAACACTTTTGTTCTGCATAGGTTTTGACACTTCAAACTTTTCATGTATACTTGTTAGGCACAAATGTGGTAGAGTAAAATTTTTACCCGCATTAGTTTTGGCACTTCAACTTTCACATAATAGTTACCCGCATTAGTTATGCATGGGTTACCTTCACCCGTATTAACTAATGCACTTACCTGTATTAATTTTGAACTTAATCAAAGGTTAATGTTTCTATTTTGGTTTTTCTTGTGATGAAGAAACGTCTTTGGTTGAATTCTTTTATGAAGTTGATTGAATTCTCTTATGAAGTTGTTAACTGTTGTTGAGGTCATTAATTTTTGTTTGGATTGACTTGTATGCCATATGTGATTTTTGATTCTTTGACTGGTCTTGGATTTCTTATGCTTCCAAGCATCTGCATAGGCTGAGATACTATGGTATAACTTATTCACCAACACAGACATTTTCTTTTTGTTTTGTTTTGAAGCTTTAGAAAAGTAATTTAGGATAGCAGATGTTTATAAAATCTTAGTCAAAAATTTTAAATTACTCCCCCTAAAGTTTATATCCTTATTAGGATAAAAAACTTTACAGATTTAAAATTTCTTGAAAATTATGTACTTTTGATTATTAATAATGAAGAGAATTATATCTTTTGTTGGGATCATATCAATCTTACATTACATATGTGCATCTGTTATGATAAAATGGACATGGTTATAAACTTGTTGATTGAAGGTATGTTTGTCCTCTTAACTCATACCAGGTTGATATTCGATGTAAGTGATATTTATCATGTTTTGGTTGATTTAATTATTCAACATGTACCTCACACACAAATGCATGGAATGATCAACCATCCTTATGTAATGTATGGTAGAACTTTTTCACAACTTTCCTTACCAAGTTACTTAAGTTATGAGACCTCATTTTCACTGATCCTCATTGAGATTCTTTTACTTTGATCCTTCTCATGATGATCCATATTGGGATTCTTATCACTTCACTTTGAAGGTGATCCATGATTGGATTCTTTTGTTCATTCACTAGGAATGTATTGCTTTTGTAGATTCATCCAATTTATATATTTTTCTCATTGGTAATCTTTTGTTTCAATACATCAGCACTATATGCTTGTTTCATTGGGTCTTTGCTCAGCAAAACAAAGATGAAACTTGATGTAGGTGAAAGAGATTCATAAAGTATCATTACCTTGTGTGTTTAGGTTACTACACACACATACACTCAAATAAGCCAATACACACATGTACTTTGAGATGAGTTTTCACCATTGAGTAAGACTTTATTCATCATTGCATTTATCTTCTCTTCCAAGTTGAGGCTACCAACATATCTGGTAAGTCATGACAATCTCTCTAATTTTGAAATTAAGCACAGTGAATGATATAATGACTGTAATTATATCATTTCCCTTATATTCTTTTTTTCATCAAAATTGACTTCTTTTTGTGCACTGTAGCAAATAAGGCTGATCAAACTTGCTCAGCATTTGCTCACTCTAGCAAATGCGGTAGATCAAACTTGTTCAGCATTTGCTCGCTGTAGCAAATGCGGTAGAGTAAAATTTCCACATTTACTTGATCATCATTCATGGTGACAGAAGAGATTGAGCACTTGTTTAATCCTTTTGAGTGTACATGTAAAGTGTTGAAGTTGCACATATATCCATAAGTGCGGATGAGTAAACCAAATGCGGAAGTGAAATTATCATCCGCATTTAGCAAATGCGGTAGACACTTTTGTTCCGCATAGGTTTTGACATTTCAAACTTTTCATGTATACTTGTTAGACACAAATGTAGTAGAGTAAAATCCTTATCCTCATTAGTTTTAACACTTCAAACTTTAACATAGACAGATACCCGTATTAGTTATATGCATGGGTTACCTTCACCCACATTAACCAATGCACTTACCTGCATTAACTTTTGATTAATCAAAGGTTAATATTTCTCTTTTGGTTTTTCTTGTTATGAAGAATGTCTCTGGTTGAATTCTTTGATGAAGTTGATTGAATTCTCTTATGAAGTTATTGTTGGGGTCATCAATTTTTTCTTGGATTGACTTGTATGCCAGATGTGATACAAGTTTCCCATTGTTTGACAGATCTTGGACTTCTTATGCTTCCAAGCATCTGCATAGGCTGAGATACTATGGTATAACTTATGCACCAACACAAACATTTTCTTTTTGTTTTATTTTGAAGATTTTGGAAAGTAATTTAAGATAGTAGATGTTTATACAACCTTAGTCGAAAAAAAATTTTAATTACTCCCCTAAAGTTTATTTCCTCATTAGGATAAAAACTTTAAAGATTTGAAACTTTTTTTGAAAATTATTATGATTATTAATAATGAAGAGAAGTATATCTTTTGTTGGGATCATATCAATCTAACATTACACATGTGCATCCGTTTTGATAAAATGGACATGTTTATGAACTTGTTGATTGAAGGTATCTTTGTCCTCTTAAACTCATACCAGGTTGATATTTTGATGCAAGTGATATTTATCATGTTTTTGGTTGATTTAATTATTCAACATGTACCTCACACACAAACGCATGGAATGATCAACCATTCTTATGCAATGTATGGTAGAACTTTTTCACAACTTTCCTTACCAATTTACTTAAGTTATGAGACCTCATTTTCACCGATCCTCATTGGGATTCTTTACTTTGATCCTTCTCATGATGATCCATATTGGGATTCTTATCACTTCACTTTGGAAGGTGATCCATGATTGGATTCTTTTGTTCATTCACTTGGAATGTATTGCTTTTGTAGATTCATCCAATTTATATGTGTTTCTCATTGGTAATCTTTTGGATCAATACACCAGCACTATGTGCTTGTTTCATCGGGTCTTTGCTCAGCAAAACAAAGATGAAACTTGATGTAGGTGAAAGAGATTCATAAAGTATCATTACCTTGTGTGTTTAGGTTACTACACACATACACTCAAATAAGCCAATACACACATGTACTTTGAGATGAGTGTCTCACCATTTAATAAGACTTTAATTCATCATTGCATGTATCTTCTCTTCCAAGTTGAGCCTACCAACATATCTGGTAAGTAATAACAGTCTCTCTAATTTTGAAATTAAGCATAGTGAATTATATAATAACTGTAATTATATCATTTCCCTTATATTCTTCTCTTCATCAAAATTGACTTCTTTTTATGCACTGTAGCAAATGAGGCTGATCAAACTTGTTCACCATTTGCTCACTGTACCAATGCGATAGATCAAACTTGTTCAACATTTGCTCACTTTAGCAAATGCCGTAGAGTAAATTTTCCATATTTACTTGATCAACATTTTTGGTGACAGAAAAGATTGAGCACTTGTTTAATACTTTTGAGTGTACATGTAAAGTGTTGAAGTTGCACATGTCCACAAGTGCGGATGAGTAAACTAAATACGGAAGTGAAATTATCATCCGCAATTAGCAAATGCAGTAGAACACTTTTGTTCTGCATAGGTTTTGACACTTCAAACTTTTCATATATACTTGTTAGACACAAATGCAGTAGAGTAAAATCCTTATCCTCATTAGTTTTAACACTTCAAACTTTAACATAGATAGTTACCCGCATTAGTTATATGCATGGGTTACCTTCACTCACATTAACTAATGCACTTACTTGCATTAACTTTTGAACTTAATCAAAGGTTAATGTTTCTCTTTTGGTTTTTCTTGTTATGAAGAAATGTCTCTGGTTGAATTCTTTGATGAAGTTGATTGAATTCTCTTATGAAGTTATTGTTGGGGTCATCAATTTATGCTTGGATTGACTTGTATGCTAGATGTGATACAAGTTTCCCATTGTTTGACTGATCTTCGACTTCTTATGCTTCCAAGCATCTGCATAGGCTGAGATACTATAGTATAACTTATGCACTAACACAGACATTTTCTTTTTTTTTTGTTTTGAAGATTTTGGAAAGTAATTAAAGATAGTAGATGTTTATACAACCTTAGTCAGAAAAAAAAATTTAATTACTCCCCCTAAAGTTTATATCCTCATTAGGATAGAAACTTTAAAGATTTGAAACTTTTTTTTGAAAATTATTATGATTATTAATAATGAAGAGAAGTATATCTTTTGTTGGGATCATATCAATCTTACATTACACATGTGCATCCGTTTTGATAAAATGGACATGTTTATGAACTTGTTGATTGAAGGTATCTTTGTCCTCTTAAACTCATACCAGGTTGATATTTTGATGCAAGTGATATTTATCATGTTTTTGGTTGATTTAATTATTCAACATGTACCTCACACACAAACGCATGGAATGATCAACCATCCTTATGTAATGTATGGTAGAACTTTTTCACAACTTTCCTTTCCAAGTTACTTAAGTTATGAGACCTCATTTTCACTGATCCTCATTGGGATTCTTTTACTTTGATCCTTTTCATGATGATCCACATTGGGATTCTTATCACTTTACTTTGGAAGGTGATCCATGATTGGATTCTTTTGTTCATTCACTTGGAATGTATTGATTTTGTAGATTCATCCAATTTATATATGTTTCTTATTGGTAATCTTTTGAATCAATACATCAGCACTATGTGCTTGTTTCATCGGGTCTTTGCTCAGCAAAACAAAGATGAAACTTGATGTAGGTGAAAGGGATTCATAAAGTATCATTACCTGGTGTGTTTAGGTTGCTAAACTCACATACACTCAGATAAGCCAATACACACATGTACTTTGAGATGAGTATTTCACCATTGAATAAGATTTTAATTCATCACTGCATGTATCTTCTCTTCCAAGTTGAGCCTACCAACATATTTGGTAAGTCATGAAAGTCTCTCAAATTTTTGAAATTAAGCACAGTGAATGATATAACGACTGTAATTATATCATTTCTCATAATATTCTTTTCTTCATCAAAATTACTTCTTTTTATGATTTTCTAATGTTTTTGATGTTTTGATTGGTTTTACTCAAGGTTAATCATGCCAATTGATTAAACTAGGAATTCAAACCTACTAGGTTCAAATGCCTTAGTAAATAAATCAGCTAATTGATTTTCAGTGGGTACTTGAATCAATTTGATTAACCCCTTTTCAGCACAGTCTCTCAAAAAGTGATATCTAATTTCAATGTGTTTTGTTTTTGAGTGTTGAACTAGATTATTTGTAATGAAAATAGCTGTTGTATTGTTAATGTGAATTGGTGTGTGCAAGAAGTTAAAACCATAATCAAGCATCTGGTTTTGAATCCAGAGTACTTAAGAGCAACAAGTTGATGTTGCAATATACTCAGCTTCTGTTGTTGAGACAGATACGTTTGTCTGCTTCTTGCACTGCCAAGAGACCAGTCTGGAACTAAGAAATTGACAACCACCAGAGGTGGATTTCCTATTGAAGTTGCATCCTCCATAATCACTATCGGTGAAGGCATAGAGATTGAAGTCTCCTTCCTTTGGATACCATAACCCAAGAGCAGGTTTGCCCTTAAGATATGTGAATATCCTCTTGACAGCATTCACATGAGATTCCTTATGATCAGCTTGATATCTGGCACACACACAAACACCAAACATAATGTCAGGCCTACTAGCTGTTAGATGCATAAGTGAACCGATCATAGATCGATAGTGAGTCTGTTCCACTAATTTTCCTTCTGGATCAGGTCCAATCTTCATTTTAGTATCCACAGGAGTTCTGATTGACTGACAATTAGCAAAGTGGAACTTCTTTAACATAGTTTCCACATATTTTGATTGATTGATTAAGATTCCATCGGCCGTTTGTTGGACTTGCACCCCTAGAAAGAAAGTAAGTTCCCCCATTGCACTCATTTGAAATTTTGAATGCATAAGGTTTTCAAAGTCTTTACAGAGTTGTTTGTTTGTTGAGCCAAATATGATATCATCCACATAAATCTGGACTAACAGCAAGTCTTTTCCTTTTCTCAATCTGAAGAAAGTCTGGTCAATCTTTCCTCTTTCATATCCATTTTAAAGAAGAAAAGATGATAGAGTCTCATACCACTTTCTTAGGGCTTGATGAAGACTACACAGTGCTTTGTCAAGCTTGTACACCCTGTGAAGGAAATCTGGATCTTCAAAGCCAGGTGGTTGACTAACATAGACTTCTACAGCAATCTTTCCATATAAGAATGCACACTTCACATCCATTTGATAAAGAGTAAACTTCATGGATACAGAATATGCTAGAAAGATTCTTATTGCTTCTAATCTGGCAAACAGGTGCAAACACTTCATAATAATCAATTCCTTCTTCTTGAATGTAACCCTGTGCCACCAGTCTTGCTTTGTTTCTAATGAAGATCCCTCTATCATCAGTTTTGTTTCTGTATATCCATCTGGTGCCGATGGGGTATTGTCCTTCAAAAAGCTCTACTATTTGCCATACTTCTTGTGTTTTGAATTATAGCAATTCTTCCTGCATTGCTTCTATCCAACTATTTTCATGAAGAGCCTCTTTGATGTTCTTGGGTACTGTTTGACAAAGAAAGCATGAGAACGAACAGAGGTTTGAAATACTAGACTTGCTTCTTGTCACCCTTTCATTAAGTTCACCAATAATGCTTTCAACTAGATGATCTTGTGTATTCTGGTGGTTGGAATTGAGTCACCAGCAATGGTTACATCAAGATTGGAGACATTCAGATCATTATGGTGAGAGGCACCTTCATCTTGTACTGTTGGGGATTTATGAAGATAATCACTCTGTTTCATTGGCTGCTTCAACTTCAACAGCACTTTGATTGCTTCCATCATTTGATGTACTTTTTGTTTCAGCTGGAGGAGTAGCTTGTTTTTTATTTCCGATCTGTATTGACAGATCTTCTAAATGTGATGGTAACAGACTTGGACCTCCTTTAGTTGAAACACTTTGATTTTGTGATGGTTATCTGATGGGATCAACTTGAAGAGGAACATATTCATTCATGTTATAAGTCAATGTAGGATGAATCAATGAAAAGTCATGTCTTTGTTCTACACCTGAAGAAGTTTCACCTGAATGTGGATTTTCTACATTAGACAAGTGAAATTGATTAAATGATTTTGTAAATGTGTCCATATCAAACAACAAGTCGGGACCATTTGTAGATTTGGGAAACGAGTGTTCCTTGAATTGAACATTTGTCAATTCATCAATAATGTTTAATCTAGGATTAACACTCTGTAAGCCTTTGAAACAGAAGAATAACCTACAAAGAATCTTTCATCAGACTTAGATGAAAAGTTTCCAAATAGTCTCGGGTGTTTAATAATGAGACAGGACTACCAAATGATTTAAAAATCCAATAAATGATTTTCTGTGAAAGAGCAGTTCATATAGAGTCATGTTACTTTCTTCTACAATCAGAGTTTGATTTTGCACAAAGCTTGATGTGTTAACTGTCTCTGCCCAATTTAGCATCAGCTAGCATGTTCTGCTACTTCAATTAGTGTTTTGTTTCTCCTTTCAGCTACCCCATTTTGTGAGGAGTTCTAGCTGCACTGAATTGATGAGTAATGTCTTTGGTTGCACAAAATGAACTCATTTCTTCATTTTTAAACCCAGTTCCATTATCACTTCTAATTGTTTTGACTTTATGATCAAGTTGGTTTTCAATTTTTGTGATAAAGTTTCGAATTATTTGGGATGCCTCATTTTTATGAAGTAAGAAGAAAACCCATGTGAATCTTGAAAGGTCATCAATGATCACCAAACAATATTGTTTTTTTAGTTGGTCCAAACAGATCAATGTGAAGTAGCTTCAATGGAGTATTGTTTGTGTTCACCAACTTGGATTTATGTGAAGATTTATGTTGTTTTCCTTTGAGGCATGCTGAACAGTGATCAACAAAATGAAATTCTTTTTAAGGAAGACCAATGACATGGTTTCCCTTGACCAATCTATTCATGTTCTTAAAGTTTGTGTGCCCCAAACGTCTGTGCTAAAGCTCGGACTCATCAAATGATACTTTTGACAAAATACATGTTTCTTCTATTGGTGTTGTAGAATTCAGGTTTAAGAGATTGGTGATATTCTTCCTTGGAGTCTTTAGGACAACCCATTCTTCAGAGATATGAAATTCCAGTTTTAGAATGTAGCAATGAGTGTCGGTAAAGTGAGTTGAATATTTCTTGTCGCAGATCTGAGACACGCTTAGAAGATTGAAGTTCAGTTGTTCATAGTAGTTCACTCTATCAAATCTCAGCATCCCATTTGTCACAGATCCTTCACCGGTAATTTTTCCACCTTGTGAATCTCCTCCAACCGTCACAGTAGTTCCTTGTATTTGCTTGAGGTCATGAAGGAGGGAACTATCTCCAGTCATGTGTCGGGAACATCCACTGTCCACGTACCATAGGCTGTTGGACCTATATGGATGACATTGCAAGCACAAAAGAACTAATTAGAATGTGGAACCCAAGCCTTGATGGTTTTGGGTTTCTCCTTCCTATCCATTATTGTGACTTCTTGATACTTTCCTTTAAATTATGATCTAATTAGAGGTGACCTTGGAGGTTGCTTGTGATATTTTGCTGGAGTCATCTCATCAACATCAACTGAAGAATCAGAGGAGTAGTGAACTCTTTGATCTCTATTCTTTTGAAGAAATTTAAACCGTTTCTGATTATCAAAAATCATTTTAGGTTTTTGAAGGTCAAACTTTTGCTTAATAATGTGATGGTTTTTTCTTTAACTCTTCCATATTTCTTTTGTGTTACTCCTATCATTGTGTGATCTAGATGTCCTAGATTGATTGGTGGGTAAGTGACTCCTGTGGTTCTATCTTGGCTGTTATTATATCTAGAGTGGTACTCTTAAGGTCAAGAGTGTTCTTTAACATGTCACATTTTGTTTCTAGATCTCCAGAAGACTGTGTAGCATTTTCTTGTCAGGAGTCACTTACCCACCAATCAATCTAGGACATCTAGATCACACAATGATAGGAGTAACACAAAAGAAATGTGGAAGAGTTAAAGAAAAAACCATCACATTATTAAGCAAAACTTTGACCTTCAAAAACCTAAAATGATTTTTGATAATCAGAAACGGTTTAAATTTCTTCAAAGAATAAAGATCAAAGAGTTCACTACTCCTCTGATTCTTCAGTTGATATTGATTAGATGACTCCAGCAAAATATCACAAGCAACCTCCAAGGTCACCTCTAATTAGATCATAATTTAAAGGAAAGTATCAAGAAGTCACCATAATGGATAGGAAGGGGAAACCCAAAACCATCATGGCTTGGGTTCCACATTCTAATTAGTTCTTTTGTGCTTGCAATGTCATCCATATAGGTCCAACAGCCTATGGTACGTGGACAGTAGGTGTTCCCGACACATGACTGGAGATCGTTCCCTCCTTCATGACCTCAAACAAATACAAGGAACTACTGTGGCGGTTGGAGGAGATTCATAAGGTGGAAAAATACTGGTGAAGGATCTGTGACAAATGGGATGTTGAGATTTGATAGAGTGAACTACTATGAACAACTGAACTTCAATCTTCTAAGCGTGTCTCAGATCTGCGACAAGAAATATTCAACTCACTTTACCAACACTCATTGCTACATTCTAAAACCGGGATTTCATATCTCTGAAAATGGGTTGTCCTAAAGACTCCGAGGAAGAATATCACCATCTCTTAAACCTGAATTCTACAACACCAATAGAAGAAACATGTATTTTGTCAAAAGCATCATTTGATGAGTCCCAGCTTTGGCACAGACGTTTAGGGCACACAAACTTTAAAAACATGAACAGATTGGTCAAAGGAAACCATGTCATTGGTCTTCCACAAAAAGAATTTCATTTTGTTGATCTGTTCAGCATGCCTCAAAGTTAAACAACATAAATCTTCACACAAATCCAAGTTGGTGAACACAAACAATACTCCATTGAAGCTACTTCACATGGATCTGTTTGGACCAACTCATGTTATGAGCATTGGAAAGAAATAGTATTGTTTGGTGATCATTGATGGCTTTTCAAGATTTACAATGGTTTTCTTTTACTTCATAAATATGAGGCATCCCAAATAATACAAAACTTTATCACAAAAATTGAAAACCAACTTGATCATAAGGTCAAAAAGATAAGAAGTGATAATGGAACTGAGTTTAAAAATGAAGACATGAGTTCATTTTGTGCAACCAAATGCATTTCTCATCAATTCAGTGCTGCTAGAACTCCTCAACAAAATGGGGTGGTTGGAAGGAGAAACAGAATAGTAATTGAAGCAACAAGAACAATGCTAGCCGATGCTAAATGGCCTATTACCTTTTGGGCAGAAGCAGTTAACATATCGTGTTTTGTGCAAAATCAAACTCTAATTGTAAAAGAAAGTAACATGACTCCATATGAACTGGTCTTTCACAGAAAACCATTTATTAGATTTTTTAAATCATTTGATAGTCCTGTCTTAATATTAAACACCCGACACTACTTGGGAAAGTTTTCATCTAAATCTGATGAAAGATTCTTTGTAGGTTATTCTTCTATTTCAAAGGCTTACAGAGCGTTAATCCTAGATTAAACATTATTGATGAATCGACAAATGTTCAACTCAAGGAACACTCGTTTCCCAAATCTACAAATGGTCTGACTGGTTGTTTGATATTGAAACATTTACAAAATCATTTGATCAATTTCCCTTGTCTGATGTAGAAAATCTACATTAAGGTGAAACTTCTTCAGGTGTAGAATGAAGAGATAACTTTCCATTGATTCCTCCTACATCCACTGAATACATGAATGAAGATGTTCCTCTTCAAGCTGATCCCATCAGACAACCATCACAAAATCAAAGTGTTTCAACTGAAGGAGGTCCAAGCCTCTTACCATCACATTCAGAAGATCTGTCAACAAAGATCGGAAATAAAAAACAAGCTACTCCTCTAGCTGAAAGAGAAAGAACATCAAATGATGGAAGCAAACAAAGTGCTGCTGAAGTTGAAGCAGTCAATGAAATAGAGTCTGATTATCTTTATAATTCCCCAACAGTACAAGATGAAGGTGCCTCTCACCATAATGATCTAAATGTCTCCAATCTTGATGTAACCATTGTTGGTGACTCAATTCCAACCACCAGAATACATAAGAATCATCCGGTGGAAAGCATTATTGGTGAACTTAATGAAAGGGTGACAAGAAGCAAGTCTAGTATTGCAAACATCTGTTCGTTCTCATACTTTTTTTGTCAAATAGTACCTAAGAACATCAAAGAGGATCTTCAAGACAATAGTTGGATTGAAACAATGCAGGAAGAATTGCTACAATTCAAGAAACAAGAAGTATGGCAACTGGTAGACCTTCCTGAAGGACAATACTCTATCGGCACCAGATGGCTATACAGAAACAAAACTGATGATAGAGGGATGGTCATCAGAAACAAAGCAAGACTGGTTGCATAGGGTTACACTCAAGAAGAAGGAATTGATTATGATGAAGTGTTTGCACATGTTTCCAGATTAGAAGCAATAAGAATCTTTCTAGCATATTCTGCATCCATGAAGTTTATTGTTTATCAAATGGATTTGAAGTGTGCATTCTTATATGGAAAGATTGCTGAAGAAGTCTATGTGAGTCAACCACCTGAATTTGAAGATCTAGATTTCCCTCACAGGGTATACAAGCTTGATAAAGCCTTGTATGGTCTTTATCAAGCCCCAAGAAAGTGGTATGAGACTCTATTATTTTTCTTCTTGAAAATGGATATGAAAGAGGAAAGATTGATCAGACTCTCTTCAGAAAGAGAAAAGGAAAAGATTTGTTGTTAGTCCAGATTTATATGGATGATATCATATTTGGCTCAACAAACAAGCAACTCTGTAAAGACTTTGAAGACCTTATGCATTCAAAATTTCAAATGAGTGCAATGGGGGAACTTACTTTCTTTCTAGGGGTGCAAGTCTAACAAACGAAAGATGGAATCTTCATCAATCAATAAAATATGTGGAAACTATGTTGAAGAAGTTCCACTTTGCTGATTGTCAGTCAATCAGAACTCCTGTGGATACTAAAGTGAAGATTGGACTTGATCCAAAAGAAAAATAAGTGGATCAGACTCACTATCGATCTATGATTGGTTCACTTATGTATCTAACATATATTATGTTTGGTGTTTGTGTGTGTGCCAGATATCAAGCTAATCCTAAGGAATCTCATGTGAATGCATGTTGTCAAGAGGATATTCACATATCTTAAGGGCAAACCTGCTCTTGGGTTATGGTATCCAAAGGAAGAAGACTTCAATCTCTATGCCTTCACTGACAGTGATTATGGAGGATGCAACTTCAATAGGAAATCCACCTCTGGTGGTTGTCAATTTCTTGGTCCCAAACTAGTCTCCTGGCAGCGCAAGAAGCAAACAAACAAATCTGTCTCAATAGCAAAAGCTGAGTATATTCCAGCATCAACTTGTTGCTCTTAAGTACTCTGGATTCAAAACCAGATGCTTGATTATGGTTTTAACTTCTTGCACACACCAATTCACATTAACAATACAACAGCTATTTTCATTACAAATAATCTAGTTCAGCACTCAAAAACAAAACACATTGAAATTAGATATCACTTTTTGAGAGACTGTGCTGAAAAGGGGTTAATCAAATTGATTCAAGTACCTACTGAAAATCAATTAGCTGATTTATTTACTAAGGCATTTGAACCTAGTAGGTTTGAATTCCTAGTTTAATCAATTGGCATGATTAACCTTGAGTAAAACCAATCAAAACATCAAAAACATTAGAAAATCATAAAAAGAAGTAAATTTTGATGAAGAAAAGAATATTATTAGAAATGATATTTACAGTCGTTATATCATTCACTGTGCTTAATTTCAAAAATTTGAGAGACTTTCATGACTTACCAAATATGTTGGTAGGCTCAACTTGGAAGAGAAGATACATGCAGTGATGAATTAAAATCTTATTCAATGGTGAAATACTCATCTCAAAGTACATGTGTGTATGGCTTATTTGAGTGTATGTGAGTTTAGCAACCTAAACACACCAGGTAATGATACTTTATGAATCCCTTTCACCTACATCAAGTTTCATCTTTGTTTTGCTGAGCAAAGACCTGATGAAACAAGCACATAGTGTTGATGTACTAATCCAACAAATTCCCAATGAGGAATACATCCAAATTAGATGAATCTACAAAAGCAATACATTCCAAGTGAATGAACAAAAGAATTCATTCATGGATCATCTTCCAAAGTGAAATGAAAAGAATCCCAATGTGGATCATCATTAGAAGGATCAAAGTAAAAGAATGCCAATGAGGATCAGTGAAAATGAGGTCTCATAACTTAAGTAACCTAGTAAGGAAAGTTGTGAAAAAGTTCTACCATACATTACATAAGGATGGTTGATCATTCCATGCTTTTGTGTGTGAGGTACATATTGAATAATTAAATTAACCAAAAACATAATAAATATCACTTGCATCAAAATATCAACCTATTATGAGTTTAATAGGACAAACATACCTTCAATCAACAAGTTCATAAACATGTTCATTTTTTCATAAAGGATGCACATGTGTAATGTAAGATTGATATGATACCAACAAAAGATATACTTCTCTTCATTATTAATAATCAAAATAATTTTCATAAAAAAGTTTCAAAATTTTAGAGTTTCTATCCTAATGAGGATATAAACTTTAGGGGGAGTAATTTAAATTTTTTTTTCGACTAAGGCTGTATAAACATCTACTATCTTAAATTACTTTCCAAAATCTTCAAAACAAAACAAAAAGAAAATGTTTGTGTTGGTGCATAAGTTATACCATAGTATCTCAGCCTATACAGATGCTTGGAAGCATAAGAAGTCCAAGATCAGTCAAACAATGGGAAACTTGTATCACATCTGGCATACAAGTCAATCCAAGCAAAATTTAGCGACCCTAACAACAACTTCATAAGAGAGTTCAATCAAATTCATAAAATAATTCAACCAGAGACATTTCTTCATAACAAGAAAAACCAAAACAGAAACATTAACCTTTGATTAAGTTCAAAAGTTAATGCAGGTAAGTGCATTGGTTAATGCGGGTGAAGGTAACCCATGCATATAACTAATGCGGGTAGCTATCTATGTTAAAGTTTGAAGTGTTAAAACTAATGCAGATAAGGATTTTACTCTACTACATTTGTGTCTAACAAGTATACATGAAAAGTTTGAAGTGTCAAAACCTATGCAGAACAAAAGTGTTCTACTGCATTTGCTAATTGCGGATGATAATTTCACTTTCGCATTTGGTTTACTCATCCGCACTTGTGGATATGTGCAACTTCAACACTTTACATGTACACTTGAAAGAAATAAATAAGTGCTCAATCTCTTCTGTCACCATGAATGATGATCAAGTAAATGTGGAAATTTTACTCTACTGCATTTGCTATAGTGAGCAAATGCTGAACAAGTTTGATCTACCGCATTTGCTATAGTGAGCAAATGCTAAACAAGTTTGATCAACCGTATTTGCTACAGTGCAAAAATGCTGATGAAATTTGTTCTTCCGCATCTGCCACAGTGCACAAATGCGGATAGAAGAAAACTTAAGTAGTCAAACTTCTGCATTTGATACAGTGTACAAATGCGGATGTCCAAAATCATAAGTTTTATTCTTCCGCATTTACAACAGTAAACAAATACAGATGTATAAAACCCTTCCGCATTTGCTACAGTGTGAACTAAACTTGACCGCATTTGTTTAGAAACTTGTGAAAAAACTTGTAAATGTTATTATTTGACTATTTAAAGCACATTCAAAAGGTCATTTAATACTTTTCAAATTTGAGTGACTCCAAAGTGCGATGAGCGAAAACACACTGTTCATCTTCTTCGATCATCATCATCTTTAACAATCAAAGATCTTAGTCTCATCAATTCTATACTCATCTTCGATTCTACTCAACCATAGTATCGAACAAAAGGTGAAACATTCAACATTTTGTAACCTAAATGTCGAACACTTGAACTAATGATGAACTTAGAACTCTAGGTTAATGAAGAACACTTAAAATCATACACATTTTAAAAAAAGATTCACATTTTCGACTCCAGTAAGCATGCAAACTAAGAAGAATATCAACAAACAAGAAAAATTCATAACCAAGTTCGTCATATGAACAGAGGATGATGAATGTGAAAATGTGAAAATTATTTCTTGAAATAAAATCAGATTAAGGGTGAAATAACTTCAAAAATCATCTCTTCAAACATGATAAACAAAAATAACAATGAATAACTCTTGAAAAACATCAAAATTTGAAGTGATTCCTATAGAACAGTACCTTCAATACTCATCTTTGACCATCAAAAGTCAAACCAAGGAATGCATAACTTTCATCAATCTAACTCATATGCCTTTATTGCAGGGTAAATGGCTAATCTTACATGGAGCAAGCTCCATAATATCAGTGGTTATTTGGACCCTGATGTACATGAGGCAAAAGGACTTAGAAACATGATTAGATTTATCTCTACTACAAGAGTAGCCATGCAATCACTATTATACCTATTATCTATGAAAGATATATCCGGTCATTCTGGACCCGCAAAAGTAACTGATGTGGATAGTGAAAAGACATTAACTGGAAGAATCACTGATAATCATTCTTTGGCCATCAGTGAACAAACTGTGAGACAGTGTGTACAGTTTGGTGATGATTCTAATGCTCCTACTGAGTTGGAAGATGAAGACATTACCGCTTTCTTTGCTAAAATTGGATATGGAGGAGGTTATGAGGGAAAGCAGGTTGTAAAAGGGCTAGTAGACTTACCATGGAGATTTCTGATTCACCTCTTTCAACACTGCTTGTCCAAAAGGAAGACAGGATGAAATGGCATTCTTGTGATCACTTCTTCAGCCATATATGCATTATGTACCAACAGACCATTCAACATGTCAGCATATGAGTTCAATGGCCTAACCTCAAACATACAGGAAGGAAGGAGGCATATGTTCCTGATGTACCCAAGATTTTTTCAATGTTTAATCAATGAAGCCTCTCCTGATCTAGTACTTGAAGGACCTACTATGGGCATTACTCACTATGATGCCAAGTCCTACAAGTATATCAAGAAAGAGATCCAAGAAATTTCTATAGTGGAGCATGCTCTCCTCTATTACCATGGATGCTTCAGTAGATCAATCTGAAGGAACAAATAAAAGAACAAGAGGCTCATGTTGATGAGCCCATTTAAGAAGAAGCATTAGCTGCTCAAGATCAGCAAGCTGATGATGAGCATGTTGAGGAAAGATTAGAAGGTCATAGGTCAGTGTCACCCTAGGTGGATAAAGGGGGTGATCTTCACACTGCACCTCTTGTTCATGACATTGCATCTCCATTTGTACTCAACCCATAAAACACCAACTACTTCACTTCATAGATCACCTATCCCATCACCACAAGCACAACCAATCATTTCTCCACCAATATCTCCACCTCATCACTCTCCAATATCACTAACTCAACCATCCCCTGCCAATACTAAACAGCTGATTTTGGAGATTCTACTAGCTCATTTTAGAAATCCAAATCATCTTCTAATGAGGAGAATCACCCTATCCAATTACCTGTAAAGAAAGCAACTTCTGATGTTGGTCCTTCAGAGAGCTATGCTGAATCAGGGGTGAATAAACCAGATGAAAGGATGAGCTTATCTTTGAAGTTTTACAAAAACTAGCAAAGATGGAAAGATTGTTGAACAGAAGATCAAGCATCATTCAAGACACATTATTAGAACTTGATGAAAAGGAGGCTAAACTCAAAGAAATGAAAGAGAAATATGAGGCTGAAAAGAAAGACAAGGAAAAGGAGATAGAGAACTTAAAAGCTGCTCTTCAACAATCAAGGGATGCGATAAGTGAGCATGTGGACACTTTATCTATTCAAACAATTGCCATGGAAGAGCAAGAAGAGCAAATTGAAGAACAAGATGAAATTATTATAAACTTGCAGAAACAGAATGAATTTCTGAACAAAGAGTAGCTAAACTTGAGATGCTTGTTGAAATCAAGAGGAAGGTTGAATAAGAAGCAAAGATAGTTGATGAAAAAGAAGCTGAATCTAAGAGCTCTTCAGGGGAAAGTAGTGATCACTCTCCTCCTGATAAACATATGAGATCCTGAAACAGAAGCTGAACCAAGCAAGACAAGCATGATCAGTCTAGCCTGGAGATGGTAGTCTACTCAGAGACAACAGCCAGTGTGCACACTGAAGAGGCTGAATTTAATGACATGATCAATGCTCTAGACAGCTTCACATCAGAAGAATTCATCATTGATGATGAGTTCTGGGATTTTATAGTTGATCAAAGGACTTTTAGTGAACCCATAGTGGTTATTCCTCAATCTCCTGTCCCTCTGGAGAAGGAACTGAGCTTACAAATAGTTCCTGCTGTGTCACTATCAGACGAGCAAAAAGAGATGATGAGAAAGCTATGTGAAGAGCATAAATGAAAAGAAGAAAAAGTTGATGCCGCCCAGGAACAAGTACAATCAAAGGCTGAAAAAGTGCCTCAAGGAGCTTAAATGCCTGAAACCTCTGCTGGTCCTTCAATGCAGACATACACCATAAAGAAGAAATATTTAACTAAAAAGGCTAAGGAAAAAAGGCCTATTGTGAAAGAAGAGCCAATGAAGAAAAGCAAGAAGGATGATCCCAAAAGCTTGCAGCTATAGCAGAATTTTAGAAGAACATGAGCAAGCAAAAGCTCAATTGAAGAACAAGTTGTTTCTGTTGATCTTGAAGAAGGGGAAATTGAAGAAGGCTATGTGGCTGATAAGCCAATAGCAGTTGATAGTCCAGTGAAGAAAGAAAAATCAGTAGAAGAAATAGTGGAAAAGGCTCAGAATGATGATTTTATGGTAAAAGCTATGTTTTTTATTAATCATAGATATGATCCTAATGAAGTTTTTAGCATGGCTTATGAGGGGATGAAGGCAGAAGAAGAAAGATTGAACAAACTACTAGACCCTACTGTTGAAACTGAATATGAGAAGACCATTTCACCTAAAGCTGATAAGACCAAACTATCTTCCATGAAGAAACAAACATCAACTCCTCAACCTTTATATCCTGATCCCTATAATATGTCTGATAAGGAAATGAAGGATTATCTTTCAAGTCAAGTATTCACAAGAAGAAAGCTTGGTAACATGAAAACAAACTCCCTAACGGTTGCCACCCTTAGGTTGATAAATGAAAAGAAAGAGAGGCTTAAGAAGATAGAAGAAGAAATTCTCAACAAACAGCCTAGAACAAGAGTGTCTGCTCAAGAGATGCAACTCACCCATCGAGATCAAGACTCTTTGGAACCTGTACTTCATAGATATCCTAAGTGGTTTGCTAAGCCTTCTTACTGAAACTTCAAGAAAGGTTGACCACTGCAGAGATGATCAGAGGTGTGTCTACTCCTAAGAGAAAATTTAATTAGAAAATCATTGCCTGGAAGTATGATAGTGATTGAAATATGTTTATGGTCAAACGAATCTCATGGCTGGTTCAATTCTTTACAGAGTACTCTACTCTTGTAAATGCCCTTGAGATTCATGACTTAAAGAAATTGGCTAACTTGAAACTGATCAATCACAAGGCCATGTTCAGAGGATATGAATTTGAAGATATACTCAGAATGTTCAAAAGAACCAACAACTTCAAATCATTGAAATCCATCTGTATGAGGAAGGATAGGTCTTTCATTAATCCTCTTGAAAAGAAACAGAGATCACCAGCTGAGAAGGTTGTGTTTCTAGAGTTGAGAGTGAAACCAACAGAGTCTCTAAAAAGACAAATGGTGTCTGTAGCCATTCCTCCATACCAATCTCAAATGTGTACTATGATGAAAAGACTTATGAGTTAGTAATAGAAAGGAAATGGGGAGGAAAGGAAGGAGCTGAAATTCAATTATTTAGTGGATATGAAGTAAGGTTGCTTGATGAATCTTACATCCACTATATATACACCAGACATTTCAGAGAAATAAACAACAAACTAGGAGAACAGGACATGCACTTCTTTTAAAAGTGCATTAAACTGCTGAAAATGGCATATGATCAAATCATTGCCAAGAGGGAAAAGAGAAAGAAGAAAAAGACTCATTTGCAGCTCGGAAACATAGTGAAGCTGGAAGTGGATGTAGATGGAGCTCTACCGATTCACAGGGATGGGTTGTCCACTGTGTCTATATGGGAACCTGTTTTTCTTAAGGAACTGCTCTTGGAAGCCATCCATACTATGAGTCAGATGAGAATACATATGCTGAATAGAGAAAAGATGTTAGATGCCAATGACTTTGTCAATATGATAAAGGCCATCTTGGATCCATCACAAGCTGAACCACTACTCCCTTCACAAGACCCAGCAGAATCCTCTCAACCTCAACCACCACCAAACCATTGAAGAACATTGGGCGTATAATCCTTAGGGGGAGTATTGTTGGACCCTGAAAGGATCATACATGCCAATTCAATTGGTGAGTTGTTGGTTGTTCTGCTGGAAACTCCCCAAGTCCAAAAGCTAATGCGGAAGAAGAATCTGCAGAAGAAGAACCAGTATTGACTAACCACATTTGTAAATGCAGAAGACATAGAACAAATGCTAACAAGTGTTTGTTCTTCCGCATTAACAAATGCGGATAATCAAGAAGATATGCGGACAAGACTTGTTCATCCGCATTTACAGATGCGGATGACCAGCAACAAATGCGCATATTTGTTCATCCGCATTACCCAATACGGATGACCAACTACTAATGCGGATGACAAGTGAAGAAATGTTGATCAAGAACAACTCATCCCCATTTGTCAATGCGGATGGACAGAAGAAATGCTAATGAAGACTTAGACTAGTTCTGATGTATAGGTCAGAGGTAGTTTAATCATTTTATAAAAAGACATCTTGTCAGCCTATAGAATACCTCGTACATGAGGTGACTGTTAATAGACAATCAAAATATTTTGTATTACACATTCTCAATGTGCATTATAATTGTTTTTGCTAAAACCTTATCATTTATTGTAATCAATCACTTTCATCAATATATACAAAGCATTTATAAGTATATTCTTGCATTAAATGTTTATTGATTGTTTGTTTCCGTTATTCAATCTCTAACTTGATCACTATATTCGATCCTAATGAGAATCTTAATCTCACCACCCAGTCAATCTATTTAGGCTAAAGACTTTTAAAAATGTATGTAAATATGTATTTGGTTTCAACTTGCTCTTTATACAATCTTGTATTATAAGTCATGTCGTTATAACTTTTATATGTGACCGATCTTGTATTATTGGTCATGTTATTATAACTTATATGCTATGTTTGTTTTACACAGAAACATAACGAAATGTGGAACTTTTCGGGAAAACAGACATTCTCCATGCAAAACAAACATTATGTGTTCACAAGAAACTCTTAATCCTTCCAACCTAAATATCATGCAACAATGCCATGATTCTCCGTCTTGTTTTTGTGCATCCATGATGCGTGAAATAGAGTGGGTTCCGTCTATAGTGCGTTAAGATAACAATCAAAATCAAACATAATACTATACTCATTCTTTCTAGATCTAACACAACCTAAATGTTGAGGCAAGATATGGCTCAAAATTCTTCTTGCTGAATACCAAGGGTTAGACACACAAATCAACAGCCTGTGGTGAGCTAGTTTCTTCTCCATAAAATCCTTAGATTCTATCTAGGTTTAGTGTGTAAATTTTGGTGTGCCAATTCTTTAAAATAACTTATTTTAATGTATTAAATTCAGTTTCTTAAATAAACATAATTCAGTTGGCTTGGTCATAAATAAACATAGTAGACTAAAAATGACATCCTCGTGTATGATTGTTAGCCCCGTCACCAAGATGGTGGTGATCGCGTATTCGCATAAATGTATTGATGAAATGCATCACTTTTGTTACTTCACCGTCAAACCCACAACAAATAAGTAACGCATTTATAGGCTATAACATAAGTGGATGCAGAAGAAACTTAATCAGTAACGCATTTAGTATGATTGTTAGCCCCGTCACCAAGATGGTGGTGATCGCGTATTCGCATAAATGTATTGATGAAATGCATCACTTTTGTTACTTCACCGTCAAACCCACAACAAATAAGTAACGCATTTATAGGCTATAACATAAGTGGATGCAGAAGAAACTTAATCAGAACATGGAATTGAATCTTTAATTTATAATAAGAATGTAATCAAAACTAAAACAAGTAATAACCATTTTGCTTCACAATCTCTAGTGATTTCATTGTCACCACAACATAAACTAACCGAAAATGAAATTTTAAACATACCTTGTAACCACAGAAGATATTAGAGCGCTATGGAGGTCAAACTCAGCAAATGTGTATGAGATCCATCCATACATACGTGATTGATGGGTAGAATTTAATCAAGTCATTTGAGCTTAGATTTTTTAGAGCTTTTAAGAGGTTTTGCTAGAGGACGAGGCGGAGGTTTTTTGGGGGCTTTCTGGAAATTGTACTTGACAGAAGAGAAGGCACAAAGCACTGCAATGAGCATAGTTGGATAAACGTAAACTGATCTTGCAGGGTCTGTGTTTACTGGCTTTCCGAGAAGCCCTTCCTTCACGAGTCCCCATATAACTAGAAGAGTCCCGAACATGCTCATTCTTTGAGGTTTTAGTAAACCAATAAAGGCTCCTGCCACAGAGAAGTAGCTTCCTGCAAGGACCTGAAAACAAGCAAACATACAAACATATTATTTAGTTAATTAAATAAATCCTCCTGCACGTGGCCAGTTTGTTACAACAAAAGCAGAAATCGAACAAGAACTTATGAACAATCAACACCAAGAGAACCGTTTGTAAGGAGTGTGTTGATTCCCAGTCAAACCAAAATTATTATTTTAAAAGGAAACAGGTCGACCAAGCCCCAAAGTATACTTTTAATGCATAAAACCTACTCCAAAATCATTTTATTCCAAAATATAAGATTATTACTCAAGTAATATAGTTTTTGTGATCATATCTGTCTCATTAACTATTTTTTGAAAATATACAAATTTTGAACAAAAAGTGCTTTGGGTCAAACCCCATCCACGTCATTACTTATTGCCCATTTTGTCACACCTCTGCGAAGATATGAAGATCACCAGCAAAGAAGTTTTAAGCTCTAATAAAGCTAACTACTAAAAATCAAAAGCTCAGCCCCAGTATCATTGAGTAATAAAGCTAACTACCAAATTTGGATTAATTTTGACCGATTTCGACAAAAATTGACTACTTCTAACCAATTTTAACTGATTATTTATCTGATTAGTTGAGCAATTAGCTTAAATCGAATCGGTGCCGGACGCTGATTTTTGTAACACTAGCAATAAATACTAAAATCCTATTTTTATGGCCAAAAGAAAAGTAACTTGGCCTATTTGTCATTGTGATAAAATCAAATTGGAAGGATTAATGGAATAGCTATAGTTTCAGATGGGTTACTAATTGATCCTCTCAATCATATGCACGATACCTTCCTGCCTAATTTAAGCAATTATCCCAACTTACCTGTATGTCTAATTTCAAGATCTATCTCAAAGGCTAAAATAAAAGGGAAGCTTACAGCAATCCACAAAAACTAATAGGCCTATAGTCATCTGTTTTACTGTCTAGTATTCAGATTACTGTGTTCTTGTATTTGGAGATCTGCCTATCCTCGAATCAGGCCAACTATCCCTTGTTTTTTAGATATAAATTAATCAAATTTTCAAGTTTTTATCATTGGTTCCATTATCGGGAAAAGATGGTGGAGACCTGGAGCAACAATACTTCACGAGAAGGGGGTTCTAAATTCTAATCTGATACGATTGTTGCACAACTTGCAGCTATTGCCTCACGGTACACAAAAGGATTATGCTTTCAATGTGGCGAGAAACAAGGTCTCGCATGTCACTGTAAATCAGGAACTTTCAAAGTCTTAGAGATCGATGATGTAGGAGATGAAACAACAACAATAAATGAGCAGAATAACTCAAGTGAAATCGCTGAGATCAGCCTTCACACTCTCTTTGGTTAGTCTCCACCAACTACAATGAAGCTTCTGGGAGTCGTACGTACAACTGAGGTGCTAGTGTTGATTGACAGCCGGTCGACCCATCGTTTTATTTCGGATAAGCTGGTAGACGACCTACAGATAATCTTCCAGTTCATCACACCCTTTGGTGTCCAAATGGAAGATGGAAATATCATCGGATGCAACCGGATGTGCACGGATGTCTCATTGAAATTGTCGCACCTCCTCATCACACAAGACATCTATCCATTCGCCCTAGGTACTCAATGGTTGGCTACCCTAAATATTGTTCAAGCAACTTGGGCTAAAAATATCATCCTTCGACCGATTAATTGAGCGATTAGCTTAAATCGAATCGGTGTCGGACACTGATTTTTGCAACACTAGCAATAAATACTAAAATCCTAATTTTATGGCCAAAAGAAAAGTAACTTGGCCTATTTGTCATTGTGATAAAATCAAATTGGAAGGATTAATGGAATAGCTATAGTTTCAGATAGGTTACAAATTGATCCTCTCAATCATATGCCCAATTACCTCCCTGCCGATCTTAAGCAATCATCCCAAATTAACTCCATGTTTAATTTTAGCATCTATCTCAAAGGCTAAAATAAAGGAGAAGCTTCCAACAATCCACAAGAATAAATAGGCCTATAGCCATCACTTTTTCTTTGTCTAGTATTCTAACTATTGTGTCTTGTATTTGGAGATCTACCTATCTCGAATCAGGCAAACTATCCGTCGTTTTTAGATTTCAGTTAATCGAATTTTCAGGTTTCTATCACATTGTTTAAGTGATGTAGTTTTAACATCTGTGAAGCGCAAAGATATTAAATTTTAGTCCTGGCCCAAGGTGATCAGAATATGAGACAATGGTTTACAATGAAATACTGAAGCAAAAATCATAATTTCTTTAGTGGTGGCAATTTTGACTTGAAAACAGGTTAATATGGGCACTATATATTTAACAGGTTAAAAAGGCTAAACTTTAAAACCTGTTAAAAATTTAAACACGACCCTATGTATTTAAATAGTTACAACCTCTTGAATCTTTGTCTTCATAAAGTAAGATCAATGTATATTTCCATCATAATTTTAACAATTGACTATTTATAAAAATTAAGGGCCCACTTTCACTTTTGTTGACAAAATACCACTTACCCTGTCTGTTGGACCCACCCATTTTGCCACCTTTAGCGAATACCAAGTAGTTTGATATGCCAAATTTGGAAAAGACCTAATCTAGGAAGTGAAGGCTGCAAAACAAACCTCCAAACGTTGTAGATCAGGCATTGCAGAGGCTCCTTTTATATCAGTCAAGTTGTACTTGTCTGGTACATCATTCCAGCTCGGAACACTCATATTGTAGATTATATCATTAAAAACAGCCCCCGGGTAAAGAAGGGCCTTAATTGCAACTACAGGAAAGATATCACTTGCAACCAACTGGCTGGATGTAACATGGATAGGTGTTGTACACATACCTGATCTACATGGTATCCTGAATCAATGAACAAAGGAAAATCACTATAATGAAATACAAAAAGGAATTTAGATGCATAGTTGTGGCATGTAATTTTCGGATACTAGGGAATGAAATGAGAAAATCCAATTTTCAAATGAATGATGCAATCAGAACGAGAAACGATTGACATGCCTAATAAGGAGGTTGAAATATGTGGCAAAATCAAGGGTAAATATGAGGAGAAATGAATGTCGAAGGCATTGTCCAAACAATTATTGACTTGTGGATATGAATTAGAATTGCCAATAATTCTCAATTGGGAAAGGTTAGAACCCTTAATAAAGGGTGTTGCTTTTCTTACATTTCCACGTGAACTTCACTTTATTTTTCTTCCATACTTACGGATCAGAAATTTATTTTGTGGTGCTTCCTTGCAATCAATATTCTAGAAAGCCCTATGCAGAGGTTAGCAGTGAAATGCATTTAATGCTTGATTGCCTAAGTGGGGATTAAGCAGAATCTTAAATAGAACACTTTATAATACAAGTTTGTCCAAGTTATGTACATATAGGAGAACTCAAATTTTGGTAATATGTTATTTCGATCATAACTACTTATCTAAATTACAACTACATTAATCTATTAATGCACTTAGTCAAAATGACGGGAAGTAAACTCCCCAGGTTAAGTTGAAAAACGTCAACCAATCCGTATTTAATCATTGAGATACTTCATTCAATGATTACATCAACAAATTTTTTAACAAACTGTTTCAATTTATGTACCATGGTGTAGCTTAGCTCTGATCTCATTAGATATCAAGATTCTGACTTGTTACAAGACTGAAAGTTTTAATGAAGTTTAACTTTTTTTTCCTCATTATGACAGAGATCAGAATTGTCAACTTATACTCATGTGGATTTCAGGGCAATTTACATTTCTTGCATCTAGAATAATCAGATCAATTTCTAGCCATTACTTTTAGATGCAAAAGGATCTAAAAAATTCACAATTTACAAGCGTCTTCTAGTATACAATATGTGGTGCTCTATTGTTGCAAAGAGAATCTTTTCCATGACAATTGTGCTTCTAGGTTCAGTTTTAAATGTGATTTTCATAACTTCTACCTATCTTCATGAAGCATGTGAGAGTCCAAGCCCATGTGATATATGGCCTTTTCTTCTACTGTAATTGTAAATACTAAGAATAAAAGGTCAGAATTAGTAATAGAATAAATTAGCAACTTTCTAAACCAGACTTGTATTCTCAATGTTCTTGTGTCTGCCTGTTTTACCTTTCCCACTGTTGTGTTTTTGCTACTAGTCATTATTTTTCATTTCTAAAGTTCAAATGTTCAATATGATTATATTGAAGTCATTGACAATGAAGTGGAAGCTATACCTCCTCATGCTCGAACCAACAAGTAAGGCATTGAGTATTGAGGCTTGCCCTCTTAGTGTTCTGCAACAACAAACCCAGTTGCAATAACAAAAAAACAACAACCAACAAATGCTACATTGGTTATGGGGTGTCATGACTCATGAGATAAAAATATTGCATGTGGACCAATAACCAAAGAAGAAGTAACTAATAATGAGTTATTAAAAGAATTAGGAGAATAGTGAACTAATCTAGAGAAGGCATGGGAAGTTGTGCCAATGTAAAGAGCCTTTGAAAAGAATTAGGTCCAATCTAGATTGATGAAGTATGATGTTAAAACGAGGGGGTTTGCTATTAGCAAAGAGCTACACCAAGGGTAAGCATTAAGCCATCGCCTTTTGATTTAGTTCTAAATCATCTTTAGTAAATATGGAGTGACTAATGAAATGTCGATAGTTCTGAAATTATAACTAAAGTTTTTTAGCAACACTGTTGAACAAAAATGCCTTACTAGTTACTAAGTGTACATAATTAACAACTTTAGTAATATGATAGGGTGAATATATGGCACCATGGCTAGAACAAAGATGCCCAAGAAAGCAAGAAGGATACTTTTCAAATTTTATGAAGATGAAATACTATAGAATGAAACCTTTTAGGAGGGTTATATTAGAATGGATAATATAGGATCAGTCATTTACAGTTTTGTGTGACTCTAAGTCTCAAATCCTAGCAATCACCTTAGGTTTTGGTTTCCTCCTGGGTTTTTCCACTCTCCTATCAATATCACGATACCATAGTTCCTTTGGAAGCACAAACTCACAATATTAACTTAGTAATAAGCTTGACTATAACAATCATCCTTATCAATGTTATTAGATTAAGGATACGATAATCAAGCTTATTTAGAGCTTACAATGTAAGGATGTTTTGCAACATTTGGTACCTATGATTAATCTAGAAAATGGTGTCATGATAAACCAAAGTTGGTATGTTTTGCAATGTTGTCACTAATTGAACGAGACAGCATTCAAATTATGTTTATTGCTCTTTAGTAACCGAACGAGACAGCATTCAAATAACAATATTTTTCTACCTTGGTGAACCCATGAGTTCTACTTTTGGTTTTATACATTCAATCTTGAAACAAATTTTCGTCTCATCTTCCTTCCCTAGCTTATAGTGTGGGCCTCACTCCTTCTACTTCTCCTCTAGTAGCTATTTGTTTCGAGGCAATTCTTTAATAGAAAGTCAGACGAGTAAAGTATGGTTATGCAATTGGCTTCATTGAGAAGCAATTGGACACAATCTTGGACTTAAACACACTTGAGAAGAGGTATATCACTATTGTTTGATAGCCTCATTTCGGCTATAGTAGGTTCAGGACAGTAATATGTCACTCCCTCCATGGTAAAATCTATATTGCTGGAATCTTAAGGTCATACAGATAGCTTTTCAAGTTCAAATTGTATGAATACCAAACTCTCAGAGAAAAACTTTACAGCCAAAATTAATTGTAATTGACCACAATCCATTACATAGTCAAATACGGATTTCAAATCAATTATCAAAGTGAGCAATTGTCTACTACTGCTGAATCGAGACACAGCATGAATTAAGCAAATAAATAATAGTTTAACTAAAATTTTCAAGGCTGATTAAATCATTTGCTAACTATTAGAGATCACTATGGAGCGAACAAGTAAAACATCATAGATCTAGTAATAGTAGAAGAGAATCATGCTAATCATAAAGCATTGAAAACATGAACGAGTGAAAGTAAGGGGCTAATAATACCTAAAAAAGGGAATTTGGAGGATGATGAGAAGGAAGAAGAGGCGAGATGCATGTGTAGGAAGATCCGACAGCTTCACCATTCTTTGTGTTTGTGAGAGAGAAAGAAGATCAGATCACAAGTACTTGCTAGAGACCAAATGAGTCGTTGAATGGTATTGCGCTTTATATATCGCCGTTTAGCAATTAGCAATGGGCTTGTGTTGTTCCGATTTAGTCCCTCCAGTTTTAATTACTCACTTCTGCCTCCTGTCTAAATTGTCTAAATATTAATAATAAGCTATGTTAGTTTTCCTGATTCTCGAACAAGAAGAGCATATGTACTGTCACACCACGCTAAAGCCGAAATATGGGGTGTGACGAAATATGATCGCATCCTACTATTGTTTAGTAGTGAGTACTAATTTTTTTATTCTATCATTTCAACGTTATCTAATTAGTGTTAGAAATTTTTATAGTTCCTAATGTCAATACAAATAGTTTTCTCAAAATGCATTGTAAGTACATAGGCATAGATTAAACCAAAAGTCTTCATGCAAGTCAAAAAGCCCTTACTCCAGCTTAGTTTATGTTCACTAAAAATCATAGGCATAGCTTGTAGGTTTAAGACACAAATATACAAATACATATTTTGTCTCATAATATACAACCTGCAATGATATAGTTATACTGACTTACAACCAAAATTTTTACTTTCTTGTACTACCCAAACAGATGTCATATCATGAAACATCAATACAAAATAAAACATATGCATTCATTTAACAGTAATCAAAGTTGGCGCAGCCAAACATAAATGTGGGTGTGAACCCAATGATGGTGTTTATATTTTTCACGGTTTGATTCCAAGTTAACTAGTTGTGTTTTGTGGGACTTTAATATGATATATCAATATTCCTAACACATATGTATAAGATTGAATATTTTTTTCCTCGAATAACTAATGTTGAAAAATAAACCAGAAGAACTCACTTATACGAAGTCTTGAGATCTAACAATTATCCATGAGGGATAGCAGTGGGTATCCAGCAATACAAGTAGATTATATTGAGTTCTAAGGACCAACCCTAATGAATCATATGTTTATATTCATGTCACCGACTTAGTTCTAATAACGGTGATGAATGTTTGTTTGTCAAGAAGGTTTGGATAATATTCCAACTAGCATATTCATATGAACTTTGTCTTAAAAACATATGTATATCACTCATTTGCAGATGTATTTTACTTGATTTGGATTTGTGCTTCACATAATGTAGTATAATACATTGATAGCAAATTTATACTTGATAAAATGAGGTAGAGTTCATAAAATGCTTTATAAACTAAAAATAGGTTTTTTGATGAAAATCAGGCATCATAACGGCTATAATTGTGTAATATCCTGAAAATGATTTTCATTAAGTATAAATTCCATAAACATTCCATCATAACAACATATCTACTAAAGTATTTGATTGGGTGGTGAGATTGAGATTCTCACTAGATCGAATATGATGATCGAGTTAATGATTGAGTGGCAAAATCAAACAATAAATAAGCATTCAATACAAGAAATACTCATAAATGCTTGTTTGTATTGATGAAGGTGATTGATTACAATAAATACTAGAGTTTGAGCATTAAACAGTAATAATACACCTTGAGAATGTAAAACACAAAATATTCTAATTGTCTATCAACATGTACGAGGTTTTCTATTCTATTTATAGGCTGACAAGATGTCTTTTTACAAAATGACTAAACTACCCCTGACCTATACATCAGAACTAGTCTAAGTCTTTATCAACATTTCTTTTTCATCAGCATTTCTTTTGTTCATCCGCATTGACAAATGCAGATGAGTTGGACTTGATCAACATTTCTTCTTTTGTCATCCGCATTAGTAGTTTGGTCATCCACATTGAGTAATGCAGATGAACAAATACTTATGCGCATTTGTTGTCCGGGCATCCGCATTTGCAAATACGGATGAACAAAACTTGTCCACATATCTTTAGGCTATTCACACTTGTTAATGCGGAAGAACAAACACTAGTTAGCATTTGTTCTATGTCTTCCGCATGTACAAATGCGGTTAGCCAACACTTGTTCTTCTTAGCAGATTCTTCATCCGTATTGGTTCTTGGACTTGTGGGATTTCCAGCAGAACAACCATCAACTCACCAATTGAATTGGTATGTATGATCCTTTCAGGGTCCAACAGTATTAAAACGGGTTCAACGTGGTGAGTAGCTAAGCTATGACTTTGAAGAACATATCAAGAATTATTGAATAATTTCACAAACAATCCATGTGAAATACCATATCACAATAGTGTGTCTGAGAGAAGGATTCGAACACTATTAGACATGGTATGATCAATGAAGAGTCATACTACCCTACCACACTCTTTTGAGATTATGTGTTGGAAATCACAACCCGTGTAACGCCCGAATATTTGTTGGGTTTTGTCACAAGTAAAAACACTTAGTTTAACCATTTAAACTATGAAAACGCAGCAAAATAAAAAAGTTAACTTATGGTTTATAATCTGAAAATCTTGCCATGTTAAACCATCAACAAAACCCAAGAATGAGGATCAAAATTATATGAAATAGTATGCTATTAAACCATAAAATAACAACCATAGGGTGTTTATAGAAACAACCTTTCTTGAACGAATGTTGTAGATGAAAAGGTGGAAGAAGATGATGTTCTTGAGTAGATAGCCTTCAAAGGAGAAGACCAGAAGTTTGTATACCCACAAGCCTAAACAAACACCTAATCTTGTTAGGTAGAAGAACACCAAGATGTACTCCCTTTTGAACAACCCAAATCAGCCAAGAAAATCCTGAAGTGCTGCCAACAAAAACCGATTTTTCAGCCATTTCTTTTCTTTCTTTTGAACGAAATTGGTTGTTCTTTGGAGAGGTTTTTCTTTTGTGTGTGTGAGAGAAAAATTTATTAGATGGTTGAGTGAAAAAGTGAGTTAAGTCTTGCAAATAACAAGACAAAACACATGCTGCCAACCACCTATATGGGCGGCCGAAATCATCAACATAAAATGGGTTTCCCTCCCATTTGAAAGTTTTATAAAATACTCTTTCAACCATAAGATTTTATAAAATTAAAACCCTTTTAATTTTATAACCATAACACATTTTATTTGTTATTATTTAACTAACTTAAATAATGAAACAAATAATATCTCATGAAAAAACTATCCATATAATGTTGTTCTACCACAAAGCAATGTTTTAAAAAACTCATTTTCTAAATTGGTGTTATGCATATTTGTATGATCTCATCAACAAACAAACATTATTAGTGTTTGTATAGCTTGTTATTGGGTATGACCTGACTTGGATCATAACGTACTAACCACATCAATCTTGTATGTGTCTTGGGCATATGAGGTCCAACATTTCCCACTTGCACAAGATTCATAGAAGATTGATGCAAGTAGTAAATACCGCCTAACAACGATTTACTACCCTTAATACGTATGACTAAGTGCCATTCAATAACATCATCTCCTTCAAGTACCATAATTGAAATGTTTTAGGTGAATCAATCATCTATCCTTTTGTTGTAGATGTCATGTTAAATCCTAGAGACACAAAGTGATCATTCTCCATTGATTTAACTTTATCAGGCCTTAGACATCTTACTCTCGACGAATAAGAGGGACAAATCCCATCTTGACAACATACGTCTCTCACAATTACCTTATATCATACCTGAAATCAGGCTTATGTACTGCCATGTTTCAGAACAGCGAAGAGCTAAGTCAAAGTATAATATTCGATAAATATCAAGACCCAATATGTGTCTCAGGTCAAAGGATACCAAATGATGTTCGCCTTTACTCAAAATTACTTATGATCAATCAGGAAGATTCCATGTAGTAATATTTGAGATGCAGGTCAGTCCAATATTTGCATCCCACAAATAACTTTGGTAGCAACCTTTTGCTCTACATTCATCTATATGAATGTCTACCAATCCAAGTTCATAATAGTGTTACCTTCATGCTCGTTCCCACAAGCATGAACAACTATGGACATTCTGAGTAAATACTTTACTCATGGATTTTAACCATGCAAAATAAGAATATTAGTTGAATCATTATAACTTAATAATTCATTCAAGTAATAAAGTGTTACAATATCTCAATACAAAATTAAATATCAAATCCACTCACTAGAATATTGAAGCCCCATGGCACAAGCATGACTTTCATGCTTTGCCTTTACAAGAAGCTTCGTGAGTGGATCCGCAATGTTTGATCCGTGTGAACTTTGCGAATACATATCTTTCCCTTTTCAACTTCATCCCTTATGTAGTTGAATCTTCATTCAATGTGCCTAGTCTTTCGATGTGCACGGGGTTCCTTGATTTGAGCAATCGCACCCTCATTATCACAAAGAATTTCTAGGAGGTCCTGAATGGAAGGAACCACCCCTAGATCGACAATGAACTTCTTTAACCATGCAGCTTCCTGAGCTGCTAATGAAGTAGCAATGTATTCTGACTCTGTGGTTGATAATGCCACCACATCTTGCTTAGAGCTCTTCCAAGAGATTGATCCTCCATTCAAGATGAAAATGTACCCCGATTGTGATCTTGAATCATCCCGATCAGTTTGGAAACTCGCATCCGTGTAACCCTTTACTACGAGTTCCTCCTCACCAGATCCATAGATTAGGAACATATCTTTAGTCCTCCTTAGATACTTAAGTATGTTCTTAACAACCATCCAATGACTGCTTCCAAGATTTTTTTGGTATCGGCTTGTCATGCTCAAGGCGCATGACACGTCCGGTCTAGTGCATATCATTGCATACATGATGGTCCTATGGCAGACGCATACAGGATTCCCTTCATTTTGTCTTGCTCATCCTTTGAGCTTGGACATTGAGTCTTACTCAAAATTGTTCCTCTTTGAATAGGTACGGTACCTTTCTTAGAGTTTTCCATCTTGAACCTTTTCAAGATCTTATCAATGTATGCACTTTGATTCAAACCTATCAACCGCCTTGATCTATCCCTATAGATCTTTATTCTCAAAATATAGGTGGCTTCACCAAGATCCTTAATGGAGAAACAGCTTCCAAGCCAGGCTTTTACACCTTCCATGGTTGGAATGTCATTTCCAAATAGTAGGATGTCATCGACATACAATACTAAGAAAATGGTGATGCTCCTACTAGCTTTCTTATATACACATGCTTCATCAGTGTTTTTGAAGAACCCAAATTTGGTTATCTCTTCATCAAAACAGTGATTCCAACTTCTTGATGCTTGCTTCAATCTATAGATTGATTTCCTTAACTTGCATACTTTGTTAGGATGTTTTGAGTTGACAAAACCTTCAGGCTGAACCATATAGACATCTTCCTCAAGATATCCATTTAGAAAAGCGGTTTTGACATCCATTTGCCAAATCTCATAATCATAATGAGCAACTATGGCAAATAATATCCTAATAGACTTTAGCACTACAACTGGTGAGAAGGTCTCATCATAATCAACCCCTTGAGTTTGAGTGAAACCTTTTGCTACAAGTCTAGCTTTATAAGTATCCAAGTTTCCATGCATATCGATTTTCTTCTTTAAACCCACTTACTTCCAACTATCTTGGAGTTAAGAGGTGGTTCAACCAATTCCCACACTTGGTTGTCATACATGGATTGCATCTCAACGTTCATGGCTTCAAGCCATTTGTCACAATCCAAATTGGACATTGCATCATGATAGGTTGTTGGTTCATCAGAATCTACCACATAGCATCCATCTACGAAAAATCCATATCTTTCAGGTGGATTACTAATTCTACCAGATTTGTGAATGTTCTGTGTAATTTGATCAACCACTTGATCATTTTCAACATCCTCATGTTGAGTGCTAGTATCAACCAAACGTGTATCGGTTTGTGGTTGGTCCTCCTCAAGATCCACAGTTTTACTCCTAGTTCTTTCCGTAAGGAACTTAGTTTCTAAGAACTCAGCCTTCTTGGCAACAAACTCCTTTTGTTCCAATGGATCATGGAAATAATATCCCATATAATCTTGGGATATCCAATGAAGATACACTTAGTGGAACGACTTTCTATCTTGTTTAGTGTGGGAGTCTTAACATAAGCCTCACAACCATTCCTTTAAATATGACAGTGATGGAACTCTTCCATGCCATATTTCAAAATGTGTCATTTCCACTTTCTTGGTTGGGGCCATATTCAAAATACGGGCCGCAGAGAGCAAAGCGAAACCCCAAATGATAGAGGCAGTGAGCTTCTAGCCATTATAGATCGAAACCATATCTAATAGAGTTCGATTTCTCCTCTCGGACACACCATTATGTGTGGTGTTCCAGGTGGAGATACTTGTGAGACAATACCACAACTTCTAAGATGATCTCTTAAGCATCACTCAGGTATTCACCTCCTCTATCGGTGCGGAGAATTTTATTTTCTTGTTGAGTTGATTTTCTACTTCATTTTGGAAGATTTTGAACATTTCAAAAGCTTCATCTTTGTGTCTTAACAAGTACACATAACCATATCGACTATAGTCGTCGGTAAAGGTAATGAAGTATCTTTCATGGTACCTAGTCATTGGCTTAAAAGGACCACATACATCCGAACGTATGATGCCTAATAAATCTTTTGCCATTCGGACTTGCCACTAAAAGGTGCCTTAGTCATTTACCTTGTAAACAAGATTCACATACATCGAATGAATCATATTCATTTGCTTTTAAAAGACCGTTCTTTTGAAGTGTTTGTATGCGCTTCTTGTTTATATGACCAAGCCAAAGATAGGTATCACTCAAATCCAATTTGTTTCTTAGTGGTGGTTTGGTACAATGAGCTATCATATAATGTGTTTTCACGAAACAATTCATAAATACCATTAACAGGATTAGCTTTAAAATAAAACGTGCCATTTAAAGAAACATGAATTTCATTCTCAATAAATGACAAAATATAACCATATTGTCTTAATTGGGCAACAAAAATAATGTTCCTAGTCAAACTAGGAGCATACAAAATATTGTTCAAAATTACTTCCAAACCATTTGGAAGCTTCAAGATGTAGTCCCCTCGGCCTTGAACTTGAACCTTTGCCCCATTCCCCATGTAGAGGCTCACATCCCCTTTCTTGAAGTCCTTACTTCTTTTGAACCCCTGCAATAAGTTGCAAATATGAGTTCCACATCCGGTATCCAATACCCTTGTGTTAGAGGATATTATATTTAGACCAATATGGATCATGAAAAGTGTACTTGAGGTTTGCCCGTCATCCCTCTTTGCTTGCAACTCTTTGAGATGGACTGGGCAATTTCTTGCCCAATGTCCAATCTCCACACTTAAAGCATGGGTCATTTGAAGCAACCTTTTGCTTCTTCTCCGCTGGTTATGGTGGTGGCGCTCTTACCACTCCCTTTCCCTTTCCCCTAATGTGCCCTTACCCTTGGCAACATTTCCTTGGGTGTGGGGTGAGGCCTCTTCTTGTTCCACCTTCATTGATGGTGAGAACGGGTAAAACCCTTTTACCCCTCGGCAGTTTTGAGCATAGAATGAAGCTCATTTATGTTCTTGTCCCACCGTTCATGTTATAGTTCATGACAAAATTGTCAAACCTTTTTGACAAAGAGTTGAGGATCAAATCCGTAGCCAACTTTTTGAGATGGGACAATTCAACCCTTCGAGGCGGTCAATGTGGCTTTTCATCTTAAGTACATAAGATGAAACAGATTGGGTGTTGTCCATATGACATGCATGGAGTGCTCGAACTGTTTCGAAGCGCTCAACCCGTGCTTGTTGTTGGAACGTTTCCTTCAACTAGGTTATCATGTCGTACGCTCCATGATGTTCATACTCCTTTGGAGATCTGGAGTCATACTTGCCAACATAAGGCAAGACACTTGGACCGAGTCCTCAGTGTATTTCACCCAATTGTTATAGGCCTCCTCATCATCCTCACTAGGTTGATCGGGAATTGGATCGTCTAATATGTATGATCGTTTCTCTTGCTTGAGAACAATTCTCAAGTTTCGAAACCAATCAATAAAGTTATTATGGTTTAGACGCTCATTTTGGAGAATGGTCCTTAATGATAGTAGGAGTGAGCGGTCGGGATTTCATTGTTATCATTATTATGGTGGCCATCTACAAAATATAAAAAAGTTCAATTTAGTAATTTCGATATTGTTCATATTTTAATAAATAAACCTTTAAGTGTCTTACACAATTTTAAAATCTAAAATCCAATGTTACATTTAAATAGTGGTTAGGTGATCTTTATCCCATTATTTAAATTAACAAGGTAGTCAACGTTTTGACAATTGCAACCCTTTGCAACTTCTAGGTATGGGATCGACTTTAAACATCATATGTATTGTCGGCATGTTTATCCTATCAACACCTTTGTAAACCATATTGTAGGTGATCCATTTAACATGGTTTTGCAAATCAAGTTACCCTACTTGCACACATATGTAGTTTTCCAACATAAGTGGTTAGGTGACCTTTATCCCACAAATATGGTATCCCCACCTCAAGTCACAAGTTCTCTCAAAATGGTTAGGTGACCTTTATCCCATTAAGAGTTTCCAAATGACTCAAGTGTTGTGCAAAAGGATGTTGTTAAAATTGTTTAAAAAAGAAATTAAGGTTTTCATAATCTTAGTTTAGAAAACTCTATGTATCTTATATTTGCATGGTTCAAATACAAGGTACCCTATGGTTCACTTTTAATAAAACCTCTTTTATTAAAACCATTAATCCTTTTAGTAACCTTTTATTAACCACTTAATGATAAAGAACCATCAAATTTTCAGCTTGTTAAGTTTTTAATGAGTTTGTAATGCATATCCAAATATCAACCAAACAATTAAACAACAAACATCCAAACAAGCATAAACATATAAACATGCGTGCATAACCAAAGCCATTAAGTTGACCACACTTGTTTGCCATCACAAGTGTTGTCATAAGGTCTTTCCTAAGGGTGAAGATGACACATCAAAATGTGTCCATGAACTCCCACTTGAATCCACATCCAAATGCTTCAAGTGTCCATGTCTTTTGTGTCCTTCTTTGAGTCTTTATCTTGTGCATCTTCTTTTACAAAAATCATATCCTAATACAATTTTTCTAATAAAATAAATGCACCTAATCTATTTATTACATAACCAAATGAATAAATAAATTACAACCAAGATACAAAACACAAAATAAGGAACAAACCAACATGACATACAACAATCAACCAAAACCAAACACATAAGGCCAAGGCTATGTTATACACCATAAAATGAAACACATTCAACATCCAAGAACAACAAAGAATCCCTTATTTCAGCCCTAAAGTTTCAGCCAACATAAACTAAAACTTTAAGGTTGTCCAAACAACATAATCAACCATTTGACATAATTCTTTCAAGGTTTATACTAAAGCATGCAAGATTAAACCTTGAAACATAACGGATTCAAACACCCACAACGAAACAGCCCCTAATGGGTTGAAAAGGTCCATGAAAACTAACTTTTCAATACCTTTTGAAGCATACATTCCACATAACCGGCTCTAGATGCCATTGTTGAGTTTTGTCACAAGTAAAAACACTTAGTTTAACCATTTAAACTATGAAAACGTAGAGGAATAAAAGAGTTAACTTATGGTTTATAATCTGAAAATCTTGCCATGTTAAACCATCAACAAAACCCAAGAATGAGGATCAAAATTTATATGAAATAGTATGCTATCAAACCATAAAATAACAACCATAGGGTGTTCATAGAAACAACCTTTCTTGAACGAATGTTGTAGATGAAAAGGTGGAAGAAGATGTTCTTGAGTAGATAGCCTTCAAAGGAGAAGACCTCAAGCTTGTATACCCACAAACCTAAACAAACACCTAATCTTGTTAGGTAGAAGAACACCAAGATGTACTCCCTTTTGAACAACCCAAATCAGCCAAGAAAATCCTGAAGTGCTGCCAACAAAACCGATTTTTCAGCCCTTTCTTTTCTTTCTTTGAATGAAATTGGTTGTTCTTTGGAGAGGTTTTTCTTTTGTGTGTGTGAGAGAAAAATGTGTTAGATGGTTGAGTGAAAGAGTGAGTTAAGTCTTGCAAATAACAAGATAAAACACATGCTGCCAACCACCCATATGGGCGACCGAAATCATCAACATAAAATGGGTTTCCCTCCCATTTGAAAGTTTTATAAAATACTCTTTCAACCATAAGATTTTATAAAATTAAAACCCCTTTTAATTTTATAACCATAACACATTTTATTTGTTATTATTTAACTAACTTAAATAATGAAACAAATAATATCTCATGAACAAACTATCCATATAATGTTGTTCTACCACAAAGCAATGTTTTAGAAAACTCATTTTCTAAATTGGTGTTACTGTTTATTTGTATGATCTCATCAACAAACAAACATTTATTGGTGTTTGTATAGCTTGTTATTGGGTATGACCTGACTTGGATCATAACGTACTAACCACATCAATCTTGTATGTGTCTTGGGGATATGAGGTCCAACAATATTTTCTTTAAAGCCGCCGAAAGAAGAAAAAGAAATAAAGTCCAAAGTCAAGGAACCAAACTCGCCAACGACAGAAAGTTGGGTGAATTGAAGTATTTGAAGGGAGAGGGCAGCCCTTACCCTCTCCCCCTCACCCAAAATTCAGCAAAGAAAAGAGAGGAGAAGAAGAAAGGGAGAAAAAGGTTGGTTTGCGTCGATTTAAGAGTGCAAAATCGTCGTGTAGCGGGTCCAAACGAAGCTCTACTTCTCGGTGTGGTTGTGTGAGTTCTAGGTCCCCTCTTTTAAACGTTTTTGGTTGATTTTGGGGCTGGAACACATCTCAAAACCCGTTTTTGTGTGTGTGTGTTTGACCCATTTGTATGTGGTTGCGTGTGATGCGTTTGGAGTTTGTTTCCGAGCTTGTGTGTGCTTGAATGGTGTTTTGGTATGCATTCATAAGGTTTAGGATGGTTGATTTGGGCTTAGAACGGGTTTGGAGGAGCTTGGAGGTTGAAAATGGCAGATTGGGTTCGGGATGAACTGCATTCTGCATCAGCTAGGGCTAGGCGACCGAATGGAGGCCATACGGCCGATTGAGGTGCAATTGAGGGTTCATTCGCACGATTGAGGGTTCATTCGCACGATGAGGGTTCATTCGCACGATTGAGGGTTCATTCACACGACTGAGGGTCCATTCACATAAGTGCTCATCCGCTTTAGGTCCATTCGCATGGGACTCATCCGCATTGAGTCCATCCGCATTAGGTCCATTCACATAGGACTCATCCGCATTGAGTCCATCTGCATTAGGTCCATTCGCATGGGACTCATCCGCATTGAGTCCATCCGCATTAGGTCTATTCGCATGGGTGTTCATTCGCATAGGTGTTCATCCGCATTGGTCCATGCGCATGATGTTCAGTCGCCTGAAGGCTATGCGACTAAAGGGTGCCCATACGCCCAAGTAGGGCTGGTGTACCCGGGGAAAACGTAGTGTATTTACTGACTTTCGGGGGAAAGTGCAGATGTAAGTTTTGACGTGGAAGGTTCCCGTAAGCTCATGCAAGATGACTTTTGAGACCTTAGAGGTTTTGTTGGGCATGATGATGTTGCATGTTTATGCATGATGTATGTTATGTATGTATGATGTTTCCCAGTATGATGTTGCCCTATATGATGTTGATGATTGTGTATGTTATGTTCCTTGTTATGATGTATGTTTATCTTTCCCGTGACTTTACCTTGAATGTTAATGAACGAAATGAAAGTATTATGTAACGTAAAGTGAAAGATAATGAAAAGAGGAACATGATGAATGCATGCATTAATGAATGATAAAAGTAAAGAAAGCCTTGCAACCTTGTATGTCAGGACACGCCATTAAAAGGTGTTAGCCCAATGGTGTGTGGGTTCGCTACCCCGAGAGGATGCACATCAGGGTCTTTCTTTGTGATTGACCATTTGTATAGAACCATTGTTGCATACCCTAGGTACTGTGACTAGAGGTGCGATGCATCGTTATAGCAGGTCTATGATAGGCCTAGGTCCAGTACCAGGAACAGAAGGGTATTGCATATGGCATTGCTACACCTAAACTCTATTCTAGGTGCTATGACCAGAGGTGCGGAGCACCGTTATAGTTGGCCTATGATAGGCCTAGGTCCAGTATCAAGAACAGAAGGTTAGAGTTTATGGTTGAAGGAAAGGAAAAATGTAATGATGAAAGAATGTGAAACTTAATGACGTATGATGAATAAATAGAAGTTAACGAATAAACGATGAAGATAATAATGATATTATCTATATGTACGTATGATGTATGATCGCATAAATGTAAAGAACGATTTTAATGAAAGAAAAGTATATTTTATTATAAAACTAGAACTCACTCAGCAACACTGACTTTTATGTGTTTCCAGTTGGCAGATAATGATTGCTGAGGATGGCACGGGTCGGCTACTAAGCTCTTTTGGATGGCATCCATTGTTATACTGCTTTTGTGATGTAATGCAACATGTATTTTGTAACTTGTTAATGATGTATTATTTTACAAAAGCTTTTATAATGAAATGAGATGTATATTTTAGTAATTCCGCTGCGATATTTTGTGAAAGACAAATATATTTATATGTTTTAAGTGCGATGATCGAGCAGCTGTAAGCATCCCGGGAACGGGGCCTTACAAGTTGGTATCAGAGCCAAAGTTGAAGCGAAATAGGTAAATTTTCAAAATAAACCTTAACTTAAACTGAGAATGGGACGGAAAAGGAAGTGATGCCAATCTGAGTAGCTGCGTGCGATAAGGTATTTTCGTAATGTTAACCGGTATTTTCGTAATGTTAACCGGTATTTTGTGCGCATGGTATGTGGTTATGTGCTGTTTGTAGATTAAAATACTGATGTAGTCAGGACATGCAATTCTTGGGGTATGAAGAGTAAGTAAGTGGCTAATCACAACTGGCCATTGTAATTAGGGACTTACTATACTTGACATAAACTGAGCTGTTCCCTTGAATGACCGTGTTGGTGTTTGAATCTTTCAGTGTGCATGTGAATGGCCGGTGTGTAGATACACATGTACCTAGTTTATGAGCTTAATGGTTTGAATGAAATACAATGTGTGGTTTATGCTTATAATGTTTAATATTTCATTGATTATTGTGTGTTAACACTTATTGAACTAACTATATAGGTTTGTGGTGTTTACATAGTTCTTAGTCAATAATGATGAGGAACGTGCTTAAACTTAATCGTGTGAAGTTCTCATGCGAATGGCCCATGCTAATGGACCATATGCATGAACAATTTCATGCTCATGAACCAGTCGCACGACTGAACCAGGAGACTAGATCAGTCGCACAATTATGACATGAGATTGACTCAGTCGCACAACTAAACACTCAGTCATGCGAATGGATCAACCGCATGACTCAGTCGCACGACTGAACCATGCTAATGGTTCGATTGCACGAATGAGTAACCCTAACCTATAAATACCACTTAATTCATTAAAAAACACCTTGAAGAATTCGACTCATATACGTACCCTAGCCGTCCAGAACGTCCTAGAAAGCTAGTCCAAGTTTATAGATCGTTCTTGATCGATTGCTATTCGTTCTTAACATTTATATTAATGTTATATCGGTCGAGTTAACGTTCTCATTGATTGGATCGCCAATCAAATAGGATTCTGCACTATTTAATTCGGTATACACATGAATCAGTTAGTACTCCGTCCAGTACACGGTCCTCTAACAAGTGGTATCAGAGCCAAGGCTCTTGATTTACGTGTGATTCGATCGATTTTGATATAAAAATTGTGTTTTTCACGCAAAAACGCAATCTTTTTGTGTCAAATGTTGTTTTGGACGCCTCCAGATCGTAAAGTTAACATTTTTCGGCATACGACAATTAGGGTTCTTGAAAAATTCGTGTTTTTGTATCAAAATACCTTAAACTTTCGAATTCTCAAGTTTCAGCAGCTTCAGTCGCACGATTGACTCAATCGCACGACTGAATTCATACGCATCCCTCATACACACGATTGGACTCATTCGTACATCCATTCGTACGACTGAATTGCCCATTCGTATTGTTCATTCACACCTGTCCATTCGCACGATAGAGCCATCTGCATTTGCTCATTCGCACGTCTGAGTCAACCGCATTGTTCAATCGCACAAAGTGTTCAATCGCACACCTTCATTCGCACAAGTAAAATAGTGTGTTCCAAAGTTTAAAGTTGATAGTAATGGAGGATCAATATTCAGCGTTCACCACTGGAAGGGACTCTAGGATCAAAATCTGTTGCTTTTAGAAAATGAAGTGGGAAATCATAACAAGCCCCCTAAGCTTATAACGTTAGATGATTACCCACAATGGAAGCAAAGATTTGAGATTTACTTAAATGGAGTAGATCCTAATTTGTGGGAGTCGATAGAGACAAGATATAGCATGCCTGTAGGTGCAGATGGAGTAAAACTTATCTTAAGCGGTATGACTGACGGACAAAAGGTAAAGTACAATATAGAGAAGAAAGTATATGCGTTGCTGACTCAGTCAATTCCTAAGGACATCTTCCATCAATTTTCTGAGAACAAGCAAGCTAAGAAGTTGTAGGATGCATTGGAAAAGAGGTATGAGAGAAATGCATTGTTAAAGGCTCTAAAGGCTAAAGCGTTGAAGAAGGAGTTTGAAAACTTCTCGTCAATGGGAAAGGAGAGCTTGGATGATGTCATTGATCGATTCTACCACCTGATGAGTGAGCTACACACTCATGGAGTCACTACGTCTATGGAAGACAAAGTTTCAAACTTTGCAGATGGGTTGCCCGAGAAGTTAAATTCGTTTGTTTCCAACCTCAGATAGAATGATATGCTAGCAAAGTTAGATATCAACGACTTCATTCTGAAATTGCGAGAGGAAGAGTTGAGGATGAAGTACAAGGCCTAAAAGTCTTCATATGATTAGAATCCAGCACTATACAACTCAACTCCACAAGCCAAAACGTCTAGAGCACCACTTCAAACGATGTTTGTGTCGAGCTCAGCTGGTCCATCACAAGCTACTACTTTAGGATCTGACACGTTAGGGTCATCTGGTACCCAATACATAGCACCTGAAGCAAATGCTACAAAACTGAAGACCGAGAATCTTGGAAATGTGACAGTAGAGGTAGCAAAGGAGCACATGGATCTCTTAGCAGCCATTGTCCACTCCTATGACGGGCTAGTTGCTGGGAAAATAGGGAGCTACCATCTGGAAGACGAGGACTACAAGCAGGTAGACGAGACAGAGTTAGAAAGAATGGACATCATGTGGGCCTTAGCAAGTGCTGCTCGGGGAGCAAAGAAGTTTGTCAAGAAGACCGGACAGAATCTGATTACCACTAAGGACACAACTTTTGGATTTGACAAGACAAAAGTTACTTGCTTCAACTGTGGGGAAAAGGGGCACTTCAAACGTTAATGTGTGAAGCCTAAGAAGATAGGAAATGGGAATCCATTCTCATATTTCAATCGTCAGGATAAGCCCACAAGCAGTCCTACTTCGTCGAGCAAGGATCCTAAAACCTTAACAGCTCATGATGACGAAGGACAAGATTAGAGCTTTAGGTTTGTGTCTCCGGGAGAATCCAACATCGCTAGGTTGAGGATCTAGATGACGACTCAACAAGCGAAGGTGATATTGCAGTGGAACTCGCGATGTCTAATATTGATGAAACTGCAACTGTAGTTGATCACCTGCCTGAAGAAGGGACAAGTCCAACAAGTCCAGAATCACCAAAACCAGAGAAGTCAGACACTGCTTTGATGGCTGATTCAACCTCACTCTCTCAGGTAAGTACCACTACTCAACTTTTCAATAATCATGCTTGTTCGGATTGTAATAAATTTAGGGAAATCATTGATATGAAATTTGCTAGGTTATTAGATCATAATGATAACTTAGTAAAACTGTGCACTAAAGCCAATAGAGTCTTAAAACAAACTTAGGGAAACTGAAGTTGTAGCCTTTAACCAAGCTAATGACATTAAGTTCTATCTAAACTCCCTAGAAGACTCTAAGAAACAAAATGTAGTTTTGAAAGTAGAAGTAAATTCATTAAAACAAAAACTGCATAGTTGGACAAGTTCTTCTCACATTGTCCAACACTTAGTGAGAGAGCGCAACAATGGGGAGGTTTTGGGATATAAAGTGGTACCCCACCACATGAGACCTTGATGAATGCCAAAAGTAAACCAATAAATAAGAACCCAATCAAGGATCATGTGGTCCACTCCTCTTGTAAGTGATCCAGATTCCACATGTAAACTAAATGAATCTGTCACTAAACAAAAGGATGCCACTTCAAAATCAAAAGGTAAAATGCCTTGTGTTAATCTGGACGAACAATTTGAAAAGGTTAAAATAAAGTCTAGTTCAACAAAGTCTATTTCTGAACCAAGAAATACCAAACAAATTAACCTATCACATGCTGCATGTCTGAGTCCAAATACACAAAAAGGAAAAGATGTTAACAATGTCCAAACAATTAATTTTGTTAAACAAGATAAAACATCTAAACAAGAAGTGTCAAAACCCAAACAGAATAAAGTCACTCGTGTGTCACATACTTCTCCATAGAAACAGGTAAATCGTGAAGTTGAAAGCAGATCATGCTACAACTATGGAAAGTATGGGCACATAGCGTCTTATTGTCCTTATTATCAGACACCAAAGAAAAAGATTGAACTTTATGACACTAAAGCAAGTTCTTCCAAACGAAGCTCCATGACTCCACCAAAAAGAGTCAGTGAACCTAAAGTTCAACCTATCAGCTCGTCTGTTTATCACAAACAGGCCTTACACAAAGCTGGCTTATGGAAAGAAAAGACTATGTCTGGTAATGAGAACAATAAGACCAATGATCTTTCCTCACCCTCTAACAGAAAATGGGTAGAATTTATGATGTGTGATGCCTCTGGGACACCAAGCCGGTTAAGGCTTGGGTCCCTCACCTTAACTAATGTTTTCAATTGAATGTGTAGGGTGTTCGCTATAGTGCTGAAACAAAACTTGGATTGTAGAAAGCGGAGCATCAAGGCACATGACTGGAAATCGGGCACTCCTATCAAAAGTCAAACAAATCAAAGGAGGTCATGTTTCTTTTTCTGGAAACAAAGGAGGGTACATCACAGCTCAAGGAGAAGTAGGGAACCAGAAAGTTAAGTTTGACAAGGTAAACTATGTTCAACAACTTCAAAATAACCTGCTTTCTGTTTCCCAAATATGTGATAAGGGATTTAAGGTAGTTTTTGACAATAAGAAGTGCTATGTCTTGAAAAAGGACTATGTGATTCCGGAGGAACAAGTATTAATCTCAGCCTCAAGATATAATGACCTTTACGTCTTGGATATATCGAAGGCCTCCACAACGGATCATCAAGTTCAGTGCTTCTTGTCAAAAGCTACTGAGAAGGACTCTATCTCCTGGAGAATAGGGCACATCAATCCACAGAAGATGAACCACTTGATCCAGAATGATCTAGTGCGAGGAGTCAATGTCAAGAACTTCCAACTCCCGGATTTTTGTGTCGCCTGTAAGAAAGGCATACAAACAAATAAGTCTCATAAGGCAAAGAAAGTTAATTTTATAGAACTGCCTCTTGAGCTTCTTCACATGGATCTGTTTGGTCCAGTCAGTACAAGAAGCATCGCAGGCGACTTGTACTGCTATGTTGTTACAGATGACTACTCAAGATTCTCTTGGGTGATGTTTCTGAAATCAAAGTCAGAAACATTTGAGTCATTCAAAGAATTGGTAACTACACTGGAGTCTCTCTACAAGCTGAAGGTAAGACAAGTACGCTCAGACAACAAAACCGAGTTCAAGAACCAATGGATGGAGACTTTCTGCAAAGAAAAGGGAATTGTGCACCAGTTCACTTCCACCTACACTCCTCAGATGAACGGGGTTGCTGACAAAAAGAATCGCAGCTTAATAGAGACAGCACGCACAATGCTAGCAGACTCGAAACTGCCATCCAATTTTGGAATGAGGCAGTGGCCAATGCGTGTTACATGTTAAATCGAGTTCTGGTGGTAAAACGTCATGGCAAGACGTGTTATGAGTTACTTCAATGACATAAACCAAATCTGGAGTATCTCGAACCGTTTGGAGCACCATGCACGTTGCTGAAGAAAACTCAGGAATGGAAGTTTAGCGAGAAGGTTGAAGAGGGCATATTTCTAGGATACAACATACCGAATAAGGGAGTTTACAACAACTCAACAGGTCAAGTAGAGGTGTGGTGTAACGTCGATGTTCAAAGATACACCACCCCTCCTGCTGGAAAAAGACCCGCCTTCTTTTTCGACTATGATGGATTCTTCAAGTCCTTTAACATCCCTCTCTCCACTTTTGATGACGAGTTAGCAGCCAAAATGATGTATGATGTCTTAAACCCACCTACATCATCTGGCTCACAAGTGAATCATCTACCCACTTAGGGGGAGCACTCGAGGTAAGTGACTCTTCCTCTGATGATGAGCCATGGGGATTGATCAGGACACTCAGGAGCAACAGGTTCCTACTACTACAAGTCCACAAGCATATGCCATTGATGCCTTTCAGTCTTCGGAACCTTACACTCCTACTGCCTCAGATACAGAACCAAACGTTCATAATCTTGATTCTGAGGTAGTTGTTCCCACCACTCCTGGATCACGCCTAAATGTCTATCATCCTCTGGACAATGTCATTGGGGATGTTAGATCAGGAGTTCAGACAAGAAATCAGCTGTATTCAGCTGATTATGCCTCGGTAATGGAAAAGGGGTATCTTCACCATGGTGCTTACTGCTGTTTTGTGTCTTAGTTTGAGCCAAAATACGTCAGTGACGCCCTAAATGATGAGGCATGGGTGAGTGCCATGCAAGAAGAACTTCTTCAATTCAAGAAGTTAGGTGTATGGACACTAGTAGATAGACCTAAAGGTGCTAAAGTCATTGGCACCAAGTGGGTCTTGAAATGTAAGAAAGATGACCAAGGTGTCATCATCAGGAACAAGGCTCGACTTGTAGTTCAAGGATTTTGACAAGTCGAGGGAGTTGATTACAATGAAGTATTTGCACCTGTGGTGAGAATGGAAGCCATCCGTATCTTCCTAGCCTATGCCTCTTACATGAAGATTAAAGTCTATCAATTGGATGTAAAGAGTGCATTTCTTCATGGTGAAATCCGGGAAATAGTGTATGTCCGTCAACCCGAAGGATTTGAGGATCCATATCATCGAGACAGAGTTTACTAGCTGGATAAGGCTCTCTACGGGCTTCACCAAGCCCCGAGAGCATGGTATGAAAATCTCTCAACTCACTTGGTAAAACACGGATTTCGCAGAGGTGTAACTGACTGTACACTGTTCATCAAAGAAAAGGATGGTGATCTGCTGCTGGTTTAGATTTATGTTGATGACATAATCTTCGGTTCCAAGAACGAAGAATTATGTAAAGAATTTTAAGCAGTAATGAAGGCGGAATTTGAAATGAGTGCCATGGGAGAGATGAAGTTCTTTCTCGGGTTACAGGTGGATCAAACACCAAAGGGGATATTTCTACATCAGACCAAGTATGTAGGAGATATTCTCAGTCGGTTTGACATGGAGAATGCTTTCGCAGCTGGGACTCCACTTGCTACAAATCATGATGTAGCACCTGACGAGAATGGTGATCTAGTTGATGCCACCATGTACGAGGAATGATTGGATCCCTCATGTACCTCACTGCCTCAAGACCTGATATTATGTATGCAACATGTCTTTATTAAAGATATCATGCAACCCAAAAGTTAACCATCTTATTGGGGTCAAAAGGATATTTCGTTATCTGAAGGGTACACCAACACTTGGGTTGTGGTATCCTCATGATGATGACTTCGAGCTTACCACGTACAGTGACTTGGATTATGGCGGCTACAAGATGAACTACAAATCCACCTCAGCAGGTTGTCAATTCTTTGGGAGAAGATTAGTCACGTGGCAGTGTAAGAAGCAGACATCAGTTGTGTTGTCAACTTGTGAAGCTGTATATGTTGTTACGACAAGTTGCTGTTCTCAAATCATCTAGATTCAACAGCAGATGCGGGACTATGGTTTGAAATTTTCTAACACCCCTATATTTGTTGATAATTTTGCTGTGATAGACGTTACTAAAAATCCTGTCCAACATCCTAAGACCAAACACATCGGAATAAAAATATCACTTTATACGTGATTGTTTTGAAAAGAATCTAATCGATGTTGTTAAAATAAATACAGATTTTCAACGCGTTGACCTCTATACAAAAGCTTTTGATAAACCACGTTTTCTATATTGTTAGAGGTTAACGGCGTTAAAAAGAAAAGTGATGTAATTCCAGAAGATGAACATGTCTAGTCTGATGCGTCAAGTCCATTTTATTTTATTTTCTATTATTCTCGTTTATTCTATTTCATTATGTTATTGATTTCAATTCTTCACCTATTAAAATCCTAAAAACGCAATCGTTTACGGTTTTAGAATTTTAAGGGGAGAATAGGTTAAGTTAATATTAAAAAATTAAAAAAACAAGGGAGGAGGACAGGCAAGCTGATGGAAACAAGATTGTATCCGAGATATCGATTCAACGACTATAGAAAATGATAGTACATAGGAACAAAGCATTTGGGACATTAAAAGATTTAAATTGAATTAGATGTGAAATTGAAAGTATAAGTCTAAAAATTCTAAGCAAAAATAAAAGGAAAAATGATAGTAAAACTAGCTACTAATAAGGTAACACAGAGAAAGTAGACCTAGAGGTTGCTAGACCATAAGATGATGTGTTGGTAGATTCAACACAATAGATAAGTAGACCTTGTTGGTGATCTCAAGATCAAACTAAGTGTTCAACAAGCTGTGGGTCATCATCTTATCCCTGGTTAACACAATCAACAGAGTTCCAATAAGGGGTGACGAGCAAAATAAACACCATAAATGTGTGCGGATGACCAAAATATGAGCAAAGCACATGATGAAAAATGCAAAAAGCAATCAAACTGATAACCTATGTTGATGGTGCAATCTGTGCAACAAAATAAATTGCTCAAACAAGAAGATGGGTTATGTGCCTCTCTGCTGTATAGTGGCACTGACATGAGGATAAGCATAACTTATATACTCTAGAATTCATTGTTGTTTGCCGCCTCTCTGTTGTGCGGTGGCACTGACCTGAGGCTTGGCTTCTCTTTGAAAGCTCTAAGAATAGTTTCTTCTTGTCAAAATACCCGTAGACCGCTCAAAAATCTCCTAAGGAATTTTGATTACCATATAAGCACGGGATCCACAAATACTTGTTGAAATAATCTAACCTAATATATCACCAATCTATGTCAAAAATCTGTGTATGGATTTAAGTGGACAAGTATACTAACAATCATCATGGCTGAATTTCTTGAAAGTCCAAATCAATGTGTGCGTCTTATAGTACTAGTATGATTTCCTTAATCTGCAAATGACTCTCAATGAACACAAGAATCCAGCATCAAATGATTTTGGTAACACGTCCTGAATGATTTGATTACTTGTATGATTCCATAATGAATCGTTCCTCTTATGGTCAAAATAACTTGAAGCTGCCCGTTCAACAAATAAATCTGTTAGATTTCAATCTTAGGATTTCCACCTCACACAAAATCACAAAAATATGTCTTAAATTCTGTTCTTAGTTCTAGTAGTTTCTTTTGATTAAGTTTGTCAATTTAGGTTTATATGTCGGACTATGTTGTGGAATTCAATCAGGGATTTAACCACTTAAAAGGGTCACGTCTGAGGTGACGAAACGTGTTTTCAAATGTTAAATAGGTCAAGTCTGAGGTGACAAAATGGTTTTTGCTTAAAAAGATCACGATTGAGGTGATCAAAAGTTTTCAAAGTTAAAATGATCATGTCTGAGATGATCGACTGCTCAAAATGTTCAATCAATAGTGTAACACCCGAATATTTTAAAGTCAAGAAAAGAATGAATAAAGTGAGGAAAAAAGAAGGAAAAAGAGATAAACCCAAAGCCTAGGGGTGAAAAGTGTCCAAAAGGACAAAATGTTTGAAAAGTGGGTGTAAAAAGTAGCATGGCCGCTTATGCCATGCCACTTCTCACTTTTGGACTTCGGATTGTAGAGAGAGAAAGAGCAAAGCTCGGGTTTGAAGAAGAACAAGAAAGAATTCGAATTCAAGGTAAGAATTCATGCTTTTATGGTGTTCTTGACTAGTCATATCCTCGGGTTTATGCTTATGTGTGTTTGTATGTGTTCGGGTATGTTTTTAGTGGGTTTCTTAATGGATTCGAATTCAAGGTAAGAATTCATGCTTTTATGGTGTTCTTGACTAGTCATATCCTCGGGTTTATGCTTATGTGTGTTTGTATGTGTTCGGGTATGTTTTTAGTGGGTTTCTTAATGGTTGAATTCAATTTGCAAACGAGTTTGGAGGAATCCATACTCAAGAGCTGCAAAGATGAGTTCTAGGACCCCTCTTTTACTGGTTTTTAACAATTTTGGGGCTGGAAATGCATGAATGTATGTTTTTATTTAACTGGGTTTCGGACCCGTGTGCTCGAATGTGTGTATGATGATGTATAATGTGATGTGTGACTATGTTCATGCTGATGATGTATGATTGTGTTTCTAAGGCTTTGAGGTAAGATTTAAGCTTATAACATGATGAATGGTTGTTAGGATCAGTGATCTACGTTTGATTGATTAGAGAGTATAGCAGCGGAATTCTAATAATGAATTAGCCAATTCACAAGAACCAAGAGATATTCAATGAAGAACAAAAACGGTTATAGACAGAGAATTCTGCAAATAATATTTTATCCAATATTCGCTTTCGTGGTAACGGAATGTCACGATTACAATTAGGTCAACACCTCTTATATAAGAGATGTGACGTCTGCTGATGTCACTTGATAGTGACATCTAACAGAATTTATTACAAACTACTGATAGTTGATGCAACTACTGAAGATGTCAAACAGCTGACATCTTCTTACCAAAATGCTAAGTGTTAACTATTATTACAACTACTGAAAAGAAACTACTGAAACTATAACAAATGAAGAACATACTCTTCAGTCGTTTTACAAATACTGAAATAAAGAAAACTACTGAAAGGTAAACCATCACAACTACTAAAGAAGACCTCTTCAGCTGTTGTGACAACGTCTGATACTTTGGTCTTCAGCACTTGTGTTTTCAGACTTTGTCTTCAGCACTTGTGTCTTTAGACTTTGTCTTCAGCACTTGTGTCTTCAGACTTTGTCTTCAGCACTTGTGTCTTCAGACTTTGTCTTCAGCACTTGTGTCTTCAGACTTTGTCTTCAGCACTTGTGTCTTCAGACTTTGTCTTCAGCACTTGTGTTCAGACTTTGTAATCAGCTGTTGTCTTCAGCTGTTGTGGTCTTCGGTAGTTGTTGTGACGTCTGTGGGACATAAAGGTTTTTCTGATCCGGCTCATTGGTTCTTTTGGTCCAACAAACTCCCCCTGAACCAATGCAGCCAAAACCTTAAACTTATTGATGTCCCACTTATTGTTGGCAGAATGGTTGGTCTTTTTCCTTCTTGATCAGTTGAGAAGATGACCCATATAAGCACTGGCCTGGAAATGAGTCTCTGAAGATTTGGTTGGCAATGTATGGATGGGAGCTCTGTATTGGGGAATTGGACACTGAGCTGTTCCCCCATCCATGAGACTCACTTCCCATGTATAAGCCTGTAGGATTCTCTGGTGTATGCTCTGAGAAACGTAATTTGTTCTTCCATGGTCAGGTTCTCGGCTTCACCATCAAACAATCCTTCTCGCCCATACAGCTCTGAGATGTACTTGGCCTGTTTACCATTTTTGAGCTCAACTGTTGTAATATGTCTGTATGCAAACTCATCAGGATGAGTCCCTTCAAGTAATAGACTGAGCTCATTTTGTTTGAAGTTCTCAAGCCTCTTGTAGACTAACCCCTTTTTAATAATTCTGTTTTCTAACATCTTTTGGGGTGGTTGTTTAGTCTCATAGGCCTTCTTGAAGTCTTCTACAATCTCCTAGGGTGATACTACAAGGACCACTGTGATCTCTTCATCTACGATCCTTTTGACTTGGCCCTTGTATCTCGAAGGAATGTCTTTCTTTACAATCCTGTGAGCCACCCTAGGATCAGGCCATACTCTCACCTTTTCCTTCTGATATTGAAATGTATTGGCAAGGGTGTACAACCTCAGGGATTTTTTCTTCATACTAATTATTGATGACGAAGCAGCATAAGTTTTGTCAATGCTTTTCAGCATTTCATCATCATGAAGCTTTTGCTGCTGTTCTTCTTCAATCTTTACTCTCACAGCTTCCATCTGTGAGGTGGGAGTGATGGGCATGGGTTTGGCTTTAGCCAATGTTAGGACTGCAGACAGAGGCATCCTATCTTCTTCAATATCATCCTCTTCTTCTTCTTCTTCTAGCCTCAACACCCTTCTCTTCTTCTTCTTAGGTGCATCATCGGCTGTTGGTTTAGATGGTAAGGGAGTTGGTTTTGTGGGTTGTGGTTGTGGTTGTTTTGGAGAGGGAATGTTGACAGGCTGAGTTAGCATTTTGGAGGTGAGTGTTGCTTTTGAATATTTGGCTAGCTCAGTCCTGCTCCCTGCTCCTGCTTCATTCAAAGCTTCAATAACAAGTCCCTTAGTATATGATTCAGATGAACAGATCTTGGTGGTGATTGCCAAGATACCGTCCCTGGACCATGCTTTGATTTCAATCATTAATCTTCCCAGATATTTTGCAATAAATCTAATCATGATCTCAAGCCTTTCTCTTTCTAACACTTCATAACTTTCCCATCTATTCTGGATTTCTTCAATCTCTAATCGTCGAATCTCAGAGTCAAGTTTATCGGTGTCATGGCCTTGCCTAAACAGCTGATCAATGATGTTGTCCATTGATCTGCTGTGTTCGGCATCAGCCTCTTTTATCAGTAGTTCCAAGGCTTTCTCTTTTTCCTTCTCTTTATCGGTCTCCACATTCAACTCCAACTCCTTTTCCACTACTATCCCTTCTGTTTCTTTCTCCTTTTCTTTCTCCTCTGTACTCCTCTTTCTTTTTGCTTTCACTGACTTAATCTCCCCTTTTTTGGTTGCATTGGTTGCAAGGGGTTGATTGCCACAAAGCTTTTTGCCCACAACCTCCTCTATCAATGGTTGTATTACTGAGGAAAGCCTCTCATCAATGGATTTGATCACTATGTCAGTGATTATGGGTGTGATGAGAGGGAGAGAATTTTGAAGGATAGCAGCTATTTGCTCAGGAGGGTTCTGTTCCTAAGAAATAGTGCCAGAAGCAGAGGCAGGTGGCTGAGTTTTTGGGAGTGGCTTAGTGTTTGTGAGACCTTCAGAAGAAGGTGCCATCTGTGAGGTGGTAGAGGCAGATGGTCTTTGTTCCTTAGAAGTTTTGGCAAGCAGCTCTTTGAGTCTGCTCACCTCCTCTTCCAGGATGGTGTTTTGGGCGATTACATCGTAAAATAAGCCCAGGTCATCATCAGTAGATACTGAATCACCTGACCTCCTGATAGGATCAGGATGAACATGCACTGAGTGTAGCTCAGTTGTAGCATGTGCCCCTTTGTCTTGGAACTAGGGACTTCCTGCCTCAGGACTTTGTCCGTCATCAGCAGTTGCCTCTGGTAAGGTCTTAGTAATGGTACCAATGACAACCTGATCATATGCTAAAGCAAGAGAAGTGGCAGCCTCACCAGAAGTTCCAATCTCCATTGCTACACTAGGAGAGGGAACATTGTAACCCCTATGCGTGGGTTCTCAGCTGCACTTTGGTCCTCCCCCTCAATGGTAGAAGTATTCCCAGTTGTAATGGTATCTAGGGAGGGGGAGGGAGTGCAACTGAGTCAGCACTTGTGCAACAAGTAATTTAGGACTTTGGGGGGCGCTTGCATGGGGAGATAGGGTAAAAGCAGTGTGCCCCTGGGGAGAATGGTGCTCTTCAATGGCAATCTCCTCAAATAGAAGATCCCAGATTGGTGGGTACCCCTTCTGTGGGTGCTGCAGGCTCCTTTTGAGAGGAATCCTGAGCGGCTGCGGCTGGGAGAGTCCTTATATCCACTAGGGGGTTATAGCCAGTGGATATAGCCTGCGTTTGTGTTGCAGGGGCATCCTCAGGGACTCATTTCCCTGAGTAGCCTTTTTGGTTTTCTTTTTAGTGGGTTGGTGGGGACTGTGGTTCTGGAGTGGTGGCTGTGGGTTCCAACTGCGTGGTTTTTCGCAGCCGGCAGCCTGTTTCAACGTTTGGTTAGAGTTGTGCCTGGATTATACTTCAGCAATACAGCCGTTGCAGAGACTCCGAGACCACAAGTCCCTCAGCTTTTAGCTGTTCTCTATTATGGCCATTATGAACCGAGATATAATCCAGCGGTTAGAAATAGATTTTGAGGCCATGTCCTTAAGTTCCAGAAAAATGATTTCAGAGAAGTTTAGGTTCTGTTGCTCAAGGATAGAGAATAATACCTGCTGCCACCTTGTAGACATTTGATCCCAAGAGGAAGTCTTAGGAGCCAAACAGACATTTACCATGTGAAATAAGAGACGTCAGCATCATGGAAATGTTTCTTCAGTAGGTGGAGGCACTAAGGTTCCCTGATATCCATGGTGGGCAAAGGATAAATCAGTTGTGCCCTTTGGATATCCAGCAGGAAAAGTGGCATCATCCATGTGTAGGGTTTTACGAAGTATATCGGGAGTGATGACCACTTGGTGGTTGTTGACGACCGACCGGAGAGACTCTGTGTTGTTCTCCCCAGTGGTGAGGGTGACGTTCATCCAAAACTGGTTAAGGGATTCGGCATGAAGGATTGGATTGAGAAGAAAGGCCGTTTTGTAGGGTGACTGGACCATAAGATCAATAGCATTATCGAACTTAACCCAGAATGGCGATTTGGTGAGGTAAGCTACACAGTTGTGTCGCGGTTTGAGCTGCATGGTCGCCATTAATGAGAGAGAGGTTTTGGAGATATGAACGTTAGGTTTGAAGAAGATGAGGCTCTGAAGGATTAGGTCGGATATTTATAGGGTATGGGTTAGAAAACGACTGAAGGGTTTGGTGTTAGTCATCAGTAGTTTTAAACGACTGTTGACATGGTATTACCCTTTCAGACGTTGAAACAGCTGAAGTCGTGGTTTTAGGCATCAGCAGTTATAAAAACTACTGAAGACCATGGTTTTGACTTCAGATGATGAAACAACTGAAGACTTGGTATTAGTCATCAGTAGTTGTGAAACTACTGAAGACATTGGGTTTGTCAGCAGTTGTTGTGAACAGCTGAAGACTTGGTGTTAGTCTTCAGTAGTTGTAAACTACTGAAGACATGGTTTTGGCTTCAGTTGTTTTGAAACAACAGTTGTAGAAACAACTGAAGAGAAATTACTCATCAGCTGTTTTCGTCAATTCTTAGCTTTTCAGCTGTTTCATACTGTCCTCAACACTTACTCATCAGACTTTGCATCCGCTTTTCAGGTGTTTCATAGGACGTTAGTACTTATCTGTTTGTACTGATTTCAGTAGTTGTAACTACATCAGTAGTTGTAACTACATCAGTGGTTTAGAACAGATAAAGTACTTCAGTACTTGTGAGGCATTTAGCCTTCAGTAGTTATAAAAACTACTGAAGGTGAAAGAACTCATCAGTACTTATATGTGACATGGTTACCAATGATCACCAATACTTATTACTGAAATCATCAGTAGTTGTCACTTATTCTAGCTGCAGCATACCAAGCCTTAACACAAGGTTTTGGAAAGTAGAACTATCCAAAGGCTTAGTAAAAATATCTGCAAGCTCATCAGCACTAGGCACAAACTTAGGATCAATCAGACCTTTTTCAAAACAATCCCGAATAAAGTGATGTCTGATCTCTATATGTTTGGTCCTAGAGTGCTGGACTGGATTTTTGACAATACATAGAGCTGAAGCACTATCCATTAATAATGGAGTCTTAGTCTCTATAATGCCATAATCCACAAGTTGGTTCTGAAGCCAGAGTACCTGAGAAGTGCAACTTGCAGCAGCAATGTACTCGGCTTCAGCAGTTGATGTAGCAACAGATGTTTGTTTCTTACTCTGCCAAGAAATCAAACAGTTGCCTAGGAATTGACAGCCACCAGAAGTTGACTTTCTAGTTAACTTGCACCTTGTATAGTCACTATCTGAAAAAGCAACTAATTTGCAAGAGTGTCCAGTGGAATACCATAAACCTAGAGATTGTGTACCTTGCAAATATCTAAAGATCCTCTTGACTGCAATCAAATGAGACTCTTTAGGTGCAGCCTGAAATCTAGCACAAACACATGTAGCAAACATAATATCTGGTCTAGAAGCTGTTAAATACATCAAGGACCCAATCATACATCTGTAAAGTGTTTTATCAACAGCTTTACCTTTCTGATCTGCATCCAGTTCTGTGGTGTTGCACATGGGAGTAGAACAGGGCTTACAGTTTTGTAAATCAAACTTATTCGAAAGATCTTTTGTATATTTTGACTGATGAATAAAGGTTCCATCAGCCTTTTGTTTAATTTGCAAGCCTAGAAAGAACTGTAATTCTCCCATTTCACTCATTTCAAACCTCTTTTTCATTAATGTTGTAAAATCATCACACAACTGGGGATCAGAGGATGCAAAAATGATATCATCAACATAAATCTGAACAAGTAGCTTATGCTGATCCACCTTCTTAATAAACAAAGTTTTATCAATGGAGCCTCTAGTGAAATTATTATTAAGAAGAAAAGTGGAAAGTGTCTCATACCAGGCTCTAGGAGCTTGTTTCAACCCATAGAGAGCCTTATCAAGTTTATACACCCATTCAGGATGTTTATTATCCTCAAAACCTGGTGGTTGACACACATAAACTTCTTCCTTTATTTTACCATATAAAAATGAACTTTTGACATCCATTTGAATAACTTTAAGATTGTGGAATGCAGCATAGGCTAAAAACAATCTAATTGCCTCTAGTCTGGCTACAGGGGCAAAGGTTTCATCATAATCAATACCTTCTTCTTGTGAAAACCCCTGTACAACCAGTCTAGCCTTGTTCTTAACAATAAGCCCATTTTCATCAGTTTTATTCCTAAACACCCATTTAGTGCCTATTGCACACTTACCTGGGGGAAGAGGAACCAGTTCCCACACTTGCTGTTTCTTGAACTGAAGTAACTCAAGCTGCATGGCTTAACCCATCCATTGTCTCTCAAAGCAACATGATAGTTCTTTGGCTCTAGCTGAATGATGAAGAGAGCATAGAAGCAGAAGTTAGACAATTGGCTTCTTGTTGAAACTCCAGCATTGATATCACCAATAATTTGAGACATTGGGTGATTCTTCAGTTCTTGATAAACAATGAGATCTGTGCAAGTTTTTGTAGAACCTTCAGCAGCAACAGATGTTGATGCAGACTCTTGAAACCAGGAATTGGATGGTAACTCAAAAGTTGTAGAGGAATCAGAGATCTCATCAGCATTTGTTGTGGATGGAACTGCTGAAGCTACAGGAACATCAAATTTAGCAGACACAGGCAGTTGGTCACTAAACTTGAATAAGTGAGTATTGATATTATCATCATCATCATCAATACCACCAGGTGGAAGACATGCTGCAGAAGATGATTTATCCACATGATCTGCAACAGCTGGAGGTTGATAAGGAACATATTGCAATATGTCCAAATCAAATAACTCCACAGGGTTTTGTGGAATCTTGTCCATAGGAGATTCATTAAACTTCACATGCAAAGTCTCTTCAACTATCTTTGTTCTACAGTTGAAGGCTCTGTATGCCTTGCAAGTAGATGAATAACCAACAAAATACCCTGCATCCACTTAGGATCAAATTTTTGGAGTTGATCCTTTGTGTTGAGAATAAAACAGGGACACCCACATGCTTTGAAAAATGAAATTAGAGGAGCCAAGTGATGGAGAACTTCATATGGAGTCTTCATCAACCTCTGATTTACTAAGGCTCTATTCTGCACATAGCAAGCTGTGTTAACAGCTTCAGCCCAAAAGGTCAGTGGCACACCAGAGTCAGCCAGCATGGACCTTGCAGCTTCAATTAGGGTCCTGTTCTTCCTCTCCACTACTCCATTTTGTTCTGGAGTCCGTGGGATGCTAAACTGCCTTTTGATTCCCTTTGAAAGATAGAAGTCATCAAGTGTATGGTTTCTAAATTCAGTCCCATTGTCACTCCTTATACACTTGACTGAAAGGGAATACTGCTTCTCAACATACAACACAAAGTGAATAATCTTCTGAGCAACCTCATCCTTTGAATGTAGAAAGAAAGTCCATACAAATCTGGAGTAATCATCCACAATTACCAGACAGTATTTCTTCTTTGCCATGCTCATCACTCTCACAGGACCAAATAGATCCATATGCATAGTTGCAAGCAGGCAGTGGACTTAGGCTCTTCAATAGGAGGGAATGAGACTTTGTGCTGTTTTCCTTTTAAACAAGCAGTGCAGGTTTCATCACAGTGGAACTCCTTTATTGGTAAGCCTCTGACTAAACTATTGTGGATCAGCTGATTCATGTTTTTGAAATTAACATGACCCAGCCTTCTGTGCCACAGTTTAGATTCTTGAGAAGAGGCTTTGGAAAATAGGCAAGGATTGCCTCTGAGATCTATTTTCTTGGAAAGATCTAAGGCATACACTCTTCTGTCCTGTTGGTTCTCAGGAGAGTGTGATCATCCAACACCTTATCAATCAAATGCAGAACTTTGGATGACAGAATCCTACAGTTCTGACTGGTGAAAAGAGCAACATGGCCTTTATCACACATTTGACTGACACTCAAGAGATTGTACTTGAGATTTTCCACATGATTAACATCATCAAACTTATTTCTCCATTGGAAACAAAGCCTTTACCAATGATGTAACCCCTAGCATCATTGCCAAAAGAAACAAACCCCTTCTTTCCTTGAGAGTAGTCATGAAGAAGAGAGCTGTTCCCAGTCATGTGCATAGATCCCCCACTGTCTACATACCAGATGCTACTTTGGCATGTTGAAGAACTCTGCAATTATAAACAATCAGTTAGTTTTGGAGATCCAAACCTTTTTGGTTTTGGGCCTGTTCTCATCAACAGATGGTAAACTAACAGGTTTGATGGAAACAACAGCCTGAGAGGAAGAAGATGGTGAAGAAGAGGAATCCTTTGGCTTGGACCTCCTTTTCTATGGTTTCAACATAGGAACATCTAATTGGTTAACTCTTCCCAATAGATGTTGAACCATCATAACCAGCTGTGTCTGATTTTGTGATAAAGCTTTCAGCTCATCAGACACATTGGCATTGGAGTTTGATAAGTTCCTATGTTGCACCTTCTTCTTTTGAGCAATCTCAGCTGTTACCTGTTTAACCCCTTCCTTTTTGGATTTCTTTATGGACTTAAGAGTTACAGGATTTGATGTTGCTGATACAAATGTGGTCTCAAACTCAGTTTTCATTTTAACCATTTTCTCTTAATTTCCTCTTTATGTTTGAGTTTGGATCCTATTTTGTACCAACAATCATCTGTAAGATGATTGAACAAGCCACATACTTCACATGGTTTCTTCTTCATCTTATGTTGATCATCAACTAAAGAGGATGAAACTACTGAAGACTTGCTTTTCAGTGCTTTGGAGGCATTGTTTGCTTTCTTGACTTCCTCTTTAGTAGTCTTCAAACTCTTTCTACTGACAGTTTTCTTCTTTTCAGTACTGACAGTAGTTGGAGTTTGAACTTCAGGTGTTAAATCTTGCTCTCCAGTCCTTTCAGGAATTTCAGAATTAACTCCTGAGTTGAGCAACTCATTGATCATGTGAGTGTCAGTAGTGGAACCATCAACATCAGCTGATAGGTTCTGAGAGGGCTTAGTGCTGACTTCTACTTCTGAGGGTGCTGTATCAGAAAGTAGATCACATGATGAAATGGATTGGTTATTGCTCTCACCATCAGATTCTACCTCTGCTCTGGGAGTAAAATCTGTAGGTGGAGCAGTGTGATTATAACCAATGCCAAACTTCACATTGGAAGCAGATTGTTTACTAAGAAGCATTTCAAAACCTTTGCATGATTGTACCCATCGATCACACTCTACCTGGGTGACTGCAAGGGTTTCCTTGAGATCTTTGTACTTCTCTAGAAGTACCTCTTCCCTAGCCTTATAATCTGTGATTTGGCATTTAAGTTTGTAAATCTCATCATTCTTTTCATTAAGCACAGACTCAAATTCAGCTTTTATTTTGGAAATTGTTTGTTCTAGCTCAATGTTCTTGTTAATCAAAGCTACATTTGCTTCTCTAATAGATGCAAATGCGGCTATGCATGATTCAGAACATAGTTTGGCTTTTTCCTCAGAGGATACCTGTGATACCTTTGTGTAGAGGCATTAGAGGATGAAGTATCAGCAGAATCCAAAGCCATAAGAGCTAGATTTCCAAAGGGACTATCACCACCATGTTGACCAGCACCAGTGAACAGTTGTTCATGACCAGACAAATCATCTGGTAAACTGCTCTAGTCAACAACTCCTGGGGTGAAGAAGCTGTGTTGTTGAGGTTGAATTGTTGATGAGATGGGAAGGTTGAGGTTCAGGCAATGCAGGTGATTGTTGTGAAATAGGAGCTCGAACTGGATTAGACTGAGGCAAGTAATAGCAGGGAACAGGATATGACATTGGACCCTGGGGGAAAAAGTATGCAGTAGATCTAGGATGTGAATGATGACCAGAACCAGCAGGATGTTGCCCTCTGTTTTGTGGACTAGTACTAGGAAAAGTCACAAAGGGTGCAGAAGAGTTAGATCCAGTTGATCTACACTCTCTTGCAAAGTGTCCCAGCCTTTGGCATTTGTGACACCTCAACTTACTCTTGTCAAAACCAACTTTGGTTTTGCCAGAGAGTCCAGGAAATTTCCTGCCAGTTCTCTTGTAGAACCTCTGAGGTCTGATATTAATCAATGCCATTTGGCTCAGAATATCCATCTCTTCTAGATCATCATCAGCTATTCCTTTCAAATCATCCACGATGAAGCATAGATTGTCACTATTACTGCCAGAATGACTCTCAATACCAACAAATGCATGATCAGAACTATTTGAAGAGAAATCAATATGCTCATTATAATTGCTTTCAGATGCAGCATATTCTAACTCATGACCAACCAAGGCAGTATTCCCTGGTACAAAGTCATCAGTGAGCTTTTCTGATAAGGACAGTTTCCTTTTCTGCTCTATCTCTCTTTCGAATGTAAGCAGTTTCCCATGAAGTTGGGTGAGAGATAGGCTATCCAGATTTGCACTGGAGCGTAGGACAATAGTGTATGTGTCCTATCTCTCAGGCAGTGATCTGAGGAACCTGTTATTCATCTAGCTATTGGTGTATTCCTATTTCACCATTTTCAGCTCAGAGATCAAGCTGGAAAAACGCTCAAACTGTTGAGTCAGTGTCTCACCCTTTCTATGAGAGAATGTCTCATATTGTTGGGCAAGGATTTCTCTGTTGTTTGCTAAGACCTCATCTGTGCCACCGAATTGTTCCTTCAGGGCATTCCAGAGATCATGAGCAGTTTCATGATGCATAACCCCTGAATAGATTTCATTAGGCAGTGCCATGGCCAGAATTCCATGGGCTTTAGCATCAATCTCAAATAGTTTCCGATCTTCATCAGAGTATTGTTCCTTCTTCTTCGGAACCATTTGATTGGTTTCCGGATTGTTCACCATAGGCTTATATGGTCCATGTACCACAGATGTCCAACAACCTGAACTGTTACAGACAGGTGATGAAGCATTCTTCGTTGCCATATGTTATACTCGGTCCTAACCAGCATCGAGGCTTGGTTGAGGAACCGTATTGTGAGGATCATTAGAAGGAGTCGTCATCTTAGATTCAATCAAATTTGGTTAAGCTAAAACAGATTTAGAACACAACGCAACAACCAATTGAACCAGAAGATCTCAAAATAAATGAACGAAAGCGACAGAAAATCAATAATCTATAACCAGTTCTTGCAAATACGCTAATTCAATCAAACACAGATATCAATTAGCAGTTTCAATGATCAATTGTTAGATCGATCAATGATTAACCAGTTCTGATACCACTTGTTAGGATCAGTGATCTATGTTTGATTGATTAAAGAGTATAACAGCGGAAATCGAACAACGAATTAGTCGATTCACAAGAACGAAATGATATTCAATAAAGAACAAAGACGGTTATAGAGAGAGAATTTCTGCAAATATATTTCATTCAATATTCGCTTTCGTGGTAACAGAATGTCACAATTACAATTAGGTCGACACCTCTTATATAAGAGATGTGACGTCTGCTGATGTCACTTGATAGTGACATCTAACAGATTTATTACAACTGAAACACAACTACTGAAGATGTCAAAACAGCTGACATCTCCTTACAAAAAATGCTAAGTGTTATCAGTTGTTATAACTACTGAAAAACATAAAACTACTGAAACTACAACGACTGAAGAACAAGCTCTTCAGTCGTTTTACAAAACTATTGAAACTAAAAATATAAAACTACTGATATCACAACTACTGAAGAAGTACTCTTCAGCAGTTGTGACAAACTACTGAAACTTCAGTACTTGATCTTCAGACTTTGAACTTCAGATGTTTCATCAGCTGATGACTTCAGTAGATATCATCAGCTGATGTCTTCAGTCTTTGTCTTCAGACTTTGTACATCAGTTGTTGATCTTCAGCACTTGTAAACTCTTCAGCTGTTGTACTTCAGTACTTTAGTCTTTCAGCTTCAGCACTTGTGTTCTTTAGCTGTTCAGCTTCAGTACTTGTGTTCTTCAGCTGTTCAGCTTCAGTACTTGTGTTCTTTAGCTGTTGTACTTCAGCACTTTAGTTCTTCCGCTGTTGAAGTTTTCCGCACTTGATCTTCAGCTGTTGAAGTCTTCAGCACTTGTCAAACTGCTGATGAAGCTTTCAGCAGTTGTGATACCATGTGGGACTTAGAGGTTTTCTGATCTTGGCTCATTGGTTCTTTTGGTCCAACATGGTGGAGTGGTGAGGATTGGGAGTGGTATAAATGAAGGTGGTGGTGGAATGGTGAAGATTGGGGGTGGTATATGAAGGTGGTGGTGGAGTGGTGAGGATTGGGGGTGGTATAGATGAAGTTGGTGCTATGGTGGATGGGATGGTAGTAATGGGTGGAGTGGTGGAAGAGGTGGTAGTAGTGGTGGTGGTGATGAAGATCATCCTTCTATTCTTCTTCTTCAACCCATGGGACTGAGCCATCCTTTTCTTCCTCGATCCCCTCGAGGTGGATGCTCCCCCTGGAACACTGCTGGATTGATTAGGAGCATAAGTAGGATGAGTGTCAGCCTCCCCAGATTTACCAGGGCGTCAACCAACCTCCTGAATACCTCGGTCGGTGGCAACCACCCAGCTCCCCACAGTGTGGGTTAGGGGCTCCTCGTCCGTCTCCTCCTCATCATCAAGATGAAAGTCCTGATGGAACCCTGCAGCCTCTGCTCCACCTTGGGTGGATGCTGGAGATGCTATTCAGCAGTGGGGGCCCTCGGTTGATTGGGCCCTGCATCTACAGAATCACCACTGTCCTCGTCGTCGGAGTCGTCTTCAGGTAGCTCTAGCTGCTCAACATCCGAATCACTGTCTATGTGACGCCATTTACGCCTCCTTCTCACCACGTAGTCCACCTTCTCACCACGTAGTCTGTGGGACTTAAAGGTTTTTCTGATCCGGCTCATTGGTTCTTTTGGTCCAACAATGGTGCATGAGAATTGAGTATGATGTTATAGACCCATTTGATAAGTTTTTAAATCTGCCTAAGTGTGGAAGTAAATGCGGATGAAAAAGGGTTAATGCGGATGAACATTAACCAATGGGTAAGTTAATGCGGATGAAGTCAATGCGGATGAGGTCAATACGGATGAGCATTGACTAAGTGCAGGAAAATGCGGATGAACATTTGACTAAGTATGGAAATGCGGATGAGCAAGGTAAGTCAATGCAGATGAAGTAAGTCAATGCGGATGAAGTAAGTCAATGCGGATGAAGTAAGTCAATGCGGAGGAAGTAAGTCAATGCGGATGAAGGAAACCAAATGAAGATGAGTTAGGCTAATGCGGATGACAAATGCGGATGAACTATAGCCAATGCAGATGAACTGTAGGAAATGCAGATGAACACTTAGAAAAAAATTCTAACTTTTTGAGAAAAAAGGAGTAATATAGGCTTTGACCTAGGAGATTCCCAGGGGTTATGTAAGTTTACTTTTAGGGTCATAGATGGTATGATGGGCATGTAATGATATGTGCTTGATGCTTATGCATGATGATGATGATTTTGCATGGTTATGCATGATGTATGTTATGTATGTATGATGCTCTGCATGATGATGTATGAATGATATGTTTATGTTCCTTATGATGATATATGATTATCTTTCCTATGACTTTACGTGTTATGATAATGAATGAATGAATGAAGTATTATGTAACGTAAAGTGAAAGATAATGAAAGAGGAACATGATGATTAATGCATGCATTAATGAATGAATGAATGTAAGAAAGGCTTGCAAGCAAATGTATGGAGGTGCACACCCATTGTAGGTGTTAGCTCAACGGTGTGTGGGTTAGCTACCCCAAAGGATGCACATTGGGGTCCTTCTTTGTGATTGACCATATGGATGAACCATTGTTGCGTTGCTTAGGTACTGTGACCACTTGGTGCTGGGCACCACCGATGAAGGTCTTTTATAGGCTTAGGTCTAGTATCATGAGCATGAAGGGCATAGCATATGACAATGGTATACCTGGACTTTACCTTAGGTACTGTGACCACTTGGTGCTAGGCACCACCGATGAAGGTCTTTTATAGGCTTAGGCACAGTATCACGAGCATGAAGGGTATAGTTCATGGTGATGATGAAAGTAAGGAACAAAATGAGGAATGAATGAAAGTATGAACGAAGGAATGACAAAGATAATAATGATATTATCTGTATGTACGTACAATGTATGATCACGAACGAATGTAAAGTATATTATGTTTTGAGAAAAAGAATGGTTTTACGAATGAAAAGTATGTTTTATCATAAAACTAGAATTCACTCAACAACACTAACCTTTATGTGTTTCTAGTTGGCAGGTAATGTTGCTGAGGATGGCACGAGGTAGCTGCTCAGCTCTTTTGGATAGCATCCACTTATATAAAGCTTTTGTGATGTAATACAACAATGAAATTTTGTAACCGACAAACGATGCATTACTTTGCAAAAGTTTTTATGATGAAATAAAATGCCATTTTTGAATGTTTCCACTGCGAATGTTTATTTAAAATAATTGTAAATGTATGTTTTATGTGCAATGGTTGACCAGCTGTAAGCATCCCGGGAACGTGGCCTTACAAATAGTTAAATGGGGTTAAATGTCAAATGGTCATAAAGTCAAAACCATGAGTATTATCCATTCGCATGACTGGACCATGAGTATGGACCAGTCGTCTGATTGGACCATACTTATGCACTAGACATCCGAATGGAGCATGAGTATGAACCATTCACACGAATGGCTTACAAGATTGAGCCAGTCGCCCGAATGGACTTGTCCGAATGAGTCAGTCGCCCGACTGAAACCCAGTCGGCTGACTGCAAGTGATCGACTGAACCAATTGCCCGACTGGGTTCCAGTCACCGAATGAAAGAACGAATGGATCCAGTCGCTTGATTGAAACCAGAGTCAGTATAAATAAGGCCATAGTTGATCGCACATACTCACCACCCCTCAATCGCCCTAAAATCACACATTGAGCTGTTACTTTGCCAAAATTGCATCTGACCCTACTTGACTTCTAATTTCGAGATTCTGATGATTGCTAGTTGTTATACAAGTACAATGCGGTGAAACCTACATAAATTTCAGTTGTTTCATGCCCTAAATCATTGAATTCGGCCCTAACCAAGAACCGAAACTTAGTTGGACAAATTAACTAATAAAACTAAGTAAAATGTTGAAATCAATGTTATTAGGTGCTAAGTAGTGTTATTGCGAGTTTAATGAGCCAAACCACAATGTCTAATTTTAAGATTTGCTCAGAATTTGAATCTGAATCGAACAGACAGTAGTCATGCGACTGGACACCCGGATGAACTACAATCACGCGACTGAGCTGGACAAATGACTCAGTCAGCTGAATGAACAATGCGTATGAGCTCAGTCGGCCGACTGAATCAGTCGCAGGCTCAGTCGCCCGATTGAACGCAGTCGCTAGATAAGTCACCCGATTGTATTCAGTCGCATGTTAGGTCAAATGACTGAACCCAGTCATATGGTTCAATCGCATAATTGAACCAGACTGATCTCAAACAGGTTAATTTCAAATGGTTTCTGTTGTGTGATGATCTAACTTGTATGCTTCTTGTGTTACAGATTGATGGCTGAACGGTGGTCCATCAACACAAAGCACAATATCTGTGCACATCTGGACGCCACCACTCGGAATGCTACCGAGTTTGCTAGCATCATAGCCTTCCTAAAGAGATCACGGATACACCGAGCCATCTCTACACCATGCACTCCCTATAGGTCTATACAACAGGCCTTCTGGGAGGGTGCATCAGTTGATAGATCTCGTGAGCCCTACTGCATCAGGAGTACTATATTTGGGCAAGATATTGAGGTGACAACTGCTGATATTAGATGAGTGCTGGATTTGGGAGAGGATGTTGATCACCCAACTAGACTACACCCTCTGACAGTGAGGGGATGCTTCCTCAGGATGAAGTACTCTGGGGACATAAAGGCAGGTGTGCTAAACAAAAACAACCTGTGTCCCTAGTACAAGTACTTAGCACACGTGATACTGAAGTGCATAGCTTCGAGGATGGGTGGCTTTGATGACCTATCAGACTAGGTTCAGAATGCCTACGTGGCACTGGTGCTGAACCACCCCTTCAGCTTCTCTAGCATGATATTCTCATACCTGATCAAGAATCTTGAGGCAAAGTGCAAAGAGGGATTTTGCATGTACTCGAGGTTTCTTCAGATGATTATCGACGAGAAGCTGCCCTCTTTGCCTAAGGAGAGCCATGTTGCGGTATCACTTAAGGTGATGGATGACATGACACTGGGCCGCATGAAGGTCTATAGGGGAAAGCAAGTCAAACCCCCTGTAAAGAGACTGTTCGAGCATCTAGCCCAGAAGGAGTACGTGGCGTCGGGTAGGCGTAAGTGGCGCCACGAGGAGAGTGATTCAGATTGTTGGACCAAAAGAACCAATGAGCCAGATCAGAAAAACCTTTAAGTCCCACAGACATCAAAACAACTGAAGTGATCTACAATAGCTAAAGACAAAGTCTGAAGACAAAGTCTGAGACAAAGTCTGAAGACAAAGTCTGAAGACAACAGCTGAAGACAAAGTCTGAAGACAAAGTCTGAAGACAAAGTCTGAAGACAACTGCAGAAGACAAAGTCTGAAGACAACCGCTGAAGACAAAGTCTGAAGACCAAGTTCTCAAAAGTTGTCAAAATAGCTGAAGTAGTTCTCTTTAGTAGTTGTGATGGTTTACTTTTCAGTAGTTTGTAATCAGTAGTTTTATTATATGTAAGACATTCGAAGTTCTTACACTTCAGATGTTATAACTTCAGTAGTTGTAATGTTAGTTTGTACTTAGCTTTTGTGAAGGTATCCTCAGTTGTTGTGGACATCTTCATTAGTTTAGTTTACTTTCAGTTGTTTGTATAAATCAGTTAGCTGTCACTATCAAGTGACATCAGCTGATGTCACATTCCTTTATAAAAGGAATGTTGACCTAATTTCTTGTGACTGAAGCATGTGCGTGAATGAAAACATTCTCTTTGCAGAAAACTTTCTCTCTCTATAACCGTCACTGTTTGATTGAATATTCATATTATTCTTGCTTAAATTTTGTCTAATTCTTGTTCTATTCCGCTGCAAATCTTAATCTAATTGATCAAACTAGATCTCGATCCTTTCAAATGGTATCAGAGCAGGTTAATCATTGATCGATTTAACAATTGATCTGCTTGTTTAATATCTAAGTTTGATCGAATTAGCAAATTTTGCAAGAATTGGTTATAGAGTTTGATTTTCAGTTGCTTCCGGTGAATTAATTTGAGATTCGTCTTGTTTCAAACTGTGTTGTTGAGTTTTTGAGCTAGACCTGTTAAAATTTCATTGAACCTGTTTGAATTGGTGAAAATGACTACATCAATCAATGATCCTCACAATACTGGCTCCTCAACAAAGCCTCTGATGCTTGTTAGGAGTGAGTATAACATATGGCAACGCCGAATGCTCCATTACCAGTCTGTCAACAGTTCAGGTTGTTGGAAATCTGTGGTTCATGGACCATATAAGCCTATGGTGAGTAATCCGAAAACCAATGAGATGGTTCCGAAGAAGAAAGAGCAATACTCAGATGAAGATCTGAAACTGTTTGAAATTGATGCTAAAGCCCATGGAATTCTAGCCATGGCACTGCCTAATGAAATCTATCCTGGACTTATGCATCATGAAACTGCTCATGACCTCTGGGTTGCTCTGAAAGAACAATTTGGAGGAACGGATGAGGTCTTGGCAAACAATAGAGAGATCCTTTCCCAGCAATATGAGACATTCTCTCATAGAAAGGGTGAGTCACTAACTCAACAGTTTGAGCGATTTTCCTGTTTGATATCTGAGCTGAAAATGCATAAACATGAATATACAAACAGTCAGATGAACAACAGATTCCTCAAATCCCTGCCTGAGAGATGGGAAACATATACTATTGTCCTACGCTCCAGTGCAAATCTGGACAATCTATCTCTCACCCAACTTCATGGGAAACTGTTAACATCTGAAAGAGAGATAGAACAGAAAAGGAAAGTGGCTTCATCTGGGAAGCTCACTGATGATTTTGTACCAGGGAATACTGCTCTGGTCGGTCATGAGTTAGAATATGCTGCATCAAAAAGTTCTTATGATGAGCATATAGATTTCTCTTCAAATAGTGGAGATCCTGCTTTTGTTGGTGTTGATAGTAATTCAGGGTGTAGTAGTGATAATTTGTGCTTTTTGATGGATGATTTGAAAGGAATTGCTGATGATGATCTGGAAGAGATGGATATTTTGAGCCAAATGGCATTAATCAACATCAGATCTCAAAAATTTTACAAAAGGACAGGTAGAAAATTTCCTGGTCTCTCTGAAAAAACCAAAGTTGGTTTTGACAAGAGCAAGTTGAGGTGTCACAAGTTCTATAGACTTGGACATTTTGCAAGAGAGTGTAGATCATCTGGATCTAACTCTTCTGCACCCTTTGTGACCTTTCCATGCAATAGCTCACAAAACAAAGGGCAACATTCTACCAGTTCTGGTCATCATTCACAAATTCAATCATCTCCTGCATATTTTGTCCCTCAAGGTCAAATGCCATATCCTTATCCCTGTTTTTACATGCCTCAGTCCAATCAGGTTCCAGTACGCATAGCTCAACAACCACATGCCCTACCTGAGCCTCAACCATCTCAATCAAATCAACAATCTCAATCTCAATCACATCAAAGCTTTTTCACACCTGGAGTTGTTGACTGGAGTAGCTTACCAGATGATCTTTCATGTTATTCTGAACAAGTGTTTTCTGGTGCTGGTCAACATGGTGGTGAAAATCCTTTTGGAAATCTTGCTCTTATGGCCCTGGAGTCTACTGATGGTTCATGCTCAAATGCATCATCATCACAGGTACCACAGGTATCTTCTGAGGCTAAGGCCAAGTTGTGTTCTGAGTCATGCATAGCTGTTTTTGTCTCAATTAGAGAAGCAAATGTAGCTTTAATTAATCAAAATCTTGACCTAGAGAAAGTGATTTCCAAAAGAAAAGCTGAGTTTGAGTCTGTCTTAAAGAAAAAGATGATGAGATTTACAAATTAAAATGCCAAATCACTGATGAAAAGGCAAAGGTAGAGGCCATTTTAGAGAATCATAAGAATCTCAAAGAAACACTTGCAGCTACTCAAGTAGAGTGTGAACGCTGGGTAACATCCTGCAAGGGGTTTGAAATGCTTCTCAGCAAGCAAACAGCTTCAAATGTGAAGTTTGGGATTGGGTATAATCACACTGTACCTCCTATAGATTTTACTCCCAAGACAAAAGTAAAATCTAAAGGTGAAAGCAATTCCCAAACCACATCATCATGTGTTTCATCCTCAAGTGATAATGCAAAATCAGAGGATGAAGTCAGTATTAGTACCTCAGTTAATCAATCTGCTGATGGTCTCACTGCTGATAAACACATGATCAAAGAAAAACTGAGCACTTCAGGTGTTGTCTCACAAAGTATTCAAAGTACTGAAGAGCAAGTAACAACACCTAAAGAGCATTTCAAACCAAATGAAAACAAACATGGTTTGACAACTGTTGAAGAGTCTATCAGGAAATCCAAAAGTACTGAAAACTTCTAAAGAACAAGTCTTCAATTGTTACAAATCCTTCAGTACTTAACATAAGTTCTGAGAGGAAGAAAGTACTGAAGAACACACCTTCAGTAGTTTCATCTTCTTCAGCAGTTGAACAACAGAAGATGAAGAAAAAGCCATGTGAAATATGTGGTCTATTCAATCATCTCACTGATGAATGTTGGTATAGAAAAGGTTCCAAATTCAACAAAGATAAAATCATTAAAAAGAAAATTAATAAAATGAAAGATGAATTTAAAACCAAGTTTGTACCACAAACATCTCAAACTAATAACCCAAAGGTCTTACAAAAATCTAAAAAGAATGAAGGGGTTTATCATAAAACAGCTGAAAGTATTCCTCAAGGAATATCAAAACATCAGACTAAGTCTGTGTCTTTCAAAAAGGAGGACATGGTGAGTCACAAGAACCAATCTAAAACAAGTACTGATGTATCTACTGAACTGAAGGTTTTAACAACCAATCAGACACAACTTGTTATGATGGTTCAACATCTGTTGGGGAGAGTTAACCAAATAGATGTACCTGTGATTAAACCACTGAAAAGGTAAACTAAGCCAAAATCAAAGGAATCCTTTTCAGCACCATCTCCACCTTCAAAGGCTGTTAATCATGACAAATAGTTAGTATAAAATCTGTTGATGAGAACAGACCCAAAACCAAAATGGTTTGGGTCTCAAAAGCTAGCTAGTTTGTTGTGACAAATGCAGCGTTCTTCAGCATGCCATAGAAGCATCTGGTATGTGGACAGCGGAGGATTTATGCATATGACAGGGAGCAGTTCTCTTCTTCATGACTACTCTCAAGGAAAGAAGGGATTTGTATCTTTTGGTAATGATGCTAAGGGTTACATCATCGGCAAAGGATTTGTGTCAAATGGTGACATAAGATTTGATGATATTAACCATGTGGAGAATCTGAAGTACAACTTGTTGAGTGTCAGTCAAATGTGTGATAAAGGGCATGTTGCACTTTTCACCAGCCAAAACTATCGATTTTGTCTTCCAATGTTTTGAGAATGATTGACAAGTGAGAGGTCTGTGAATCTTAAGAACATGAATTAGCTTATCCATCATGGTTTAGTGAGAGGTCTGCCATTAAAGGAGTTCAAATGTGATTTCTGCTTGTTTAAAAGGAAAGCAACATAATGTATCATTCCCTCCAATAGAAGAACCAAAGTCCACTGCCTGCTTGCAATTACTACATATGGATCTTTTTGGTCCAGTAAGAGTGATGAGCATGGCAAAGAAAAAATACCGTCCGGTAATTGTGGATGATTATTCCAGATTTGTATGGACCTTCTTCTTACATTCAAAAGATGAGGCTGGTCAAATCATCATCTACTTTGTGTTGCATGAGGAAAAGCAGTACTCCCTTTTAGTCAAGTGTGTGAGGAGTGATAATGGCATGGAATTTAGAAACCACACACTTGATGAATTCTATTTATCTAAGGGAATCAACAGGCAGTTTAGCATTCCAAGAACTCCTGAACAAAATGGAGTGGTGGAGAGAAAGAACAGGACCCTTATTGAAGCCGCAAGGTCAATGTTGGTTGATTCTGGTTTGCCACTAACCTTTTGGCTGAAGCTGTCAACACATCTTGCTATGTTCAAAATAGAGTGTTAGTAAATCAGAGATTGATGAAGAATCCTTATGAAGTGTTACATCATTTTGCCCCTCTGATTTCCTTCTTTAGAGCATTTGGGTGTCCCTGTTACATTCTTAACACAAAGGATCCACTTCAGAAGTTTGAATCAAAGTGGATGCAGGGTACTTTGTTGGGTATTCATCTACTTGCAAGGCATACAGAGTTTTTAATTGCAGAACAAAGATAGTTGAAGAAACCTTGCATGTAAAGTTTAATGAATCTACAAAGGAGAAAATCCCACAAAACCCTATGGAGTTATTTGATTTGGACATACTGCAATATATTCCTTATCAGCCTCCAGCTGTTGCAGATTCTGTGAATCTATCATCTCCTGCAACTAGTCATCCATCTGATGGTACAAATGCAAGGTTTAGTGATCATCTGCCTAAGTCTACTAACCTTGATGTTCCTGTAGCTTCAGTAGTTCCATCCACAACAAATGCTGATGAGATCTCTGATTCCTCTACTTCATTTGAACTGCCATCTCATTCTAGGTTTCAAGAGTCTGGATCAACATCTGTTGCTGCTGAATCACCTACAAACACTTGCACAGATCTTATTGAGTATCAAGAACTGAAGAATCACCCCATGTCTCAGATCATTGGTGACATCAATGCTGGTGTTTCAACTAGAAGTCAATTGTCCAATTTCTGCTTTTATGCTCTCTTCATTAGTCAACAAGAGCCAAAGAACTATCATATTGCATTAAGAGACAATGGATGGGTTGAAGCCATGCAACTTGAGCTTCTTCAGTTTCAAAAGCAGCAAGTGTGGGAACTGGTTCCTCTACCCCAAGGTAAGTGTGCAATAGGCACTAAATGGGTGTTTAGGAATAAAACTGATGAAAAAGGTCAAATTGTCAAGAACAAGGCCAGACTGGTTGTATAGGGGTTTTCACAAGAAGAAGGTATTAATTATGATGAAACCTTTGCCCCTGTAGCCAGACTGGAGGCAATCAGACTGTTCTTAGCTTATGCTGCTTTCCATAATCTTAAAGTTTTTCAAATGGATGTCAAAAGTGCTTTCTTATATAGTAAAATAAAAGAAGAAGTTTATGTGTGTCAACCACCAGGTTTTGAAGATCATAAGCATCCAGATTGGGTGTATAAGCTTGATAAGGCTCTTTATGGGTTAAAACAAGCTCCCAGAGCCTGGTATGAAACACTGTCTAACTTTCTTATTCAAAATAATTTCACTAGAGGCTCCATAGATAAAACTTTGTTCATTAAGAAAGTAGGCATGCATAAGCTCCTTGTTGAAATTTATATAGATGATATTATTTTTGCATTCTCTGATCCACAGTTGTGTGATGCCTTTACTAAGTTGATGCAACAAAAGTTTGAAATGAGTGCCATGGGAGAATTACAGTTCTTTCTGGGTATGCAAATCAAACAAATGACTGATGGAACCTTCATTCATCAGTCAAAATATACAAAGGATTTGTTGAAAAAGTTTGATTTACAAAACTGTAAGCCCTGTTCTACTCCCATGTGCAGCACCACACAACTGGATGCTGATTAGAAAGGTAAAGCAGTTGATGAAACTCTTTACAATGTATGATTGGTTCCTTGATGTATCTTACAGCTTCTAGACCAGACATTATGTTTGCAACTTGTTTCTATGCTAGATTTCAGGCTGCACCTAAAGTATCCCATATGATTGCAGTCAAAAGGATCTTTAGATATTTGCAAGGAACTCAATCTCTAGGACTTTGGTATTCCATTGGGTACTCTTGCAAATTAGTTGCTTTCTCTGATAGTGACTATGCAGGGTGTGAATTAACCAGAAAATAAACCTATGGTGGATGCCAATTTCTAGGCAATTGTTTAGTTTCTTGGCAGAGTAAGAAACAAACTTCAGGTGCTACATCCACTGCTAAAGCAGAGTACATTGCTGCTGCAAGTTGTACATCTCAGATACTCTAGCTTCAGAATCAACTACTGGATTATGACATTACAGAGACTAAGACTCCTTTGCTGAGGGACAGTGCTTCAGCTCTTTGTATCGTTAAGAATCCTGTCCAGCATTCTAGGACCAAACATATTGAGAACAGACATCATTTTATCAGGGATTGTTATGAAAAAGGTCTGATTTATCCAAAGTTTGTTCCTAGTGCTGATGAGCTTGCAGATATATTTACTAAGCCTTTGGACAGTGCAACTTTCCAAAATCTAGTGCTAAGGCTTGGTATGCTGCAGCTAGAATATTTGACAACTACTGATGATCTCAGTTCACAAGTACTGATGAGCATTAGTATACAGCTATCAAAAATAAGTACTGATAAGTTATTTTATCTTCAGTAGTTTTCATAACTACTGAAGACTAAATTACTTAAAAGTACTGAAGTACTTTATATGTTGAAAAGTACTAATGTAGTTACAACTACTGATGTGGTTACAACTACTGATGTCTGTTCTAACAGATAAGTACTGATGACCAATGAAACATCTGAAAATCAGATAGTCTGCTGAGTAAGTGTTAAGGTCATTGAAACAACTGAGATCTGTGAATTGACGACAACAACTGATGAGAAATTTTAATCTTCAATTGTTTCAAACAACTGCTATTTCATTTCAAAACAACTGAAGCCAAAACCAAGTCTTCAGTAGTTTCAAACTACTGATGACTAACACCAAGTCTTCAGTTGTTTACAACATCTGAAAGTTAAAACCATGTCTTCAGTTGTTTTCTTTCAGCCGTTTCTTAACCTATAAATACCTAACCCTAACTTCAAACTTTTCATAAGTCGTTTTCCAACGTTCATCTTCCATTAATGGTGACCATGCAAATCAAACCACGACACAACTGTGTTGCCTGCTTTACAAAATCGACCTTTTGGACTAAGTTTGATGCTGCCATTGATCTGATGGTTGATTCCCCGTATCAAACTGCTTTTCTTTTGAATCCATGGTCGTCACTCCTGCTATCATTCGCCAAACCCTAGATCTGAGTGATGCCACCTTTGTCACCAAATACCTGAAGGGCACCACTGATCTATCATTCATCAACCATGGATATGAGGGCGACCTAAGTGCTACAACCATTCTGAAGAAGCACTTCCATGATGCTGAACGCCTAATCTTTCATATGATCAATGTTTGCCTTGCCCCCAAATCCTCTTCATGGGATCAAATGTCATCCAGGTGGCAGCAGGTATTGTATTCTATCCTTGAACGCAAAAGCTTAAATTTTTCTGAAATTATATTTTTGGAACTAAAAGACCTGGCAATGAAACCTGTGGCTAACAGATGGATATTATATCCAAGGTTTCTTATGGCCATAATCATCAATCAATTAAAATCTGATGGCCCTGTTGGCCTTGGAGTCCCTACTATGGTAGTTTTACCTGAGGTATACTCTAGGCACAATTCTGACCCACAACTCAAAGAGGCTGCCAAACTGCTAAAACCCAAGCAGAAGGAACCCACAGCATCATCCTCCAGATCCAAAGTCCTCTCCAAACCACAATCCAAACAAACCAAAAAGGCTACTCAGGGAGTTGAGTCCCCTGATGATGCCCCTGCAACACAAAGGCAGGATGAAACTACGGGTAGTAATCCCCCTGTAGTTTCCAAGACTCTACTAGTTGAAACCGCTCAGGCATCCTCTCAACAGGATCCTGATGCAACCAAAAATGAGGAAACCACATTACTGGAATCTCTCTCACTTGAGAAGATTTCCATTGAAGAGCACCATTCACCCCAGGTGCAATCTTCTTCACCCTTATCTCCCACTGAAGCCACCCCTACAAGCCCAACTGTGGTTATTGCACAAGTGCTGACTCAACTACATTCCTCTACCCCCCCCCCCAAAATCTATTACCACTGGCAAAATCTCAACAGTTGAGGGAGAGGATTATAATATGGCTGATAACCCACAACATATGGATTACAGAGTTCAATCTCCTTGTGTAGAGGAGGAGATTCGAACATCTGGTGAGGCTGCCTCTTCTCCTGTTTCAACACATGAAAATGATGAAGGTGGTATCATCTCTAAGACCTCACAAAAGGCAACTGCCAATGAAGGACATAATCCTGAAGCAGGAAGTCCCCAGTTCCAAGAAATAGGGGCACATGTGAATACTGATCTACACTCAGCACATGTTCATCCTGATTTAATCAGGAGGTTAGATGATTCAGCAAAAACTGATGATGACCTGGGCTTTTTCTTTGATGTTCTAGCCCACAACACCATTCTTGAGGCTGAGGTATGTAGACTACAAGAACTGCTTGCCAAAATGTCACAAGAATCAAGTCCATCTGCCCAAATTCACCCACAGATGGGAGCTTCTTTTGAAGCTCTCCCAAACACTGAGCTACTCCCAACAACTATGCCACCAGCCTCTGATTCAGGCACCATTTCTCAAGGACAGAACCCCTCTGAGCAAATGGTTGCTGCCTTTCAATCCTCCTTACCTCTCATCACTTTCATCATCACTAACATTGTGCATCAAGCCATTGATGAGAGGCTTTCCTCAAATCTTCAAACCTTAGTTGATGGTGCTGTTTCTAAGAGACTTTCTGACATTCACACCCCTGAACCCAATGCAACCAAAAGGGGGAGTCTAAGTCAGTGAAAGCAAACAAAAGAAAGAGAGTTGAAGAGGAAGAAGAAAAGGAGATGATCACCTACAAGAGAAAGAAGAGTGCTGAACAGACTGAAGATGAGAAAAAGTTAGAAGAACTGATCAAAGAAGCTGATGAGGAACATAGCAGATCTATGGATAAGATCATTGATCAACTCTTCAGACAAGGTTTTGGTACAGCCAAACTTGACTCTGAAATCAGAAGGCTAGAGATTCAAGATATTGAACATAGATGGGCAAGTTGGAGTGAGAAAGAAAGGGAAAGGCTGGAAGGTATGACAAGATTCATATCAAAGCATTTGGGAAGATCAATCATTGAAGTGAAGTTATGGTCAGAGATAGTATTTGGAGATAACCACCCGAATCTGTTCTTCTGAAGTATTCAACAAAGGATTGATCATAGAAGCTCTTGATGAAGCTGGTGCTGGGAAAAGGTCTGATATGGCAAAGTTATCCAAAGCCTCACTCACAACCAAGATGCTATAGCAGCCTGTACAATCTCCCACACCAAAACAACCAACTTCACAACCCTCAAAACCAACTCCTTTACCCAAGAAACCTACTTAAACCACTACCAATGATGCACCCAAGAGGAAGAGAAGGGTGTTGAGGATAGAAGAAGAAGAAGAAGATGTGAGGATGATAGTCTGCCAATCTTTGCTGTTCTTAAAATAAAGATGCCTGAGCCCAGGAGTCAACCAACAACAATCACACCTGACATCCAAAGGCAAATGGTAAAAGTCAAACTTGAAGAAGAAGAACAACACAAACAACATGATGAACTGCTGTTAAGGATGGTTGATAAAGAGTTTCCTAAGTCTTCATCCGTACAAGCTATGAAGAAACATGCTCAGAGGTTGTATGCTCTCAGATTCACATTTCAATATCAGAAAGAGAGAGTGAGAATTTGGCCTAACCCCAGAGTACATGACAGAATTCATAAAAAGAAGATTCCAAGTAGATACAATGGCCAAGTAAAGAAGATTGTAGATGCTGTGATAATGTTGGCCATTGTAGTGTCACCCTGGGAAATCTTGATGACTTCAAGAGAGCTTACAAGTCTAAGATGACTCCACAACTTTACTAGAAAACAAAATGGTAAGAAGGGGTTGATCTACAAGAAGCTTGAAGAAATAAGAAGAAATGAGCTCCAGTTGTTACTTGAAGGCACTCATCCTGATGAGTTTGCATAAGAGAAATAACCACTGTGGAGCTAAAGAATGGAAAGAATGTTAAGTACTTATCAGAGTACTATAGGCCTAAGTTCTTTTGAAAGTGAAGTTGAAGAACTCACAATGGAAGAACAAGTTGTATTCCTTGAGGCCTATGTCAGAGAGTCTTACAGACTCATCATTGGGAAGTAGGTCTCATGGATGGGATAAAAGCTCTGTGTCCAATTCCCCAAGACATAGTTCCCACTCATCCTTTGCCAATCAAAATTTCTGAAACCTCTTCCCTGGCAAGATTAATTTGAAGATTTCTGAGCTGATCCAGAAAATTCTTCTGCCAATAAGTGGGACTTCAATAAACTTAAAGGTTTTGGCTGCATTGGTTCAGGGGGGTTTGTTGGACCAAAAGAACCAATAAGCCAGATCAGAAAAACCTTTAAGTCCCATAGACATCAAAACAACTGAAGTGATCTACAACAGCTGAAGACAAAGTCTGAAGACAAAGTCTGAAGACAAAGTCTGAAGACAAAGTCTGAAGACAAAGTCTGAAGACAAAGCTGAAGACAAAGTCTGAAGACAAAGTCTGAAGACACAAAGTCTGAAGACAAAGTCTGAAGACAAAGTCTGAAGACAAAGTCTGAAGACAACAGCTGAAGACAAAGTCTGAAGACAATCTCTGAAGACAACTGCTGAAGACAAAGTCTGAAGACAACTGCTGAAGACAAAGTCTGAAGACCAAGTTCTTAGAAGTTGTCACAATAGCTGAAGTAGTTCTCTTTAATAGTTGTGATGGTTTACTTTTCAGTAGTTTGTAATCAATAGTTTTATTATATGAAACATCTGAATTTCTTACACTTCAGATGTTATAACTTCAGTAGTTGTAATGTTAGCTTGTACTTAGCTTTTTGTGAAGGTGTCCTCAGTTGTTGTGGACATCTTCAGTAGTTTAGTTTACTTTCAGTTGTTTGTATAAATCAGTTAGCTGTCACTATCAAGTGACGTCAGCTGATGTCACATTCCTTTATAAAAGGAATGTTGACCTAATTTCTTGTGACTGAAGCATGTGCGTGAATGAAAATATTCTCTTTGCAGAAAACTTTCTCTCTCTATAACTGTTACTATTTGATTGAATATTCATATTATCTTGCTTAAATTTTGTCTAATTCTTGTTCTATTCCGCTGCAAATCTTAATCTAATTGATCAAACTAGATCCCGATCCTTTGACAGATGTTGAGCAGATTGCTCTTCCATCTGATGACTCTGATGATGATGATGGAGACACTGGTGGAGATTCTGGCCCCGCTGTTTCTAGGGCCAGCACGGCAATACTACACCTCCACCGCCCACTCAAACAGATGCGACCACCGCTAGTTTCCATCAGGATTTTTGTCCTCCCGATGAGGAGGAAGAGAGTGATGAGGAGCCCTTAACCAAGACAGTGGGCAGTAGGGTGGTTGCCACAGGCCGAGGCATTCGGGAGGTTGGAGAATGCCATAACGAGTTTGGGGAGACAGCAGCCGACCCCAGCTACTCACCAAGTCAGCCCAGCAGCATCCCAGGGGGAGCATCCACCTCCAGAGGCAAGAGGAGGAAAAGGATGGCTCAGCCCCATAGGATGAAGACGAAGAAGAGGAGGATGACCTTTATCACCACCACCACCTCTACCACACCACCCACAACATCTACCACCTCTCCCCCCATCACCACTACTACCATTCCACCTGTCACCTCTATTACCACCACACACACCACCACTACCTCAGCCACTCCACCATTTCCCCACATCACATCCACCACCACTTCAGCTTACCCATCACCACCCACACACATACCACCTTCCATATACACCACTGCCACAACCACCACCTCTAGCCACTAGGAAGGACCATCATATTACCATTCCTTTCCATCAGGATCATCTCTACCTCCCAATGGGGTAGAGGAATAGCTTTTAGCACTAAACCGTATGGTGCTGAAGTTGTTAGCAGCCGATGACGAGAAGACTGCTCAGCTGCGATAGTTAGTGGAGCTTACTGCTGCTCAATCACAACAAATATCTTAGTAGACACAACAGATTGAGGAGCAGGCTCAGCAAATGGCTACTCAGAGTCAAGAGATTGCCCAACTCAAGGAGCAAAAGTGTTATCTACCAAGAAGATCGAGGAGTTGGAGGATGCTAAGAGGACCATCATGCTCAAACTTAAGGGCACAAAGGATGAGCCTCTGAAGATCAGAGAGGGAGACGGTGATGATGGTGATGATGATGATGGTGCTAATAGTGATGATGATGATAGTGATGATGATGACGATGATGGTGATGAAGAAGGTGATGATGAGAATGGAGGAGACACTGAAGGAGGAGGAGAGTCATCTGCTTCGGGTGCACAAGAAGCTAATGAGAGGCAGACTAAAAAGACTCAAGATCTAGGTGCCTTGACATCATCCCCGACAACAGAAGAACACATGATCCAAGACAAAATAATGCATAGAGTTTTGTGTAATTTAAATCATGTGTAATTTGAATATTGTATTAAACTTATGTGCTTGAATGTTTATGTATATATCTTTTGTCAGGATCAGCGATCACAAGTTTGATGTATTAGAGTGTAACGCAGCGGAATAAGAACAAGAATTAGACAAATTGTTGCAAGAATTTGATGCTCGTATGCATTAAGAACAGATACGGTTATAACGAGAGAATATATTTCTGTAACAAGGAATGTTTTAATAATATCGAATATTTCTGATCAAATCATTCAAATATTACAATAGGTTGACACTCCTTATATAGAGTGCAATCGCTGCTGTTATCACGGGAAAGTGACAGCTGGCAGATCTAATACAAAAATAACTAACTCTTAACAAACTACTGAAATGTTCACAACTACTGAGAACATATCAGAGTGTTAAGTACAAAATAAGAAACTACTGAAACTACAACGACTGAAGAACAAGCTCTTCAGTCGTTTTACAAAACTACAGATAAATATAAAACTACTGATGAGCACAACAACTGAAAAGATAATACATAAAACTACTGAAAGGTAAACCGTCACAACTACTGAAGAAGACCTCTACAGCTGTTGTGACAACTTCTGATACTTTGGTCTTCAGCACTTGTGTCTTCAGACTTTGTCTTCAGCACTTGTGTCTTCAGACTTTGTCTTCAGCACTTGTCTTCAGACTTTGTCTTCAGCACTTGTCCTCAGACTTTGTCTTCAGCACTTGTGTCTTCAGACTTTGTAATTAGCTGTTGTCTTCAGCTGTTGTGGTCTTCAGTAGTTGTTGTGACGTCTGTGGGACTTAAAGGTTTTTCTGATCCGGCTCGTTGGTTCTTTTGGTCCAACAAACTCCCCCTGAACCAATGCAGCCAAAACTTTAACTTTATTGAGGTCCCACTTATTGTTGGCAGAATGGTTGGTCTTTTTCTTCTTGATCAGTTGAGAAGATGACCCATTTAAGCACTGGCATGGAAATGAGTCTCTGATGATTTGGTTGGCAATGTATGGATGGGAGCTCTGTATTGGGGAATGGACACTGAGCTGTTCCCCCATCCATGAGACTCACTTCCCATGTATAAGCCTGCAGGATTCTCTGGTGTATGCTCTGAGAAACATAATTTGTTCTTCCATGGTCAGGTTCTAGGCTTCACCATCAAACAATTCTTCACGCCCATACAGCTCTGAGATGTACTTGGCCTGTTTACCATTTTTGAGCTCAACTGTTGTAATCTGTCTGTATGCAAACTCATCAGGATGAGTCCTTTCAAGTAACAGACTGAGCTCATTTTGTTTGAAGTTCTCAAGCCTCTTGTAGACTAACCCCTTTTTAATAATTATGTTCTCTAACATCTTTTGGGGTGGTTGTTTAGTCTCATAGGCCTTCTTGAAATCTTCTACAATCTCCCAGGGTGATACTACAAGAACCACTGTGATCTCTTCATCTACGATCCTTTTTACTTGGCCCTTGTATCTCAAAGGAATGTCTTTCTTTACAATCCTGTGAGCCACCTAGGATCAGGCCATACTCTCACTTTTTCCTTCTGATATTGAAATGTGTTGGCAAGGGTGTACAACCTCAGAGCTTCTTTCTTCATACTAATTATTGATGAAGAAGCAGCATAAGTTTTGTCGATGCTTTTCAACATCTCATCGTCATGAAGCCTTTGCTGCTGCTCTTCTTCAATCTTTACTCTCACAATTTCCATTTGTGAGGTGGGAGTGATGGGCATGGGTTTGGCTTTATCCAATGTTAGGACTGCAGACAGAGGCAGCCTATCTTCTTCCACATCATCCTCTTCTTCTTCTTCTAGCCTCAACACCCTTCTCTTCTTCTTCTTAGGTGCATCATCGGCTGTTGGTTTAGAGGGTAAGGGAGTTGGTTTTGTGGGTTGTGATTGTGGTTGTTTTGGAGAGGGAATGTTGACAGGCTAAGTTAGCATTTTGGAGGTGAGTGTTGCTTTTGAGTATTTGGCTAGCTCAGTCCTGGTCCCTGCTCCTGCTTCATTCAAAGCTTCAACTACTAACCCCTTAGTGTATGCCTCAGACGAACAGATCTTGGAGGTTATGGCCAAGATGCTGTCCCTGGTCCATGATTTTACTTCGATCAACGATCTCCCAAGGTATTTGCTGATGAATCTGATCATGATCTCAAGTCTCTCTCTATCCATAGTGCTGTAGCTGGCCCATCTTTGTTGGATCTCCTTGATCTCTAATCGTCTTATTTCAGAATCCAGCTTTTCAGTGTCGAAACCTTGCCTAAACAGCTGATCAATGATATTGTCCATTGATCTGCTATGTTCAGCATCAGCCTCTTTAACCATTTCGTTCAAGTTCTTCTCTTTCTCAGCACTCTTCTTTTTCTTGTATGTGACATGAAAATCTTTTTGACTTTCATGTACTTTTTCAATTTCAGCTCCCTTCTCAATCACATTCTCCTTCTCTTTTTCGGCCTCATACACACAATCCTTCTCTTTTTCCACCTCTTTATCTTTCTCTTTCTCTCTCTCCTTCTCCATCCTCTTTCTTTTAGCTTGCACTACTGAACTCTCCCCTTTTTGGGTGCATTGGTTGCAAGGGATTGAGTAGCAGAAAGTTGTTGGCTCAGTACATCCTCCACCAGAGGTTGTAAGACAGTAGAAAGTCTCTCATCAACAGTTTTAATAACAAATTCGGTTAGCTGTGGTGTGATGAGAGATAGGGGATTTTGAGGGATAGCATCCATTGCTCAGGGGGGTTTTGGTCCTGAGAAATGGTACCAGAAATAGAGGCAGGTGGCTGAGATTTTGTAGTGGCTGTGTGTTTAAGGGACCTTCAGAGGAAGGTGCCATCTGTGGGTTAATGTGGTGGCAGATGGTCTTTCTCCTTGAGAGAGTTGGTCAAGTAGTTTTTGCAACCTACTGACTTCCTCCTCGAGGATTGTGTTCTGGGCAAGAACATCATAAAGAAGCCCAGGTCATCATCAGCAGATGCTGAATCACCGACCTCCTGCTTGTAGCAGGATGTACATGCACTAGGTGTAGACCAGTTGTAGCATGTGTCCCTTTGTCTTGGAACTGGGGACTTCCAGCCTCAGGACTTTGTCCTTCATCAGCTGTTGCCTGGTGAGGTCTTAGGAATGTTACCAGCCTGAGTCTGATCATATATGCTGATTCAGAAGAGGTGGCAGCCTCACCAGATGTTCTGGTCTCCATATCCACACCAGGAGATAGAACATTTAAACCTCGGTGCTGTGGGTTGTCAGAAGCATGGTGATCCTCGTCCTCAATGGCTGTGGTTCTCCCCTTTGTTGGTGGTTGTTGGGGAGGAGGAGAGGCATGCAACTGAGTCAGCACGTTTGCAATGATAAGGGTGGGACTTTGGGGGGCGGTTGCATGGGGAGATGGGGTAAAAGCAGTGTGCACCTGGGGAGAATGGTGCTCTTCAATGGCAATCTCCTCAAATGAGTAAGATCCCAGATTTGGGTACCCCTTCTGTGGTTGCTACAGGCTCCTTTTGAGAGGAATCCTGAGCGGCTGTGGCTGGGAGAGTCCTATATCCACTAGGGGTTATAACCAGTGGATAACCTGCGTTTGTGTTGCAGGGGCATCCTCAGGGGACTCATTTCCCTGAGTAGCCTTTTTGGTTTTCTTTTAGTGGGTTGGTGGGGACTTTTGATTTGGAGGTGGTGGCTGTGGGTTCCAGCTGCGTGGGTTTGCGCAGCTTGGCAGCCATTTTGAGTGATTGGTCAGAGTTGTGCCGGGAGTATACTTCAGGCAATACAGCCATAGCAGGGACTCCCAGGCCAACAAGTCCCTCAGCTTGAAGCTGGTTTTCAATTATGGCCATTATGAACCGAGGATATAATATCCAACGGTTAGCAGTTTGTTTTTGAGCCATATCCTTGAGCTCTAAAATAGTATTTCCGAAAAATTTAAAGGTTGTTGCTCAAGGATGGAGTACATTACCTGTTGCCACCTTGTGGACATTTGATCCCATGATGAGGTCTTGGAGGCAAGGCATACATTTACCATAAAAATGAGACGTTCGGCATCTGGGAAATGTTTCTTCAGTAAGGTAGATGCACTCAAGTGACCCTGGTATCCATGGTGGGCAAAAGATTGATCTGTTGTGCCCTTTGGATAACCAGTTGGGAAAGTGGCATCATCCAGATTAAGGGTTTGTCGAAGAGTGTCTGGAGTGATGATCACTTTTTGGCCATGGACAAACGATTGAAGAGACTCTGTGTCGTTCTCCTCAGAGACCAAAGTGACGTTTGTCCAGAATTGATTAAGGGATGCGGCATATATGACTAGGAACGCCGTTTTGTAGGGTGATTGAACCATTAAATCAATGGCGTTGTGAAACTTGGTCCAGTATGGCGATTTGGTGAGATGTGCGACACAGTTGTGTCGTGGTTTTAGTTGCATGGTCGCCATTGATGAAGAGAGGGTATAGAGTTTTTGAACGTTAGGTTGAGAAGAGAAGATAAAAACTCTGAAGGTGGGATAAGGTATTTAAAGGGTCGGGATAGAAAACAACTGAAGGTTTTGGTGTGAGTCATCAGTTGTTGAAACTACTGGTGATGTGGTATTAACCATCAGACGTTGAAACAGCTGAAGTCTCTGATTTAGTCATCAGTAGTTATAAAACTACTGAAGACAGTTTTGACTTCAAGTGATGAAACAGCTGAAGACTTGGTATTAGTCATCAGTAGTTGTGAAACTACTGAAGACAATGGTTTTGTCAGCAGTTGTTGTAAACAGCTGAAGGCTTGGTGTTAGTCTTTAGTAGTTGTAAACTACTGAAGACATGGTTTTGGCTTCAGTTGTTTTGAAACAGCAGTTGTAGAAACAATTGAAGAGAAATACTCATCAGCTGTTTTCGTCAATTCTTAGCTTTTCAACTGTTTCATACTGTCCTCAACACTTACTCATCAGACTTTGCATCTGCTTTTCAGGTGTTTCATAGGACGTCAGTACTTATAGTTTACGTACGGATTTCAGTAGTTGTAACTACATCAGTAGTTGTAACTACATCAGTAGTTAGAACAGATAAAGTACTTCAATACTTGTGAGGCATTGGCCTTCAGTAGTTATAAAAATTACTGAGGGTGAAAGAACTCCAGTACTTATATGTGACATGGTTACCAATGATCACCAGTACTTATTACTGAGATCATCAGTAGTTGTCACTTATTCTAGCTGCAGCATACCAAGCCTTAACACCAGGTTGTAGAAAGTTGAACTATCCAAAGGCTTAGTAAAAATGTCTGCAAGCTCATCAGCACTAGGCACAAACATGGGATTAATTAGACCCTTTTCAAAACAATCTCTTATAAAATGATGTCTAATTTCTATATGTTTGGTCCTAGAGTGCTGGACTGGATTTTTGACAATGCAAAGAGCTGAAGCACTATCTATTAATAACGGAGTCTTAGTCTCTGTAATGCCATAGTCCAAAAGTTGATTCTGAAGCCAGAGTACTTGGGATGTACAACTTGCAGCAGCAATGTACTCGGCTTCAGCAGTGGATGTAGCAACAGATGTTTGTTTCTTACTCTGCCAAGAAATCAACAGTTGCCTAGGAATTGACATCCACCAGAAGTTGATTTCCTGGTCAACTTACACCCTGCATAGTCACTATCAGAGAAAGCAACTAATTACAAGAGTGCCTAGTGGAATACCATAAACCTAGAGATTGTGTACCTTGCAAATATCTAAAGATCCTCTTGACTGCAATCATGAGACTCTTTAGGTGCAGCCTGAAATCTAGCACAAACACATGTAGCAAACATAATATCTGGTCTAGAAGCTGTTAATACATCAAGAACCCAATCATACATCTGTAAAGTGTTTCATCAACCACTTACCTTTCTGATCTGTATCTAGTGTGTGGTGCTGCACATGGGGGTAGAACAGGGCTTACAGTTTTGTGAATCAAACTTTTCCAAAAGATCTTTTGTGTATTTGGACTGATGAATGAAAATTCCATCAGCCTTTTGTTTGATTTGCAAACCCAGAAAGAACTGTATTCTCCCATGGCACTCATTTCAAACTTCTGTTGCATCAACTTTGTAAAGGCATCACACAACTGAGGATCAGAGGATGCAAAAATAATATCATCTACATAAATTTGAACAAGTAGATTATGCTGCCCAGCTTTATAATGAATAAAGTCTTATCAATGGAGCCTCTAGTGAAATCATTTTCCAGAAGAAAGTTTGATAATGTCTCATACCAGGCTCTAGGATGTTTCAACCCATAAAGAGCCTTATCAAGCTTATACACCCAATTAGGATGTTTATTGTCCTCAAAGCCTGGTGGTTGACATACATAAACCTCTTCTTTAATTTTCCCATACAAAAATGCACTTTTGACATCCATTTGAAAGACTTTGAGTTTTTGATAAGCAGCATAAGCTAAAACAATCGAATTGCTTCCAGTCTGGCTACAGGCGCAAAGGTTTCATCATAATCAATACCTTCTTCTTGTGCAAACCCCTGAACAACCAGTCTGGCCTTGTTCTTAACAATAAGCCCATTTTCACCAGTTTTGTCCTAAACACCCATTTAGTGCCTATTGCACACTTACCTGGAGGTAGAGGAACCAGTTCCCACACTTGCTGTTTCTTGAACTGAAGAAGCTCAAGCTGCATGGCATCAACCCATCCATTGTCCTTTAAAGCAATGTGATAATTCTTTGGCTCTTGCTGACTGATGAAGAGAGCATAGAAGCAGAATTTGACAATTGACTTCTTGTTGATACGCCAGTGGTGATATCACCAATGATTTGAGACATAGGGTGATTCTTCAGATCTTGATACACAATGAGATCTGTGCAAGTGTTTGCAGCAGGTTCAGCAGCAACAGATGGTGATGGTGAATCATTCCTTGAAACCAATCAGTGGATGGTAATTCAAAGGAGGTTGAATTTGAGGAAATCTCATCAGCATTTGTTGTGGATGGTGCTACTGGAGCTACAGGAACATCAGGTCTAGCTGAATCAGGCAGTTGATCACTAAACCTGAATAGGTGAGTACTGCTATCATCATCATCATCAGCAACAGCAGTACCACCAGGTGGTGAACTGTTGACAGGAGCAACAGCAGGAGTTTGATAAGGAACATATTGCAGTATGTCCAAATCAAATAGCTCCACAGGGCTTTGTGGAATCTTGTCCTTAGGAGATTCATTAAACTTAACATGTAGACTCTCTTCAACATCTTTGTTCTGCAGTTGAAGACTCTGTATGCTTTGCAAGTTGATGAATAACCAACAAAGTACCCTGCATCCACCTTAGGATCAAATTTTTGGAGTTGATCCTGTGTGTTGAGAATGAAACAAGGACACCCAATGCTCTGAAGAATGAAATTAGAGGGGCAAATGATGAAGAACTTCATATGGAGTCTTCATCAACCTCTGATTTACTAGAACTCTATTCTATACATAGCAAGCTGTATTGACAGCTTCAGCCCAAAAAGTCATTGGCAGTCCAGAATCAGCCAACATGGACCTTGCAGCTTCAATAAGGGTCCTGTTCTTTCTCTCCATTACTCCATTTTGCTCAGGAGTTCTTGGGATGCTATACTGCCTCTTGATTCCCTTTGATAAGTAAAACTCATCAAGTGGTGGCTTTCTAAATTCAGTACCATTATCACTCCTCACACACTTAAATGGTAGGGAATACTGCTTCTCAACGTGTAACACAAAGTCACAATGGACTGTGCAGCCTCATCCTTTGAATGCAAGAAGAAAGTCCATACAAATCTGGAGTAATCATCCACAATTACCAGACAGTATTTCTTCTTAGCCATACTCATCACTTTCACAGGACCAAAGAGATCCATGTGAAGAAGCTGTAAGCAGGCAGTGGACTTAGGTTCTTCTATGGAGGGAAATGAAGCTTTGTGCTGTTTTCCTTTTAAACAGGTAGTGCAGTTATCTTCACACTTGAACTCCTTCATAGGCAGTCCCCTTACTAAACCATGGTTTATCAGCTGATTCATGTTTTTGAGATTAACATGGCCCAGCCTCTATGCCATAGAATAGATTCTTGGGGGGAAGCCTTGGAAAATAGGCAAGGATGGCCTTTGAGATCTATTTTCTTGGAAAGATCTAAGGCATACACTCTTCCTGTCCTGTTGGCCTTTAGGAGAGTGTGTTCATCCAACACCTTATCAATCAAATTTAGAACTTTGGATGACAGAATCCGACAGTTCTGACTGGTGAAAAGAGCAACATGGCCTTTGTCACACATTTGACTGACACTCAAGAGGTTGTACTTGAGATTTTCCACATGGTTAACATCATCAAAGTTTATTTCCCCATTGGAAACAAAGCCTTTGCCAATGATGTAACCTTTTGCATCATTGCCAAATGACACAAACCCCTTCCTTCCTTGAGAGTAGTCATTAAGAAGTGATCTGTTTCCTGTCATATGCATGGATCCTCCACTGTCTACATACCAGATGCCTCTAAGGTATGTTGAAGAACCCTGCAAAATACAACAAATTAGTTAGATTTTGAGACCCAAACCTTTTTGGTCTTGGGCCTGTTCTCATCAACAGATGGTAAACTAACATGTTTGTTGGAAACAACAGCCTGAGAGGAAGAAGCTGGTGAAGAAAAGGAATCCTTTGGCTTGGACCTCCTTTTCTGTGGTTTCAACATAGGAACATCTAATTGGTTAACTCTTCCAATAGATGTTGAACCATCATAACCAGCTGTGTCTGATTTTGGGATAAGGCTTTCAGCTCTTCAGACAATTGGCATTGGAGTTTGATAAGTTCCTATGTTGCACCTTCTTCTTTTGAGCAATCTCAGCTGTTACCTGTTTAACCCCTTCCTTTTTGGATTTCTGTTTGGACTTGAGGGTTACAGGATTTGATGTTGCTGGTACAAATGTGGATTCAAACTCAGTTTTCATTTTAGCCATTTTCTCTTGAATTTCTTCTTTATGTTTGAGTTTTGATCCCCTTTTGTACCAACAATCATCTGTAAGATGATTGAACAAACCACATACTTCACATGGTTTCTTCTTCATCTTATGATGATCATCAACTAAAGAGGATGAAACTACTGAAGACTTGCTCTTCAGTACTTTAGAAGCATTATTTGCTTTCTTGACTTCCTCTTTAGTAGTCTTCAAACTTTTTCTACTGACAGTTTTCTTCTCTTCAGTGCTGTCATTAGTTGGAGTTTGAACTTCAGGTGTTAAGTCTTGCTCTCCAGTCCTTTCAGGACTTTCAGAAATAACTCCTGAGTTGATCATCTCTTTTATCATGTGAGTGTCAGCAGTAAACCATCAATATCAGCTGATAGGTTCTGAGAGGGCTTAGTGCTGACTTCAACTTTTGATGATGCTCTATCAAAAGGTGAATCACATGATGAGGTGGATTGGTTATTGCTTTCTCCATCAGATTTCACTTCTGCTCTTGAAGCAAAATCTGTAGGAGGAGCAGTGTGATTGTAACCAATACCAAACTTCACATTGGAAGCAGATTGCTTACTAAGAAGCATTTCAAAACCTTTGCATGATTGTACCCATCGATCACACTCTACCTGGGTGTCTGCAAGGGTTTCTTTGAGACTTCTCTGGTCATCCAGAATAACCTCTAGCTTAGCCTTTTCATCATTTAGTTGGCATTTAAGCTTATAGATCTCATTATTTTTACAATTAAGAGTAGACTCAAACTCAACTTTTCTTTTGGAAATGGTTTTCTCAAGCTCAAGTTTTTTGATTTATTAATGCTACCTTTGCCTCTCTAATTGAGACAAAGGCAACAATGCATGATTCAGAACATAACTTGGCTTTAGCCTCTGAAGATACCTGAGTTACCTGTGAAGATGATGCATTTGAGCATGAACCCTCAGTAGACTCCAGGGCCATGAGAGCCAGATTCCCAAAAGGACTGTCACCACCATGTTGACCAGCACCTGTGAACAGTTGTTCATGACCAGACATGTCATCCGGTAAACTGCTCCAGTCAACACCTCCAGGGGTGAAGAAGCTGTGTTGTTGAGGTTGAGGAGGTTGATGAGATTGAGATGGTTGAGGTTCTGGTAGTGCATGAGATTGTGTACCATAGGAACTTGAACTTGATTTGACTGTGGCATGTAATAACAAGGGTAAGGATATGGCATTTGACCCTGAGGAACAAAATATGCAGGAGATTGTGGTTGAGAATGATGACTAGAATTGACAGGATGTTGCCCTCTGTGTTGTTGACTATTGCCAGGGAAAGTCACAAAAGGTGTAGAGGAATTAGATCCAGATGATCTGCATTTTCTAGCAAAGTGTCCAAGCCTGTGGCATTTGTGACACTTCAACTTACTCTTGTCAAAACCAACTTTGGTTTTGCCAGAGAGTCCTAGGAACTTTCTTCCAGTTCTTTTGTAGAACTTCATCAATCCCCTTGAGATCATCCATGATGAAGCACAGATTGTCATTATTACATCTAGTAAACTGACTATCAACACTCACAAATGCAGAATCAGAAGTGTTTGAAGAGAAGTCAATATGCTCAATATACTGGCATTCAGATGAAGCATATTCTAACTCATGACCAACCAAGGCAGTGTTGCCTGGTACAAAGTCTTCAGTGAGCTTTCCAGATGAAGACAGTTTTCGTTTCTGTTCTATCTCTCTCTCAAATGTGAGCAATTTCCCATGGAGTTGGGTGAGAGATAGTTTGTCCAAATTTGCACTGGAGCGTAGGACAATAGTGTATGTATCCCATCTCTCAGGTAGTGATCTGAAAAATCTGTTATTCATCTGGCTATTGGTGTACTCATGTTTGACCATTTTTAATTCAGAGATCAAACAAGAGAACCGCTTGAACTGTTGAGTCAGTGTCTCACCCTTCCTATGAGAGAATGTCTCATATTGTTGGGCAAGGATTTCTCTATTATTTGCCAGGACCTCATCTGTTCCTCCAAATTGTTCTTTCAAGGCATTCCAGAGGTCATGGGCAGTTTCATGATGCATTAGCCCAGAATAGATTTCATTAGGCAGTGCCATGGCCAGAATTCCATGGGCTTTTGCATCAATCTCAAACAACTTCTTATCCTCATCTGAGTATTGCTCCCTCCTCTTCGGAACGATTTGATTGGTTTCCGGGTTATTCACCATAGGCTTGTGGGACCATGTACCACTGATGTCCAACAACCTGCGCTGTTAACAAACAGGTGATGGAGCATTCGTCGTTGCCATATGTTATACTCATTCCTAACCAGCATTGGAGGCTTGGTTGAGGAACCAGTATTGTGAGGATCATTGGAAGGAGTAGTCATTTTGAGTCCAAATACAATTTAATTCAATATTTTAAACGGTTTTATAAATACCACAACAGACTCAATGAAAACCAAGAGAAAATCTCTGGATGATTGACCAGAAAACACAGAAAATTCAATCTCTATAACCGTTTCTTGCAAAACACAAAAATGCTAATTCAATCAAACTTGGATCTTGAATAGTAGTTTCAAAGATCAATTATTAGATCGATCAATGATTAACCTGCTCTGATACCATTTTTCAGGATCAGCGATCACAAGTTTGATGTATTAGAGCGTAACGCAGCGGAATAAGAACAAGAATTAGACAAATTGTAGCAAGAATTGATGCTCGTATGCATTAAGAACAGATACGGTTATAACGAGAGAATATATTTCTGTAACAAGGAATTTTTTAATAATATCAAATATTTCTGATCAAATCATTCAAATATTACAATAGGTTGACACTCCTTATATAGAGTGCAATAGCTGCTGTTATCACGGCAAAGTGACAACTGCCAGATCTAATACAAAAATAACTAACTCTTAACAAACTACTGAAATGTTCACAACTACTGAGAACATATCAGAGTGTTAAGTACAAAATAAGAAACTACTGATAAGAAACTACTGAAAGTACAACGATTGAAGAACAAGCTCTTCAATCGTTTTACAAAACTACAGATAAATATAAAACTACTGATGAGCACAACAACTGAAGAAGTATTCTTCAGCTGTTGTGTCAAACAACTGAAAAGATAAAACATAAAACTACTGAAAGGTAAACCGTCACAACTACTGAAGAAGACCTCTTCAGCTGTTATGACAACGTCTGATACTTTGGTCTTCAGCACTTGTGTCTTCAGACTTTGTCTTTAGCACTTGTGTCTTCAGACTTTGTCTTCAGCACTTGTGTCTTCAGACTTTGTCTTCAACACTTGTCTTCAGACTTTGTCTTCAGCACTTGTCCTCAGACTTTGTCTTCAGCACTTGTGTCTTCAGACTTTGTAATCAGCTGTTGTCTTCAGCTGTTGTGGTCTTCAGTAGTTGTTGTGACGTCTGTGGGACTTAAAGGTTTTTCTGATCCGGCTCATTGGTTCTTTTGGTCCAACATCTTTAATGTTTAATGTCTTGATTTTTTAATGATGCATGAGGTGTTTAATGTTTTAAATCAAGCAGATCATTCATCTCAGCAAGATGAGTACGACGTTGCTCCCCTTCAGCTGATCAAGTCTCAACTCACAATGATACTTGATCTGCAAGGGATCGTTAGGAGGTATGTGAGTTACACTCCTAAGGAAGGAGAAATAATTCACAACCTTACTGATGAGAAACTGGTTGAGATGTTCCGACTGAATCCAGATGAGATTGTGAAGGATGATCCTACTGTGGACATGGATAGTGACGATGAGCTTAACGATGTGGATGAGATTAACGATGTGGATGAGATTGAGATTGAAGACGTCACCGCACAACATTATCCAGAGTATGCTGACAATGAGAGAAATGTATTCCCCAATCTGGGTGACACCCTTGTTAGTGATTCTTTTCAAACGTTGGGTAAGATGGAGCAGGAGTTGGAGAAGAAGAAAGATCAAGCCCAAACATCAAACGCAGATGTCAACATCAAAAAGGCTGAATGGGCGGCATGTTTTGCTGAGATCCGAGCCATGCCACTACATAAAAGCCAAATGTCTACACCAAGCTGTACAAAGTCAAGAAACACTTAAAGGTGTCAGGCAAGATCATCGCATGGGCTTATTTTGAGGATCTGAATATGTATGCCGTGAAGAGAGAAAAAGGCATAGAGTACTTCAGATTCCCATACGATCTGAAGACTCTACCCGGTTTTGAGCTTAACCAGCTGGCCAAGTAGAAGCTGTTATATGTTGAACCTCAAAAGATGTCAGGCTGGTTTGAAGTTGCTTTGAAGAGAGAGTACCACACCATGTGGGTCAACTTCAAACCTCAACAACCAATAAGGTATATTAGAAGATCTGAAGTTGATACCATTACTGGGAACCCAAAGATTGTGCTGAAGTAGAGTCCTCTGCGCATAATGTTGAGAATCCTCTAAGAGAAATGCCTCAGGACTTCACTCCACACTTTAAGTGGTGGTACTATGACTGGCGAATGAGTGAGGCGGTTATAGTTCTGAACAGAAATGGACATATGGAAACTATCAGGGTATTTGACCTGATGTGGCTAACTAACTTGTCTTCTGATGATGTTTACACCTTATACAAGTGGCCACTGTCCTATGACACGCAAGACATGTACAAGCCCTCCAGTTCCAGAACGTGATAAGACTCTGCTTTGCATTCGAAATACATGCAGGAGTTACAAGGAGGAAAAGTACAAGAAATATGAAGAGCTAATGAAGAATGTTAGACAATAGATTAAACTAGGTCCAAGGGGGAGTTTGTAGATACACATGTACCTAGTTTATGAGCTTAATGTTAAAAGTCTTTATATGTCTTACATATATGTCTATAGCAAAGCTGTCGAGGAATATTCTAATGAAGACAGAAAGAAGATGGACATCGATAGCAATGCTATGACTATTCTGATGACTGCAATACCGAACTCCATTATGGTGGGGTTCGAGCATTGCAAGACTACCAAAGAATTGTTTGATGCACTTGCTTAGATGTATTCTTGCTCCAACGACTCAAAGAAGGACTCACTGAAGCAGCAGTTCAAGAACTTCACTCATATTGCTGGAGAGACCCTCAGCCAGCAGTACTTCAGGTACATGGATCTTATCTCTTCCCTTCAGTCTGTGAAGATCACTCCTGAACTTAGAGATCTCACCAGAAAGCTCATGAGTGCTCTTCCAAATGAGTGGACATTCTACTGCGTCTTATCAAGAGAATAGAATACTTGAACACTCTTTCCATGACTGAGATCTATGGCATCCTTGATGGATACCGTCTAGAGATGGAGAGTAAGAAGGGCCACCAAACAAGCAGATCTATGAGTCTTCCTGCTAGCAACGCTTTAATGGTTGCTGAAGGCTCATTAACCCCTCAACCTCAACACTTCCTGACTTATCAGCAGCCATCCTGCTCTTCTGGTCCCTACATCACTTATCCTGAGACTCTAAGGTCTTAACAGGCTCAACACAATCCCTTCCAGGAAAGTTGTGCCTTTGTTTCAGGAGGTGGACACTCAGGAGATTTTCAATACTGCTTTGATGATCTTGAGTGTTTTAGGCCAGATGACATAGAGTACGTGGACATTGTCAATAAAATGGCTCTCTTAACTTACAGAGCAAAGAAGTTCTTTAAGAAAACTAGAAGGCATTTCCCTCAAAACCCAACTACCAGCAAGTTCGGGTTCGACAAGACCATGGCAAAGTGTTACAACTGTAACCAACTGGGTCATTTTTCAAGGGAATGCAAGGCTCCCAAGACCAATCCAGGAACCCCACAGGCCTCCACACATCCCTCAACCTCAAAGCCCACTGAGAAGTCAACTGAAACAGCCACAATGGCTTAAGAGGTTGACTGGAGCTTCATGGTACAGGATGTGACTCCTGTTCAAGCTCTCATTGCTGGAACAAATGATGCCCAGGTATATGAACATCTCTACACTCCAGCCTGTATAGCTAAAGTTAAACTCTATCAGGATTACAATATGGAAATCAGATCTGACATTGAGTCTTTAAATATTCTAAAATCTGATTTTAAAAGGGATGAATCTGACTATCAAAAGAAAATTGACGAGTTTGAGAAAACTATATCTCTTTTGAAACATGAACACACCAACTACAAGACTCAAATCAAGGATCTGATATCCAAATTGTCTGAGGCTCAAACCCAGCTTGTCACTGCTGAGGCTCAGGCCAGGAAGCATGCTATCTTTGAGCAAAACTTCCAAGCTATTCTTACATCATCCTCCCATTCCAAACTCTGTTATCAGAACAAAGAAGGGTTGGGAACCAATGAAATTGCTCCACCACATTCCTATGAGTCTATCAGACAGTCTAGATGTGGTATGGAAGAGCAAGAGGTTCCAACTGCTGACCCTTTCTTTCCAGAGTTAAAGGATGAGGCACCAATAGTGGCCACCACAGGGAAGGAACAAGTAGATATACCCACCACCTCCTGTGATGATCAAATCCTAACCACTAATGCCAGAAGAAGCAGAGCTAAAGCTGCTAGGAGAACTGCTAAGAAAGTGGCTGAATCCAAACTGAAAATTGACCCTAAACAGAAGGGTGTCTTTGTCTCAGTTGGATTCCAAGTGTTAGGTACTTCTGATTCAGGAAAGGAATGTAATACCAGCATTCCTGTCCTACCAAAGGATTAGAAGTTAAAGGGAAAAGTTGTTGACGAAGAAAAGAAAACCAAGAAACAGCAACCACCACTTTCCCAAAAGACTAACATCGCATGCATCATGTGTGGCCTGCAAAATCACATGGCAAAAGATTGTTACTACAATCTTGCAAGCACACATTATGAAAATAATGTTAGAAAAGAAAGAGTTAGGGAAGGTTTCACATTTGGACCCTTCCATACGGTTCAAGAGTTGAAGAAGGGAAAGCTAGTTTCCAATGCCAAGTTGCTTTCGGAAGAAACTCCTACTTCCGAAGGGAAAATGGCCTTGGAAGAAAAAGCTACTAAGGTTCGGAAGAACAAGAAAGCTCCCTAACTCCTACTCCGAAGGGAAAATGGCCTCGGAAGAAAAAGCTACTAAGGTTCGGAAGAACAAGAAAGCTCCCTTGAAACCATCCCAGAAGAAGACTGCTTCAGAAGAAAAGGTGGTGAGGACTTCTTCCAAAAAGAAAGAAGCTTCGGAAGAAGACCATGCTGCAAAAGCTTCAATAAGCTCATTCTCCAAGATCAGCCAAAGCGTGGACTGGAAGATCAAGGAAGATGTTACAGCCCAAACCTCTTCCTTAAAGACCTCTGTTGAACCCCCATGCATATCATTTGGTTCACTCATGTCATTATCTTTGGAAGAACCCAAGACTAATAAAGCTTGGGTTTCCAAATAAAACTAAAATCTCATCTTATGCGTAGGGACATCCATATGACAAGAATAACAACATTTGGATTGTAGATAGTGGATGCTCCAGGCACATGACAGGGAACAGACATCTCCTTCAACAATTTCAACATTATGATGGAGGTCCTGTCCAGTTTGGAGGTGAGACCGAAGGATATATTTCTGGCAGAGGGAGTATATCCAATGGTATGTTAACAGTTGACAAAGTTAACTTTGTCAAACAGCTTGAACACGATCTGTTAAGTGTTTCTCAATTTTGTGATCAAAAGCACCAAATTCTTTTCACAGAACATGAGTGCATTATCCTCAAACCAGGGATGACAATTCCTTTGGAATTGGTGCTTCTTAGATCTTCCAGGAAAGGGGATATGTACAAGCTTGATATGAACAATGCTTCCCCAATGGGTGAAGTATCATGCTTTCTTTCCAAAGCTGATAGTGATGAGTCAACACTGTGGCATAAACGTATGTTCATGTAAATTTTAAGACAATGAATAAATTGGCTAAAAATAACTTGGTACATGGTTTGCCTAAAAAGGAGTTTTCCTGCAAAGACAACTGTGTTGCATGCCTGAAAGGGAAAACACACAGGACGTCTCATAAATCCAAATGTGTTAACTCTATCACTACTCTATTGCACTTATTGCACATGGATATTTTTGGTCCCACAAGTATAATGAGCATTGGAAGGAAATCATATTGCCTTGTGATAGTTGATGATTTTACAAGATTCACACGGGTATTCTTTTTAAGAACTAAAGATGAAATGCTGAAACATAAGGTTAAAATAATTAGGTGTGATCAAGGGACTGAGTTTAAGAACTTCATTCTTGACTCATTGTAACTCAAAAGGGATTGCCAGACAATATAGTGCTCCCAGAACTCCTCAACAAAACGGTGTTGCTGAGAGGAGGAACAGGACACATATTGAGGCTGCTCAAACTATGTTAGCTGATTCAAAGCTACCTCTAACATTCTGGGCTGAGGCAGTCAGCACTGCATGCTATGTGCAGAACAGAGTTTGTGTAGTTAAGCCCCATAGAAAAACCCCATATGAGCTATGGAACAAGAGGCCACCATTCATTGGCTTTCTAAGGTCCTTTGGCAGCAGGTGTACCATACTCAACACAAAGGACAATTTAGCAAAATTTGCTGAAAAGTTGGATGATGCTATCTTTGTTGGATACTCTTCTAGCTCCAAAGATTACAGAGTATCCAACATTAAGAATAACAATTTGAGGAGTCATCCAATATAGTTGTTAATGAGCACACTCCTTGTGTTAGGGGGAATGGACCTGATCACATCTTTGATTTAGAATTGTTTCCAAACTTTCTAAACCCTCTTATGAGAATGTTTTAGCTGGAATAGGTGCTCAAAATGATGCTGATGCTACTGCTAATGATTAACTGTTTGAGCTTCCTAGGCCTAGACAAAATTCTCCAAGTGCTACAATACATCAAGCTTCCACTATCACAAATCCGATAGTTTAACTATATCAAGGAATAGTGAAGCTTCAACAAGTGAGTCACCTACTGAGCCTCAAAACTCATCAGGTGATCCACCACAACACCAGGCAGAAGGAGGTAGTATTTTGAAGAAACAGGCAATTGTTAATACTACTTCACAGCCAACTATTGATGATGTTTCTCATTCATTCAATCAGTCCTAATTGAATGACTTTGAAACAACAGCTGGACAGAGTGTTCTAGTTCCTGAGCAGAATATGTCTAATCTGGATCTATCTCTGTAACTGGAAGTGATTCCTCGTCTAAGGATTCACAACACTCATCCAACTGAGAACATCATAGGGAATGTCTCTAAGGGTGTGAGAACAAGAGGACAAACTCATCAAGGGAATGTCTGCTTGTACTCATGCTTTCTATCCTAGATGGAACCCAATAAGGTCGAAGATGCCTTGAAAGATAGTAGCTAGATTGAATCATTCAGGAGGAGCTGCTTCAATTCAAGAGACAGAAAGTATGGAACCTATGTCCGCTACCATCTTGTCAAGTACCTATAGTCACCAAATGGGTGTTTAGAAACAAGAGAGATGATAGAGGCTTGATCATCAAGAATAAGGCAATATTTGTGGTTCAAGGATACACTCAAGAGGAAGGAATCAATATACTGATGTCTTTGCACCAGTTGCAAGACTTGAGGCAATAGGATCTCCTTGCTTATGCTACATCCAAGGACTTCACAGTATACCAACTTGATGTCAAGTGTGCTTTTCTATATGGGGATATAGATAGGAAGTCTATGTATGCCAACCTCCAGGATTTGAAGATCCACAACACCCCAACTATGTGTGCAAATTGGATAAAGTGCTATATGGCTGCACCAAGCACCTAGGCTGTGGTATGAGACTCATCTCAATTTCTTCTGAAGAATGGCTATACTAGAGGTACCATTGACAAGACTCTCTTCATTAGAAAGTCTGGAGAGGACATTTTGCTCGTACAAGTCTATGTTGATGACATCTATTTTGGTTCCTCAAATGACCATATGTGCAAGGACTTTGAGAGCATTATGAAGAAGAAGTTTGAGATGAGCTCCATGGGAAAATGGACTTTTTCCTTGGAATTCAGGTAAAGCAACTGAAGGAAGGGTTCTTCATTAATCAATCTAAATATGTCTCTGACATCTTAGAAAGATTTGAGATAAAGGATTGTAAGCCTGCCAAGACACCCATACCCAAAAACCATAATATTTGTCCTGACCTCGAGGGGGAGGATACTGATCAACATTAGTATAGGGCAATTATTGGTTCTCTGATGTATCTTACAGCAGTAGACCTGATATCATGTTTGCTACTTGCATTTGTGCAAGATATCAGGCTGCTCCTAAGGTGTCTCAGCTAGCTGCTGTTAAGAGAATCCTCAGATACCTCAAAGGAGCACCTAAACTAGGTCTTTGGTATCCCAGAAACAAGGATTTAATCTTTATGGATACTCTGATAGTGACTATGGAGGCTGCAATATTGACAAGAAATCAACATCAGGAGGATGTCAATTTCTTGGTGGAAGGATCATCTCATGGCAATGCAAGAAGCAATCCTGTGTCTCTACATCAATTGCTGAAGCTGAATACATTGTTGCTGCTAGCTGCTGTGCTCAACTGCTATGGATTCAAAATCAGATGTTGGACTATGGTTTCAACTTTATGAGTACTCCTATCCATATTGACAACAACAGTGCTATCTCCATTACTGAAAATCCGGTGAAGCACTCCAAGACTAAGCACATTGACATCAGGTATCATGTCATTAGAGACATTCATGAGAAAAATCTAATCAAATTAATCAAAGTTGATTCAAATGAACAATATGCTGATCTGTTTACCAAAGCTTTTGATGAACAAAGGTTTAAGTATCTCATAACAACTATTGGGATGATAAACATTGATTAATCTAATCTCTTTTGAAAACCTTTTTAATATGTAAGTCTTGTGTCAATACAATTTAAGCCCTGTTACAAGAAATTCTCTCTGAAATTTTCTAAGTGTAAATTCCTTCCGAAGAGAAATTAACCTTCGGAAGACTTTCTTATATCTTTCGAAGCAAAATTTCTCAAAGGATAACTTTCTTCTCGGAAGAATTTTTGGTCCCGGAAGAAGCGATTGATTGCATATCAGATCTACTTCCGAACTTACAAATTCTCTATTCGGAAGCAACTCTAACCTTCGGAAGCAAAGTTTTGGCTTCGGAAGTAAGAATTGCCTTCGAAAGACAAGTTACATTCGGAAATGTTTTACACTCGGAAAAGAGATTTCACTGTGTAACGTAAATTTCTTGGGCCCCACACTATAAAAAGCAAAGATTTTGTTAATGATGTCGGATTATTTAACTGATTTTTAACCTTACCGCCGCTGTCATTTCATCTACTAAACCATCACATCACCTTATCCTAACCCCATTACCACCATTCCACAAATTTTAAATAATCTCAACTATTCAATTTCACTCTCTTACTTGAAAATTTTACAGCCCTAGAAATTTCTCCTACTCAACTTTACCCAGCTCAAATCATCCCCATTCATCTTTCCAAATGGCCTTCAACCCTCAGCACAACCAAGTCGCACTTCTTGATTCATCAAGAGATGCTGACTTCTCAGATATCATCTCCTTTCTAACCCAATCTTCTTTTACACCGCTCTGACTGTAAACCCCACAATTTACTCAAACCATATGTCTGAATTTGGGCAAATGGTCAATTGAAACCCTAAATGGGGTTCGTGTCATTCGATCGAGCATCCATGGCCAGGAGTTGGTCATTCTGAACAGATCATCAGGGAGCATCTAGAGCTTCATGATGAGGGCGCTCCAATGGAATTCCCCAAAGCAGATTTGGACATTCTTATCTCCAAATGGGATATGGGAGACGTTAGCAGGTCAACTGTCTACAAATTTAACTTCTCGTACAAATGGAAGTTCCTGCTACATGTGGTCCTTCACTGCTTGTCGAATAAATCTGGGGGATGGGATCAAATCCCATATGAACTTGGGTGCCTTGTTCATGGGTTGGTAAAACGCCTCCACTTCAACTATTCAAGATTTGTGCTGACTAACCTCATGGGAAATCTTCAGAAGGACACATTCTTCATGTATCCTAGGTTTCTCCAGCACATAATCAACTGCGAACTAGAGCAGAGCAAGCTTGTCTGTGCAGCTGCTCTGACTGCTCCTCAAATGAGGCCAACCATCTCAAGACTTTGAAGAGAGTGTCCACCAACTTCACAGGAAGAGATACTGCACTTCTTCCAGGTATGACTAAGCCAAACGCTCCTGGTGACATCCCTGTTAACCCACAGGTGATGAACCCACACTAGCAACTACCTCACAATGCCAACACTACCTTCTCCGCCCATCACCATCACTTATCAGAGACGCCCAACGAACCCTTGTTCAATCTACTCTAATTGAACAAGCCCCTCCCATTCAATCCAAAAAGACTCGAGTGGAAACTTGGGCTCCCACTCAGTCAGAGGTCTCTCCATCCTTCTCTTTTGACCTCAATTTGGGTCTTGAGTCTCCTCAGTCTCAGACCCATAAGCCCACAACCCAAGCTGAAAGCCCTCAGGATGAGTCTCTATATCTCCCCTGAGCAGCCAACAAGGGACAGCCCCACCAGAGGCTCATGCCTGTAGACATTGACCAAAGTCCCGGGTTAGTAGGTTTACCCATCCTATCTTTCACTGACCTTTTATTTCAAACGGATGAAGAGATAACATCTCTCCATGGCAATGAATTTGATCTACAACACCCTCTCCAAGATCAACAGAACCTGGAGAAATCCCTATCTCTAACCCCCATCAGCAACCAACAACTGAGGTGAGTCCCACTAATGTGGAGGGGACTCATGTAGATTAGCTGCCACTACAGAAGGTGCCTCAATGGACCTTGTGGACAGTGGTAACATTTCTCAGACTGAATCTATGGCAACCGAGCCCTTTGATGACTCTGAAAGAGACATCATTGAGCATGGGAAACCAGGGTGCCAAGAAACCACATCTGGTGGTGAGGCTGAACATACTAGGTATGTTACCTTATCTCCCCATGATTCTTCGAAAGAAGATGAGGGAAGCATGCAACTCCTCATACCAGATCTTCTGTCTAAAGTTTCAAACCTGGAATCTCAGGTTAGGACTTTAGAGGCAAGATCTGCCACTCAGCAACTTGAGATTGACAATCTCAAGGCTCAACTAGCTAAGAAACAAACAGAGAGGTCTGTTAGGCATGTACCTATTCAGGTCTCCTTGACTTCCTCCTCTAGCTCATCTAGCTCTCAAGATGATGCTACCCAAAGGGGGAGAATGTTCAAAGACAAACACACAAGGAACCATAGAGCCGGCCTTGTACTTCAACATCTTCCTCTCCCATCATCTCTGCGCCTGAAACATCTCAAGTCACTCTTCAGATTAATCCAAGGATGCTCAATGATCTCTACAGACTCTTCACCAAGTTTCTGTTAAGATCTTCCTTTGAGCAGCCAAGCCATGATGCTGCAATGATCTACTTTGGAGCAGAAGAGCTTCAAAGGCTGACTGCACCTTCTACCACTGTGGAAGAAGTTGGTCAACCTAAGGTCCTCATGGAACTAAGATTCAATTCGAAGGGGAAATGGGAACTGATGGCCCAACAACTGAAATAGTTGGGACAAAATCTGCATCTCCTTTAACTTCCGAAGCTGAAGTTAAAGCCTCGGAAGAACAAGCTGAATCTTCCGAAGCTGAAATGGAATGCAGAAGGACTGTTCAAAATGTCCGAGGAACTGATCATCACAGATGCTATCCTGGAAATGGCATCTGAAATGAGCAGTGAGGACTTTCCAATTGCACCTCCATCTCAGACACCATCTCTGACTCTCTCACAATTAGAAACCTCTCTCCAAGAACCACCACAGTCAGGATCTTCAAAGGATAAAGGAAAAGGAAGATGACTGCGGAGGAGCTTTAGGAAGAGGAGAAGATTGAGAAACTTAAGAAGAAAGGAAGACTTCAGACTGAGAAGTTGCTAGCTGCTAGCACAAAAGCAGCTGCTCCAATCAGAGGTTGTCATCAATAAAAGAAGAGAGCAGATCATTGACCAGCTCATTGAAATAGGAGCTACCAATGAAGAAACACTCCTGCTACCATTAGAGGAGTTGGTGGATCTGGAGAAGGCAACCAGGCTGAGACTTGAAAGAAGCTAGGTTGGCCTTAGAGGAAAAGGAAAAGAAATAGAAGGAGGATGAATTACAGCTGAGGAGAGACAAGATAAACTTCCTACTCTCAGAGGCTTTGATCTTCAAGAACTCTCTCCACACAACGATGATACGATCCTCTGGCTCTACAACAAAGAGCAGGATCAAAGGAGAAAGAAAGGAAGAAGGCTGCAAAAGAAAAGGCCAGAGAGAAGAAGAGAAAGAAGAAGAGGCTAGGGTCACTGCCTCTAAGAAGCTTATTGAGAAAGCCTGGATGAAGCACTATCTTTGGGCTCATGGCTTCTCTGGTAGGCAGGTGGGTCCTATGTCTGAAAGGACACTCCAACGGATTGTCAGTGAAATTAAGGCTGACATCTGGATGGGGAAAAGGAAAGAGATGTATAGAAGGGTAAAAGGGATGACCTTCACTGCTTTTACCCAACCTCAACCTGAACCTTTCACCCTTGAACCCACATCACTACCTACTACTACTCCCTCACCTCAACCACCAAACTTCCCATTATCCAACCCAAAACACTAGCCAGAACCTCTGAACCTAAACCTACCCCTCACCCTCCAAACCATCCTTTAGCCTTGTCAACATCTCTCCCTTGAGGAGTTTAAGGCAATCAAGATGAAGCTCACTAATTGCACTACTTTGAGCGAAGTCTCCTGTGTAGAAGACTCCGTTAACATTACCTATGTAGACGGATCTTCAAGTTCCCTCACAAGAGACAGATTCCTTGATTTTCCTAGAGGAACTTTGGACCAGGCTGCAAGAATTTTGGGCCTCAATTTAGACTCTTTAAATAAGGAAGAAAAGAAGCTTAGAAGGAAACTGGTGACTCTGCTGGATACAAGAAAAGAGGACAAGATTCCTAGTCAGTCTCTTGTGCCTAGAAGGAAGATAATCCAGTGGAGGTTCGATGAACTTCTCACAACTTGTTGTGGAAAGAGAGAATGGTGAAGTCAACAGACTCATTGCAACCTCTCTGTTACACTCCACAGATTTGACATTGCTGAGTTAGCAGAGAAGCCATTCTCCAACCCCTCCAACTCTGAAACTGCTGCACTCGTCAGAAATCATCTCAGCAGTCTTCGTTTAGCTAAGCTAACTGCAAAAGCAAAGATTGAAGAAGAGTTGAAGTTGAGAAGACAGGAAGACAAGGAAAGATCTCCCACCAAAGGTGCTGCCTTTCTACAGATGGTGGAAGGTCTTGAATTGGAACCTATAGTTTGATGGGAATATGATTATAGTTCCCATCAACTAACTCTTTTCAGAGGGCAACAACAAAGGGTACATGTTATCCAAGGTGACAGACTGGATTTCCTGTCTACCAAGGATCTGTACAAGCTTCTCAGTACCACATCAGGGAAGAACAAGGAGACAGACAAATATTTGCTCTCCTTGGTGCTGAAAGTTTTAAGAAGACGAGATAAGTAAGTTTTGGTAGCATCAGCCTAGGGGGAGTTTGTTGGATCAAGAAGAAGCCTAATGCAACCAAAACTAAATCACTTAAGTTATTTTGGTGCTGCAAGCAAAGGCTTCCGAAGCTTATCATGGAACTTCCAAAGGTTGTAGAGTTCTTCCAAAGACAAAGGAAAAGTCCAACTTCCGAAGACAGAACTCTACTTCCGAAGACAAATGCATACTTCTGAAGTTCAAGACGTAGAAGAATAAAGTGAAGACGACTTCTGAAGTATGATGAAATGAAGAAGTCTCCAAGCCTTGGAAGAAGCAGCCTCTTCCGAAGTATAAAGTGGCTTCGGAAATACCTACTCTTCCGAAGCCATTTACCTTCGGAAGACACTGCTATAACCAGTGGACACAAGTATGGTCTCTGACACTCCGCTGCAGACTTCTGATACAGTATGGCTTCTTCTTAAAGAACCATGTTGTTGACCATACTTTATTCCACTATTTACCTTTTCATGATAGTACAGTTGCCAACTTTAGTTGGTGACAAAAGGTAAGTCAGGGACATGTCCTGACTACCAAATCTCAGATAAGACTTTATCTGAGATACCTTAACTATAGTCTTGTAGTATAGGCTTTAGGTAAAGGATCCCAGCTGGTATCAAAGTATATCCGGCTGTAGATAGTATTATATATAGGTTCTCCTTGTAACTCATAGAAGAAAGTTATGATCTGCTTGTAAGAATCTTTGTATCTTGAGTTGAGAATCAATATATAAAAGTATCTTGAAAATTATCTTTCTGTGTTGTTAGTTACTTTTCATATTGTGATCAACTCTTATTGATTCTTACCCGAGTGTGATTCTAGGTGAGTTTGAGAGAAAACCTTTGTGTTTAAGTGACAAACACCGATCCTACATATGTTATGCATGATGTATGTTATGGGTGTGCGATGTTGCCTTGTGTGATTGATGTATGCGTTGTTATGTTCCTTATTATTATGTATGATTGTCTTCCCGTGGTTTTGCGTTGAACATTAATGAATATAATGAAAGTATTATATAACGTAAAGTGGAAGATAATGAAAAGAGGATTGTAATGAATGAATGCAAGCATGAATGCATGAATGAGAGTAATGACGGTTTGCAAGAGAAAGAAAGGAGGTTCATGACTCACTGAGAGTTGTTAGCTCAACTATGTGTGTATTTATAGCGTGCGATCTTGGCTAATTCATAAGGGGACATAGACACAGTAGGGAGTTCAGTTTTGGTAACTGCTCCGATACATGCGATGTGGTATTTACTGTGTGCTATGTAGCGTGCGATTTTGGCTACCTCGTATGGGTTCATACACAGAATAGCGGGTTCAGTTTTGGTAACTGCTCCGATACGTGCGGTGTGGTATTCGCTGTGTGTTATGTAGCGTGCGATTTTAGGCTAACCCATGAGATGGCGTTCGATTCTGGCTAAACTCTAAGAGCTCTCACACACATAGGGGGAGTTGGTCTTGGTGACCACTCCGTTGGTGCGATTTGTACGATATGTACTTCGAGTACGAAGATGCGAAGGTGCGATTTGTGTGAAAAGTGCAATATGTATGAAATGGACGAACGGAAGAAATGATGTTATGAATGAATGGAGCGAATGATAAGTAACGTGCGACGATTAATGAACGAAAGAATGTAACGAACATAATGGAAGATAATAATTATATTATCTGTGTGTATGTATGTTATGTGATCGCGTACGAATGTAACAAATGGTTTTATAAAGGAAGTAAAGTATGTTTTATTATAAAACTAGAACTCACTCAGTAACGCTAACTTTGATGTGTTTCCAGTTGGCAGGTATATTGCTGAGGATGGCATGGGGCGACTACTCAGTTCTTTTGGGATGGCATCCATTGTTTTTAATGCTTTTGTAATGAAATGTAAAATGATATTATGTAATGAACGGTTGTATTATTTTTCAAAAAGCATTTTGATGAGTGTTGTTTTAATGTTTCCGCTGCAATGTTTTTATGAAAGAGGATGAAAGTATATGTTTTATGTGCAATGATTTACCAGCTGTAAGCATCCCGGAAACAGGGCCTTACACGTTCAAAGAATTGAAGGCGAGGTTGAGTCAAGCTCCTATTCTATCATTACCCGATGGAAGTGAAGATCTGGTGGTTTATTCTGATGCTTCCTACTTGGGGTTAGGGTGTGTGTTAATGTAGAGAGGAAAAGTTATAGCCTATGCATCCCGACAGTTGAAGGTTCATGAGGTCAATTATCCTACTCATGATTTGGAGCTAGTAGTCGTGGTCTTTGCGTTAAAGATTGGAGGCACTATCATTACAGGACGAAGTGCACCATTTTCACTGACCACAAGAGCTTGAAGTACTTCTTTGAGCAGAAGGACCTGAACATGAGGTAGAGACAACGGTTGGAGCTTATAAAGGACTATGATTGTGAGATCCATTACCATCCGGGCAAGGCCAATGTGGTGGCGGACACCCTTAGTTGAAAAGAGAGGCCCAAGCCGATTCGGGTGAAAGCCTATCAGTTGATCATGACCTCAGATGTGATGAAGCAAGTCAAAGAGTTTCAAGATGAGGCATTGAAAGAAGATCATCTTAACTCTGAAAGAATGAGAGGTCTAGTTGTGGAGTTGGGTGAAAACACACTTGGTGTTAAAACCCGATTTCGACGGGTGTGGATTCCTCGTTTTGGGGATCTACAGATGAAGATTTTGGATGAAGCTCACAAGACTTGATACTCTATTCATCCAGGTGCCATAAAAATGTATCAAGACATGAAGAAAGATTATTGGTGGCCGGGTATGAAACGTGACGTAGTGGAGTATGTGAGTAAATGCTTTACTTGTCTATAGGTGAAGGCCGAGCATCAGAAGCCGTATGGGAAGATCCAACCTTTGGACATACCGGAATGGAAGTGGGAGCACATCACCATGGATTTCATTACTAAGTTACCGCGTACTCCGATAGGGTATGATGCTATATAGGTGATTGTCAACCGCTTGACGAAGAGTGCTCACATCCTACCGATCCGCGAGACATATTCATATGAGAGGTTGGATGATATTTTCATCAAAGAGATTGTAACTCGTCACGGTATGCCAGTGTCTATTGTGTCGGATCGTGGCACCCGGTTTACATCCAAATTTTGGAAGAAATTCCACGACGCGAAGGGGACGAGGTTACACATCAGTACGGCTTATCATCCCCGGATTGATGGTCAGTCAGAGAGGACCATTCAGACATTGGAGGATATGCTTCGAGCATGTGTTATCGATTTTGGGGGAAGTTGGGATGACCACTTACCGTTAGCTAAATTCTCATACAACAACAGTTATCATGCCAGCATTGGTATGCCACCTTATGAGATGCTATATGGTAGGAGATGCAGAACACCCGTCTGTTGGAGTGATATTGGTCAAAAAGAACTAGGGAGTGTCGAGATGATCAAGGCTACGACTGAAAAGCTCGAAAAGATCAAGGCCTTCATGAAGGCAGCCAAAGATAGACATAAGTCATATGCGGATAATCGATTCAGACTGATTGAGTTCCAGGTGGGTGACCGGGTTATGTTGAAGGTCTCACCTTGGAAGGGTATCATTCGGTTCTGAAAGCGGGGCAAGTTGAGCCCGAGATACATAGGCCCTTTCCGAATCAATGCCCGAGTAGGAGATGTGGCCTATAGACAGGAGTTACGAGATGAGTTAAGTGGAATTCATCTGACATTCAATGTATCTCATCTGAGAAGGTGCTTGGCAGATGAAGATATGATTGTTCCACTGGAGGATATCGAAGTAGACGAACGACTCAATTATGTGGAGCAACCAGTGGCAATCATCGATCGAAAAGAGAAGAGGCTGAGAAATAAAGTGGTTCCTCTTGTGCGTGTACAGTGGAAGCACATGAAGGGATCCGAGTCTATGTGGGAGACTGAAGAAGAAATGAGGCGGCATTACCCGCATTTGTTCGAGGAATAATAGGTTTCGGGGATGAATCCTATTTAAGGGGGTGGACTTGTAACGCTAGGATATTTTCATTAAAGCCGTCGAAAGAAGAAAAAGAAATAAAGTCCAAAGTCAAGGACCAAACTCGCCAACGAGAGAAAGTGGGTGAATTGAAGTATTTGAAGGGAGAGGGCAGCCCTTACCCTCTCCCCCATACCCAAAATTCAGTAGAAAAGAGAGGAGAAGAAGAAAGGGAGAAAAGAGAGAAAAAGGTTAGTTCGAGTGGATTCAAGTGTGCAAAATCGTCATGTAGCAGGTCCAAACGAAGCTCTACTTCTCGGTGTGGTTTGTGTGAGTTCTAGGACCCCTCTTCCAAACATTTTTGGTCGATTTTGGGCCTAGAACACATCTAAAAACCCATTCGTGCGTGTGTGTTTGACCCATTTGTATGTGGTTGCGTGTGATGCGTTTGCAGTTTGTTTCCGAGCTTCTGCATGCTTGAATGGTGTTGTGGTATGCATTCCTAAGGTTTAGGATGGTTGATTTGGGCTTAGAATGGGTTTGGAGGAGCTTGGAGGTTGAAAATGGAAGATTGGGTTCGGGATGAACTGCATTCTGCATCAGCTAGGGCTAGGCGACCGAATGGAGGCCATACGACCGATTAAGGTGCGATTGAGGGTTCATTCGCACGATTGAGGGCCCATTCACATAAGTGCTCATCCACATTAGTCCATCTGCATTAGGTCCATTCGCATGGGACTCATCCGCATTGAGTCCATCCGCATTAGGTCCATTTGCATGGGACTCATCCACATTGAGTCCATTCGCATTAGGTCCATTCACATGGGACTCATCCGCATTAAGTCCATTCTCATGGGTGTTCATTCGCATACGTGTTCATCCACATTGGTCCATGCACATGATGTTCAGTCGCCTGAAGGCTATGCGACTGAAGGCTGCCCATACGCCCAAGTAGGGCTGGTGTACCCGGGGAAAACATAGTGTATTTACTGACTTTCGGGGGAATGTGCAGATGTAAGTTTTGACATGGAAGGTACCCGTAAGCTCATGTAAGATGACTTTTGAGACCTTAGAGGTTATGTTGGGCATGATATGTTGCATGTTTATGCATGATGTATGTTATGTATGTATGATGTTGCCTTGTATGATGTTGATGACTGTGTATGTTATGTCCCTTGTTATGATATATGTTTATCTTTCCTGTGACTTTATGTTGAATGTTAATGAACGAAATGAAAGTATTATGTAACGTAAAGTGAAAGATAATGAAAAGAGGAACATGATGAATGCATGCATTAATGAATGATAAAAGTTAAAAAAGTCTTGCAAGCCTTGTATGTCAGGACACACCATTAAAATGTGTTAGCCCAACGGTGTGTGGGTTCGCTACCCCGGGAGGATGCACATCAGGGTCTTTCTTTGTGATTGACCATTTGTATAGAACCATTGCTGCATACCCTAGATACTGTGACCAGAGGTGCGGTGCACCGTTATAGCAGGTCTATGATAGGCCTAGGTCCAGTACCAGGAACAGAAGGGTATTGCACATGTCATTGGTACACCTAAACTCTACTCTAGATGTTGTGACCAGAGGTGCGGAGCACCGTTATAGCTGGTCTATGATAGGCCTAGGTCCAGTACAAGGAATAGAAGGGTAGAGTTTATGGTTGAAGGAAAGGAAAGATGTAATGATGAAAGAATATGAAAGTTAATGACGTACGATGAATGAATAGAAGTTAACGAATGAGCGATGAAGATAATAATGATATTATCTATGTGTACGTATGATGTATGACCGCATAAATGTAAAGAATGATTTTAATGAAAGAAAAGTATATTTTATTATAAAACTAGAACTCACCTAGTAACGCTGACTTTTATGTGTTTCCAGTTGATAGGTAATGATTGCTGAGGATAGCACGGGTCGGCTACTCAGCTTTTTTGGATGACATCCATTTTTATAATGCTTTTGTGATGTAATGCAACATGTATTTTGTAACTTGTTAATGATACATTATTTTGCAAAATCTTTTATAATGAAATGAGATGTATATTTTAGTAATTTCCGCTGCAATGTTTTGTGAAAGACAAATGTATATCGACCAGCTGTAAGCGTCCCGGGAACGGGGCCTTACAACCCGAATAGCTAATATGGTTCCATTAATAAGACCCCATAGGATATATGGCATGGGAAGAGTTCAAACTTATCATGCTTGAGGGTTTAGGTTTGTAATGCTTAAGTGAAGAATGAAACATCCAATAAGTGTCACGCCCAAAAATTTTAAAAGAAGAGAAATGAATAATAAAGGTGCAGAAAAAGAAAGAAAAACAATAAAACCCAAGTTGAGGGGTTAATATTGTACAAGGGATAATATTTAAATAATATTTGGTATAAAAGGAGCATGGCCGCCCACACTCCTATACCATCACCCTTCTTCTCGGCTGTTAGAGAGAGAAAGCAAAGAATTCGCGTTCTAGAGAGAAGAAGAAGAAGAAGTGTAGGTTTAAGGTTAGTTTTTAAGTGTTCTTGACTGATTTTTAGTCTCGGGTATATGCTCATATGTGTTTATATGTTCGGTTGTGTGATTTTGGTGGGTTTTTAGGTGTTTGAACTCCAAGTGCATTCGGGTGTAAAAAAGTCATACATGAAAGTTGCAAGAGTATAGTTCTAGATTCCTATTTTACATGTTTCAACTGATTTGGAGCTGGAAATACTTTTTAAAACGTTTTTATAATGTTGGTGTGTATACCCATATGTATGTGTGTGTGAAATGTGGGTGGGTGTATGTTTGGGATGATTTAAGGTTATCTTCGTGTTCATATGCATGTTTATGTTGCTTAGGGTGATAGAACTAGGCTTGTGTAAGGCACCATTCCTGGACACTTACAGCTGACCAATCATGGCTCATAAAACATACAATTACATTTAACTTTCATAAAAACATCGCAGCGGAACATTTAAATGACTTTTCATAATAACTGCTTTTGCAAGTTAATACAATCATTCATTACACAATTTCATTTGTTCGCATTACAATGCAAAAACAGTAACAAAAGAATGCCATCCAAAATGCCAAGTAGCTGCCCTGTGCCATTCTCAGCAATGCTCACCTACCAACTGGAAATTTCATAAAAAGTTAGCGTTGCTGAGTGAGTTCTAGTTTTACAATAAAACATACATTACTTTCATTAAACCGTTCTTACTTTTGCATGTGATCACACATCATACGTACACATAGATAATATCATTATTATCTTCATCATTCATTCATTAACTTCCTTTCATTCATCATACATCATTTTCATCACATTCATTACTTTCATTCTTACGTTCATCATTACTTCATTTTATTCCATCAAAACCATGAACCTTACCCTATCATCATGCATAAAGCTGGTACTGGGTTGGGGTCCATCATAGACCCCCGTCATGGCGCACAATAGCCTGGCCATAGTACCTAGGGTAAGTTCAGGCTTGACCATTGTCATGTTGTATACCCTCCGTCATGCATAAAGCTGATACTAGGCCAGGTTCCATCATATACCCCCCCTCATGGCGCACAACAGCTTGGCCACAGTATCTAGGGTAAGCGACAAAGGTTCTATACATATGGTCAATCACAAAGAAAGACCCCGATATGCATCCTTCTGGGGTAGCTAACCCACACACCGTTAGAATAACACCCTACAATAGGGTGTGTCTCGACATACAAGGCTTACAAGGCTTTCTTTACTTTCCATAGTTTATTAATGCATGCATTCATTCATCATGTTCCTCTTTCATTATCTTCCACTTTAGGTTACATAATACTTTCATTCATTCATTAACATTCAACATAAAGCCACAGGAAAATAATCACACATAATAAGGAACATCAACATCAACAGTCAACATCATCATACAGGGCATCATATACATAGCATACATCATACATATCATCATGCATAACATCATACACATCATGCCAAAGCATCAAACATACATCATAACATGCCCATCGTAACATCTATGACCTTAAAAGTCAGCTTACATGAACCCCTGGGAACACCCCTAGTCAAAGCCTACATTCATCTTTTTCCTCAGAAAGTCGGAAAACATTCTAAGTGTTCATCCGCATTTCTCTTTTGTTCATCCGCATTTGCTATAGTTCATTCGCATTTGCAATAATTTATCCGCATTTTTTTACTTCATCCGCATTTGTTCCTGTTCATCCGTATTTGTTCATCCGTATTTATTCATCCGCATTGACCTTACTCATCCGCATTTCCATACTTAGTCAATGTTCATTCGCATTTCATCCAATACTCATCGGCATTAACTTACTTAGTGGTTAATGCTCATCCGCATTAACTGCTCATCCGCATTGACTTCCATTACTCATCCGCATTGACTTACTTAATAGTTAATACTCATCCGCATTAACTGCTCATCCGCATTTGCTTCCATTGCTCATCCGCATTTCTACTGCATACTTAAGCAGATTCTAAAACTTAACTTATGAGCCTTAAACATCAGATTTTAGTTCCTAATCACCATCCATCATGTTCTAAGCTTAAGTATTGCCTTCTAAGCCTTAGAAACACCATCATACGTCATCAAGCATGAACATAGCCACACATTACATCATCACATCAACATACACACAGTGAACATACGAGTTTGAAACCCAGTTAAATGAAAACATACATTCATGCATATCCAGCCCCAAAATCAGTTAAAAACCAGTAAAAGAGGGGTTCTAGAACTCACCTTTGTAGATCTTGAGTATGGCTTCTTCCAAACTCGTTTGAAATTGAGTTCAACCGCCTAGAAACCCACTAAAAACATACCCGAACACATACAAACACACGTAAGCATAAACCTTGAGGATAAAACCAGTCAAGAACATCATGAACACATGAATTCTTACCTTGAAGTCGAACTCTTTCTTGTTCTTCCTTCAAAACCGAGAGTTTCAGCTCCTTCTCTCTCTCTCTACCAAGATCCGAATGAAAAAGGTGTGGTGTGACCATTTAGGCGGCCATACCACCTTTATCACTAACTTTTCAAAGATTTTGTCCTTTTGGACACTTTTTACCCCTAACTTGGATAAAACATCTTTTCTTTCTTTTTCTTTCTCTTTCTTCACTTTATTCTTCTTTCTTAGACTCAATAAAATAACCGGGTGTTACAAGTCCACGCCCCTTATTTGGGGTTCGTCCCTGAAACCTGTTATTCCTCAAAGAATTGTAGGTAATGCTATCTCATCTCTTCTTCAGTCTCCCATGTAGACTCGGATCCCTTCCTGTGCTTCCACTATACACGCACAAGAGGAACCGCTTTATTCCTTAGCCTCTTCTCTTTTCAATCAATGATTGCCACTGGTTGCTCCACATAATTAAGCCGTTCATCTACTTCGATATCCTTCGGTGGAACAATCATATCCTCATCCGCTAAACACTTCCTTAGATGAGATACATGGAATGTCGAGTGAATTCCACTTAACCCATCTGGTAATTCCAGTCTATAGGCCACCTCTCCTACTCGAGTAACGATTCTGAAAGGCCCTATATACCTTGGGCTCAACTTGCCTCGCTTTCTGAATCGGATGATACCCTTCCAAGGTGAGACCTTCAACATAACCTAGTCACCCACCTTAAACTCAATCGGTCTACGTCGTTTATCAGCATACGACTTCTGTCTATCTTTGGCTGTCTTCATGAAGGACTTGATCTTTTCAAGCTTCTCGATCATAGCCTCGATCACCTCGACGCTTCCTAATTCCTTCTGACCAATCTCACCCCAACAGACCGGTGTTCTGCATCTCCTACTGTATAGCATCTCATAAGGAGGCATGCCAATACTGGCATGATAACTGTTGTTATATGAGAACTCAGCTAAGAGTAAGTGGTCATCCGAACTTCCTCCAAAATCAATGACACAAGCACGAAGCATATCCTCCAAGGTCTGAATGGTCCATTATGACTGACCATTTGTTTGAGGATGATAAGTTGTACTAATATGTAACCTCGTCCCCATCGCGTCATGGAATTTCTTCCAAAATTTAGATGTGAACCGGGTGTCACGATTAGACATAATAGACACTGGCACGCCATGATGAGTTACGATCTCCTTGATGAACAGATCCGCCAACCTCTCAGATGAATATGTCTCGCAGATCGGTAGGAAGTGAGCACTCTTCATCAAACGATCAACAATCACCCATATAGCATCATACCCTTTCAGGGTACGTGGTAGCTTCATAATAAAATCCATGGTGATGTGCTCCCACTTCCACTCCGGTATATCCAAAGGTTGGATCTTCCCATACGGCTTATCGTGCTCGGCCTTCACTTGTAAACAAGTAAGGCGTTTACTCACATACTCCACCACATCGCGTTTCATACCCGGCCACCAATAATCTTTCTTCATGTCTTGATACATCTTTGTGGCACTGGGATGAATGGAGTATCGAGTCTTATGAGCTTCATCCAAAATCTTCATACGTAGATCCGCAAAACGAGGACTCCACATCCACCCGAATCGTAACACCAAGCGTGTTTTCACCCAATTCTACGACCAAACCTCTCATTCTTTAAGAGTTAAGATGATCTTCTTTCAATGCTGTATCTTGGAACTCCTTGACCTACTTCAGCACGTCAGAGGTCATGATTATCTGGTAAGCTTTTACCTGAATTGGCTCGGGTCTCTCTTTTCTGCTAAGGGCGTCTGCCACCATGTTGGCTTTGCCCGGAGGGTAATGGATCTTGCAATCATAATCTTTTATAAGCTACAACCATCTTCTCTGCCTCATGTTCAGGTCCTTCTGCTCGAAGAAGTACTTCAAGCTCTTGTGGTCAGTAAATATGGTGCACTTTATCCCGTAAAGGTAGTACCTCGAAATATTTAATGCAAAGACCACGGCTGCTAGCTCCAAGTCATGAGTAGGATAATCGACCTCATGAACCTTCAACTATCGGGATGCATAGGCTATAACCTTTCCTCTCTGCATTAACACACAACCCAACCCCAAGTAGGAAGCATAAGAATAAACCACCAGATCTTCACTCCCATTGGGTAATGACAGAACAGGAGCTTGAGTCAATCTTGCCTTCAATTCCTCGAACGCCTTCTCTTAAGCTTGACCCCATACAATCTTTACATCTTTTCGGGTCAACTTAGTTAATGGAGAAGCAATCCTAGAAAAGTCTTGGATGAATCTTCTATAGTAGCCTACCAAACCCAAGAAGCTAAGAATCTCGGATGGCGTCTTTGGAGACTTCCATTGCATCACTGCATCCACCTTGGCCGGATCCACCATGATCCCATCAGGATTCACCACATGACCCAAGAATCGAACCTCGCGCAACTAGAACACGCACTTGGAGAACTTAGCGTACAACTTCTCTTTCTCAACGTGACTAGAACTTCCCGAATATGACCAATATGCTCTATCTCGCTCTTCGAATAAATCAGGATATCATCAATAAACACAATCACCGACTTATCCAACATCGGTCGACACACTCGATTCATCAGATCCATAAAAGCAGCTGGCACATTAGTCAAACCAAATGACATGACCAAAAACTCGTAATGACCATAATGCGTGCGAAAAGCTGTTTTAGGGACTACCTGCTCTTTCACCTTTAATTGACGGTAGCCTGATCGAAGATCTATCCTTGAAAACCAACTGGCACCTTGAAGCTGATCGAATAAATCATCAGTTCTCAGTAAGGGGTATCGGTTCTTTATCGTCAATTTATTCAGCTCATGGTAGTCAATGCACATCCTCATACTACCGTCTTCCTTCTTCACGAATAAGACCAGAGCACCCCAAGGAGAAATACTCTATCTAATAAACCCCTTATCAAGCAGCTCTTGCAATTGCTCCATCAATTCTTTCATCTTAGTAGGAGCCAATCGATACGGTGCCTTGGCAACTGGTTGGGCACCCGCTATCGAATCAATCTGAAACTCGATCTCTCGGTCAGGTGGCACTACTAGTAAGTCTTCTCGGAACACGTCTGGAAAGTCACACACAACCGCTACATCAGACAGTTGTGGTGTTGGTGTTTCCACATCCTTCACATAGGCCAAGTAGGCACTACATCCACTCCTCATGCACTTTCCTGCCACTGCCATTGAGATCGCTTTTGGAATCGTCGTGACTCGATCACCATAAACCGTTATCGAACTCCCATCAGGCGCTATCAAACAAATCATCTTCTTGCGATACACAATGTTCGCCTCATAGTCCGCCAACCAATCCATCCAAAGAACCATATCAAAACCACCTAAGGTCATCACAAACAATCTAACCGAAAACTTATGACCTTCCAATTCCACATCACATCCTTCTATCACCTCAGAATTCCTGGTAGACTTACCTATGACAGTTTCTACATTGAAGGGCACATCTATATCCTTGCTACTAACATGCATTTTAGCACAAAAAGCAGCAGAAATGAAACTTTTACTAGCACCAGAATCGAATAACATAGAGGCTAAGGTTTGGTTTACTAGAAATGTACCTGACATGACATCAGGGTCCGTCCTAGCCTCCTCCTGCATCATCGTGAACGCTCTGGCGCTCGCCCTTGGTCCTTCACCTCCAGTCTTCTTCACCCCAGAACCCTCAGCCCTCGGCTTCTTATAGTCTCCACTCATATGGCCCTCCACGCCATAGTTAAAACATCAAACTATACGATAGTCCTTTGCTATATGCCCCGTATTCCCACATTTGAAGCATAAGTTCGATCCCAGCCTACATTCTCTAGTATGCTCCTTCCCACATCTTCCACACATCTTCGACCCCACTTGTGACCACACGGCGGTCATCCACCCATGCCTTCTTGTTACTAGTCGGGGCACCACCCAGACCAAAGCTTTTTCCATTCCAATTTTGGTCACCACCACCTTTCTTGCTGCCTTCTACCACCACCACCATTCTCTCATCATACAGTCTCCCTGCCAAATCAACCACTGACCAAAACGTGCTTGGGCGGGCGACGATCATGTGCATGCGAATATCCGCTGGCAAGCTTTGGATGTACCTCTTGATTTTTCGTGACAGAGGTGTCACCTGATCAGGCACCAGCCATGCCATCTCATTAAACTTGGTGGTGTACTGCTGATGTGTCATGTTCCCGCCTCCAGCTGCAGGAACTCTCTTTCCACCTTATCCATTTCTCTGTGAGGACAGAACTCCTCAATCACCAACTTTTTTATTCTACCCACTTCATCTTCCTAATCGCCTTGCTACCCTCAGCTTGGATAATATTGTCCCAGTAGCATAAAGCTGAGTCCACGAAAGAGTGGGCAGCAAACTTCACTTTCTGATCCTCTCGGCACTCGCTGATATTCAGAACAGCTTCCATTTCTCTCACCCATCGATGAGTAGCAGCAGTAGTGCCACCATTAAAATTAAGGGGCTTGCATTGTTGAAACGCCTCGTAGTTACAGCCTCGTGCGGCCTCCGGCGCAGGCTCTTCTTCCTCCTCTCCTTCTTCGTCATCTAACAAAACCGTCTTAATCTCGGGCTGTCTCCTTTCGCCTGTAGGTCTACTCCTTTCCCTTCTTTCCCCATCTCTAATAGCCTTTATCACTTCGGTCACCACAGACGGTAGGACCGTCTGCATGACCTGATGTACTTCCTCCACAACCGCCTCCTTCACTGAGGCTCTCAAATTAGCACTCTCATAACCACCCTCCAGATGAGGGGTCTCTGGCTCTTCATGAACCACCTTTTCAGCTCTAGGCCTTCCTCTAATAACCTGTGGTTCAGCACCACGACCTCCACCACGTGAAGATTTAGAAGATCTACCACCGGCCATCCTCACACACACGCTGAAAGATTCAAACACCAACATGATCATTCAAGGGAACAACTTAGTTTATGTCTGGTATAGTAAGTCCCTAATTACAATGGCTAGTTGTGATTAGCCACTTACTTTACTCTTCATACCCCAAGCATTACCTGACTACATAAGTATCTAAATCTTCCAACAACACATAGCCATATAACATGCGCACATAATACCAGTTAACATTAAGAAAATACCTCATGGCACGCAGCTACTCAGACTGGCATCCCTTCCCTTTCCGTCCCATTCTCAGTTTAAGTTAAGGTCTATTTTGAAAATTTACCCGTTTCTCTTAAACTTTAGCTCTGATACCAAATTCTAAGGCCCCGTTCCCGGGACACTTACAGCTGGCCAATAATTGCTCATAAAACATACAATCACATTTAACTTTCATAAAAACATCACAGTGGAACATTTAAATGACTTTTCATAATAACTGCTTTTGCAAGTTAATACAATCATTCATTACAGAATTTCATTTGTTCGCATTTCAATGCAAAAACAGTAACAAAAGAATGCCATCCAAAATGCCAAGTAGCTGCCCCGTGCCATCCTCAGCAATGCTCACCTGACAACTGGAAAATGCATAAAAAGTCAGCGTTGCTGAGTGAGTTCTAGTATTACAATAAAACATACTTTTACTTTCATTAAACCGTTCTTACTTTTGTATGTGATCACACATCATACGTACACATAGATAGTATCATTATTATCTTCATCATTCATTCATTAACTTCCTTTCATTCATCGTACATCATTATCAGCACATTCATTACTTTCATTCTTATGTTCATCATTACTTCATTTCATTCCATCAAAACCATGAACCTTACCCTACCGTCATGCATAAAGCTGGTACTGGGCCGGGGTCCATCTAGACCCCCCGTCATGGCGCACAACAGCCTAGCCATAGTACCTTAGGTAAGTTCAGGTGTACCATTGTCATGTGCTATACCCTCCATCATGCATAAAGCTGATACTGGACCAGGGTCCATCATAGATCCCCCGTCATGGTGCACAGTAGCCTGGCCACAGTATCTAGGGTAAGCGACAAAGGTTCTATACATATGGTTAATCATAAAGAAAGACCCTCATGTGCATCCTTCTGCGGTAGCTAACCCACACACCATTGGGCTAATACCCTACAATGGGGCGTGTCCCGACATACAAGGCTTGCAAGACTTTCTTTACTTTCCATCGTTTATTAATGCATGCATTCATTCATCATGTTCCTCTTTCATTATCTTCCACTTTACATTACATAATAATTTCATTTCATTCATTAACATTCAACATAAAGCCACAGGAAAATAATCACACATAATAAGGAGCATCAACATCAACAGTCAACATCGGATATATAACATACATCATACATACCATCATGCATAACATCATACATATCATGCCAAAGAATCAAACATACATCATAACATGCCCATCATAACATCTATGACCTCAAAAGTCAACTTATATGAACCCCCGGGAACATCCCTAGTCAAATCGTACATTCATCTTTTTCCTAGAATGTCAAAAAACATTCTAAGTGTTCATCCGCATTTGTCTTTTGTTCATCCGTATTTGCTATAGTTCATCTGCATTTGCTATAGTTTATCCGCATTTGTTTTACTTCATCCGCATTTGTTCCTGTTCATCCGCATTGACCTTACTCATCCATATTTCCCATACTTAGTCAATGTTCATCCGTATTTCATCCAATACTCATGGGCATTAACTTAGTGGTTAATGCTCATCCGCATTAACTACTCATCCGCATTGACTTCCATTACTCATCCGCATTAATTACTCATCCGCATTGACTTCCATTACTCATCCGCATTGACTTACTTAATAGTTCATGCTCATCCGCATTAATTGCTCATCCACATTTGCTTCAATTACTCATCCGCATTTCTTCTGCATACTTAGGCAGATTCTAAAACTGAACTTATGAGCCTTAAACATCAGATTTTAGTTCCCAACCACCATCCATCATGTACTAAGCTTAATTCTTTCCTTCTAAGGCTTAGAAACACCATCATACATCATCAAGCATGAACATAGCCACACATTACATCATATCATCAACATACACACATTCAAACATACGGGTTCGAAACCCACTTAAATGAAAACATACATTCATGCATATCCAGCCCCAAAATCAGTTAAAAACCAGTAAAAGAGGGGTTCTAGAACTCACCTTTGCAGCTCTTGAGTATGGCTTCTTCCAAACTCATTTGAAATTGAGTTCAACCGCCTAGAAACCCACTAAAAACATACCCGAACACATACAAACACACATAAGCATAACCCGAGGATAAAACCAGTCAAGAACATCATGAACACATGAATTCTTACCTTGAATTCGAATTCTTTCTTGTTCTTCCTTAGAACCGAGAGTTTTAGCTCTTCTCTCTCTCTACCAAGATCCGAATGAAAAGGTGTGGTGTGACCTTTAGTCTGCCATAACACCTTTATCACCAACTTTTCAAAGATTTTGTCCTTTTGGACACTTTTTACCCCTTAACTTGGATAAAACATCTTTTCTTTCTTTTTTTTCCTCTTTCTTCACTTTATTCTTCTTTCTTAGACTCAATAAAATAACCAGGTGTACAGCTTGAACATGTTCTGATGTGATTTTGAGGACTAAATTATGATATTAGTTGTCCCATGTGCCTAAATAGTATCCATGCGCCCAACTGTCAAAATGCCTAAGTGTTCCCAAAACGTGCAAAGCTCATGCGCCCTAATAGTGCCCGAATGCCCAAAGTGCCCATGCGCCTTAGTTAGGCTCATGCGCTTGCATAATGCTCATGCGCCTAGAATGTTTCCTGAAATAACTAAGTGTAGGCCATGCGCTCGTATAGTGCTCATGCGCCTAGAAATTGCCCATGTGCCTAAGTGTTTCTATGCGCCTAAGAAGCCATGTGCCCGTATAGTTGTCACACCCCAACCTTGATGGCGGAAACATCGAGATGTGAGGGTTAAGATTGTTCACAACCATATAACGCTATTATTTAACCCAATTATAATAATCATATGTTTCAAATGTAACATTACAAGCATAAGTCTCAAAGATGAAAATAGACATAACATAAGATGTAAGGAATCCAAGACATTTCATTTATTTAACTAGGTCCATTCCTAGATGTGAAAGAACTTCAAAGATGGCTATCAAACTTGTGCATTTCCTGAACATGTTAAAAATAAAAGGAATGTTGGTGAGATTTTCATAGTTTTCATACATAGGTATATAAAAGATGGCAATTCATGTCATAAGTTAGTGAATAAAGTAACTAGGGATGTATGACAGATGTAACAATCAAACCTTGACAGTTTACAAGATTCCATGTTTACAAGATTCCATGTTTACAAGATTATACGATTAGCTAAGCGTACTTGGATTAACCAAGCAGGCTTATCAGGCCCATAGATCTATGATGTTACCAGGTTAGCAATAGTTAATGATTTCATATATAATAGTCAATACATGGTAATTACTAAAGTTCAACTGACCACAACAATATAAGTGAATTGCCCAAGTGTTTACAAGAATCAAATGATTTTACAAGTGCAATGGTTATAAGATAACATGTTTCACCCCGAAGTGTAAAAATATGAAAAAGGGGTATAGAAATACTCCCTTGGCCAATTCAATATTTAAGAGGTGACTAAGAAAAATAATAAGCGACATTCCAAAGTAATCCTTCACGAGGTACCTAAATATATATATTTACAAGATTTAAGCTTAACTATAGCAAATTTAATGTTTTAATGAGAGCTAGAGTTTTGAGTGAAATTTTGGGGATTTTATTTGTAAGTACATTAAATAAAGAAATTTATCCCTTATATATTTTATTAGAAAAATGAACTTAAGCCAATTGTAACAACTAATAAATTTTATAATTTAAAATTTAAATATTGAAAACGCTTTAAAATGATCATGAAAAATACATTTGGACCTATACTAATTTAGTATTTATTATTTGAAATCCATAGGAATAAACCAAGAATAACCTTTGTTAAAAGGTTTTATCAAAACAACTTTCTTGAATGGACATCTTAGTGAAGATGTCTTTATGGTTCAAATGAAGGGTTTTCATGATACTAATCATTATGATAAATCGTGTATGCCTAAGAAGTGTATTTAAGGACTAAAGGAAATATTTAAAGCTAGAATCTTTAATTCGATGAGAAAGTCAAGCATATTGGTTTTATAAGGAATGAAGATGAGTCGTGTGTTTATAAGAAGCCTAGCAGATTGTAATCACATCTTTTTATCTTATATGTGGATGGCATACTACTTATTCGATATGACATTCTCGAGCTATAAAAGATTAAGTATTGGTTTGGAAAGTGTTTCACAATATAGGAGTGAAACCACTTATATTCTAGAATAAAGATATATCGAAAAGACTTATTTGCTTAAGCCAAAGTGCGCTTTTTATTAGTGTGGAACCTTGTCCATGGAACGATCTGAAGTAAGTCTTAGTGACTCAAGTTTGACAAAAGAAAGAGATGATGGAAGAAGTTCCATATACTTCAGCGATTGGTTCAATCATGTATGACATGTCATGCATTAGACTTGATGTATCATATGCCTTAAGTATGATGAGTAGATATCAACAAAACCTAGCATTTAAGAATATCATGAAGTACTTGAAAAGGACTAAGGATTTGTTCTTGGTATATGGTGGACTGGAGAAAAGCTCACTTTAAGTCATTAAACTCATGCTTGTTTCTAGACTGATTGAAATGATTCTCGATCATAGGCGGGATTTGTATTCATAATACATAATCAATTACTTGGAAGAGTACCGAGCAAATTATTGTTGCTCAATCCACGACTGAGTATGCATAAATTATGACCTTAGTTGTGGCTAAAAAGTAGCTTGGATGAAGAAGTCGATTACTAATCTTGAGGTGATCCCTAGCTTTAAAGAACCAATAAGGATATTTTGTGACAACATTGGTGCTATTATGCAAGCAAAGGAGTTGAGGCCACATCATAGTAACAAGCGCATCTAGAGGCAGATCCATTACTGTCTGGAAGTAATAGAAATAAGGGACTTCTAATAAGAAAAATTCATAAGATTTGAATTTGGTAGACCGTTCATAAAGCCTATGAATCAAGTTAAGCACGAGATAGTCGATTCACCTATAGATTCTAGCAATCATTACAAAAGGCATTGGGTACATGATTAGATATGAGCGTTGCATACCACCCCAAGCGGATGGTTAGAATGAAAGGACTATCCAACATTAGAAGACATGCTTAGAGCTGATGTGATAGATTTCAAAAACTATTAGGATACTCATCTGCCTTTAGCTGAGTTTACTTACAATAACAATTATCACACTAGTATCATAGTTGTACCATTTGTAGCACTATAAGAAGGAAGTGTTGATCACTGCTGTGTTGGATAGAGGTAGGCGAAAGCCAACTTACTGGTCCTGTGATCATACACGAGACAATTGGAAAGATCACTTAAATTCAGTTGCGACTCAAAACTGCACATGAGCTTCAGAAAAGCAACACCGATGTAAGATGTAAACCATTAGAATTCAAAGTGGTAGATAACGTTCTACTTAATGTCTCACCTTGGAAAAGTGATCTTCGTTTTGGTAAACACAGTAAGCTAAACCCTAGATACATCAGACCATTCGACATCTTGTCAAGGGTTGGTCCCGTAGCTTACAAACTCAAACTACTACAGGAACTTAGTGGTGCTCATGACACTTTTACCTGACAAATCTAAACAAGTGCTTATTGGATTTAACCCCAGTCATACCACTCGATGAAGTTTTAATTGATGATTAGCTTCATTTTGTTGAGAAACTTGTATAGATCATGGACCAGGAGGTAAAAAGGATGAAACAAAGTCGCATTCATATAATGAAGGTTTGATGGAATTCAAAATGAGGACAAGAATTTACTTGGGAATGCAAGGATCATATGAAACTCAAATACCCTAACTTGTTTGAAACCCTAGCGACTATTGATAAGACTAACTATATTTCAGGATGAAATTCTCTCTAACATGGAGTATGTGACAGCTGGCAATTTTTGGTCGATACCGAGCCCCGACTTAGTTATGCATATCATACATAAATTTCAATTGAATTTCATTTTATTGAAGTAATTTCATGCATAACATTATACGCATCGATGATCCGGCGTAATTACCGGTTTACACGCGGTACAACTGGCACACACGAATGTTGTTGATAATTTATATGTACATACTAATAAATACTTTAAAGTGTTACAAAGTATTTTGAAAGTCAAATTATATACGTTGGAAAAACCTGTATTATTAGAAAACCTAAACGCGTAAATGATACTTTACCCGGAATAAATACTTTTAACGCGACTACTAGATACACGATGTATTATTAACGTATCACAGAACTAAAATATATGATTATATATGTTTTGATAATATTTGAATGTATTTTAAAAAGTAAAAAGTAAAACTATAATATATATAATATATATATATATATATATATATATATATTATATATATATATATATATATATATATATATATTATATATATATATATATATATATTCATAGTATAACAAATATCACCCAAAATAACAATAGCACTCGAAATGAAAACAAAACACACCCTCTCCAATGTCTTGGAAGTTTCAACCCCCTTCCTCTCCTTTATTCACACAATCTCCAAGCAATCTTTATGGTATGTGACTTTGCACGAATTTTTAGCTTTGCTATTTTGAAGAATCAACTTTATGGAACAATTAAAATAAAGTACCAACATTTCTCATTTTGTCTTCTCCCTTTCCCCTTATTTGGATGATGGAAGAGATGGAAAGGTAAGAAAAAGTAAAGTTTGAAAAGTGTTAGTGGTTATATAAAGATAACCAACCTCTATACTTCACCTATACAAAAATCACCATACTTTTTCCTTTATTCCCCCTTGAAATCGTCCACCATACCACCTCCACCATTTCATCACTTTTCAAACTTATTTTCTACAAATTAAACGTATTTCAAGTGTTATTGTTGAAGATCCATTAACTTTAAAACTTTTTAAGCTTCTTATATCTCCCCTTCCATCTTTCTTGCTTGATTTTAGTGAGAAGTCTCCCTACTTGTCTATAAATATTTCATTTCATCATATTATTCATCTACTAGTTCATATGTAACTATCTTCATCCATAAAAGATATTTTTGTTAAAAAAGATGTTTTTACAAACATACTAACATGAACTTAATAATCTTTTTGTGTTAAAAGTAAATATTCATACATCCATGTTTGATCAAATTTGCTAGTTGATGTTTTATAAAAAGTCATAAAGATGTGTTAAAACACAAGAACAACTCCGAATAGGTTACATTATGTTTATAGAATTTTAGATATTTTACAAGTATTATTGTAAACATTTGTGTATTTTACATGTATAAATAATAGTGAGTTGTACCATGTTATTATAAAAAAAGTTAGGTTGTGACTAGTTGACAAAGATGACACAAGACTAAGTTATTTTGACACGGGATTTTGAACATAAATTTATGGAGTTTATAAAATAAATATTAGGTTATTTAAAAAAATAAATTAAGACAAGTTGGTAAATTGATTAATGTGACTAAGTATCTTATCCAGAAATTTTACTATGAACTTTTATTAAATTTAAAATATAATAATATTTTTTAATAATTTGAAGAAACTCTAGTTCAATTATGTTAAATTTTATAAAAGTTAGGTAAAATAAAAGAATAATTCTACTAAAAAAATAATTATATAATTACTTTGTGTGCAAGAATAGATATATTTATACATTGATTGTAAAATATGAAAAAATGATGATTTCTCCTTACATGTTAATGCTTCAAATTTAAATATCAATTAAAATAATATAAATATTATTTTATGATATTATTTCAAAACCCTAATTCATGTAATTTCGCATGTGAAGTATATAATTAATTACTAAGCACTTAGGCCATGACTTGGTTCGAGTCAAAATAATATTTAGATACCCATATAATATGTCAACTTTAAAATACAAAGGTTTTCGTACCCTCTTAAATAAATATAATTTATTAATATTATAAGTAAGATATATTTCATAATTATCAATCATATATCAAGGACGAGTCGTCAAGTCAAATACTTTATTACCAAGTTTATGTGGATGAAACATTTACATGCTTATATTTCACATAGGAGTAATTACTTAGATATAAGTTGGGTTAATTATTCTATAAGGAACTTAGGTTGGATTTTCCTGAACACTTTGGATACTTGCATTTCTGAGCCTAATCACTCACCCGATAGGTGAGTTTCATGGTCCCGTTTTCATTTATTTTTCTTTCGGGGGAGATTACATGCAAAATACTATTTTTGTTACCTGTCAATGATTTTTACATGTTATATAAGCGGTTTACTTATCATATGAAGTCCCTTGTTATCGGATCATTAATTTATTTACCAAAGTGAGGTAATCATGGATGGTACTATTGTGTTTGACAACACCCAGGTTAATTACCCTAAATTTAATTGGAGGTCTTAAGATGTGCATAATTAGCCTTTTCAACCCTATGCTTAAATAGGCATACGTAGTGGTAATCTATTACAGTTACTTTCTAGCTTTGCTTATGGTACTTATATAAGATTGTAGTTGTGACACCCTACATAAATCCCATATCGGTCGTGGATAGGAGTCCTGGTTCATAAGGAATGTCTTGTCTCTAATATCACCAATGCGTTTTGGGCGTACCAGCTGTGGATGAGAGGAGAACTCCATAATTAAGCGTGCTCAAGTGGGAGCAATCCAAGGATGGGTGACCCTCGTGGGAAGTTTTCACTCGGGCAACCAAAAGCAAATCTGTGAGCTCCTCGTGGGCAAAGTAGGCAATATTCGTGGTATGAGGGTCTAGGTGTTATTGTAGCATAGTATGATCGACAATCAAATCATGGAAAGGCTTGTGGTCTATTTTATTGTTTACTATTACTATAAATCCTTTGAACACCAACTTTATATTGATATATTTTCATGCATGTTTTATCAGGTAATTGATATATGCATCATGTTAAGCTAGTGTGGATCTCATTGTAGGGTCATTCATGTTGTTGGGACATTATTTCCATATTTGTCATGTTTTGAAACAATTTATATTAGTGCTACTACTTTCGCTATTTAGCTCCAAAAACAATTATGTACATTTAAAATTATTTTTTTAAGTATGTTTTACTAAATCGTGTAGTGATTGACGAGTGATTGTGAGTCCAAGATGTTCATGCCCCGCAAGAAACCACTGTGGTGGAGGCTGTTACATAATATTATACTAAAATATTAATATATAAATTAAACTTAAAAACTAATCTATTTATTATAATAAAAGAAAGATTTTAGGTGGACACTTGACAAAATTCTAGAGCTCCTAATTTTATTTTTTTCATCTCTCTCCTATTAAATAATTACATTAATTACAAAGGATATTATTTAATTCTTTTTATATTAAATAAACTTTTATTAAATTAATAAATATGCCTTATTATAAATGTAATTTCTAAATAAACAACTTTGTTAAGATAAGAAAATTTTATAAAACATCATAATTTTTTGAAAATATGAAATATTTTAAAAATCATTGTTTTTAAATAATAAAACTTTTATAAAAATAATTAAATTCAAAGTATAATAAATTTTTTTAAATGACACTTTTTAAAATGGTTTATTTTGGAACAAAATACTTGATTTTTTTAAAATGCAAAAAGTATTTTATTACTATAATTTTTAGTCATAAGCAGTGTTGTAAAAATCGATAGGCGCTAGTCGGGCGGCGATGTAAGAACTAGGGATAATCGGGATTAATCGGATTGGTTTTTTCATATATATTTTTAGTTTTATATATAAATACACACATTTTAAATGTAATTTTAATAAGAATGTTCAGTTTTATATATAAACATACATATTTCACCGCATTTTCTAAGTTTTTCCCGGAAGTTTTGAAAGTCGCCGGAATCCCGCCGGAACCCTACCGGAAAGTCGCCGGAATCACCGATTTTTTGCCGATTAAGACCGCCTAGGTCAGATTTGGTCCAATTTTGACTGATTACCGATTAGGGACTCCGATTATGTGAAATCGCTAAGGTGAAAGTCCGATTGGCGATTAGTCGCCGACTAATCGACGCCTAGCGCCGATTTTTGCAACACTGCTCATAAGTAATTTTTATTATACACTGTATCCAAATATTATATTACAATGATTAATTTTCATTAATAATTATTTAATATCTATTTATTCAACCCATGTAATACACAGGATACTAACCTAATATATAATTGTTGGATGAAGAAGAAGGCTAATGCAACCAAAACTAGATCACTTAAGTTATTTTGGTGCTGCATGCAAAGGCTTCCGAAGCTTATCGTGGAACTTCCGAAGGTTGTAGAGTTCTTCCGAAGACAAATGGAAAGTCCAACTTCCGAAGACAGAACACTACTTCCGAAGACAAATGCATACTTCTGAAGTTCAAGACTTAGAAGAATAAAGTAAAGATCACTTCCAAAGTATGATGAAAAGAAGAAGTCTCCAAGCCTTGGAAGAAGCAGCCTCTTCCGAAGTATAAAATGGCTTCGGAAGTACTTACTCTTCCGAAGCCATTTAACCTTCTGAAGACACTGCTCAGGCTCTTGATTGCATGATCTAACCATCCAAATCAACCTGTTTTCACTCCTCCCTACCATCCACTCACTCAATGGCCCTTAACAAATCTGAAGTAGAGATGGGGACGATGACCAAAGCACCCATCATCACCCCTGAAAACTTCAGGTCTTGGAGTAGAAGAATGGAAGGCTTCATTAGATACCAAGACAACAAAATATGGAACTCTATTGTCAATGGACCGTACAAGCCAAAGGTGGCTTCACCTGGTGGAAACGGTGCCATGATAGAGAAAGCTGTCGAGGACTATTCTGATGAAGACAGAAAGAAGATGGACATTGATGGCAATGCTATGACTATTCTCATGACTGCAATACCGAACTCTATTATGGCGGGGTTCGAGCATTGCAAGACTGCCAAAGAATTGTTTGATGCACTTGCTTAGATGTATTCTTGCTCTAACGACTCAAAGAAGAACTCACTAAAGCAGCAGTTCAAGAACTTCACTCATATTGCTGGAGAGACCCTGAACCAGCTGTACTTCAGGTACATTGATCTTATCTCTTCCCTTCAGTCTGTGAAGATCACTCCTGAACTTAGAGATCTCACTAGAAAGTTCATGAGTGCTCTTCCAAATGAGTGGACATTCTACTGTGTCTCTATTAAGAGAACAAAAAACTTGAACACTCTTTCCATGACTGAGCTCTATGGCATCCTTGATGGATACCATCTAGAGATGGAGAGTAAGAAGGGCCACCAAACAAGCAGACCCATGAGTCTTCTTGCTAGCAATGCTTTAATGGTTGTTGAAGGCTTATTAACCCCTCAACCTCAGCATTTCCTGACTTATCAGCAACCATCCTACTCTTCTGGTCCCTACATCACTTATCCTGAGACTCCAAGGTCTCAACAGGCTCAACACAATCCCTTCCAGGAAAGTTGTGCATTTGTTTCAGGAGGTGGACACTCAGGAGATTTTCAATACTGCTTTGATGATCTTGAGTGTTTTAGCCCATATGACGTAGAATACGTGGACATTGTCCAACAAATGGCTCTCTTAACTTATAGAGCAAAGATGCTCTTTAAGAGAACTGGAAGGCATTTCCCTCAAAACCCAATTACCAGCAAGTTTGGGTTCGACAAGCCAAGGAAAAGTGTTACAGCTGTAACCAACTGGGTCATTTTGCAAGGGAATGCAAGGCTCCCAAGACCAATCTAGGAACCCCATAGGCCTCCACACATCCCTCAACCTCAAAGCCCACTAAGAAGTCAATTGAAACAGCCGCAATGGCTCAAGAAGTTGACTGGAGCTTCATGGTACAGGATGTGACTCCTGCTCAAGCTCTCATGGCCGGAACAGACGATGCCTAGGTATATGAACATCTCTGCACTCCAGCCTGTATAGCTAAAGTTAAACTCTATCAGGATTACAATATGGAAATCAGATCTGATATTGAGTCTTTAAATATTCTAAAATCTAATTTTAAAAGAGCTGAATCTGACTATCAAAAGAAAATTGATGAGTTAGAGAAAACTGTATCTCTTTTGAAACATGAACACACCAACTACAAGACTCAAATCAAGGATCTGATATCCAAATTGTCTGAGGCTCAAGCCTAGCTTGTCACTGCTAAGGCTCAGGCCAGGAAGCATGCTATCTCTGAGCAGAACTTCCAAGCTATTCTTGCATCATCCTCCCATTCCAAACTCTGTTATCAGAACAAAGGAGGGTTGGGAACAAATGAAATTGCTCCACCACATTCCTGTGAGTCTATTAGATAGCCTAGATGTGGTACTGAAGAGCAAGAGGTTCCAACTGCTGACCCTTTCTTTCCAGAGTTAAAGGATGAGGCATCAGTAGTGGCCACCACAGGGAAGGAATAGGTAGATGTACCCATCACCTCCTGTGATGATCAAATCCTAACCACCAAAGCCAGAAGAAGCAGAGCTAAAGCTGCTAGGAAAACTGCAAATAAAGTGGCTGAATCCAAACTGAAAATTAACCCCAAGCAGAAGGGTGTCTTTGTCTCAGCTGGATTCCAAGTGTTAGGTACTTCTGATTCAGGAAATGAATGTAATGCCAGCATCCCTGTCTACCAAAGGATCAGAATTAAAGGGAAAAGTTGTTGACGAAGAAAAGAAAACCAAGAAATAGCAACCCTCACTTTCCCAAAAGACTAACATTGCATGCATCATGTGTGGCCTGCAAAATCACATGGCAAAAGAATGTTACTACAATCCCGCAAGCACACATTATACAAATAATGTTAGAAAAGAAGGAGCCAGGGAAGGTTTCACATTTGGACCCTTCCATACGGTTCAAGTGTTGAAGAAGGGAAAGCTAGTTTCCAAAGCAAGTTACTTTCGGAAGAAACTCCTTCCGAAGGGAAAATGGCTTCGGAAGCAAAAGCTACTAAGGTTCGGAAGAACAAGAAAGCTCCCTTGAAACCATCCCAGAAGAAGACTGCTTTGGAAGAAAAGGTGGTGAGCACTTCTTCCGAAAACAAAGAAGCTTCGGAAGAAAACCATGTTGCAAAAGCTTCAACAAGCTTATCCTCCAAGATCAGCCAAAGGGTGGCCTGGAAGATCAAGTAAGATGCTGCAGCCCAAACCTTTTCTTGAAAGATCTCTGTTAAACCCCCATGCATATCATTTGGTTCACTCATGTCATTATCCTTGGAAGTACCCAAGACCAGCAAGGCTTGGGTATCCAAACAAAACTGAAATCTCATCTTATGTGCAGGAACATCCATTTGACAAGAACAAGAATGTATGGATTGTAGATAATGGATGCTCCAAGCACATGACAGGGAACATATCTCTCCTTCAACAATTTCAACATTATGATGGAGGTCCTGTCCAGTTTGGAGGTGAGGCCGGAGGATATATTTCTAGCAGAGGGAGTATATCCAATGGTAAGTTAACAGTTGACAAAGTAACTTTGTCAAACAGCTTGAACACAACCTGTTAAGTGTTTCTCAATTCTGTGATCAAAAGCACCAAATACTTTTCACAGAACATGAGTGCATTATCCTCAAACCAGGGATGACAATTCCTTTGGAATTGGTGCTTCTTAGATCTTCCAGGAAAGGGGATATGTACAAGCTTGATATGAACAATGCTTCCCCAATGGGTGAAGTATCATGCTTTCTTTCCAAAGCTGATAGTGATGAGTCAACACTGTGGCATAAACGTATGTTCATGTAAATTTTAAGACAATGAATAAATTGGCTAAAAATAACTTGGTACATGGTTTGCCTAAAAAGGAGTTTTCCTGCAAAGACAACTGTGTTGCATGCCTGAAAGGGAAACAACACAGGACGTCTCATAAATCCAAATGTGTTAACTCTATCACTACTCTATTGCACTTATTGCACATGGATATTTTTGGTCCCACAAGTATAATGAGCATTGGAAGGAAATCATATTGCCTTGTGATAGTTGATGATTTTACAAGATTCACACGGGTATTCTTTTTAAGAACTAAAGATGAAACTGCTGAAACATTAAAAATTTTATTCTTAAAATAGAAAATCAAATGATCACAAGGTTAAAATAATTAGATGTGATCAAGGGACTGAGTTTAAGAACTTCATTCTTGACTCATTCTGTAACTCAAAAGGGATTGCCAGACAATACAGTGCTCCTAGAACTCCTCAACAAAACGGTGTTGCTGAGAGGAGGAACAGGACACTTATTGAGGCTGCTCGAACTATGTTAGCTGATTCAAAGCTACCTCTAACATTCTGGGCAGAGGCAGTCAACATGGCATGCTATGTTCAGAACAGAGTTCTTGTAGTTAAGCCCCATGTAAAAACCCCTTATGAGCTATGGAATTCATTGGCTTTCTAAGGTCCTTTGGCAGCAAGTGTACCATACTTAACACAAAGGACAATTTAGCAAAATTTGCTAAAAACTCGGATGATGCTATCTTTGTTGGATACTCTTCTAGCTCCAAAGCTTACATAGTATACAACATTAAGAATCAACAATTTGAGGAGTCATCCAATATAGTTGTTAATGAGCATACTCCTTGTGTTAGGGGGAATGGACCTAATCACATCTTTGATTTAGAATTGTTTCCAAACTATTCTAAACCCTCTTGTGAGAATGTTTTAGTTGGAATAGGTGCTCAAAATGATGTTGATGCTGCTGCTAATGATCAACTGTTTGAGCTTCCCAGGCCTAGATCAAATTCTCCAAGTGCTGCAATACATCAAGCTTCCACTATTCACAGATCCGATAGTCTAACTATATCAAGGAATAGTGAAGCTTCAACTAGTGAGTCACCTACTGAGCCTCAAAACTCATCAGGTGATCCACCACAACACCAGGCAGAAGGAGGTAGTATTTTGAAGGAACAGGCAACTGTTAATACTACTTCACAGCCAACTATTGATGATGTTTCTCATTCATTCAATCAGTCCTCATTGAATGACTTTGAAACAGCAGCTGGACAGAGTGTTCTAGTTCCTGAGCAGAATATGTCTAACCTGGATCTATCTCTGCAACTAGAAGTGATTCCTCATCTTAGGATTCACAACACTCATCCACCTGAGAACATCATAGGGAATGTCTCTAAGGGCCTGAGAACAAGAGGACAGACTCATCAAGGGAATGTCTGTTTGTACTCATGCTTTCTATCTCAGATGGAACCCAAGAAGTTAGTACTTCCACTGGGATAAGACCTTCTCTTTCCTGAAAGTCTTTATAGAGAAATCCCCTTCATAGCCCATCTGCTGGAATGATTGGTTAACAGCTTATTTGGGAAAGCCGCATCATCCAGCTGTAGATAAGTATTTATGATGGCTGCAGTGATGAAGATTGTCCTATCCTGCATCATAGCAGACTGTGCCTTCTCCCTATCTAGAACATCCTCTTGACAGGTTTTCCAAAAATCAAGCAAAGGATCCTCATAAAGAACAGGTTTGATAGTAAGTGAGGTGGAGTAGTTAGACAAAGCCAAGAATTGGCAAACCTCTAAGAAGTGTGGATCTTTCTTAGAGTTTAACAGGGCAACCTGATTGTGCTGCCTGTGTAACTACATGGAGAAATTGGGGTTATTTCTTCTGTTAAGGTTGGCCATTTAGGAAAGCTTAGTGGTGAAGGAAGGAAAGAACAAAGGTGGTTAAAGAGAGAAATTTGAGAATTTAGGGTTGGAGGAAAGATGAAGATGATAGAAAGAGGGGGAAACCGTTGGGTTTATAAGAACAGGATTTAATACAAAGTTAATGAAAGAGGATAAACTTTGAAATCCGGATGTCGGTCCCATCTATGAAAAAGTAGTTTGCATTTTGCTCAAAAGTAGTTTTCTTGGAAGTCGAAAAAGCTTCTGAAGGTAAATTATCTTCAAAGTTTTAATGAAAAAGATTCCGAAGCCAAAATGACTTCCGAAGAATTTCCTGAGAGTTTCTGAAAATTTTGCTTCAGAAAAAAAATTAAGACTTAAAAGTTTTTTAACTAAGAATAAAGCTTCCAAGAGTTAATTTGTTTCGGAAGAAAATTGTCCTTGAAAACATGTAAGCGCTTGAGAGAGAATTTTAAGCTTCGGAAGAGTTCAAACATTTCTTCTGAAGGAAATTTACTTAGGTAGTTATTTGTTTTGAAGGCATATGTTTCTTCCGAAGATAAAACTATATCTTCCCAAGGAAAAAGAGCAAGATTTTCAAAAATTCTAATGAAAGTTCTTCTAAAAATAATTTTATCCAAAGAAAACAAGAGCTTATGAAGGTGATAGAATAGACAACTTAGGCCATACAAGTTTTAGAAATAATATGATTAAGTTTGAAGAAAAGCTACTCAAAGTTAATCATCCAAATAGCTGATATAAGATACTTGAATCTTTGTTCATCAAAAGCTTTGGTGAACAGATCAGCATATTGTTTATTTGTGTTAACCATGACTAGTTTGATTAATCCATTTGAAAGTTATCTCTAATTAATTGATACCTAATATTGATGTGCTTTGTCCTAGAGTGTTGCACTACATTTTCAGTGATTGAGATAGCACTGTTGTTCTATGTGAATGGGAGTCTTCATGAAGTTTAATCCATAGTCAAGCATCTGATTTTGAATCCAAAGCACTTGAGCACAGCAACTTGCAGCAGTAATGTATTCACCTTCAGTAGTTGATGCAGAGACACAGGATTGTTTCTTGCATTGCCATGAGACAACCCTTCCACCAAGAAACTGACATCCCCTAGATGTAGACTTTATACTCATATTGCAGCCACCATAATCACTGTCTGTATAAGCATATAAATTGAAGTCAGAATTCTTGGGATACCAGAGACCAAGTGTTGAGGCACCTTTGAGGTATTTTAGAATTCTCTTAATAGTGATAAGGTGTGACATCTTGGGGTTGACTTGATATCTTGCATAAATACATGTAACAAACATAATATCAGGCCTGCTAGCTGTAAGATACATAAGAGACCCAATCAAGCCCTGTAGAGGTGTTAATCCACATACTCCACCTTAAGATCAGGTCCAAGGGAGTGGTTTCTTACTACGGAGGTCTTAGCAATCTTACAATCAGTCATGTTGAACCTTTTGAGTATTACCTGAACATACTTTGAGTGAATTATGAAGATGTCATCTTCAACTTGCTTCACTTGAATTCCCAGAAAGAAATTCAGTTCCCCCATGGCACTCATTTCAAATCTATCCTTCATCAGCTTTTCAAAGTCTTTACAAAGCTTTGGATTAGTTGAACCAAAGATGATGTCATCTGCATATTCTTGAACTAGCATCAATTCATTTCATTGCCCTTTGATTAAGAGAGTTCCATCTATAGTACCCCTTCTGTATCCATGCTTGTAGAGATACTGAGATAGAGTCTCATACCACTTCCTTGGTGCTTGGTGGAGCCTAAAAAGAGCTTTATCAAGCTTGCAGACATAATCAGGAAGATCAGGATCGGCAATACTAGGTGGTTGTTTGATATACACCTCTTCATCAATTTTTCCATAGATAAAAGCACACTTGACATCAAGTTGATAGAACTTGAAGTTTCTTGGATGCAGCAAAAGCCTAGAATATCCTAACATCTTCCAGTCTTGCTACAGGAGTAAAGACATCAGTGTAGTCAATTCCTTCTTCTTATGTGTACCCTTGAACAACTAGTCTAGCTTTATTCTTGATGACAATTCCTCTATCATCTTTCTTATTCCTAAACTCCTATTTGGTTCCTATAGTAGTATTCCCATGAGGAAGAGGACATAGGTTCTAAACATTTTGCCTTTTGAATAAAGCAGCTCCTCCTGCATAGCTTCAACCCAACTCCATCCTTTAGAGCCTTATCATTCTTCTTGGGCTCTATCTGAGATAACAAACAAGAGTGAAGAAAACATTTGCTTCATGAGTTTTTCCACTGTTCTTACCCCTAAGTCAACATCTCCAATAATATTTGTGGTGGGATGAGAGTTATGGATCCTTAATTGAGGGATCACAGCAAGTTGCTGTGAGAGATCTAAATAGAGAAATTTAGATCTGGTATTGATGTTTCTCCACCACATTAGCACACTTATCAAGAGATTTGATCCGAGAGCGTGTGGCATCATTGATGTTGTCCTCTATGGAGTGGTTGTTAGCATCAAGAAATTCTTGATCACTATCACCACCACCATTTTCTTGTACAATTGAAGCTTCTCTATCTGGTTGTGGAGCTTCTGAGCTGGAATTGAAGGCATCTTAGATGGATCAGCTGAATTTGTCATTGTTGTGCAGATAGAAACTTCATTTGCAGAGTTAGTTACAACTGGAGTTGAACATGTATAGCTTGAAGGTTCTCAACTCAAATTTTGGATTAGGATCTTTGTAGGTAGTATATCTGTAGATCCTAAAACATGCTCACAATATTTGTTAAAACAGTTGGTAACTAAATCAAGATCAAACAGTCAATCCAGACCATAACCTTTCACACTGGGAGTGTGCTCATTGAAAGTCACATTGGCTAACTCTTCAACTACTCTAGTTCTGAGATTGTATACTCTATAAGCCTTGGCTTGGGAAAAGTATCCAAGGAAATGTCCATTATGATTTCTCAGCAAACTTGGCAATTTGATCTTTGGTATTCAAGATGGTGCAAGGACATCCAAATGACCTGAGAAAACCAATGAAAGGTTTCCTCTTGTGCTAAAGTTCATAAGGAGTCTTACTTTGAGTCTTAACCACTAAAACTCTTTTTGCACATAGCAGGCAATGTTGACTGCCTCAGCCCAGAAGGTGATAGGCAGTTTAGAGTTAGACAACATCGAAGGGTGCATCTATATCCTTACTACTAATAGGAAGTTTAGCATAGAAAGCAGCAGAAATAAAACTTTTACTAGCACTAGAATCGAATAAAACAGAGGCTAAGGTTTGGTTTACTAGAAACGTATCTGACACGACATCAGGGTCTATCCTAGCCTCCTCTTGCGTCATCGTGAACGCTCTGGGCCTCGCCCTTGGTCCTTCACCTCCAGTCTTCTTCACCCCAGAACCCTCAGCCCTCGGCTTCTTACAGTCTCTACTCATGTCGCCCTCCATGCCGCAGTTAAAACATTGGACTATACGAAAGTCCTTTGCTATATGCCCCGTCTTCCCACATTTGAAGCATAAGTTCGATCGCAACCTACATTCTTCAGTATGCTCCTTCCCACATCTTCCGAACATCTTGACCCCGCACCAGATTTGACCACACGACAGTCATCCACCCGTGCCTTCTTGTTACTCGTCGAGGCACCACCCCGACCAAACCTTTTTCCATTCCAATTCCAGTCACCACAACCTTTCTTGTTGCCTTCTGCCACCACCACCACCGTTCTCTCATCATACAATCTCCCTGCCAAATCAATCGCCGACCTAAACGTGCTCGGTCGGGTGACGATCATGTGCTTGTGAATATCTGCTGGCAAGCCGTGGATGTACCTCTTGATTTTTCGTGATAGAGGTGTCACCTGATCAGGCACCAGCCGTGCCATCTCATTAAACTTGGTGGTCTACTGGTGATGTGTCATGGTTCCCACCTCCAGCTGTAGGAACTCTGTTTCCACCTTGTCCATTTCCCTGTGAGGACAGAACTCCTCAATCACCAACTTTTTAATTCTGCCCACTTCATCTTCCCGATCGACCTGCTACCCTCAGCTTGGACAATATTGTTCCACCAGCATAAAGCTGAGTCCATGAAAGTGGGCAGCAAACTTCACCTTCTGATCCTCTCTGCACTTGCTGATATTTAGAACAGCTTCCATTTCTCTCACCCATTGGTGAGCAGCAACAGTAGTGCCATTACCATCAAAAGTAGGGGGCTTGCATCATTGAAACGCCCCGTAGTTACAGCCTCGTGCCGCCTCCGGTGCATGCTCTTCTTCCTCCTCTTCTTCTTTGTCATCTGACAAAACTGTCTCAGTCTCGAGCTGTCTCCTTTCGCCCGTAGGTCTACTCCTTTCCCTTCTTTCCCCATCTCTAACAACCTTTATCACTTCCGTCACCACAGACGGTAGGATTGTTTGCATGACCTGATGTACTTCCTCCACAACTGCCTCCTTCACTAAGGCTTTCAAATTAGCACTCTCATCACTAGCCTCCGAATGAGGGGTCTCTGGTTCTTCATGAACCACCTTTACGGCTCTAGTCCTTCCTCTAGTAACCTGTGGTCAGCACCACGACCTCCACCACATGAAGCTTTAAATGACCTACCACTGACCATCCTCACACACACGCTGAAAGATTCAAACACCAAAACAGCCATTCAAGGGAACAGCTCAGTTTATGTCAAGTATAGTAAGTCCCTAATTACAGTGGCTAGTTGTGATTAGCCACTACTTTACTCTTCATACCCCAAGCATTACCTGTCTGACTACATCAGTATCTAAATCTACCAGCAACACATAACCATATAACATGCGCACATAATACCAGTTAACATTAAGAAAATGCCTGATGGCACGCAGCTACTCAGACTGGCATCCCTTCCCTTTCCGTCCCATTCTCAGTTTAAGTTAAGGTTTATTTTAAAATTTTACTCGTTTCACTTAAACTTTAGCTCTGATACCAACTTGTAAGGCCCCGTTCCCGGGACACTTACAGCTGGCCAATCATTGCTCATAAAACGTACAATTACATTTAACTTTCATAAAAACAACGCATCGGAACATTTAAATGACTTTTCATAATAACTGTTTTTGCAAATTAATACACTCATTCATTACGTAATTTCATTTGTTCGCATTACAATGCAAAAACAGTAACAAAAGAATGCCATCCAAAAAGCCAAGTAGCTACCCCGTGCCATCCTTAGCAATGCTCACCTGCCAACTGGAAAATGCATAAAAAGTACACTTGACATCAAGTTGATAGACCTTGAAGTTTCTTGGATGCAGCAAAAGCCTAGAATATCCTAACAACTTCCAGTCTTGCTACAGGAGTAAAGACATCAGTGTAGTCAATTCCTTCTTCTTGTGTGTACCCTTGAACAACTAGTCTAGCTTTATTCTTGATGACAATTCCTCTATCATCTTTCTTATCCTAAAATCCTATTTGGTTCCTATAGTAGTATTCCCATGAGTAAGAGGACATAGGTTCTAAACATTTTGCCTTTTGAATTAAAGCAGCTCCTCCTGCATAGCTTCAACCCAACTTCCATCCTTTAGAGCCTTATCATTCTTCTTGGGCTCTATCTGAGATAACAAACAAGAGTGAAGACAAACATTTGCTTCATAAGTTTGTCCTCTGTTCTTACCCCTAAGTCAACATCTCCAATAATATTGTGGTAGGATGAGACTTATGGATCCTTAATTGAGGGATCACAGCAAGTTGCTGAGAGAGATCTAAATTAGAGAAATTTAGATCTGGTATTGTTGTTTCTCCCACCACATTAGCACACTTATCAAGAGATTTGATCCAGAGATTGTGTGGCATCATTGATGTTGTCTTCTATCGAGTGGTTCTTAGCATCAAGAAATTCTTGATCACTATCACCACCACCATTTTCTTGTACAATTGAAGCTTCTCTATCTGGTTGTGGAGCTTCTGAGCTGGAATTTGAAGGCATCTTAGATGGATCAGCTGAATTTGTCATTGTTGTGCAGATAGAAACTTCATTTGCAGAGTTAGTTACAACTGGAGTTGAACATGTATAACTTGAAGGTCTTCTCAACTCAAATTTTGGATTAGGATCTTTGTAGGTAGTATATTTGTAGATCCTAAAACATGCTCACAATATTTGTTAAAACAGTTGGTAACTAAATCAAGATCAAACAGTCAATCCAGACCACAACCTTTCACACTGGGAGTGTGCTCATTGAAAGTCACATTGGCTAACTCTTCAACTACTCTAGTTCTGAGATTGTATACTCTATAAGCCTTGGCTTGGGAAAAGTATCCAATGAAATGTCCATCATCTGATTTCTCAGCAAACTTGGCAATTTGATCTTTGGTATTCATGATGGTGCAAGGACATCCAAATGACCTGAGAAAACCAATGAAAGGTTTCCTCTTGTGCTAAAGTTCATAAGGAGTCTTACCATGAGTCTTAACCACTAAAACTCTGTTTTGCACATAGCAGGCAATGTTGACTGCCTCAACCCAGAAGGTGATAGGCAGTTTAGAGTTAGACAACATCGAAGGGTGCATCTATATCCTTACTACTAATAGGAAGTTTACCATAGAAAGCAGCAGAAATAAAACTTTTACTAGCACTAGAATCGAATAAAACAGAGGATAAGGTTTGGTTTACTAGAAACGTATCTAACACGACATCAGGGTCTATCCTAGCCTCCTCCTGTGTCGTCGTGAACGCTCTGGCCCTCGCCCTTGGTCCTTCACCTCCAGTCTTCTTCATCACAGAACCCTCAGCCCTTGGCTTCTTACAGTCTCTACTCATGTCGCCCTCCATGACGCAGTTAAAACATTGGACTATATGAAAGTCCTTTGCTATATGCCCCGTCTTCCCACATTTGAAGCATAATTTCGATCCCAGCCTACATTCTTCAGTATGCTCCTTCCCACATCTTCCGAACATCTTGACCCCGCACCAGATTTGACCACACGACGGTCATCCACCCGTGTCTTCTTGTTACTCGTCGAGGCACCACCCCGACCAAACCTTTTTCCATCCACATCCAGTCACCACTACCTTTCTTGTTGCCTTCCGCCACCACCACCACCATTCTCTCATCATACAATCTCCCTGCCAAATCAATCGCCGACCTAAACGTGCTCGGTCGGGTGACGATCATGTGCTTGTGTATATCTGCTGGCAAGCCCTGGATGTACCTCTTGATTTTTCGTGATAGAGGTGTCACCTGATCAGGCACCAGCCGTGCCATCTCATTAAACTTGGTGGTCTACTGGTGATGTGTCATGGTTCCCGCCTCCAGCTGTAGGAACTCTCTTTCCACCTTGTCCATTTCCCTATGAGGACAGAACACCTCAATCACCAACTTTTTAATTCTGCCCACTTCATCTTCCCGATCGACCTGCTACCCTCAGCTTGGACAATATTGTTCCACCAGCATAAAGCTGAGTCCATGAAAGAGTGGGCAGCAAACTTCACCTTCTGATCCTCTCCGCACTTGCTGATATTCAGAACAGCTTCCATTTCTCTCACCCATTGGTGAGCAGCAGCAGTAGTGCCATTACCATCAAAAGTAGGGGGCATGCATCGTTGAAACGCCCCGTAGTTACAGCCTCGTGCCGCCTCCGGTGCATGCTCTTCTTCCTCCTCTTCTTCTTCGTCATCTGACAAAACTGTCTCAGTCTCGAGCTGTCTCCTTTCGCCCATAGGTCTACTCCTTTCCCTTCTTTCCCCATCTCTAACAACCTTTATCACTTCGGTCACCACAGACGGTAGGATTGTTTGCATGACCTGATGTACTTCTTCCACAACTGCCTCCTTCACTAAGGCTTTCAAATTAGCACTCTCATCACTAGCCTCCGAATGAGGGGTCTCTGGTTCTTCATGAACCACCTTTATGGCTCTAGTCCTTCCTCTAGTAACCTGTGGTTCAGTACCAAGACCTCCACCACATGAAGCTTTAGATGACCTACCACTGACCATCCTCACACACACGCTGAAAGATTCAAACACCAAAACAGCCATTCAAGGGAACAGCTCAGTTTATGTCAAGTATAGTAAGTCCCTAATTACAGTGGCTAGTTGTGATTAGCCACTTACTTTACTCTTCATACCCCAAGCATTACATGTCCTGACTACATCAGTATCTAAATCTACCAGCAACACATAACCATATAACATGCGCACATAATACCAGTTAACATTAAGAAAATGCCTGATGGCACGCAGCTACTCAGACTGGCATCCCTTCCCTTTCCGTCCCATTCTCAGTTTAAGTTAAGGTTTATTTTAAAATTTTACTCATTTCACTTAAACTTTAGCTCTGATACCAACTTGTAAGGCCCCGTTCCCGGGACACTTACAGCTGGCCAATCATTGCTCATAAAACGTACAATTACATTTAACTTTCATAAAAACAACGCATCGGAACATTTAAATGACTTTTCATAATAACTGCTTTTGCAAGTTAATACACTCATTCATTACATAATTTCATTTGTTCGCATTACAATGCAAAAACAGTAACAAAAGAATGCCATCCAAAAAGCCAAGTAGCTGCCCCGTGCCATCCTTAGAATAAAATGGAGTAGTAGAGAGAAAGAATAGGACCTAATTGAAGCTGCAGGTCCATGTTGGCTGACTCTGGTTTGCCACTGACCTTTTGGGCTGAAGCTGTTAACACAGCTTGCTATGTGCAGAATAGAGCCTTAGTAAATCAGAGGTTGATGAAGACTCCATATGAAGTTCTACATCATTTGGCTCCTCTAATTTCATTTTTCAGAGCCTTTGGGTGTCCTTGTTTCATTCTCAACACAAAGGATCAACTCCACAAATTTGATCCTAAGGTGGATGCAGGGTATTTTGTTGGTTATTCATCTACTTGCAAGGCATACAGAGTCTTCAACTGCAGAAGAACAAAGATAGTTGAAGAGACTCTGCATGTGAAGTTTAATCAATCTCCAAAGGACAAGATTCCACAAAACCCTGTGGAGTCATTTGATTTGGACATACTGCAATATGTTCCTTATCAGGCTTCAGCTGTTGCTCCTGTCAACAGTTCTCCACCTGGTGGTATTGATGATGATGATAATATCAATACTCACCTATTCAAGTTTAGTGATCAACTGCCTGAGTCCACTAAACTTGATGTTCTTGTAGCTTTAGCAGTTCCATCCACAACAAATGCTGATGAGATCTCTGATTCCTCTACATCATTTGATTTGCCATATCATTCTTGGTTTCAAGAGTCTGCATCACCATCTGCTGTTGCTAAAGGTCCTACAAACACTTGCACAGATCTTATTGTTTATCAAGAGCTGAAGAATCACCTAATGTCTCAAATCATTGGTGATATCAATGCTGGAGTTTCAACAAGAAGTCAATTGTCCAATTTTTGCTTCTACGCTCTCTTCATTAGTCAGCAAGAGCCAAAGAACTATCACATTGCTTTAAGGGATAATGGATGGGTTGAAGCCATGCAGCTTGAGCTACTTCAGTTCAATAATCAGCAAGTGTGGAACTGGTTCCTCTACCCCCAGGTAAGTGTGCAATAGGCACTAAATGGGTGTTTAGGAATAAAACAAATGAAAATGGGCTTATTGTTAAGAACAAGGCCAGACTGGTTGTTCAGGGGTTTGTACAGGAAGAAGGTATTGATTATGATGAAACCTTTGCTCCTGTAGCCATATTGGATGCAATTAGATTGTTCTTAGTCTATGCTGTATTCCACAATCTTAAAGTTTTTCAAATGAATGTTAAAAGTGCATTTTTATATGGTAAAATAAAAGAAGAGGTTTATGTGTGTTAACCACCAGGTTTTGAGGATAATAAACATCCAGATTGGGTATACAAGCTTGATAAGGCTCTTTATGGGTTGAAACAAGCTCCTAGAGCCTGGTATGAGACATTATCAAATTTTCTTCTTAAAAATAATTTCACTAGAGGCTCCATAGATAAAAATTTGTTCATTAAGAAGGTGGATCGGCATAAGCTACTTGTTCAAATTTATGTTGATGATATTATTTTTGCATCCTCTGATCCCCAGTTGTGTGATGATTTTACTAATTTAATGCAAAAGAAGTTTGAAATGAGTGCAATGGGAGAATTACAGTTCTTTCTAGGATTGCAAATCAAACAAAAGGCTGATGGGACTTTAATTCATCAGTCTAAATATACAAAAGATCTTTTGAATAAGTTTGATTTAAAAACTGTAAGCCCTGTTCTACTCCCATGTGCCACACCACTCAACTGGATGCAGATCAGAAAGGTAAAGCTGTTGATGAAACACTTTACAGATGTATGATTGGGTCCTTGATGTACTTAACAGTTCTAGACCAGATATCATGTTTGCAACTTGTGTTTGTGCTAGATTTCAGGCTGCTCTCAAAGAGTCTCATTTGATTGCAGTCAAGAGGATCTTTAGATATCTGCAAGGTACACAATCTCTAGGTTTATGGTATTCCACTAGACACTCTTGCAAATTAGTTGCTTTTTCTGATAGTGACTATGCAGGGTGTAAGTTAACTAGAAAGTCAACTTCTGGTGGATGTCAATTCCTAGGCAACTGTTTGATTTCTTGGCAGAGTAAGAAACAAACATCTGTTGCTACATCCACTGCTGAAGCAGAGTACATTGCTGCTGCAAGTTGTACATCTCAGGTACTCTGGCTTCAGAACCAACTTTTGGATTATGCATTACAGAGACTAAGACTCCATTATTAATGGACAGTACTTCAGCTCTTGCATTGTCAAGAATCCTGTCCAGCATTCTAGGACCAAACATATAGAGATCAGACACCATTTTATTAGGGACTGTTTTGAAAAAGGTTTGATTGATCCAAAGTTTGTGCCAAGTGCTGATGAGCTTGCAGACATTTTTACTAAGCCTCTGGATAGTTCAACTTTCCAAAACCTAGTGTTAAGGCTTGGTATGTTGTAGCTAGAATAAGTGACAACTACTGATGATCTCAGTAAACAAGTACTGATGATCATTAGTAAACATGTCACAAATATTTACTGATTCTGTTAAAAGAAATGGATGCAGTTATAACTACTGATGTCAGTAAAACAGACAATTACTGATGTCCTGTGAAATACTGAAAATAGCTAAAAAGTCGATGAGTAAGTGTTGAGGCAGTATGAAACAGCTGAAAAGCTAAGAATTGACGAAACTACTGATGGAATTTTCTCTTCAGTCGTTTTACAACGATGTTTCATCTTAAACAACTGCGCAAAACCATGTCTTCAGTAGTTTCACAACTACTGATGACTAACACCAAGTCTTTAGTCGTTTACAACAACTATGACAAAACCATGTCTTCAGTAGTTTCACAACTACTGATGACTAACACCAAGTCCTCAGTTGTTTCCAACATCTAAAGCAACCATGGTTTTAGTATTTTATAACTGCTGATGCCTAAAACCAGACTTCAGTTGTTTCAACCTCTAAAGGTGTACCATGTCATCAGTCGTTTAAAACTACGATTCAGTTGTTTTATAACCCATACCCTATACATACCTATCCTACAGAGCTTCATTATCTCAAACCAACGTTCAAAAACTCCGAACCTTCTCTCACATTAATGGGCAGCTTAACCAAGACACAACTGGTTGCCTACCTCCAATCACCATTCTGGACGAATTTGATACTGCCATTGATCTAATGGTCATTCTCCATACAAAACGGCCTTCCTTATCAATCCTAACCAATTATGTCGATCCCTAAATCAGTTCTGGACGAACGTCACCCTTACCCTGAGGAAGAGACACCTGTCCTCTGCAGTCGTTCTCAACTACCGTAAAGTGGTCATCATTCCGCAAGCCTTCGCCAAACCCTACACTGAAGATGGCATCTTCCCCACTGGATATTCAAAGGGCACCACTGATCTATCCTTTGCCCACCATGGATACAAGGTAACCTCAGCGCTTCTACCATCCTAAAGAAGCATTTCCATGACACGGAACGCCTATTTTTCATATGGTGAATGTCTGCCCAGCCCCTAAGAACTTCTTCTTGGGATCAAATGTCAACCAGGTGGCAGCAGGTATTCTTCTCTATCCTTGAGCAACAAAACTTAAATTTTTCTGCAATAATATTTCTTGAACTTAAGGATATGGTTTAAAACCTATTGCTAACCGATGGATATTATATCCACGGTTCATAATGGCCATTATAGAGAACAGCTGAAAGTTGAGGACTTGTTGCCTTGGAGTCTGTTGGACCAAAAGAACCAATGAGCCAAGATCAAAACCTCTAAGTCCCACACGGTATCACAACAACTGCTGAAAGCCTCATCAGTAGTTTGACAAGTGCTGAAGACTACAACAGCTGAAGATCAAGTGCTGAAGACCTTAACAGCTGAAGAACCAAAGTGCTGAAGTACAACAGCTGAAGAACACAAGCACTGAAGCTGAAAGACCAAAGTACTAAAGTACAACAGCTGAAGAGTTCACAAGTACTGAAGATCAACAACTGATGTACAAAGTCTGAAGACAAAGACTGAAGACATCAGCTGATGATATCTACTGAAGTCATCAGCTGATGAAACACTGAAGGTCAAAGTCTGAAGATCAAGTACTGAAGCCTCAGTAGTTTGTCACAACTGCTGAGAGCTTCTTCAGTAGTTGTGATATCAGTAGTTTTATATTTTAGTTTCAGTAGTTTTATATTTTGTACTTAACTGCTGATATGTTCTCAGTAGTTGTGAACATTTCAGTAGTTTGTTAAGATTAGTTATTTTTGTATTTGATCTGCCAGTTGTCACTTTCCGTGATAACAGCAGTGACTGTTGCACTCTATATAAGGAGTGACAACCTATTGTAATCAGGGATGATGAAGTGAATGAATGGAATGAATGATTGATTTGATTAGAAATATTCTACATCTATAAACATTCCTAGAAATCAGAATCATAATATTCTCTCCAAACCGTATGCGATCTTAATGCTTACAAGTATCGATTGCTTGCTACAATTTGTCTAATTCTAGTTGTATTCCGCTGCTTTGTATTCTGATACATCAAACTTGTGATCACTGATCCTGTCAAATGGTATCAGAGCAGGTTAATCATTGATCGATCTAATAATTGATCATTGAAACTGCTATTCAAGATCTAAGTTTGATTGAATTAGCTTTTGTTTTTGCAAGAAACGGTTATAGAGATTGAATTTTCTGTATTTCTGCTCATTCATCCTGAGATCTTTTTCTTGGTTCTCATTGAGTTTGTTGTGGTTTGTCTAAAACTTTTTAAAACTTGAACTAAACTGTTTTTGAACTGAAAATGACCACTCCTTCCAATGATCCTCACAATACTGGTTCCTCAACCAAGCCACCTATGCTGGTTAGGAATGAGTATAACATATGGCAAAGACGTATGCTCCATCACCTGTCTGTTAACAGCTCAGGTGTTGGACATCAGTGGTACATGGTCCACACAAGCCTATGGTGAATAACCCGGAAACCAATCAAATGGTTCCGAAGAGGAGGGAGCAATACTCAGATGAGGATAAGAAGTTGCTTGAGATTGATGCAAAAGCCCATGGAATTCTGGCCATGGCATTGCCCAATGAATCTATTCTGGGCTAATGCATCATGAAACTGCCCATGACCTCTGGATTGCTTTGAAAGAACAATTTGGAGGAACAGATGAGGTCTTGGCAAATAATAGAGAAATTCTTGCCCAACAATATGAGACATTCTCTCATAGAAAGGGTGAGACACTGACTCAACAATATGAGCGGTTTTTGTTTGATCTCTGAACTAAAAATGGTCAAACTTGAATACACCAATATTCAGATGAATAACAGATTTCTCAGATCACTGCCTGAGAGATGGGACACATATACTATTGTCCTACGCTCCAGTGCAAGTTTGGACAAACTATCTCTCACCCAACTCCATGGGAAATTGCTCACTTTTGAGAGAGAGATAGAACAGAAGAGAAAGTTGTCTTCATCTGGAAAGCTCACTGAAGACTTTTACAAGGCAACACTGCCTTGGTGGGTCATGAGTCAGAATATGCTTCATCTGAATGCCAGTATGATGAGCATATTAATTTCTCTTCAAGCACTTCTGATTCTGCATTTGTAAGTGTTGATGGTCAGTTACTGGGTGTAATAATGACAATTATGTTTCATTATGGATGATCTAAGGGATTGCTGATGATGACTTAGAAGAGATGGATATTTTGAGCCAAATGGCCTTGATAAATATCAGATCTCAGAAGTTCTACAAAAGAACTGGAAGAAAATTCCCAGGACTCTCTGGCAAAACCAAAGTTGGTTTTGACAAGAGCAAGTTGAGGTGTCACAAATGCCAACGCTTGGACACTTTGCAAGAGAGTGTAGATCAACTGGATCTAACTCTACTGCACCCTTTGTGACTTTTCCTGGCAATAGTCACAACAACAGAGGGCAACATCCTGTCACATCTAGTCATCATCCTCAACAACAATCTCCGGCATATTTTGTTCCTCAGGGTCAAATGCCATATCAGTACCCTTGTTATTACATGCCACAGTCAAATCAAGTTCAAGTTCCTATGACACCACAACCTCATGCATTACCAGAACCTCAGCCTTCCCTATCTCATCAACAACCTCAATCTCAACAAACAGCTTCTTCACCCCAGGAGTTGTTGACTGGAGCAGTTTACCAGATGACTTGTCTGGTCATGATCAACTGTTCTCAGGTGCTGGTCAACATGGTGGTGACAGTCCCTTTGGAAATCTAGCTCTTATGGCTTTGGAGTCTGCTGATACTTCATCTTCCAATGCCTCTACACCTCAGGTATCACAGGTATCCTCTGAGGCAAAAGCCAATTATGTTCTGAACAATGCATAGCAGCATTTGCTTCCATTAGAGAAGCAAATGTAGCTTAATTAATAAAACATTGAGCTAGAACAAATAATTTCCAAAAACAAAGCTGAGTTTGAGTTTGTGCTCAAAGATAAAAATGATGAGGTTTATAAACTGAATTGCCAAATAATTGATGATAAGGCTAGAGAAGATGTACTTCTAGAGAAGTACAAAGATCTCAAAGAAACCCTTGCAGTTACCCAGGTCGAGTGTGATAGATGGGTACAATCATGCAAAGGTTTGAAATGCTTCTTAGTAAGCAATCTGCTTCAAATGTGAAGTTTGGAATTGGTACAATCACACTGCTCCACCTACAGATTTTACCCCAAGAGCAGAGGTAGAATCTGATGGTGAGAGTGATAACCAATCCATCACATCATGTGATCTACCTTCTGATACAGCACAATCAGAAGTAGCAGTCAGCATCAAGTCCTCTTTGAACCTATCAGCTGATGTTGATGGTCCAAATGCTGACATTCACATGATCAATAAGTTGATCAACTCAGGAGTTATCCTGAAGGTCCTGAAAGGACTGGAGAGCAGGATTTAACACCTGAAGTTCAAACTTCAACTGCTGTCAGTACTGAAGAGAAGAAAACTGGCAGTAGAAAGAGTTTGAAGACTACTAAAGAGGTTGTCAAGAAAGCAACCAATGCTTCCAAAGCATTGAAGAACAAGTCTTCTGTTGCTTCACCATCTTTAGTTGATGATCAACCTAAGATGAAGAAGAAACCATGTGAAGTATGTGGTTTGTTCAATCATCTTACAGATGATTGTTGGTACAAAAGAGGTTCCAAACTCAAACAAAAAGAAGAAATTAATGAGAAAATGGTAAAAATGAAAACTGAGTTTGAGACCACATTTGTATCAGCAACATCAAATCCTGTAACCCTTAAGTCCTTAAGAAATCCAAAAGGAAGGAGTTAAACAGGTGACAGCTGAGGGTGCTCAAAGAAGAAGGTGCAACATAGGACCTTATCTAACTCCACTAGCAATGTGTCTGATGAGCTGAAAGCTTTATCACAAAATCAGACACAGCTGGTGATGATGGTACAACATCTGTTGGGTAGAGTTAACCAACTAGATTCTCCTATGTTGAAACCACAGAAAAGGAGGTCTAAGCCAAAGGACTCCTCTTCTACACCATCTTCTTCTTCTCAAGCTGTTGTTACAAATAAACATGTTAGTTTACCATCTATTGATGAGACCAGGCCCAAAACCAAAAAGGTTTGGGTCTCTAAAACTAACTGATTGTTTATTATTGCAGGGTTCTTCAACATGCCAAAGTAGCATCTGGTATGTAGACAGTGGGGGATCTATGCACATGACTGGGAACATCTCTCTTCTTCATGACTACTCTCAAGGAAAGAAGGGATTGTCTCTTTTGGCAATGATGCTAGGGGTTACATCATCGGTAAGGGCTTTGTCTCCAATGGAGAAATCAAATTTGATGATGTTAATCATGTGGAAAATCTCAAGTACAACCTCTTGAGTGTCAGTCAAATGTGTGATAAAGGCCATGTTGCCCTTTTTCAAGTCAAAACTGTAGGATTCTGTCATCCAAAGTTTTGCACTGATTGACAAGGTGTTGGATGATCACACTCTCCTGAAAGCCAACAGGACAGGAAGAGTGTATGCCTTAGATCTCTCTAAGAAGATAGATCTCAAAGGCAATCCTTGCCTATTTTCCAAAGCCTCTTCTCAAGAATCTAAACTGTGGCACAGGAGGCTTGGTCATGTTAATCTCAAAAACATGAATCAGCTTAGCCACAATAGTTTAGTCAGAGGCTTACCAATAAAGGAGTTCCACTGTGATGAAACTTGCACTGCTTGTTTAAAAGGAAAACAACACAAGGTCTCATTTCCTCCTATTGAAGTGTCCAAGTCCACTGCCTGCTTGCAATTACTGCATATGGATCTATTTGGTCCTGTGAGAGTAATGAGCATGGCAAAGAAGAAATACTGTCTGGTAATTGTGGATGATTACTCCAGATTTGTATGGACTTTCTTTCTACATTCAAAGGATGAGGCTGCTCAGAAGATTATCCACTTTGTGCTGTACATTGAGAAGCAGTATTCCCTTCCAGTCAAGTGTATTAGGAGTGATAATGGAACTGAGTTCAGAAATCATACACTTGATGACTTCTATCTTTCAAAGGGAATCAAAAGGCAGTTCAGCATTCCAAGGACTCCAGAACAAAATGGAGTAGTGGAGAGAAAGAACAGGACCCTCATTGAAGCTGCAAGGTCCATGCTGGCTGACTCAGGTTTGCCATTGACCTTTTGGGCCGAAGCTGTCAACACAGCTTGTTATGTGCAAAATAGAGTTTTAGTAAATCAGAGGTTGATGAAGACTCCATATGAAGTTCTCCATCATTTGGCTCCTCTGATTTCATTTTTCAAAGCATTTGGGTGTCCCTGTTTTATTCTCAACACAAAGGATCAACTCCACAAATTTGATCCTAAGGTGGATGCAGGATACTTTGTTGGTTATTCATCTACTTGCAAGGCATACAGAGTCTTCAACTGCAGAACAAAGATGGTTGAAGAAACTCTACATGTTAAGTTTAATGAATCTCCAAAGGACAAGATTCCACAAAGTCCTGTGGAGTTATTTGATTTGGACATACTGCAATATGTTCCTTATCAAACTCCTGCTGTTGCTCCTGTCAACAGTTCACCACCTGGTGGTACTGCTGATGATGATGATGATTGCAGTACTCACCTCTTCAGGTTTAGTGATCAGCTGCCTGACTCACTAGACCTGATGTTCCTGTAGCGCCAGTAGCACCATCCACAACAAATGCTGATGAGATTTCTTCGAATTCAACTTCCTTTGAATTACCATCCACTGATTGGTTTCAAGGAAATGATTCACCATCACCATCTGTTGCTGCTGAACCGGCTACAAACACTTGCACAGATCTCATTGTGTATCAAGATCTGAAGAATCACCCTATGTCTCAAATCATTGGTGATATCACTGCTGGAGTATCAACAAGAAGTCAATTGTCAAATTTCTGCTTCTATGCTCTCTTCATCAGTCAGCAAGAGCCAAAGAATTATCACATTGCTTTAAGGACAATGGATGGGTTGATGCCATGCAGCTTGAGCTTCTTCAGTTCAAGAAACAGCAAGTGTGGGAACTGGTTCCTCTACCTCCAGGTAAGTGTGCAATAGGCACTAAAGGGTGTTTAGGAACAAAACTGATGAAAATGGGCTTATTGTTAAGAACAAGGCCAGACTGGTTGTTCAGGGGTTTGCACAAGAAGAAGGTATTGATTATGATGAAACCTTTGCCCCTGTAGCCAGACTGGAAGCAATTCGATTGTTTTTAGCTTATGCTGCTTATCAAAACTTAAAGTCTTTCAAATGGATGTCAAAAGTGCATTTTTGTATGGAAAAGTTAAAGAAGAGGTTATGTATGTCAACCTCCAGGCTTTGAGGACAATAAACATCCTAATTGGGTGTATAAGCTTGATAAAGCTCTTTATGGGTAAAACAAGCTCCCAGAGCCTGGTATGAGACATTATCAAACTTTCTTCTGGAAAACAATTTCACTAGAGGCTCCATAGACAAGACTTTATTCATTAAGAAAGCTGGGCAGCATAATCTACTTGTTCAAATTTATGTAGATGATATCATTTTTGCATCCTCTGATCCAAAGTTGTGTGATGCCTTTACAAAGTTGATGCAACAGAAGTTTGAAATGAGTGCCATGGGAGAATTACAGTTCTTTCTGGGGTTGCAAATCAAACAAAAGGCTGATGGAATTTTCATCAGTCCAATATACAAAAGATCTTTTGCAAAAGTTTGATTTACAAAACTGTAAGCCCTGTTCTACTCCCATGAGCAGCACCACACAACTGGACTCAGATCAGAAAGGTAAAGTGGTTGATGAAACACTTTACAGATGTATGATTGGGTCCTTGATGTATTTAACAGCTTCTAGACCAGATATTATGTTTGCTACATGTGTTTGTGCTAGATTTCAGGCTGCCTAAAGAGTCTCATCTGATTGCAGTCAAGAGGATCTTTAGATATCTGCAAGGCACTCCATCTCTAGGTTTATGGTATTCTACCGGACATTCTGGTAAATTAGTTGCTTTTTCTGACAGTGACTATGCAGGGTGTAAGTTGACCAGGAAATCAACTTCTGGTGGATGTCAATTCCTAGGCAACTGCTTGATTTCTTGGCAGAGCAAGAAACAGACCTCAGTTGCTACATCCACTGCTGAAGCAGAGTACATTGCTGCTGCAAGCTGTACATCTCAGGTACTCTGGCTTCAAAACCAACTTTTGGATTATGGCATTACAGAGACTAAGACTCCATTGTTAATGGATAGTGCTTCAGCTCTTTGCATTGTCAAAAATCCAGTCCAGCACTCTAGGACCAAACATATAGAGATCAGACATCATTTTATAAGGGATTGTTTTGAAAAAGGTCTGATTGATCCTAAGTTTGTGCCTAGTGCTGATGAGCTTGCAGACATTTTTACTAAGCCTTTGGATAGTTCAACTTTCCAAAACCTGTGTTAAGGCTTGGTATGCTGCAGCTAGAATAGGTGACAACTACTGATGATCTTAGTAATTCATACTGATGATCATGAGTACCTATGTCACATATAAGTACTGATGAGCTCTTTTAACCTCAGTAGTTTTTATAACTACTGAAGGCTAAATGTCTCACAAGTACTGAAGTACTTCATCTGTTCTAAACTACTGATGTAGTTACAACTACTGATGCAGTTACAACTACTGCAATCAGTAAAAACAGATAAGTACTGATGTCCTATGAAACAACTGAAATCAGCCATAAAGACTGATGAATGTGTTGAGGACAGTTGAAACAGCTGAAAAGCTAAGAATTGACGAAAACAGCTGAAGAGAACTTTCTCTTCAGTCGTTTGTACAACTGCTGTTTCATTTTAAACAACTGAAGCAAAACCACGTCTTCAGTAGTTTTATAACTACTGATGACTAATACCAAGTCTTCAGTTGTTTACAACAGCTGATGACAAAACCACTGTCTTCAGTAGTTTCATAACTACTGATGACAAACACCATGTCCTCAGTTGTTTCAATCATCTGAAGTCAAAACCACGGTCTTCAGTAGTTTTCTAAACTACTGATGCCTAACACCACGACTTCAGCTGTTTCAACGTCTGAAAGGATAATACCATGTCAACGGTCGTTTAAAACTACTGATGACTAACACCACATCCTTCAGTCGTTTCCTTACCCGTACCCTATATAATACCTAACCTTAGCTCTCATGCTTCTTCAAACCTAACGTTCTTCTTCCATGGCGTCTATGCAAATTAAACCGCGACACAACTGTGTTGCCTACCTCACAAAATCGCCGATCTGGACTAAGTTCGATTGCTATCGATCTTATGGTTCAGTCCCAATACAACAAGGCATTCCTTCTGAACCCCGTCTTACATGCCGAATCCTTGAACCAATTTTGGATGAACGTTACTGTTACAACTGAGGAGAGCAACACACCATCCCTCCGGTCAGTCGTCAACAACAAAGAAGTAGTCATTACTCCTGCAACAATCCGTAAAATTCTTCAACTGAGTGATGCTACTTCTCCTGCTGGATATCCGAAGGGCACCATAGATCTATCATTTGCTCAGCATGGATATCAAGGCGATCTCAGTGCCACCACCATCATGAAGAAACACTTTAATGACGCTGAGCGCCTGATTTTTCACATGGTCAATGTATGTTTGGCCCCTAAGACGTCGTCTTGGGATCAAATGTCCACCAAATGGCAGCAGGTAATGTATTCTATCCTTGAGCAACAACCACTAAACTTTTCAGAATTAATATTTTCAGAGCTCAAAGATATGGCTCAAAAACTAACTGCCAACCGTTGGATACTCTATCCACGGTTCATAATGGCCATTATTACAGACCAGCTTAATGCTGAGGGACTTGTTGGCTTGGGAGTCCCTGCTACGGCTGTTCTGCCAGAAGTATACTCCCGGCACAACTCTGACCGGACACTCAAAATGGCTGCCAAGCTGCGAAAACCCACGCAGCTGGAACCCACAGCCACCACCTCCAAATCCAATGTCCCCACCAAACCCACCAAAAAGAAACCCAAAATGGCTACTCAGGGAATTGAGTCCCCTGAGGATGCCCCTGCCACACAAACGCAGGATATATCCACTAGTCCAAACCCCCTAGTGGATACAATGACTCTTCCAGCCACAGCCGCTCAGGCTTCCTCTCCACAGGAGCCTGCAGCAACCAAGGGGCACCTACTTATCTGGGATCTTACTCACTTGAGGAGATTGCCATTGAAGAGCACCATCCACCCCAGGTGCACACTGCTTCTATCCCTCACCCCAAACAACGCCCTCACAGCCCAACTTTAATAGTTGCACAAGTGCTGACTCAATTGCACTCCTCACCCCCTCCCCAGAAACCACTTACTACTGGGAATACCTCTAATTGAGGGGGAGGAACACAGTGCACCTGAGAACCCACAGCACAGGGGTTTCCCAATTCTATCTCCTGGTGTAGACAAGGAGCTTAGAATATCTAGTGAGGCGCCACCTCCTCTGACTCAGCACATGACCAGAGTGAGGCTGGTAACATTGCTAAGACCTCCCTAGAGGCAACAGCTGATGATGGACATTGTCCTGAGGCTGGAAGTCCCCAGTACCAAGCACAAGGGGCACATGCACCAACTGGTCTACCCCAGTGCATGTAAATCCTGCTCTAAGCAGGAGGTCAGGTGATTCAGTATCAACTGATGATGACCTGAGCTTCTTCTATGATGTAGTTGCTCAAAACACCATTCTAGAGGATGAGGTTAGCAGACTCAAAGAGCTGCTGGCCAAGATGTCTCAGGATGCAAGTCCATCTGCCACCCTACATACACCCACAGATGGCACCTTCCCTTGAAGGTTCCCAAACACCGAGCCACCCCAAAATCAACCACCTGCCTCTGCTTCAGGCCCTACTTCTCAGGACAGAACCCTCCTGAGCAAATAGGTGCTGTACTCCAAATTCCTTCCTCTCATCACACCCATAATCACTGATATAGTGATCAAAGCCCTTGATGAGAGGCTTTCCTCCACATTACAGCCCTTGGTGATGCTGCTGTCCAAAAGACTCTTTCTGCGGTACAAACCCCTTCCTCCAATGCAACCAAAAAGGGGGAGAGTACTGCAGTGAAAGAAAGGAAGAGGAAAAGATCCGAGGAAAAGGAAGTGATGCAAGCCCAAGAGGAGGAAAAAGAAAAGCAACCTCTGCTCACTTCAAGCGAAAGAGAAGTGCTGATGATCACACTGCTGAAGACAAATCCTTGGAGGAGCTGGTCAAAGAAGCTGACACCACACACAGCCGCTCCATGGATAAAATAATTGAACAACTCTTCAGGCAGGGGTTTGACACAGCCACACTGGATAGTGAGATCAGAAGGTTAGAAGTACAAGAGATACAAACCCGATGGGCAGGGTATGATGCTCTGAGAAAGAGAGGTTGAAATAATGATCCGCTTTATTGCAAAATACTTGGGAAGATCATTATGGAGATCCGCGCATGGACCAGGGACAGCATTCTGGCTATAGCCACCAGAATCTGTCTGTCTGAGCAATTCAACAAAGGGATTATTGTGGAAGCCCTTGATGAGGCTGGGGCTGGTAAAAGGTTAGAGATGGCTAAACTCACAAAGGCGAAAGCTAAACAAGGATGCTAGATCAACCTTCCCTTCCACCCACTCAAAAGATCCTACCTCCCTCAATCTCCCAACCAACCTCTAAGCCAAAATCCAAACATCCTCATTCTTCAAAACCAATTCCTTCACCAACCCAACCATCATCCAGTGATGTACCCAGAAGGAGGAGAAGGGTGCTGAGGATGGAAGAAGAAGAAGAAGAAGAGGATGAAGATGATAGTCTGCCACTCTCTGCTGTTCTGAAGCTACCAAAACCCCGAAGTCAACCATGATCACACCTGACTCTCAAAGGGAAATGGTCAGAGTCAAGATAGAAGAAGAAGAACAGCAGAAACAGCACGATGAGCAACTGTTGAAGATGGTTGACAAGGAATTTCCTCAGTCATCATCTATTCAAGCCATGAAAGGGCATGCTCAAAGGCTGTACACTCTCAGGCACACCTTTCAGTATCAGAAGGAGAGAGTGAGAGTATGGCCAGACCCCAGGGTGAGTTCTAGAATCCATAAAAGAACTATCCCACACAGATACAACGGCCAAGTACGAAAAACAATAGAGTCTACCATCATGTTGGCCGTTGTAGTCTCACCTTGGGAAATCATTGATGAATTCAAGAAAGCTCACCAAGCAAAGAAGACACCTCAAGCCTTACTAGAAAACAAGATGATTAAGAAGGGTTTGTTATATAAAAAGCTTGAAGACATCCAAAAGAATGAGCTCCAGTTACTCCTTGAAGGCAACCATCCTGATGAATTTTATATAGGGAGGTAACTACGGTGGAGCTGAAAAATGGCAGGACCATGAAGTACTTATCAGAGTACTATGGTCCAGAGTTCTTCTTCGAAGGAGGAGCAGAAGAACTCTCTCAGGAGGAACAAGTTGTTCTCCTTGAGGCCTATGTTCGTGAGTCATACAGACTCATTATGGGGAAGTAAATCTCATGAATGGGATAACAACTCTGTGTCCAGTTCCCCAAAACAGAGTTCCCATTCATACTCTGCCAAACAAATATTTGAGATTTCTTCCCAGGCCGGAGCTTACATGGGTCATCTTCTCTACTGATCAAGAAGGAAAAAGACCAACATTTTGCCATCAATAAGTGGGAGATTAAATAAGTTAGAGGTTTTGGCTGCATTGGTTCAGGGGGAGTTTGTTGGACCAAAAGAACCAATGAGCCAAGATCAGAAAACCTCTAAGTCCCACACGGTATCACAACAACTGCTGAAAGCCTCATCAGTAGTTTGACAAGTGCTGAAGACTTCAACAGCTGAAGATCAAGTGCTGAAGACCTTAACAGCTGAAGAACCAAAGTGCTGAAGTACAACAGCTGAAGAACACAAGTGCTGAAGCTGAAAGACCAAAGTACTGAAGTACAACAGCTGAAGAGTTCACAAGTACTGAAGATCAACAACTGTGTACAAAGTCTGAAGACAAAGACTGAAGACATCAGCTGATGATATCTACTGAAGTCATCAGCTGATGAAACCTGAAGGTCAAAGTCTGAAGATCAAGTACTGAAGCCTCAGTAGTTTGTCACAACTGCTGAAGAGTACTTCTTCAGTAGTTGTGATATCAGTAGTTTTCTATTTTTAGTTTCAGTGTTTTATATTTGTACTAAACATGCTGATATGTTCTCAGTAGTTGTGAACATTTCAGTAGTTGTTAAGAATTAGTTATTTTGTATGGATCTGCCAGTTGTCACTTTCCGTGATAACAGCAGTGACTGTTGCACTCTATATAAGGAGTGACAACCTATTGTAATCAGGGGATGAATGAGTAATGAATGGAATGAATGATTGATTTGATTAGAAATATTCTACATCTATAAACATTCCTAGAAATCAGAATACATATTCTCTCCCTATAACCGTATGCGATCTTAATGCTTACAAGTATCGATTGCTTGCTACAATTTGTCTAATTCTGTGTGTATTCCGCTGCTTTGTATTCTGATACATCAAACTGTGATCACTGATCCTGTCAAATGGTATCAGAGCAGGTTAATCATTGATCGATCTAATAATTGATCATTGAAACTGCTATTCAAGATCTAAGTTTGATTGAATTAGCTTTTGTTTTTGCAAGAAACGGTTATAGAGATTGAATTTTCTCTGCATTTCTGCTCATTCATCCTGAGATCTTTTTCTTGGTTCTCATTGAGTTTGTTGTGGTTTGTCTAAAACTTTTTAAAACTTGAACTAAACTGTTTTTGAACTGAAAATGACCACTCCTTCCAATGATCCTCACAATACTGGTTCCTCAACCAAGCCCCTATGCTGGTTAGGAATGAGTATAACATATGGCAAAGACGTATGCTCCATCACCTGTCTGTTAACAGCGCAGGGTGTTGGACATCAGTGGTACATGGTCCACACAAGCCTATGGTGAATAACCCGGAAACCAATCAAATGGTTCCGAAGAGGAGGGAGCAATACTCAGATGAGGATAAGAAGTGCTTGAGATTGATGCAAAAGCCCATGGAATTCTGGCCATGGCATTGCCCAATGAAATCTATTCTGGGCTAATGCATCATGAAACTGCCCATGACCTCTGGATTGCTTTGAAAGAACAATTTGGAGGAACAGATGAGGTCTTGGCAAATAATAGAGAAATTCTTGCCCAACAATATGAGACATTCTCTCATAGAAAGGGTGAGACACTGACTCAACAATATGAGCGGTTTTCTTGTTTGATCTCTGAACTAAAAATGGTCAAACTTGAATACACCAATATTCAGATGAATAACAGATTTCTCAGATCACTGCCTGAGAGATGGGACACATATACTATTGTCCTACGCTCCAGTGCAAGTTTGGACAAACTATCTCTCACCCAACTCCATGGGAAATTGCTCACTTTTGAGAGAGAGATAGAACAGAAGAGAAAGCTGTCTTCATCTGGAAAGCTCACTGAAGACTTTATACAAGGCAACACTGCCTTGGTGGGTCATGAGTCAGAATATGCTTCATCTGAATGCCAGTATGATGAGCATATTAATTTCTCTTCAAGCACTTCTGATTCTGCATTTGTAAGTGTTGATGGTCAGTTTACTGGGTGTAATAATGACAATTATGTTTCATTATGGATGATCTCAAGGGGATGCTGATGATGACTTAGAAGAGATGGATATTTTGAGCCAAATGGCCTTGATAAATATCAGATCTCAGAAGTTCTACAAAAGAACTGGAAGAAAATTCCCAGGACTCTCTGGCAAAACCAAAGTTGGTTTTGACAAGAGCAAGTTGAGGTGTCACAAATGCCACGGCTTGGACACTTTGCAAGAGAGTGTAGATCAACTGGATCTAACTCTACTGCACCCTTTGTGACTTTTCCTGGCAATAGTCAACAACACAGAGGGCAACATCCTGTCACATCTAGTCATCATCCTCAACAACAATCTCCGGCATATTTTGTTCCTCAGGGTCAAATGCCATATCAGTACCCTTGTTATTACATGCCACAGTCAAATCAAGTTCAAGTTCCTATGACACCACAACCTCATGCATTACCAGAACCTCAGCCTTCCCTATCTCATCAACAACCTCAATCTCAACAACACAGCTTCTTCACCCCAGGAGTTGTTGACTGGAGCAGTTTACCAGATGACTTGTCTGGTCATGATCAACTGTTCTCAGGTGCTGGTCAACATGGTGGTGACAGTCCCTTTGGAAATCTAGCTCTTATGGCTTTGGAGTCTGCTGATACTTCATCTTCCAATGCCTCTACACCTCAGGTATCACAGGTATCCTCTGAGGCAAAAGCCAAATTATGTTCTGAACAATGCATAGCAGCATTTGCTTCCATTAGAGAAGCAAATGTAGCTTTAATTAATAAGAACATTGAGCTAGAACAAATAATTTCCAAAAACAAAGCTGAGTTTGAGTTTGTGCTCAAAGATAAAAATGATGAGGTTTATAACTGAATTGCCAAATAATTGATGATAAGGCTAGAGAAGATGTACTTCTAGAGAAGTACAAAGATCTCAAAGAAACCCTTGCAGTTACCCAGGTCGAGTGTGATAGATGGGTACAATCATGCAAAGGTTTGAAATGCTTCTTAGTAAGCAATCTGCTTCAAATGTGAAGTTTGGAATTGGTACAATCACACTGCTCCACCTACAGATTTTACCCCAAGAGCAGAGGTAGAATCTGATGGTGAGAGTGATAACCAATCCATCACATCATGTGATCTACCTTCTGATACAGCACAATCAGAAGTAGCAGTCAGCATCAAGTCCTCTTTGAACCTATCAGCTGATGTTGATGGTCCAAATGCTGACATTCACATGATCAATAAGTTGATCAACTCAGGAGTTAATCCTGAAGGTCCTGAAAGGACTGAGAGCAGGATTTAACACCTGAAGTTCAAACTTCAACTGCTGTCAGTACTGAAGAGAAGAAAACTGGCAGTAGAAAGAGTTTGAAGACTACTAAAGAGGTTGTCAAGAAAGCAACCAATGCTTCCAAAGCATTGAAGAACAAGTCTTCTGTTGCTTCACCATCTTTAGTTGATGATCAACCTAAGATGAAGAAGAAACCATGTGAAGTATGTGGTTTGTTCAATCATCTTACAGATGATTGTTGGTACAAAAGAGGTTCCAAACTCAAACAAAAAGAAGAAATTAATGAGAAAATGGTAAAAATGAAAACTGAGTTTGAGACCACATTTGTATCAGCAACATCAAATCCTGTAACCCTTAAGTCCTTAAAGAAATCCAAAAGGAAGGAGTTAAACAGGTGACAGCTGAGGGTGCTCAAAGAAGAAGGTGCAACATAGGACCTTATCTAACTCCACTAGCAATGTGTCTGATGAGCTGAAAGCTTTATCACAAAATCAGACACAGCTGGTGATGATGGTACAACATCTGTTGGGTAGAGTTAACCAACTAGATTCTCCTATGTTGAAACCACAGAAAAGGAGGTCTAAGCCAAGGACTCCTCTTCTACACCATCTTCTTCTTCTCAGGCTGTTGTTACAAATAAACATGTTAGTTTACCATCTATTGATGAGACCAGGCCCAAAACCAAAAAGGTTTGGGTCTCTAAAACTAACTGATTGTTTATTATTGCAGGGTTCTTCAACATGCCAAAGTAGCATCTGGTATGTAGACAGTGGGGGATCTATGCACATGACTGGGAACATCTCTCTTCTTCATGACTACTCTCAAGGAAAGAAGGGATTTGTCTCTTTTGGCAATGATGCTAGGGGTTACATCATCGGTAAGGGCTTTGTCTCCAATGGAGAAATCAAATTTGATGATGTTAATCATGTGGAAAATCTCAAGTACAACCTCTTGAGTGTCAGTCGTGTGATAAAGGCCATGTTGCCCTTTTCACAAGTCAAAACTGTAGGATTCTGTCATCCAAAGTTTTGCACTTGATTGACAAGGTGTTGGATGATCACACTCTCCTGAAAGCCAACAGGACAGGAAGAGTGTATGCCTTAGATCTCTCTAAGAAGATAGATCTCAAAGGCAATCCTTGCCTATTTTCCAAAGCCTCTCTCAAGAATCTAAACTGTGGCACAGGAGGCTTGGTCATGTTAATCTCAAAAACATGAATCAGCTTAGCCACAATAGTTTAGTCAGAGGCTTACCAATAAAGGAGTTCCACTGTGATGAAACTTGCACTGCTTGTTTAAAAGGAAAACAGCACAAGGTCTCATTTCCTCCTATTGAAGTGTCCAAGTCCACTGCCTGCTTGCAATTACTGCATATGGATCTATTTGGTCCTGTGAGAGTAATGAGCATGGCAAAGAAGAAATACTGTCTGGTAATTGTGGATGATTACTCCAGATTTGTATGGACTTTCTTTCTACATTCAAAGGATGAGGCTGCTCAGAAGATTATCCACTTTGTGCTGTACATTGAGAAGCAGTATTCCCTTCCAGTCAAGTGTATTAGGAGTGATAATGGAACTGAGTTCAGAAATCATACACTTGATGACTTCTATCTTTCAAAGGGAATCAAAAGGCAGTTCAGCATTCCAAGGACTCCAGAACAAAATGGAGTAGTGGAGAGAAAGAACAGGACCCTCATTGAAGCTGCAAGGTCCATGCTGGCTGACTCAGGTTTGCCATTGACCTTTTGGGCCGAAGCTGTCAACACAGCTTGTTATGTGCAAAATAGAGTTTTAGTAAATCAGAGGTTGATGAAGACTCCATATGAAGTTCTCCATCATTTGGCTCCTCTGATTTCATTTTTCAAAGCATTTGGGTGTCCCTGTTTTATTCTCAACACAAAGGATCAACTCCACAAATTTGATCCTAAGGTGGATGCAGGATACTTTGTTGGTTATTCATCTACTTGCAAGGCATACAGAGTCTTCAACTGCAGAACAAAGATGGTTGAAGAAACTCTACATGTTAAGTTTAATGAATCTCCAAAGGACAAGATTCCACAAAGTCCTGTGGAGTTATTTGATTTGGACATACTGCAATATGTTCCTTATCAAACTCCTGCTGTTGCTCCTGTCAACAGTTCACCACCTGGTGGTACTGCTGATGATGATGATGATTGCAGTACTCACCTCTTCAGGTTTAGTGATCAGCTGCCTGACTCAGCTAGACCTGATGTTCCTGTAGCGCCAGTAGCACCATCCACAACAAATGCTGATGAGATTTCTTCGAATTCAACTCCTTTGAATTACCATCCACTGATTGGTTTCAAGGAAATGATTCACCATCACCATCTGTTGCTGCTGAACCGGCTACAAACACTTGCACAGATCTCATTGTGTATCAAGATCTGAAGAATCACCCTATGTCTCAAATCATTGGTGATATCACTGCTGGAGTATCAACAAGAAGTCAATTGTCAAATTTCTGCTTCTATGCTCTCTTCATCAGTCAGCAAGAGCCAAAGAATTATCACATTGCTTTAAAGGACAATGGATGGGTTGATGCCATGCAGCTTGAGCTTCTTCAGTTCAAGAAACAGCAAGTGTGGGAACTGGTTCCTCTACCTCCAGGTAAGTGTGCAATAGGCACTAAATGGTGTTTAGGAACAAAACTGATGAAAATGGGCTTATTGTTAAGAACAAGGCCAGACTGGTTGTTCAGGGGTTTGCACAAGAAGAAGGTATTGATTATGATGAAACCTTTGCCCCTGTAGCCAGACTGGAAGCAATTCGATTGTTTTTAGCTTATGCTGCTTATCAAAACCTTAAAGTCTTTCAAATGGATGTCAAAAGTGCATTTTTGTATGGAAAAGTTAAAGAAGAGGTTTATGTATGTCAACCTCCAGGCTTTGAGGACAATAAACATCCTAATTGGGTGTATAAGCTTGATAAAGCTCTTTATGGGTTAAAACAAGCTCCCAGCCTGGTATGAGACATTATCAAACTTTCTTCTGGAAAACAATTTCACTAGAGGCTCCATAGACAAGACTTTATTCATTAAGAAAGCTGGGCAGCATAATCTACTTGTTCAAATTTATGTAGATGATATCATTTTTGCATCCTCTGATCCAAAGTTGTGTGATGCCTTTACAAAGTTGATGCAACAGAAGTTTGAAATGAGTGCCATGGGAGAATACAGTTCTTTCTGGGGTTGCAAATCAAACAAAAGGCTGATGGAATTTTTATTCATCAGTCCAAATATACAAAAGATCTTTTGCAAAAGTTTGATTTACAAAACTGTAAGCCCTGTTCTACTCCCATGAGCAGCACCACACAACTGGACTCAGATCAGAAAGGTAAAGTGGTTGATGAAACACTTTACAGATGTATGATTGGGTCCTTGATGTATTTAACAGCTTCTAGACCAGATATTATGTTTGCTACATGTGTTTGTGCTAGATTTCAGGCTGCACCTAAAGAGTCTCATCTGATTGCAGTCAAGAGGATCTTTAGATATCTGCAAGGCACTCCATCTCTAGGTTTATGGTATTCTACCGGACATTCTGGTAAATTAGTTTTTTTTCTGACAGTGACTATGCAGGGTGTAAGTTGACCAGGAAATCAACTTCTGGTGGATGTCAATTCCTAGGCAACTGCTTGATTTCTTGGCAGAGCAAGAAACAGACCTCAGTTGCTACATCCACTGCTGAAGCAGAGTACATTGCTGCTGCAAGCTGTACATCTCAGGTACTCTGGCTTCAAAACCAACTTTTGGATTATGGCATTACAGAGACTAAGACTCCATTGTTAATGGATAGTGCTTCAGCTCTTTGCATTGTCAAAAATCCAGTCCAGCACTCTAGGACCAACATATAGAGATCAGACATCATTTTATAAGGGATTGTTTTGAAAAAGGTCTGATTGATCCTAAGTTTGTGCCTAGTGCTGATGAGCTTGCAGACATTTTTACTAAGCCTTTGGATAGTTCAACTTTCCAAAACCTGGTGTTAAGGCTTGGTATGCTGCAGCTAGAATAGTGACAACTACTGATGATCTTAGTAATTCATACTGATGATCATGAGTACCTATGTCACATATAAGTACTGATGAGCTCTTTTAACCTCAGTAGTTTTTATAACTACTGAAGGCTAAATGTCTCACAAGTACTGAAGTACTTCATCTGTTCTAAACTACTGATGTAGTTACAACTACTGATGCAGTTACAACTACTGCAATCAGTAAAAACAGATAAGTACTGATGTCCTATGAAACAACTGAAATCAGCCATAAAGACTGATGAATGTGTTGAGGACAGTTTGAAACAGCTGAAAAGCTAAGAATTGACGAAAACAGCTGAAGAGAACTTTCTCTTCAGTCGTTTGTACAACTGCTGTTTCATTTTAAACAACTGAAGCAAAACCACGTCTTCAGTAGTTTTATAACTACTGATGACTAATACCAAGTCTTCAGTTGTTTACAACAGCTGATGACAAAACCACTGTCTTCAGTAGTTTCATAACTACTGATGACAAACACCATGTCCTCAGTTGTTTCAATCATCTGAAGTCAAAACCACGGTCTTCAGTAGTTTTCTAAACTACTGATGCCTAACACCACGACTTCAGGTTTCAACGTCTGAAAGGATAATACCATGTCAACGGTCGTTTAAAACTACTGATGACTAACACCACATCCTTCAGTCGTTTCCTTACCCGTACCCTATAATATCCCCTAACCTTAGCTCTCCATGCTTCATCTTCAAACCTAACGTTCTTCTCCATGGCGTCTATGCAAATTAAACCGCGACACAACTGTGTTGCCTACCTCACAAAATCGCCGATCTGGACTAAGTTCGATACTGCTGTCGATCTTATGGTTCAGTCCCAATACAACAAGGCATTCCTTTTGAACCCCGTCTTACATGCCGAATCCTTGCACCAATTTTGGATGAACGTTACTGTTACAACTGAGGAGAGCAACACCATCCCTCCGGTCAGTCGTCAACAACAAAGAAGTAGTCATTACTCCTGCAACAATCCGTAAAATTCTTCAACTGAGTGATGCTACTTCTCCTGCTGGATATCCGAAGGGCACCATAGATCTATCATTTGCTCAGCATGGATATCAAGGCGATCTCAGTGCCACCACCATCATGAAGAAACACTTTAATGACGCTGAGCGCCTGATTTTTCACATGGTCAATGTATGTTTGGCCCCTAAGACGTCGTCTTGGGATCAAATGTCCACCAAATGGCAGCAGGTAATGTATTCTATCCTTGAGCAACAACCACTAACTTTTCAGAATTAATATTTTCAGAGCTCAAAGATATGGCTCAAAAACTAACTGCCAACCGTTGGATACTTTATCCACGGTTCATAATGGCCATTATTACAGACCAGCTTAATGCTGAGGGACTTGTTGGCTTGGGAGTCCCTGCTACGGCTGTTCTGCCAGAAGTATACTCCCGGCACAACTCTGACCGGACACTCAAACTGGCTGCCAAGCTGCGAAAACCCACGCAGCTGGAACCCACAGCCACCACCTCCAAATCCAATGTCCCCACCAAACCCACCAAAAGAAACCCAAAATGGCTACTCAGGGAATTGAGTCCCCTGAGGATGCCCCTGCAACACAAACGCAGGATATATCCACTAGTCCAAACCCCCTAGTGGATACAATGACTCTTCCAGCCACAGCCGCTCAGGCTTCCTCTCAACAGGAGCCTGCAGCAACCAAGGGGCACCTACTTATCTGGGATCTTACTCACTTGAGGAGATTGCCATTGAAGAGCACCATCCACCCCAGGTGCACACTGCTTCTATCCCCTCACCCCAAACACCGCCCCTCACAGCCCAACTTTAATAGTCACAAGTGCTGACTCAATTGCACTCCTCACCCCCTCCCCAGAAACCACTTACTACTGGGAATACCTCTACAATTGAGGGGGAGGAACACAGTGCACCTGAGAACCCACAGCACAGGGTTTTCCCATTCTATCTCCTGGTGTAGACAAGGAGCTTAGAATATCTAGTGAGGCTGCCACCTCCTCTGACTCAGCACATGACCAGAGTGAGGCTGGTAACATTGCTAAGACCTCCCTAGAGGCAACAGCTGATGATGGACATTGTCCTGAGGCTGGAAGTCCCCAGTACCAAGCACAAGGGGCACATGCACCAACTGGTCTACACCCAGTGCATGTAAATCCTGCTCTAAGCAGGAGGTCAGGTGATTCAGTATCAACTGATGATGACCTGAGCTTCTTCTATGATGTAGTTGCTCAAAACACCATTCTAGAGGATGAGGTTAGCAGACTCAAAGAGCTGCTGGCCAAGATGTCTCAGGATGCAAGTCCATCTGCCACCATCACACACCCACAGATGGCACCTTCCCTTGAAGGTTTCCCAAACACGACCACCCCAAAATCAACCACCTGCCTCTGCTTCAGGCCCTACTTCTCAGGAACAGAACCCTCCTGAGCAAATAGGTGCTGTACTCCAAAATTCCCTCCTCTCATCACACCCCTAATCACTGATATAGTGATCAAAGCCCTTGATGAGAGGCTTTCCTCCACATTACAGCCCTTGGTTGATGCTGCTGTCCAAAAGACTCTTTCTGCGGTACAAACCCCTTCCTCCAATGCAACCAAAAAGGGGGAGAGTACTGCAGTGAAAGAAAGGAAGAGGAAAAGATCCGAGGAAAAGAAGATGCAAGCCCAAGAGGAGGAAAAAGAAAAGCAACCTCTGCTCACTTACAAGCGAAAGAGAAGTGCTGATGATCACACTGCTGAAGACAAATCCTTGGAGGAGCTGGTCAAAGAAGCTGACACCACACACACAGCCGCTCCATGGATAAAATAATTGAACAACTCTTCAGGCAGGGGTTTGACACAGCCACACTGGATAGTGAGATCAGAAGGTTAGAAGTACAAGAGATACAAACCCGATGGGCAGGGTATGATGCTCTTGAGAAAGAGAGGTTGGAAATAATGATCCGCTTTATTGCAAAATACTTGGGAAGATCATTAATGGAGATCCGCGCATGGACCAGGGACAGCATTCTGGCTATAGCCACCAGAATCTGTCTGTCTGAGCAATTCAACAAAGGGATTATTGTGGAAGCCCTTGATGAGGCTGGGGCTGGTAAAAGGTTAGAGATGGCTAAACTCACAAAGCGAAACTAACTACAAGGATGCTAGATCAACCTTCCCTTCCACCCACTCAAACAGATCCTATCCCTCAAATCTCCCAACCAACCTCTAAGCCAAAATCCAAACATCCTCATTCTTCAAAACCAATTCCTTCACCAACCCAACCATCATCCAGTGATGTACCCAGAAGGAGAGAAGGGTGCTGAGGATGGAAGAAGAAGAAGAAGAAAGATGAAGATGATAGTCTGCCACTCTCTGCTGTTCTGAAGCTACCAAAACCCCGAAGTCAACCATGATCACACCTGACTCTCAAAGGGAAATGGTCAGAGTCAAGATAGAAGAAGAAGAACAGCAGAAACAGCACGATGAGCAACTGTTGAAGATGGTTGACAAGGAATTTCCTCAGTCATCATCTATTCAAGCCATGAAAGGGCATGCTCAAAGGCTGTACACTCTCAGGCACACCTTTCAGTATCAGAAGGAGAGAGTGAGAGTATGGCCAGACCCCAGGGTGAGTTCTAGAATCCATAAAAGAACTATCCCACACAGATACAACGGCCAAGTACGAAAAACAATAGAGTCTACCATCATGTTGGCCGTTGTAGTCTCACCTTGGGAAATCATTGATGAATTCAAGAAAGCTCACCAAGCAAAGAAGACACCTCAAGCCTTACTAGAAAACAAGATGATTAAGAAGGTTGTGTTATAAAAGCTTGAAGACATCCAAAAGAATGAGCTCCAGTTACTCCTTGAAGGCAACCATCCTGATGATTTGTATATAGGGAGTAACTACGGTGGAGCTGAAAAATGGCAGGACCATGAAGTACTTATCAGAGTACTATGGTCCAGAGTTCTTCTTCGAAGGAGGAGCAGAAGAACTCTCTCAGGAGGAACAAGTTGTTCTCCTTGAGGCCTATGTTCGTGAGTCATACAGACTCATTATGGGGAAGTAAATCTCATGAATGGGATAACAACTCTGTGTCCAGTTCCCCAAAACAGAGTTCCCATTCATACTCTGCCAAACAAATATTTGAGATTTCTTCCCAGGCCGGAGCTTACATGGGTCATCTTCTCTACTGATCAAGAAGGAAAAAGACCAACATTTTGCCATCAATAAGTGGGAGATTAATAAGTTAGAGGTTTTGGCTGCATTGGTTCAGGGGGAGTTTGTTGGACCAAAAGAACCAATGAGCCAAGATCAGAAAACCTCTAAGTCCCACACGGTATCACAACAACTGCTGAAAGCCTCATCAGTAGTTTGACAAGTGCTGAAGACTTCAACAGCTGAAGATCAAGTGCTGAAGACCTTAACAGCTGAAGAACCAAAGTGCTGAAGTACAACAGCTGAAGAACACAAGTGCTGAAGCTGAAAGACCAAAGTACTGAAGTACAACAGCTGAAGAGTTCACAAGTGCTGAAGATCAACAACTGATGTACAAAGTCTGAAGACAAAGACTGAAGACATCAGCTGATGATATCTACTGAAGTCATCAGCTGATGAAACACCTGAAGGTCAAAGTCTGAAGATCAAGTACTGAAGCCTCAGTAGTTTGTCACAACTGCTGAAGAGTACTTCTTCAGTAGTTTGATATCAGTAGTTTTATATTTTTTTTAGTTTCAGTAGTTTTATATTTTGTACTTAACTGCTTTATGTTCTCAGTAGTTGTGAACATTTCAGTAGTTTGTTAAGAATTAGTTATTTTTGTATTGGATCTGCCAGTTGTCACTTTCCGTGATAACAGCAGTGACTGTTGCACTCTATATAAGGAGTGACAACCTATTGTAATCAGGGATGATGATGAATGAATGGAATGAATGATTGATTTGATTAGAAATATTCTACATCTATAAACATTCCTAGAAATCAGAAATACATATCTCTCCCTATAACCGTATGCGATCTTAATGCTACAAGTATCGTTGCTTGCTACAATTTGTCTAATTCTAGTGTGCATTCCGCTGCTTTGTATTCTGATACATCAAACTTGTGATCACTGATCCTGTCAGAGTCACTGCCAGGTGTATTGCCTGAGGTATACTCCAGGCACAACTCAGACCGTCACTCAAAAGGCTGCCAAGCTGCGAAAACCACGCAGCTGGAACCCACAGCACCACCTCCAATCCAAAGTCCCACCAAACCCAAACACAAGAATCCCAAAAGGCTACTCAGGGAAATGAGCCCTAAGGATGTCCCTGCAACACAAACACAGGATATATCTACTGGCCATAATCCGCTAGTAGCTACAAGTACTCACCCACCTCAACCGCTCAGGCTTTGTCTCAACAGGAGCCTGCAGCAACCACATTCGGGGCACTATACATCTGGAACCTTCCTCATTGAGGAGGTTGCCATTGAAACGCACCACTCTCCCCAGGTGCATACTGCTTCTACACCATCTCCCACTGCAACCGCCCCCCAAAGTCCTACCATAATAGTTGCAAAGGTGCTGAGTCAGTTGCATTCCTCACCCCCTCCCCAGATACCAATCAAAACTGGGATAGCCTCAAACATTGAGGGGGAGGATCCAAATGTTACTGCTAACCACAGCACAGGGGTTATACTGTTCAATCTCCTAGTGTAGCAGAGGAGGTAGAACATCTGGTGAGGCTGCCACTTCCCCTATTTCAGCAAATGACCAAGATGAAGAGTGTAATATCTATAAGACCTCACCAGAGGCAACAGCCAATGAAGGACAAAGTCCTGAGGCTGGAAGTCCCCGGAACCAAGACCAAGGGGCACATGCTTATACTGATCTACACACAGTGCATGTACATCCTGATTAATAGGAGGTCAGATGATTCAGCACAAACTGATGATGGCCTGGGCTTCTTCTATGATGTCTTAGCCCATAACACAATCCTAGAGGCTGAGGTGAGCAGACTAAAGAGCTGCTAGCCAAAACGTCTCAGGATCTAAGTCCATCTACCCCAATACACCAACAGATGGCACCTTTCTCTGAAGGTCTCTTATACACAGAGCCACTCCAAAACACTCAGCCACCTACCTCTACTTTTGGCACTATCTCTCAGGGATAGAACTCCCCTAAGCAAATATCTGCTATCTTTCAAATTCCTTACCTCTCATCACACCAATTATCACTGATATAGTGATTAAAACCCTTGATAAGAGCTTCCCTCGGTTATCCAACCCTTGATAGAGGAATTGTGAGCAAAAGGCTTTCTGACAATCAAACCATTGCAACCAATGCAACCAAAAAGGGGGAGATTCAGTCAGTGAAAGCAAACGAAAGAGGATTGAAGATGGGAAAGAGAAAGAAAAAGAGATAGAGGTGGAAATGAGAAGGACTTGGGTGTAAGACTGAGAGGAGAGGAGAAGGTAGCTGAAATGGAGAAAGTGACTGAAAGTACTAAAGACTTTCATGTCAATACAAGAAAGGAAGAGTGGAAAGTAGGAGAAGGAGTGAGAAAATGGTGAAGTAGGAGAAGGAGTTGGAGAAAATGGTGAAGTAGGAGAAGGAGTGGAGAAAATGGTGAAGGAGGCTGATGCCCAACACACAGCCGATCAATGGATAACATCATTTATCAGCTTTAGGCAAGTCATGACACTGAAAAACTTGACTCAGAAATTAGAAGATTGGAGATTCAAGAAATCCAAGCAAGATGGGCAAGTTACAGTGTGTTGGAAAGGGAAGGCTGGAAATCATGATCAGGTTCATAGCTAAGCATCTTGGAAGATCATTGATTGAAATCAAGTCATGGTCCAGGGACAGCATCTTGGCAATAACCACCAAGATCTATTCGTCTGAAGTATATACCAAAGGGCTGGTCATTGAAGCCTTGAATGAAGCTGGTGCTGGGAGCAGGACTGAACTGGTCAACAATTAAAGCCTCACTTACATCCAAAATGCTAGAACAGCCTGTCAAAATTCCCACACACAAACCAACAACCACAACCCACTAAACCAATTCCCTTACCCACAAACCCATAGCCGATGATGTACCCAGAAGAGGAAGAAGGGTACTGAGGCTAAGAGGAAGAAGAAGATAATGATGAAGATGAAGACAGGCTACCAATCTTAACTGTTATACAATTGCCTAAGGCCATAAGTCACCCTCCAACAATTACTCCTGAATCTCAAAGGCAAATTGTGAAAGTGAAGTTAGAAGAAGAAGAGCTTCACAAACAACATGATGAGGAACCTGGAGAAGAGTCGACAAAGCATACACTGCCACATCTTCAATCATCAATATGAAGAAACATGCTTAGAGATTATACACTCTCAGACATACCTTTCAATATCAAAAAGAGAGAGTGAGGATTTGGCCTGATCCTAGGGTGTCATAGGATTCAAAAGAAAAATATTCCACAGAGATAAATTGGCCAAGTAAAGAAGATTGTAGATGAAGTGATCTCACTGGCCTTTGTAATATCACCTTGGGAGATCCTAGATGACTTCAAGAAAGCTATAAAGCTAAACTGACCCCACAAAAGATGTTGGAGAATAAAGTGGTGAAAAAGGGATTAGTATATAGGAGGCTTGAGGAAGTTAGAAAGAATGAGCTCCAGTTGTTCTTAGAGGGTATTCACCCAGATGAATTCACATATAGAGTCATAACAACTGTCGAACTAAAAAATGGAAGCAAGTCAATACCTCTCTGAGTATTATGGGCTAGAGTCACTCTTTGAAGAGAAGCAGAAGAGCTTACCATGGAGGAACAAGTAATCTTCCTTGAGGCCTATACAAGGGAGTCTTACTCTCGTAGTTGGAAGTAGATCACATGGATGGGGTAACAACTCTGTGTCCAGTTCCCCAAGACAGAGTTCCCATCCATCCTTTGTCAAACAGATCATTGAGACTTCTTCCCAGGCCTGTGCTTACAAGGGTCACTTCTGAGCTGATCTAGAAGACAAAAAGACCAATCTTTCTACCATAATAAGTGGGACATCTTCAATAAGCTTAAAGGTTTTGGCTGCATTGGTTCAGGGGGACTTTGTTGGACCAAAAAAACCAATGAGCCAGATCAGAAAAACCTTTAAGTCCCACAAGACATCATAACAACTGCTGAAGACTTGATCAGCTGTTTGACAAAGTCTAAAGATCAATAGCTGAAGACTAAAGTATTGAAGACTTCAACAGCTGAAGACCAAAATCTGAAGATCAACAGCTGAAGACTAAAGTACTGAAGACTTCAACAGCTGAAGACCAAAGTCTGAAGATCAACAGCTGAAGACTAAGTACTGAAGACTTCAACAGCTGAAGACCAAAGTCTGAAGATCAACAGCTGAAGACTAAAGTACTGAAGATCAACAGCTGAAGTACAAAGACTGAAGACAACATCTGAAGACATTAGCTCATGACAACAACTGAAGTTCAAGAAGTCCAAGTACTGAAGCCTTCAGAGTTTGTCACAACAGCTGAAGAAGCATTCTTCAGTTGTTGTGATGGTTTCCTTTCAGTAGTTTTCTTTCCTATTTCAGTACTTGTAAAACGACTGAAGAGCATGTTCTTCAGTCTTTGTTGTTTCAGTAGTTCTTTTCAGTAGTTGTAGTGATAGTTAACACTTGGTATTTTTGTAAGAAAATGTCAGCTGTTTGACATCTTCAGTAGTTGTGTTAACTTTCAATAGTTAAATAACAGTTAGATGTCACTATCAAGTGACATCAGCTGACGTCAGCTTCCCTTATAAAAGGAAAGATGACCTAATTATAACGCAGCGTGAAGCCAGCCGAAGCGTGTATTGAATGAATATATTCCATTGATAAATTTCGTGTGTTCTTTTTTAACAAACACTATTTCATTGATAAATTTCGTGTGTTCTTTTTTAAATTTGTTAATTCGTGGGCTCATTCCGCTGCAAATCCAATCTAATTGATCAAACTAGATGCTGAGATCCTAACAAATTGTGTATGCCTAAGAAGTGTATTTAAGGACTAAAGCAAACATTTAAAGCTATAATCTTTAATTCGATGAGAAAGTCAAGCATATTGGTTTTATAAGGAATGAAGATGAGTCGTGTGTTTATAAGAAGCCTAGCAGATTGTAATCACATCTTTTTATCTTACTTGTGGATGGCATACTACTTATTGGATATGACATTCTCGAGCTATAAAAGATTAAGTATTGGTTCGGAAAGTGTTTCACAATATAGGAGTGAAACCACTTATATTCTAGAATAAAGATATATCGAAAAGACTTATTTGCTTAAGCCAAAGTGCACTTTTTATTAGTGTGGAACCTTACCCATGGAACGATCTGAAGTAAGTCTTAGTAACTCAAGTTTGACAAAAGAAAGAGATGATGGAAGAAGTTCCATATACTTCAGCGATTGGTTTAATCATGTATGACATGTCATGCATTAGACTTGATGTATCATATGCCTTAAGTATGATGAGCAGATATCAACAAAACCTAGCATTTAAGAATATCATGAAGTACTTGAAAAGGACTAGGATTTGTTCTTGGTATATGGTGGACTGGAGAAAAGCTCACTTTAAGTCATTAAACTCATGCTTGTTTCTAGATTGCTTGAAATGATTCTCGATCATAGGCGGGATTTGTATTCATAATACATAATTAATTACATGGAAGAGTACCGAGAAAATTATTGTTGCTCAATCCACGACTGAGTCTGCATAAATTATGACCTTAGTTGTGGCTAAAAAGTAGCTTGGATGAAGAAGTCGATTACTAATCTTGAGGTGATGCCTAGCTTTAAAGAACCAATAAGGATATTTTATGAAAACATTGATGCTATTATGCAAGCAAAGGAGTTGAGGTCACATCATAGTAACAAGCGCATCTAGAGGTAGATTCATTACTGTCTGGAAGTAATAGAAATAAGGGACTTTATAAAAAGAAAAATTCATAAAGATTTGAATTTGGTAGACCTGTTCATAAATCCTATGAATCAAGTTAAGCACGAGATAGTCGATTCACCTATAGATTCTAGCAATCATTACAAAAGGCATTGGGTACATGATTAGATATGAGCGTTGCATACCACCCCAAGCGGATGGTTAGAATGAAAGGACTATCCAACATTAGAAGACATGCTTAGAGCTGATGTGATAGATTTCAAAAACTATTAGGATACTCATCTGCCTTTAGCTGAGTTTACTTATAATAACAATTATCACACTAGTATCATAGTTGTACCATTTGTAGCACTATAAGAAGGAAGTGTTGATCACTGCTGTGTTGGATAGAGGTAGGCGAAAGCCAACTTACTGGTCCTGTGATCATACACGAGACAATTGGAAAGATCACTTGAATTCAGTTGCGACTTAAAACTGCACGCGAGCATCAGAAAAGCTACACCAATGTAAGACGCAAACCATTAGAATTCAAAGTGGCACATAACGTTCTACTTAAAGTCTCACCTTGGAAAGGTGCTTTTCGTTTTGGTAAACACAGTAAGCTAAACCCTAGATACATCAGACCATTCGACACCTGTCAAGGGTTGGTCCTGTAGCTTACAAACTCAAACTACTATAGGAACTTAGTGGTGCTCATGAGACTTTTTACCTGACAAAACTGAAAAAGTGCTTATCGGATTAAACCCCAGTCATACCACTCTATGAAGTTTTATTGATGACCAGCTTCATTTTGTTGAGAAACTTGTAGAGATCATGGACCGGGAGGTAAAAAGGATGAAACAAATTCGCATTCATATAGTGAAGGTTTGATGGAATTCCAAATGAGGATAAGAATGCACTTGGGCATGCAAGGGTCATATGAAACTCAAATACCCTAACTTGTTTGAAACCCTAGCGACTATTGGTGAGACTAACTGTATTTCAGGATAACATTTTTTCTAACATGGGAGTATGTGACGGCTGGCAATTTTAGGTCGATACCCAGCCCCGACTTAGTTATGCATATCATCTATAAATTTCAATTGAATTTCATTTGATTGAAGTAATTTCATGCATAACATTATACGCATCGATGATCCGGCGTAATTATCGGTTTACATGCGGTACAACTGGCACACGCGAATGTTGGGGATAATTTATATGTACATACTAATAAATACTTTAAAGTGTTACAAAGTATTTCGGAATTTAAATTATATACATTGGAAAAACCTAAATTATTAAAAAACCTAAACGCGTAAATTGATACTTTACCCGGAATAAATACTTTTAACGGGGGGCTACTAGATACACGATGTATTATTAACGTATCACAGAACTAAAATATATGATTATATATGTTTCGATAATATTTGAATGTATTTTAAAAGTAAAAAGTAAAAATATAATATATATATATATATATATATATATATATATATATATATATATATATATATATATATATATTCATAGTATAACAAATACCACCCAAAATAACCATACCACTCGAAATGAAAACAAAACACACCCTCCCCCCTGTCTTGGAAGTTTCAACCCCCTCCTCTCATTTATTCACACAATCTCTAAGCAATGTTTATGGTATGTTGACTTTGCATGAATTTTTAGTTTTGCTATTTTGGAGAATCAACTTTATGGAACGATTAAAATGAAGTACCAACATTTCTCATTTTGTCTTCGCTCTTTCCCCCTTATTTGGATGATGGAAGAGATGGAAAGGCAAGAAAACGTAAGTTTGAAAAGTGTTAGTGGTTATATAAAGATAACCAACCTCTATACTTCACCTATACAAAATCACCAAACTTTTTTCCCTTATTCCCCCTTGAAATTGTCACCATACCACTTCCACCATTCCATCACTTTTCAAACTTACTTTCTTCAAATTAAGAGTATTTCAAGTGTTATTATTGAAGATCCATTAAGTTTAAGACTTTTTAAGCTTCTTATATCTCCCCTTCCATCTTTCTTGCTTGATTTTAGTGAGAAGTCTCCCTACTTGTCCATTAATCTTTCATTTATCATATTATTCATCTACTAGTTCATATGTCTATCTTCATCCATAAAAGATATTTTTGTTAAAAAATATGTTTTTACAAACATACTAACATGAACTTAATAATCTTTTTTGTGTGAAAAGTAAATATTCATAGATCCATATTTGATCAAATTTGCTAGTTGATGTTTTATAAAACGTCATAAAGATGTGTTAAAACACAAGAGCAACTCCAATAGGTTACATTATGTTTATAGAATTTTAGATATTTTACAAGCATTATTGTAAACATTTGTGTATTCTACATGTATAAGTAATAGTGAGTTGTACTATGTTATTATAAAAAAAGTTACGTTGTGACTAGTTGACAAAGATAACACAAGACTAAGTTATTTTGACATGGGATTTTGAATATAAATTTATGGAGTTTATAAAATAAGTATTAGGTTATTTAAAAAAATAAATTAAGACAAGTTGGTAAATTGATTAATGTGACTAAGTATCTTATCTAGAAATTTTACTATGAACTTTTATTAAATTTAAAATATAATAATATTTTTTAATAATTAGAAACTCTAGTTCAATTTATGTTAAATTTTATAAAAGTTAGATACAATAAAAGAATAATTCTACCAATAAAACAATTATATAATTACTTTGTGTGCAAGTATAGATATATTTATACATGGGTTGTAAAATATGAAAAACTAATGATTTCTCCTTACATGTTAATACTTCAAATTTAAATATCAATTAAAATAATATAAATATTATTTTACTTAAAATATGAGATTATTTCAAAACCCTAATTCATATAATTTCGCATGTGAAGTATATAATTATGTTAGGACCTAGTATTTGACCGAAATACCTAGAGATTAACGTGTAAACCAGATCAAATAGTGCGGAATCCTATTTGATTGGCAATCCAATCAGTGAGAACACACGAAGAATCAATCAAGAATTGAAACTAACGTTAGAAATCGATTGGGAATCGATCTAATGTGTTCTATGAACTTGGAGAACGAATTGAGAGGTTTCTGGACGGCTAGGGTACGTCTGGAATCGTAAAATAATCGAGAGTTCTATTTTTCACGAATTGAGTTGTATTTATAGGTTGGTATTATTCAATCGTGCGACTGAACCATTAGTCTGGTTCAGTCGTGCGATTGAACCATGCGGTTGATTCATTCGTACGACTGAGTGTTCAGTCGTGCGACTGAGCCAATCTTATGTTGCAATCGTACGACTGATCCAGTCTCCTGGTTCAGTCGTGCGACTGAGTCAATCGTGTGAAGTTATCCATGCGTATGGTTCATTAGCATGAGCCATTCGCATGAGAACTTCATTAAGTTAAGTTTGAATGTTTTAATTAATATAACATGATGTGCAACCATTCAAGCAATCATAAACCCAATCAATTCAATCACGACTCATTAATGAAATATTAAACATTATAACTAACAAACTATCAATATCATTTCATTAATCCTACCAAACAAGATCTATTACATCACATATCATGATCTAGGGACATACATGTATCAACAAACTCCCCCTTGGACCTAGATCTCTCTAATGTCTTGTTTTCTTCATTACCTCCTCATATTTCTTGTACTTGTCCTCTTGTGTGACTCCCGCGTGAATATGAAACGCGAAGCAAAGTCTTATGACATTTTGGAACTGAAGTGCCTGTACAATATTTTGCGTATCATAGAACATAGGCCAGTTGTACAGTGTATAAACATCTTTTTCCGACAAGTTGGTAAGCCACATTGGATCGAATACTCTAATTGTATCCATTTGGCCCTCTTTATCTAGGACTATGACCGCTTCTGCTGTTCTCCAATCATAGTACCACCACTTAAAGTGTGGTGTGAAATCCTTTGTCATTTCCCGAAGTGGGATTCTTGACATTGTGCGCGGAGGATTCCACTTCAACACAATCTTTGGTTTTCCAGTAATGGCATCCATCTCAGACCTTTTAATATACCTTGTAGGTTGTTGAGGTCTAAAGTTAATCCACCTGGTGTGGTACTCTTTCTTTAGGGCAGCCTCAAACCAGCCTGACATCTTTCTCGGTCAGCATACAACAGCTTCAATTTGGCTAGCTGGTTGAGCTCAAAACCTGGTAGTGTCTTTAGATCATGTGGAAATCTAAAGTACTCTATGCCCTTCTCCCTCTTAACGGCATAAACGTTAAGATCATCAAAATATGCCCATGCTATAATCCTGCCTGACACCTTAAGATGTTTCTTGACGCTGTAGAGCTTGGTGTAGGCATCCCTCTTCGGTGCAGCACGTTGGGCTCTAACTTCTTTAAAACATTCAGCCCATTCAGCCTTACGGATATCAACATCATCCTTTGCAACTTGGGCCATTCCCTCTGTTTTCTCTGACTCTTGCTCCATTTTGTCTAACATCTCAAAAGTATCACCGACCAGGGATTCACCCAAATTGGGGACCACATTACCCTCATTGTCAGCATACTGAGGATAGTGCTCTGTAGTGATATCTTCTATCTCTATTTCATCAATGTCATTTAGCTCGTCATCACAGGTAGCATTACATGTTGGAGCATCTTTCACTATATCATCAGGATTGAGCTTGAAAATTTTTGCCAGTTGCTCGTTTGATAGATCATGAATTATTTCCCCTTCTTCAAGGTTATAACTCACTGACCTTCTGACAATCCCTTGCAGATCAAGAATCATTGTGAGTTGAGACTTGAACTGTTGAAGGGGAGCAATATCAAACTCATCTCTTTTGTACTTTGGATCTGTTTGATTTACACATTTCACACTCAAATAATTAGTAATTTATCAAACGAAATGCATTAACTTAATATAAACATTTAATACATAGTTTTTCAATATAGAATACAAAAGTAAATAAATACATAAACATCTACTATTTACTTTTATCCTGAATACTCGGCTCATCACGTGAAGTGCAGAAGCAGAAGCTGACTGATCTTGTCTGTTCTTTGATCTTTTCTCTTGCCCTGGAGCTGAGACAGATTCAGCTGCTTCTCCTCCGTCAGTGTCTTCATCTTAATGCCATTCTTCAGTTTTCCCTTCATCAGTTTCACTCTCATTATCATCATCGTCTTCATCATCTTCATTTCTGTCCCCATCCCTTATCTCTAAAGGCTCCTCCTTTGATCCTTTCAGCTTTAGCAAAATGGTCTTTTTAGCCTTTTCCAACTCCTCTATTTTCTTCCCTGAGGTGACGCTTTGAGCTTGGAGAATGGCTATCTCGTTGCTCTGGGCAGTCATCTGTCGGCCTGCCTTTCTATCACTTGAGCCTGCTCTGCGATTTTGGTGTGATGAGGAACATGCGATCGACTGATCGATAAACATCCAAGCATCCAAGCATGTTCTTGATGGAAGGATAAACAATAGCACAAACCAAAAAGTCAAATAATAATACGAACTATAATTGAATGGTTTCATTGATAAAACCTAACGATTACAAGCTCGTTACAACATAAGAATCAAGACTCTTGGCAAGGGGAAGATCGAGCATGATCTCCCCTCTCATCCGGCAGACCTAGGCTCCGGGCAGACTTCCTCTCAATCCTTAATCTCTCTTCACATTGAAACTAGTATATATAGGCCTCAGCCATATTAGATGCCACTGGGCCCATTCGTGTGATTGGACCATGCGTATGGTTCAATCGTACGACTGGACCATGCGTATGGTTCAATCGTACGACTGGACCATGCGTATGGTTCAATCGTACGACTGGACCATACTTATGGTTCAGTCTTACGAATGTCCCAATCGCATCTCTCAGTCGCACGGCTGGTCCATTAGCATGGCTCAGTCGTACGACTGAGTCTCATTCGCATATGCTCCTGCGAGTGACCCAGTTTCATGTTTTTACAACATATCAGGTGTATAACATTAAGCCTAGACTATTCGACAAGCGACGGACACACTATATATGACTATATATGCTCCAACAAATTCCCCCTTGTATGTTGCTTGTGAATAGTAGATAACACCTCTTACAATCTTCAGTCAATCTTTGCTCTGGTTGCCAATAGAATCAAACGAAAACCATATTAGCCAACGTTGCCGATCCGTCAGGTTACTACCACATCCCTGAAAATGAATTTAGGCACAATAGCTTTCGCTTACTTTGAAGAACACCATCACAGCAACAAGATTCCCCATATGACTGATTTTTCCAGATAATGATACGAACAGTTTTCCATTGCTTCAATCTTCACACAGGCTAACCTGATTAACATCACCACCTGCAGAAATTCCCCCTCACATTCAGCATATCCCAATATAGACATTGTGCTCTCCTTGCGTCTTGACACGGTGTATTGGGCAAAAGGTTAAAGGTTCCAATCCACAGCTGGCAATATCAACCAAATCAGCACGCACGAAGATTCATCATCGGAAACTGGTTCACATCATCACTTTCTGATTGCGTCTTCACTTTATATATACAAGGATTCCCCCTAAGAAGCAAAATCCTTTCTGTGGGGATAAATATAACTTGATTGGCCCATAAGTAGTCAGATGCTCCTGACTACCCCACAAAATCAGCACCAACTGCTGACATCTTCTCTTCTCTCTTTCGTGTTCCAATTACATTCACCTATTCTGGAAATCCGATGAATAATGGGGTACACATCGAACTTATTTGACAAACGAACCTCTGGATGAATATGCTTTGCTCATCTTCAAATCCGTGCAAGAAGCTGTTCCAGACTCTTTTTTTTTGGTCCGGAAGAAATGCGAATGAGTCAATGCGGATGGCTCATTCGTGTGATTGAACATACGACTAGTCCAGTCGCACGACTGAACATACGACTGGTCCAGTCGTACGAAAGGCTCATTCGCATGGTCCAGTCGTACGAATGGTCCATTCGCATGGCCCAGTCACATGAATGGCTCTGCACACAGATTTTCAGATCTGCAGCCGCCAGGCTGCCCAAAACCCTAATCTGACGAATTCAACATGAACCGAAACAAAGTAGACATCATCAGATTCGAAAGGGTGACATGAACGTGGTTTCGAATTCGATTTCAACATAGAAGCAACACACGTAACAAGATCTGAGCAAAACACGAAGAACACGAAGTGGGTTTAACGTCAAGATCTGAAATTCAATCCAGAAATCAAGAGCTCGGGTTGCTAGAATGATTGTTAGATCATTCCAGCAGTAACCAGGCTCTGATACCAATTGTTAGGACCTAGTATTTGACCGAAATACCTAGAGATTAACGTGTAAACCAGATCAAATAGTGCGGAATCCTATTTGATTGGCGATCCAATCAGTGAGAACACACGAAGAATCAATCAAGAATTGAAACTAACGTTAGAATCGATTGGGAATCGATCTAATGTGTTCTATGAACTTGGAGAACGAATTGAGAGGTTTCTGGACGGCTAGGGTACGTCTGGAATCGTAAAATAATTGAGAGTTCTATTTTTCACGAATTGAGTTGTATTTATAGGTTGGTATTATTCAATCGTGCGACTGAACCATTAGTCTGGTTCAGTCGTGCGATTGAACCATGCGGTTGATTCATTCGTACGACTGAGTGTTCAGTCGTGCGACTGAGCCAATCTTATGTTGCAATCGTACGACTGATCCAGTCTCCTGGTTCAGTGGTGCGACTGAGTCAATCGTGTGAAGTTATCCATGCGTATAGTTCATTCGCATGAGCCATTCGCATGAGAACTTCATTAAGTTAAGTTTGAATGTTTCAATTAATATAACATGATGTGCAACCATTCAAGCAATCATAAACCCAATCAATTCAATCACGACTCATTAATGAAATATTAAACATTATAACTAACAAACTATCAATATCATTTCATTAATCCTACCAAACAAGATCTATTACATCACATATCATGATCTAGGGACATACATGTATCAACAAATTAATTACTAAGCACTCAGGTCATGACTTGGTTCGAGTCAAAATAGTATTTAGATACCCTATAATATGTCAACTTTAAAATACAAGGGTTTTCGTACCCTCTTAAATGAAATATAATTTATTAATATTATAAGGAATATATATTTCATAATTATCAATCATATATCAAGAACGAGTTGTCAAGTCAAACACTTTATTACCAAGTTTATGTGGATGAAATAGTTACATGCTTATATTTCACATAGGAGTAATTACTTAGATATAAGCTGGGTTAATTATTCTATAGCGAACTTAGGTTGGATTTTCCTGAACACTTTGGATACTTGCAACCCGATAGGTGAGTTTCATGGTCCCGTTTTCATTTATTTTTCTTTCGGGGGAGATTACAGGCAAAATACTATTTTTGTTACTTGTCAATGATTTTTACATGTTATATAAGTGGTTTACTTACCGTATGAAGTACCCCGTTATCGGATTGTTAATTTATTTACCAAAGTGAGGTAATCATGGATGGTACTATTGTGTTTGACTACCCCACCCAGGTTAATTACCCTAAATGTAATTGGAGGTCTTAACATGTGCATTATTAGCCTTTTCACCCCTATGCTTACAATAGGCATGAGTAGTGGTAATCTATTACAGTTATTGTCTAGCTTCGCTTACGGTACTATATAGATTTTCGATAGGATAATAACCTAATATATAATAAACATAGCTATTTGAGATATAGAAGGTTGAGAAATGTAATGAAAATTATGAACTTAGGTTTCTATATATTAATTCTTAGAACCGACCTTGTGTACTCAGTTTGTAAAAGATTTTCAAAGTAGTTTAGAACCCGGTGTACTACATGGATAATGAAAATAATATATTATAAGATTTTAGATTTGAATTTAGATTTACCTTTATATTTACATGGTAAAATGTAAATATACACTGACATTATAAATTACATATTGTTAGTGTAGAAATTTAAAAAATAATATAATTATTATAATTAATTTGAGATTAAAAAACAAACCTATTTTAGATTTTGATAAATGGAACGATCGAAAATAGTTTGAAAGGTAGTAAAGTCAAAACTATTTTTGAATCCTAGAAAATTGATATATTTTGTAATAGTTATTTCAAAATTTAAGCAGATTATATAGCGCTGCAAATGAACTGAACATTCAGCGAATAGTTCGTGAACCGTTCAACGGGAAGTTCGTTTATGTTCATTCATTTAGTAAATGAACGAACACGAATGAGAAAATTCCGTTCATTTAGTTAAACGAACGAACATAAATACAAGGCGTTTTCATTCATTTATGCTCGTTAACGTTCGATACTATTTTTGTTTATGTTCGTTAATGTATGATAATGTGCTCATCATATTCGTAATGTGTTTGTTTATATTCATAATTGTAGGACCATTAAGGGTACTTGCTTACAACACAACAACACAAAGAGGAGAGTGTGCAACACTTAATGGATCAAATAGGGAACTAGAAACCATTTTTACTAAGAACTAAGAAACACAAGTACTCAGAGGCAGAACAAGAACAACACAAGTAGTTAATTTTGAAGGATAATGTACATTGTTCTCTAGTTCCTTACAGTGTTTACAAAGCAATGATAATAAGATATAAGGACCAAAGATACTTATACTACATCCTACAATTGGCCATACTTTGAAGGCCAGCTGGATACATGATCTAGACAATAACAAAATCAATGTAGAGTCAAAAGGCTGATTGCCTTTTGACTAGTCACTATGACATGCCGTAGCACATATCCTAATATATTACAAAAAGGATAAAGGTACATAAAGTAGAAAGTACAGACTCAAGACCTTATTGTACAGTTACCAAAAGCATGGACCTTCACCAACTTATGTAAAGTTGGTGTCTAATCAGAGTTGCAACGGAAAGGTGGTCCAGCTTTATGATAAAGGTACATCAGATAATAGCATGTGTTAAAAAGTTTTCGGAAGAAATCTGTGTTCAAGAGTTGGCTTCGGAAGACTTTGTCTTTGAAGCTTCGGAAGACTTCATGTTTGGCTTCGGAAGATATTGGTCTTGGCTTTGAAAGATTTCACACTTAGAATGCTTTCTAAGGAAGAGTGTGAAACTTCCGAAGCATTCTACTTGAGTACACTTGTACATGCATGCAGGAGAGACTTTGGATGTTTTGGGTTGCATCAGCCTTATATGAAACCTTTCAAAGTCCCCATAGGCTGATGCTACCAAAACACTTGAAGACTTCAGATATCAATAGTCCTCATTATGATAATGACCATCCTTTTTTTCATAAGATAATCAAGATCACTTAGACTCTTATAGTGTTTTCTCATGTCAAAGAGATCATGTTGAGGTAGATGGAACATGTCTTTCCATGTGTAGACATCTTCAACACCTTGATCTCTAATGACATGCCATCTTTCTAGATTTGTAGTGTATGTCCAGGACAAGATGGGTCTTCCTGCTACTAGAGGAGCTATTTGAATTGGAGTTGATGTAGCATCCTCTTGTTGCACATCCTCAAGATGTTTTGACTCATCCTGGGGTTTGGAGATAGATGCCTCTTTCTTCTTCTTCTTTTGCTTTGGTTTAGAGGCCATCCCTTTTCTCCTTTTTGAACCTTTGAACTAAGAAGACTGGCCTGTAGCACCTTGTTGATCTTCTTTGTCTTTCTCAATTGGGTATTCCTCTCTCACAGGTTCAGATTGAGAGGGGACAGAACCCTACTGTGGATCAGAAGTAGAAGTTTTCTGATGCTCAGAAGGAGGTTCAGGTTGTATTGTCTCAAATGGTTCAACCTTAACCTCCACTTCTTGAGGGACCAGACTTGGTGGGGAGTGTAAGTCAACTAGTTCTCCTCTTTAAATCTTCTGCTTGATTACCCTTATATGCTCATCCATAGTGGATAGGGACATGGGGCCAAGTCTCCTTCTGGAGAATCTATATAGCTTCAAGAAGCTCATCATCCTCTGCCTGTTAGCAGACTTCTTCATACTTTTGTAGATGATGGCTCTTGACTTTGCAGCTTCTTCCCTTAACCTTTTCTTTGTGATTTTTCTTTCTTTGGTTACTTCAAATTCAAGCTCTTTGAGATACTCAAACTCAACATATTCAAAGGATTGGGGAAGAAGTACATCTGCCTAATAAAGTCTTGTGGCACTCAGGTAGTTGATCATTTTGATCCTATAAGTTTCTTTGTCTGCATGAGGTTCTTGTGGAGCCACATCCTCTTATACAGGACTTTCTTGAACTGGGGAGAGGGTAGGCACATGCTTGTAGAGTCTTTTCGTTCTTCTCTTTTTTTAATTTGAAAAGGTAGTCTTGCATCCTTTGCCTCCTTTGCCTCCTTTATTTCTTTTGGCAATTCCATGTCAGCCAGTTCATTTAATTCATCTAAGGGTAGGGAGATGATATTATAAATATCATCATTCCTGGTCTATAAGTAGCTTATCCTAACTGCCCTCAACTCATCACCTGAGTGTTTGGCCTGGGAGCAGCCCTGATAGCAGCTTCCATGAATCTTACAGACATAGTAGAGGAACTTTCTCTCCTTAGCTTCCTCTTCCTCTCTCTCCACCTCCCCCTCAATCTCCTCAAAAGTCATTTTCCTTTTCCCTTTGTCACTCATAGACCTTTGTGACTGAAGATGGATAGATTTTTAGCCTTTATTGCTTAGTGTAGGTTCCAAGCTCTGGCCAGAGAGAGGTTGTGATGCACCTTCACTAACAGGTGCTTCATTGAGGGAATGAGTTGTTGAAGTAGCTGTGGATGTGACATGGCTCTCAGGTTCTACCATTGGGCCTTTAGTCAAGGTTTCCCATTCAAAGCTAATCTTAGGGCCTGCCTAAACATCCAGTTGACTAATAGTATTACCTAATTGCCTTTGTCTCCTTCTAAGTCTGAACTGTTAAGTAATTATGTCTTGTATCCTTTGAGCCAGCTTGTCAGCTTGTCTAGATTACCTTAGGTTGACAAGTGGGATGCTGATAAGGTCAAGACCTTCATAGTAGTTCAAGGTTTGAAAGTTAAAGACTTCTTGTTTCCCTTGAACTCTTTGAAGAATGAGGCTCTTCTGTTGGCATCATACATCCACCCTATGATGTAATGGAAGTTCCTTGAGGTGGAGATAACACTACCCTTGGTATCACTTCCTCAAAAAGACTCTGAATGAAGGAGTCTATAGAGTCCACATCAATGTGAACTTGAGGAAGTTTCTTAGTATGGACAGTTGCAAGTGAGGATGGTGAGTTCTCCATATCCATACTCTATGAGGAACTCCCAGGTTCTGTGTCTGTGATGACTTTCTCCCCCTTTTTGGTAGCATCACCCACTTGCATAGGTGAGCTAGAGGTTAGATCAACCACATTCACAAGTTCTTGTGTCCCTGGTTTAGCTTTTCTTAAAGGTCTCCCAGCTAGTTTTTCCTTAAGATAAGATACCTCTAGTTGATGATCATTGACCCTGTTTTGCAAGGTATTGGCCTGAGATTCAAGGTGACTAACCTTGGAGACTAGATAGGTGCATGTTTTTGATAGTTTGTGTAGGTTTAGTCTTAGATTCCCCTCATCTTCATCAGAAGAATCATTGGGGGATGAGAGAATTGGACCAAAGTCTTCTCTCTCACCACCAGCTTGGAGTTCTTGGCTGTTAGCTTTCCTCAGCTCAATGACAGCTTTATTTGAAGTGTCAATGGGCTGAGTTGCCATGGTTGAGGTCTTAATTATGTAATCACTTGCTGAAGTGAGAGCCTCTTTCATATGGATATCCTAAACAAGTTCAGAAGTATCCACCTAAGTGATAGGAGTAGGGGAGGAATAGAGAGACTCATGATACTCACTGAAACCTAAGTCTTCACAGTATAGAAGTCAAGGTTGGGAATTGGTTGGTTTAAGTCTAAAGGTTGGGGATGGTAGTTGTCCCCTGAAGGTTGTGCATCTAAGTGTAGAGACTCAAAATGAAGGCTTAAGGCTGTTGGGCTTGTGAGCTCATCAGTCTGAGCATGACGAACCTCAGGACTTATGGTAGAAGAGATAGGAGTGGTTTGCTCCTCAAGAGAAGTGAGAGCTCTAGATTCCACTTCTTCCTGTGTGGGTGGTGATATGGGGGTTTGCACAGACTGAATAGCTTGTGCAGGGATTCGTTGGATCTTCTTTGGTAAGTGAGGATGATTTGTGGCTATTTTGGAGGTTGAGATATAGAAGGTGTGGGTTTAACAATGGCTTGTGTTGCCAGGTTGTCACCTTGAGTAATGAGCTCTAACATTTTTGGGATCAGGGCTGTTTGTACCCCGGAGAAGCCAATAGTTGGTTTCTTCAATATTTTAAAGATGTCGGGCTTCATATGTCCCAGTTTAAGAATATTATCTGTTTCCCTCAACTGTGAGCCCAATTCATAGTTGAGAATGTGTTGAATATCTAGACAACATAAAATATTCTAAAGAGTCTAAGTTAGCAAGCAGGTTTGTATAAACAAATTGAGAATACCTGAACTTGAACCCCTGAACACTCCCATGCACTATAAAGGAGAGATCTTTAGGAATCTAGTCCCAACCCCCATGCTTGTTGGATAAGCTGTGGATGACCACATGTAGTAAGTACTTCCACTAGGATGAGACCTTCCCTTTCCTGAAAGTCTTTACAGAGAGACCCCCTTCATAGCCTATCTGCTGGAAGGACTGGTTTACAGCTTATTTGGGAAAGCCTCATCATCCAACTGTACATGAGTATTTATGATGGCTAGAGTGATGAAGATTGTCCTCTCCTGCACCGTAGCAGACAGTGTCTTCTCCCCATATAGAACAACCTCTTGACAGGTTTTCTAGAAATCAAGCAAAGGATCCTCATAAAGAACAGGTTTGATAGTTAGGGAGGTGGAGTAGTTAGACAAAGCCAAGAATTGGCAAACTCTGAGAAGTGTGGATCATTTTCAGAGTTTAACAGGGCAACCTGATTGTGCTACCTGTGTAACTACATGGAAAAATCAGGGTCATTTCTTCTGTTAAGGTTGGCCATTTAGGAAAGCTTAGTGGTGAAGGAAGGAAAGAACAAAGGCGGTTGAAGAGAGAAATTTGGGAATTTAGGGTTGGAGGAAAGATGAAGATGATAGAAAGAGGGGGAAACCATTGGTTTATATTAACAGGATTTAAGACAAAGTTAATGAAAGAGGATAAACTTTGAAATCCAGATGTCGGTCCCACCTATGAAAAAGTAGTTTGCTTTTTACTCAAAAGTAGTTTTCTTAGAAGTCGAAAAGATTCCAAAGGTAAATTATCTTCGGAAGTTTTAATGAAAAAGATTACGAAACCAAAATGACTTCGGAGAATTTCCTGAGAGTTTTTGAAAATTTTGCTTCAAAAGAAAAATTAAGACTTAAAAGTTTTATTTAATTAAGAATAAAGCTTCCCAGAGTTAATTTGTTTCGGAAGAAAATTGTCCTTGAAAACATGTAAGTGCTTAAGAGAGAATTTTAAGCTTTAGAAGAGTTCATACATTTCTTCCGAAGGCAATTTACTTAGGCAGTTATTTGTTTTGAAGGCATAAGTTTCTTCCGAAGATAAAACTATATCTTTCGAGGGAAAAAGTCCAAGATTTTCAAAAATTCTAAGGAAAGTTCTTCTAAAAATATTTTTATCCAAAGAAAACAAGAGCTTATGAAGGTGATAGAATAGACAACTTAGGCCATACAAGTTTTAGAAATAATATAATTAAGTTTTAAGAAAAGCTACTCAAAGTTAATCATTCTAATAGCTGATATAAGATACTTGAATCTTTGTTCATCAGAAGCTTTGGTGAACAGATAAGCATATTGTTTATTTGTGTTAACCTTGACTAGTTTGATTAATCCATTTTGAAAGTTATCTCTAATTAAATGATACCTAATATTGATGTGCTTTGTCCTAGAGTGTTGCACTGGATTTTCAGTGATTGAGATAGCACTGTTGTTCTATGTGAATGGGAGTCTTCATGAAGTTTATCCATATTCAAGCATCTGATTTTGAATCCAAAGCACTTGAGCACAACAACTTGCAGCAGTAATGTATTCACCTTCAGCAGTTGATGCAGAGACACAGGATTGTTTCTTGCATTGCCATGAGACAACCCTTCCACCAAGAAACTGACATCCCCTAGATGTAGACTTTATACTCGTATTGCAGCCACCATAATCACTGTCTGTATAAGCATATAAATTGAAGTTAGAATTCTTGGGATACCAAAGACCAAGTGTTAAGGCACCTTTGAGGTATCTTAGAATTCTCTTAACAATGATAAGGTGTGACATCTTGGGGTTGACTTGATATCTTGCACAAATACATGTAGCAAACATGATATTAGGTCTGCTAGCTGTAAGATACATAAGAGACCCAATCAAGCCCTGTAGAGGTGTTCATCCACACACTCCACCTTTAGATCAGGTCCAAGGAAGTGGTTTCTTGCTATGGGTATCTTAGCAATCTTACAATTAGTCATGTTGAACCTTTTGAGTATGTCCGGAACATACTTTGAGTGACTTATGAAGATGTCATCTTTAACTTGCTTCACTTGAATTCCCAAAAAGAAATTGAGTTCCCCCATGGAACTCATTTCAAATCTATCATTCATCAGCTTCTTAAAGTCTTTATAGAGCTTTGGATTAATTGAACCAAAGATGATGTCATCTGCATATACTTGAACTAGCATCAAGTCATTTCCTTGTCCTTTGATGAAGAGAGTTCCATCTATAGTACCCTTTCTGTATCCATGCTTGTAGAGATACTGAGATAGAGTCTCATACCACTTCCTTGGTGCTTGGTGCAGCCCATAAAGAGCTTTATCAAGCTTGCAGACATAATCAGGATGATCAGGATCTGCAAAACCAGATGGTTGTTTGACATATACCTCTTCATCAACTTTCCCATAGAGAAAAGCACACATGACATCAAGTTGATTGTAGATACATGTGTACCTAGTTTAGGAGCTCAAATGTAAAATGTCTTTCATGTCTTACATATATGTAACAGAATGGTTATGAATGAAATATAATGTATTTTTGATGCTTATAATGTTTAATATTTCATTGATTATTGTGTGATAACGCATATTGAACTAACTATATAGGTTTGTGGTTGTTTACATAGTTCTTAGTCAATAATGATTGAGAAACGTGCTTAAACTTAATCATTTGAAGTTCTCATGCGAATGGACCATGCTGACGGACCATATGCATGAATACTTCATGCTAATGAACCAGTCGCACGACTGAACCAGGAGACTAGATCAGTTGCACGATTGTAACGTGAGATTTACTAAGTCGCACGATCGAATCTTCAGTCGTGCGGATGGATCAACCACATGCTTCAATCGCACGACTGAACCATGAAAATGGTTCAGTCGCATTAAGGGAAAACCCTAACCTATAAATACCACTTAATTCGTGGAAAAATGGAACAATTAGAATCCCAATGCACTAAATCGTACCCTAGCCGTCCAGAGACCCTAGAACACCTGTTCCAAGTTCATAGATCGCAGTAAATCATCCTACTATCATTCTTAACGTTAGTTTCATTCTTGGATTGATTATACTTGCGTTCCCACTGATTGGATCAATCAAATAGGATTCCGCACTATTTGGTTTGGTACACATGTAAATTAGTTAAACTCCGTCGAAAACGATCCTAACAAGTGGTATCAGAGCTTTGGCTCTTGATTTGCATGTGATTCAATCGATTTGATATAAAAATTGCGTTTTTCACTCAAAAACGTAATATTTTTGTGTCAAACGGTGTTTTCGACGTCTCCAAGTAAAAAAGTTAACGTTTTTTCCAGCATACGGCAATTAGGGTTAGTGACAAATTCATGTTTTTGCGTCATAGTATTAAAAGCCTTCATTTTGCAAAAATAGCAGCCCCCAGTCGCACGATTGACTCAATCGCACAACTGAACCGATTTGCACCACTCATATGCACGATTGGCTTAGTTGTCCATCCATTCGTACGATTGAAGATCTTTGTTCGCATTGTTCATCAGCACCTGTCCAGTCGCACGATTGAACCATCCGTATTGTTCAATCGCACGAATAGCCCAATCGCACTCTTTCATTCGCACAAGTACAACCGTTTGTTCTAAAATCAAAAGTAAATAGCAATGGAAGATTAGTAATCTGCATTCATCGCAGGTAGAGATTCACGGATCCAGAACCTATTGCTTCTGGAAAATGAAGTGGGGAATCACAATAAGCCGCCTAAGCTCATAACGTTAGATGATTACCCACAATGGAAGCAAAGGTTCGAAATATACCTAAATGGAGTAGACCCTAATCTGTGGGAATCAATAGAGATAGTGTATAGCACGCCGGTTGGAGCCGATGGAGTTAAACTTACCTTAGGGGGCATGACTGATAGGCAAAAGGTAAAGTACAATGCAGAGAAAAAGGTGTATGCTCTATTAACTCAGTCCATTCCTAAGGATATACTCCATCAGTTCTCTGAGAACAAGCAGGCAAAGAAGCTATGGGATGCTCTGGAAAAACGGTATGAAGGGAATGCCTCATTAAAAGCTCTAAAGGCTAAAGCATTAAAAAGGAGTTTGATAACTTCTCGTCGATGGGAATGGAGAGCTTGGATGACGTTATCGACCGTTTCTACCACTTGATGAGTGAGTGGCACACTCATGGAGTTGTTACGTCCATGGAAGACAAGGTATTGAATTTTGCAGATGGATTGCCAGAAAAGTGGGTTTCTTTTGTGTCAAACCTCAGGCAGAATGATATGTTGGCGAAGTTGGATATCAACGATTTGATTCTAAAGCTGAGAGAGGAAGAGTTGAGGATGAAGTACAGGTCTCAAAAGGCGTCATATGATCAGAACCCGTCACTTTAGAACTCCACTCCTCAAGCAAAAACATCTGGAGCACCACTTCAAACGGCGTTCGTATCTAGTTCAGCCGCTCCGTCTCAAGCAACTACTTCAGGATCTGACACGTCAGGGTCATTGTGCACCCAACACATAGCACCTGAAGCCATTGCTACTAGATTGAAGACCGAGAATCTCGGTAATGTGACTATAGAGGTAGCAAAGGAGCATATGGATCTCCTAGCAGCTGTCGTTCATTCCTATGACGGTCTAGTCGCAGGGAAGATTGGAAACTGCCATCTGGCAGATGAAGACTACGAACAAGTAGAAGAGACTGAGCTGGAAGGAATGGATATCATGTGGGCATTGGCGAGTGCTGTCCGTAGGGCTAAGAAGTTTGTTAAAAAGAACGGACAGAACTTGATTGCCACAAAGGATACAACCTTTGGTTTTGACAAAACCAAAGTGACCTGTTTTAACTGTGGAGAGAAGGGGCATTTCAAGCGTGACTGTGTGAAGCCCAAGAAGATAGGAAATGATAATCCTTTCTCATCCTTTAATCGTCAAGATAAACCACAAGCAAGGATCCTAAAGCCTTGACGGCTCACGATGACAAAGGGCAAGATTGGAGCTTTCGGTTTGTTTCTCCGGGAGAATCCAACATTGCATGCGTTGAGGGTTTGCATGAAGATTTTGCAAGTGAAGGTGATATAGCAGTGGAACTCGCGATGTCAAATAATGAAGAAAATGCAAATGTGGTAAATCACCTGAATGATAAAGGCCAAAGTTCAACATGTTCAGAATCACCTGCACCAGAAAAGTCAAACTCTGCTATGATGGCTGATTCAACAAAACCTTCTCAGGTAAGTTCCACTAACCAACTTTTCAATAATCATGCTTGTTTTGATTGTAATAAATTTAGGGAAAGCATAGATTTGAAATTTTCTAGGTTATTAGATCACAATGATAGCCTAGTAAAGGACTTGCAACTATGCACTGAAGCAAATCGTATTTTAAAATTAAATGAAAATAGTTACAAAAAGAAAATAGAACTGTTAAATAAACAACTTAGGGAAACCAAAGTTGTGGCCTTTAACCAAGCTAATGACATTAAGTTCTATCTAAACTCCCTAGAAGAAGCTAAAAAACAAGAAGCAGTTTTGAAAGTCGATGTAAATTCATTAAAACAAAACTGCACAGTTGGACTAGTTCTTCTCACATAGTTCAGCACTTAGTGATAGAATGTAACAATGGGGAGGGTTTGGGTTACAAAGTGGTTCCATCACCACATGAGACCTTGTTGAATGAAAAATGTAAACCAATAAATAACAACCCAATCAAGGATCATGTGGTGTCCACTCTTCTTGTAAGTGATCTAGATTCCACAAGTAAATTTAATGAATATGTCACCAAACAAAAGGAGATCACTTTAAAGTCAAATAAGAAAATTCCTATCGTTAATTTGGATAAACATTTTGAGAAGGTTAAGGTAACTTTGGGTTCAAACACGTTAATTCTGAACCTGAAAAGACCAAAGAAGTTAACCAATCACGTGCGTCATGTGTAAGTCCAACCAAACAAAAGGGTAAAGATGTTGAAAAGGTTCAAACAACAAATTTTGTTAAACAAGTTAAAACCTCTAAACAATGTGTCAAAACCCAAATAGAATAAAGTCACACGTGTGTCACATACTTCTCCACAGAAACAGTTACACCAACATGTTGAGAGTAGATCATGCTACAACTATGGAAAGTATGGACACATCATGTCTAATTGTCCTTACTATCAGACACCAAGGAAAAGAATTGAACTTTATCGCACTAAAATGAGCCCTTCAAAAAGGATCTCCACTACTCTATCAAAAGGAGTCAGTGAACCTAAAGTTTAACCCATTAGCCAGTCGTCTATTTACCACAAACAGGCCTTACACAAAACTAGCTTATGGAAAGAAAAGTCTAGTTCAGTGTCTGATAATGAGAACAAGAAACAGAATGATCTTCCCTCACCCTCAAATGGACAGTGGGTGGAATTTATGATGTGTGATTCTTTTGGGTCACCGAAGCCAGTTAAGGCTTGGGTCCCTAACCTCAACTAATGTTTTCCATTGAATGTGGAGGGTGTTCGCTATAGTGCTGAAACAAACACTTGGATTGTAGATAGTTGGAGCATCCAGGCACATGACTGGGAACCGGACACTCCTGTCAAACGTCAAACAAGTTAAAGGAGGTCACGTTTCATTTGCTTGAAACAAAGGAGGTTACATCACTGCTCAAGGGGAAGTTGGGAACCAGAAAGTAAAGTTTCGTAAGGTAAACTATGTTCAACAACTTTAAAATAATTTGCTTTCTGTCTCCCAAATCTGTGACAAAGGATTTAAATTAGTATTCGACAACAAGAAATGCTATGTTCTGAAAAAGGAGTGCGTGATCCCGGAGGACCAAGTCTTAATGTCAGCTTCAAGATATAACGACCTTATGTCTTGGATCTTTCAAAGGCCTCCACAATGGATCATCAAGTTCAGTGCTTCTTGTCCAAGGCTACAGAGAAGGATTTGATCTCCTGGCATAGGGGAATGGGACACATCAATCCACGGAGATGAACCACTTGATCCAGAATGATCTAGTGTGAGGAGTAAACGTCAAAAACTTCCAACTACCAGATTTTTGTGTCGCCTGCAAGAAATGCAAACAGACTAAGAAGTCCCATAAGGCAAAGAAAGTCCATTCCATAGAACTGCCTTTTGAGCTTCTTCACATGGATCTTTTTGGTCTAGTCAGTACAAGGAGCATTGTCGACGACTTGTACTGTTATGTAGTTACAGATGACTACTCAAGATTCTCTTGGGTAATGTTTCTAAAATCTAAATCTGAGACATTTGAGTCATTCAAAGAGTTAGTAACTACTTTAGAGTTTCTCTACAAGATGAAGGTAAGACAAGTACGCTCAGACAATGGTACCGAGTTCAAGAATTAGTGGCTGGAGGCTTTCTGCAAAGAAAAGGGAATTGTGCATGGTATGAGAAGCTCTCGACTCATCTTATGAAACACAGGTTTCAAAGAGGAGTGATTGATTCTACTTTGTTTATCAAAGAGAAGGATGGTGACTTACTGCTTGTACAGATCTATGTTGATGAAATAATCTTTGGTTCCAAAAACAAAAAGCTATGTAAAGAATTTGAAGCAGTAATGAAGGTTGAATTTGAAATGAGTGTCATGGGAGAGATGAAATTCTTTCTTGGGTTACAGGTGGATGAGACACAATAGGGGATATTTCTACATTAGGCAAAGTATGTAAGCAATATTCTCAGTCGGCTTGATTTGAAGAATGCTTCCGCAGCTAGGACTCCACTTGCTACAAACCATGATATAGCGCCCAACGAGAATGGTGATCTGGTGGATGCTACCATGTACCAAGGCATGATTAGATCTCTCATGTATCTCACTGCCTCACGACCTGACATCATCTATGCAATGTGTCTCTGCTCAAGATATCAGGCGAAACAAAAAGTCAACCATCTAATTGGAATCAAACGGATATTTTGTTATCTGAAGGGTACCTCCAACACTCGGGTTGTGGTATCCTTATGATGATGATTTCGAGTTTACAGCGTATAGTGACTCGGATTACGGCGGATGCAAAATGAACTACAAGTCAACCTCGGCAGGTTATCAATTCTTTGGGTGAAGATTAGTCACGTGGCAGTGTAAGAAGCAGACATCAATTGCACTGTCAACTTGTGAAGCTGAATATGTTGCTTTGGCAAGCTGCTGTTGTCAAATCATCTGGATTCAACATCAAATGCGAGACTACGGTTTGAAATTCTCTAACACTCCTATATTTGTTGATAGTTCTGCTGCTATAGCCGTAACTAAAAATCCGGTCCAACATCCTAATACCAAACACATTGGCATTAAATATCACTTCATACGTGATTGCTTTGAAAAGAATTTAATTGATGTTGTTAAAATTAATACGGATTTCCAATGCACTGACCTCTACACAAAGGCTTTTGATAAACCACGTTTTCTATATCTGTTAGAGGTGAACGTTGTTAAAAAGAAAAGTGATGTGATTTCCAATGATGACAGTACTTGGTCCGACAAGTAGATTTCAGTTACTTTTAATTTGTCATTTTATTTTCTTTTATTTAGTTTCTTCGCCTATTAAAATCCTAAAAGCAAAAATATTTTGGTTTTAGAATTTTAGGGGGAGAATAGGTTAAGTTAGTATTTAATTTCCAAAAAAATGACGAGGGAGGAGGACAGGCAAGCTAAGAGAAATGAGATCGTATGTGTGATACTGATTCAATAACTATGGAAAATGATAGTACACAGCAACAAATAGTTTGGGACTTTAAAAGAAGAAATTGTTTAAATTGCAAAATTCGAAGTATAAGTCTGAGAAGTCTAAGCAACAATAAAAGGAAAAATGATAGTAAAACTAGCTACTACTAAGGCAACACGGAAAAAGTAGACCTAGAGGTTGCTAGACCATTTGATGATGTGTCAGTAGATTCAACACAATAGATAAGTAGACCTCTTTGGTGATGTCAAGTTCAAACTAAGTTGTTCAACAAGCTGTGGGTTATCATCTTATCCCTGGTTAACACAATCAACAAAATTCCAATAAGGGGTGACGAGCAAAATAAATGCCACCAATGTGCGCGGATGACCATAAAATGAGCAAAGCACATGATGAAAAATGCAAAAAGCAATCAAACTAACAACCTATGTGGTTGTTGTAATTTGTGCAAAAAGAATAAAATTGCTCAAACAAGAAGATAGGTTGTGTGCCTCTCTACTGTGCAGTGGCACTGACCTGAGGATAAGCATAACCTAAATATTGTAGAATTCATTGGTGTTTGTGCCTCTTTGCTGTGCGGTGGCACTGACCTGAGACTTTGCAACTCTTGAAAGCTCTAGAATAGTTTCTTCTTGAATACTACCGGTAGACCGCTCAAAAATCTGCTGAGGAATGTTGATTACCATATAAGCGTGGGATCCACAAATGCTTATTGAAATAATTAAACCTTAAATCATCACCAATTTGTGTCAAAAGTCTGTGTATGGATTTAAGAGGACAAGTATACTGACAATCATCGTGGCTACAACTCTTGAAAGTCAACACTACTGTGCGCATCTTATGGTACTAATATGATTTCCTAGACTTGCTAATGACTCTTGATGAAAACAAGAATCAGCATCAAAGGGTTTTGGTAACATGTCCCGAATGATTTGATTTGCCTGTATGATTCCATAATGAATCGTTCAACTTATGGTCAAAATAACTTGAAGCTGCCTGTTCGAGAAATAAATCTGTTAGATATCTATCTTAGGATTTTCTCCTCACACAAAATTTACCAAAATATGTTTTAATTCTGTCTTTCAGTTCTAGTAGTTTCATTTGTTTAATTTTGTCAGTTTAGTTGTTAAAAGTCGAACTACGTATTGGAATTCTATCTGGGATCTAATCACTAAAAAGGGTCACGTCTGAGGTGACCAAATGGGTTTTCCAATATTAAAAGGATCACGTCTGAGGTGATCAAAAGTTTTCGAAGTTGAAATGGTCATGTTTGTAATTATAGAATGCTCAAAATGTTTTATTCATAGTGAAAAGGGTTAAGTGTCAAATGGTCATAAAGTCAAAATCATAAGTATGAGGCCATTCACATGACTGGACCATGAGTATGGACCAGCCGTACCATTGGACCACCCGTATGAGCCCATTCGCACGACTGGACCATGAGTATGGACCAGCCGTATGATTGGACCATTCGTATTAGTCAAATTGCATGACTAAACCACACGCATGGCCCAAACATGCGATTGGACCATCAGCATGAGTAATCTCACATGATTGATTCACAAAATGAACCAATCGCATGAATGGAGGTGACCGAATGACACAGTCACACGACTGACATCTAGTCACACGACTAAAGGTGACCGACTGTGCCAATCTCACGATTGATCCTCGGTCGCAAGAATTAAGTATGCGACTGGGCTCAGTCGCATGACTGAAGGGAACCCTAGTATTAATAGAGGGGGAGTTGGGTGCAGTCACTCATCACTCACAAATCGTCCTCAAGTCGAACGAGAACATTGGTACTCTGCCAAAATTGCATCTCATTGATGTAGCATTGTGTTTGTGATTCTAAGAGTTACTCTACTCATCTACAGGTACACTCCAACTGAACTCGGTCAAAATGAATGTCTTAAGTGCAAGTTTGAAGTGTTGCAATCACTAAAACCCGTTACCAAGACTCCTTTTAAGAATAGAACACTTAAATGATCACACATGTTGGTTTAAATGAATCTAAGTGCTAATTCGAGTCTAAGAGGTCCAGATGATTCTAAGCACAAAGTGAAATATCATGTTTTGATAAAGATTAAAATCTTTTGTGTTTAACAGTGAGGTATTCGAATGGACACAGTGATGAACTCCAGTTGCACGATTGAGCCAGCCGAATGACTCAATCGCACGTAGGAACCATGCTTATGGGCTCAGTCGCATGACTGGTCCAACCGCATGGGACAGCATACGACTAAGCTCAGTCGCACGTTCAATCATACGACTAAGCCTAATCGAACGACTAAGACTCAGTCGCATTGTTCATTCGCACGATTGACCTAAATGAATCAAGGTCATTAACATTCAAATGTCATCCATGTACACAAATTCTAACGTATATGTGTCTTGTGTTGCAGCACTATGGCTGAATGATGGATAATGAACATCAAGCAAAATGTATGTGCACATGTAGATGCTATTCTGAGGATGAAGTACAATAGGGACATCAACGCAGGAATGCTCAACAAGAGAAACTTGTACTCCCTGTTCAATTGCTTAGCTCATGTCATCTGTAAGTGCATAGAGTCAGGGGAAGGAGAACTGAATGAGATGTCCGACCAAATCCAGAATGCATACTTAGCACTAATGTTAAACCACCTGCCCACATGCACTCACATGATCCTCTCCAGCTTGATGGAGAGGAAGAAGATGATGTTTTGGACAGAGATGGGAATAATGCTATGCAAATGGGTGGTGGTATGGATGAATAAGACTCTCAAGAAACTAACAAGGTTATGTCACTTAATGTACAAGATGCCTATGCTTATTGGTTACAGTGGAATATCTCTCAGGCTTATGAACAGCAGATTGATCCTCACAGAGCCAAAAGCTTGCTGAAGAAGTACTAAAGATCCTAGAAGAAGGTGATGACTGTGAAGTTGAACCTAAGTTCCTGGTGTATCGGCAGTATGATAATTTCAGCCCGATCAAGAATCTTTTAAGGAACAGATTGAAGATCGTGTTATGTACACATCTGGCTCAAGCTAAAAGGACTACAGATCAAGATAACATGAATGATCGGATGTTTATGTATTTGAAAAACTTTTGTACTTGAGTCTTGTATTAATATCACGTAATTAATGTTTATATATACTTGATATTTATTAATGTCTAACTGTCTTGATTATTGACAATGATTGATGTGTTAAATTTTTAAATCAAGTAGATCATCCATCTTAGCAAGACCAGTATGATGTTGCTCCCTTACAACAAATCAAGTCTCAATTTACTATGATACTTGATTTGCAAGGGATTGTCAGGAGATCCGTGAGTTATACTCTTGAAGAAGGAGAAATAATTCACGATCTTACTGATGAGCAACTGGCGGAGATGTTCCAGCTGAATCTGGATGAACTAGTCAAAGATGCTCCAACTGTTGAAGTTGCAAGTGACGACGAGCTGAGTGACATAGACGGCATCGAGATCGAGGATGTCACAGCGGAGCATTATCCTGAGTATACTGATAGAGAGGGAAATGTGGTCCCCAAACTGGGAGATACTCTAGTCGGTGATACTTTCGATAAACTAGATTAGATGGAAAGTGAATCTGAGAAGAATAAGGATCCAGCCCAAGCCTCGGACGCTGATGTCGACATCAAAAAGGCTGAATGGGCGGCATGTTTTGCGGAGATCCGAGCCCAACGCACTGCTCCAAAGCTGCGTGCCTACACCAAGCACTACAAAGTGAAGAAGCATCACAAGGTGTCAGGAAAGATTATCGTGTGGGCCTATTTTGAAGATCTAAATGTATATGCTGTCAAGAGGGAGAAGGGAATCAAGTACTTTAGATTCCCACATGATCTGAAGACTCTCCCTAGTTTTGAGCTCAACCAGCTGGCCAAACTGAAGTTGTTATATGCTGACCCAAGAAAGATGTCATGTTGGTTTGAGGCTGCATTACAAAAAGAGTACCACACCAGGTGGGTCAACTTCAAACCTGAACAACCGACGAGGTATATCAGACGGTCTGAAGTTGATGCCATTACTAGAAAGCCAAAAATAGTGATGAAGTGGAGTCCTCCGCGCACGACGTCAAGAATCTCTCTAAGGGAAATGCCACAGGACTTCACTCCACACTTCAAGTGGTGGTACTATGACTGGAGAACAGGTGAGGCGGTCATAGTTCTGAACTGGGGTGGAAATATGGAAACTATCAGGGTATTTGACCAAATATGGCTAACTAACTTGTCTTCTGACGATGTCTACAACTTATACAAGTGGCCACTGTTCTATGACGCGTAAGACATTGTACACGCCCTCAAGTTCCAAAACGTGATAAGACTCTGTTTTGCATTTAAAATACATGCAGGAGTTACAAGGGAGGAGAAGTACAAAAAGTTTGAAAAGCTGATGAAGAATGTTAGACAATAGAGTAAACTAGGTCCAAGGGGGAGTTTGTAGATACATGTGTACCTAGTTTAGGAGCTCAAATGTAAAATGTCTTTCATGTCTTACATATATGTAACATAATGGGTATGAATGAAATATAATGTGTTTGTGATGCTTATAATGTTTAATATTTCATTGATTATTGTGTGATAATGCATATTGAACTAACTATATAGGTTTGTGGTTGTTTACATAGTTCTTAGTCAATAATGATTGAGCAACGTGCTTAAACTTAATCGTGTGAAGTTCTCATGCGAATGGACCATGCTAATGGACCATACGCATGAATACTTCATGCTAATGAACCAGTTGCATGACTGAACCAGGAGAGTGGATCAGTCGCACGATTGTAACATGAGATTGACTCAGTCGCACGATTGAATCTTCAGTCGTGCGGATGGATCAACCGCATGCTTCAATCGCACGACTGAACCATGCAAATGGTTCAGTCTCATGAATGAAAAACCCTAACCTATAAATACCACTTAATTTGTGGAAAAACGGAACAATTTGAATCCCTACGCACTAAATCGTATCCTAGTCGTCCAGAGACCCTAGAACACATGTTCCAAGTTCATAGATCGCAGTAAATCATCCTACTATCGTTCTTACATTTAGTTTCATTCTTGGATTGATTATACTTATGTTCTCACTGATTGGATCATTAATCAAATAGGATTCCACACTATTTGTTTTGGTACACACGTAAATCAGTTAGTACTCCATACCGAAAATGGTCCTAACATTGATAGACCTTGAAGTTCTTGGATGCAGCAAAAGTCTAGAATATCCTAACAACTTCTAGTCTTGCAACAGGAGTAAAGACATCAGTCTAGTCAATTCCTTCTTCTTGTGTGTACCCTTGAACAGCTAGTCTAGCTTTATTCTTGATGAAAATTCCTCTATCATATTTCTTATTCCAAAACACCCATTTGGTTCCTACAGTAGTATTCCCATGAGGAAGAGGACATAGGTTCTAAACCTTTTGCCTTTTGAATGGAAGCAGCTCTTCTTGCATAGCTTCAACCCAACTTCCATCCTTCAGAGCCTCATCATTTTTCTTGGGCTCTATCTGAGATAAGAAACAAGAGAGAAGACCAACATTTGCTTCATGAGTTTGTCCTCTTGTTCTTACCCCTAGTCAACATCTCCAATAATATTTGTGGTGGGATGAGACTTATGGATCCTTAATTGAGGGATCACAACAAGTTGCTGAGAGAGATCTAAATTAGAGAAATTTAGATCTGGCATTGATGTTTCTCCCACCACATCAGCACACTTATCAAGGGAGACTTGATCCAGAGAGTGTGTAGCATCATTGATGTTGTCTTCTATGGAGTGGTTGTCAGCATCAAGAAATTCTTGATCACTATCACCACCACCATTTTCTTCTACAATTGAAGCTTCTTTTGTTGATACATGTGTACCTTGATTCTGATCTTAATGTAATATGTCTTTGTTGTCTTACGTTTATGTAATAGTTGGGTACTTAATGAAATGCAAATGTTTGGTTGTGTTTATCATGTTAACTATTTCATTAATGAGTTGTTTAACGCATATTGACTTGATTATATAGGTTTGTGGTTGATTGAACTAATATAAATAACATTACTATGTTTAATATATTCAAACTTAATAACATGAAGGTATCATGCGAATGGCACATGCTAATGAACCATACGCATTAACACCTTCATACGAATGACTCAGTCGCACGACTGAACACTCAGCCGTGCGAATGGACCAACCGCATGTCTCAATCGCACGAATGAACCATGCTTATGGTTCAGTCGCCCGAATGAGCAACCCTAACCTATAAATACCACCTAATTCATGAAAAAAAGGTAAGCATTGAATCCACTTCGACTCCAGACATACCCTAGCCGCCCAGAAGCCTCTAAGTGTGTACTCCAAGTTCATAGAACGCTGTAGATTGATTCCTAATCGATTCTTGACGTTAGTTTCAATACATTATTGTTTCTATGTGCGTTCTCACTGATTGGATCGCCAATCAAATAGGATTCCACACTATTTGGTTTGGTTTAACACGTTAATCAGTTGGTGTTTCGTTCAAATACCAGATCCTAACAAGTGGTATCAGAGCTGTGGCTCTTGGTTACGTGTTGATTCAATAGTTTTTATACAAAAATTGTGTTTTGCATCAAAAAATGAAATCCTATTGTGTCTAACGGAGTCTTAGACGTTTCCTGACCTAAAAGTTTAGTTTTTCCGGCATACGGCTATTAGGGTTTGGTAAAATTCGAGTTTTTACGGCCAAAACACGTTTAACCTTCGAATTATCAAACTTCAGCCAGTTCAGTCGCACGATTGGCTCAATCGCATGACTGAGTTCATTCGCATTCTCCAACCGCACGATTGGACTCATTCGTACCTTCATTCGTACGACTGAGAACTTCATTCGGACTGTTCAACCACAATAGTTCATTCGGACGACTGACTCGTCCGCATTTGTTCAGTCGCACGATTGAACCATCCGCATTTGTTCAATCGCCTGAATAAGACCAATTGCCTAAATAAGACCAATCGCATACCTTCATTCGCATACATCAGCAATTTGTTAAATAGTAAAGTTAAGTGAAATGGAGGACTAGTTTTCAGCATACACAGCAAGTAGAGATACACGCATTCAGAATCTACTATTGTTGGAGAATGAAGTGGGTATTCATAATAAACCCCCGAAGCTTATTACATTAAATGACTACCCACAATGGAAGCAACGTTTCGAAATCTACTTAAATGGAGTAGATACAAATTTGTGGGAGGCAATCGAGTTGGGGTATAGTATGCCAGTAGGAGCTGACGGAGTCAAACTTACTCTAAGTGGCATGTCGGATGTGCAGAAGGTAAAACACAACGCTGAGAAGAAAGTTTACGCTTTGCTTACTCAGTCTATTCCGAAGGATATCTTCCATCAGTATTTGATGTATACTCAAGCAAAGAAACTATAGGATGCGTTGGAGAAGAGGTATGACGGAAATGCCTCACTGAAGCCATAAAAGCAAAAGTTTTGAAGAAGGAGTTTAACAACTTCTCTTCTATGGGAAAAGAAGGCCTTGATGACGTGATCGATAGATTCTACCACTTGATGAGTGAGATGCACACTCATGGAGTAATTACATCAATAGAGGATAAGGTATCCAACTTTGCTGATGGATTACCAGAAAAATGGGCTTTGTTTGTTTCAAATCTCAAACAAAATGGGATGCTCTCAAAGTTTGATATAAATGACTTAATTCTGAAACTGAGAGAAGAAGAGCTTAGAATGAAATACAGAGCTCAAAAGGCCAACTACGATCGGAATCCTACACTCTACAATGCAACTCCTTTAGTCAAGTCATCTGGAGCACCACTGCAAACTGCTTCGTCTCAAGCACAACAATTCCAGCAAAATCTTCAACTTCAGGGTCCGAAACGTCAGGGTCGCCTAGCACCCAATATATGATACCTGAAGCTAATGCAGCAAAACTAAAAACCGACAACTTCGGGAATGTGACTATGCAAGTGGCCAAAGAACACAGGGACCTCTTCGCTGTTGTGGTTCAATCCTATGATGGATTAGTTGCTGGAAAGATAGGAAACTGTCACCTGGCAGATGAAGATTATGAGCAGGTGGATGAGATGGAGTTGGAACGTATGGACATAATGTGGGCTCTGGCAAGTGCTGTCTGACAAGCTAAAAAGTTTGTCAAAAAGACCAGACAGAACTTGGTCGCCACCAAAGACATAATCTTTGGATTCAACAAGTCAAAGGTTACTTGTTTCAACTACGGTGAGAAGGGACACTTCAAAAGAGAGTGTGTAAAACCAAAGAAGACTGGGAACGGTAATCCCTTCTCGTCATTCAATCGTCAGGACAAAGCCACATCCAGCAGTTCTACTTCATCAAGTAAGGACCCCAAAGCCTTAACTGCTAATGAGGATGAAGGACAGGACTAGAGCTTTCAGTTCGTGTTACCGGGAGAGTCCAATATAGCTACTGTGGAGGACATTAATGACGATTCGGCTAGTGAGGGAGATATAGCAGTAGAGCTCGCAATGTCAAATTCTGAAGACACTGGACCTGTGGTCAACCACCTACCTAAAGATGATAAATCTGCTTCAACGTCAAAATCACCAGAACCAGATTCAACAGATTCTGCACTCATGGCTGATTCCTCTTCATCTCAGGTAAGTACTACTGACCAACTATTTAATAATCATGCTTGTTTAGAATGTAATAAATTCAGAGAAAGTATAGATTCAAAATTCACTAGGCTATTAGATCATAATGATAGCTTGGTAAAGGACCTGGAACTGTGCACTGAGGCGAATAGAGTGTTAAGACAAAATAAGCACAGTTATAAGGAAAAGATAGACCTATTAATAAACAGCTTAGGGAAACAAAGGTAGTGGCCTTTAACCAAGCAAACGACATTAGGTACTATCTGAACTCCATAGAGAAAACTAAGAAACAGAAAGCAGTTTTAGAAGTAGAAGTCAATTCTTTAAAACAAAAACTGCACAGTTGAACAAGCTCATCACACATTGTCCAACACTTAGTGAAAGTGAGAAATAATGGGGAGGGGCTGGGATACAAAGTGGTTCCACCACCACCTGAGACCTTGATGAACACTAAAAGTAAACCAATTAATGATAATCCCATCAAGGATCACGTGGTGTCCACTCCTCTGGTGAGTGATCCAGATTCCTTAAGTAAATCAATTGAATCTGATTCTAAACAGAAGGAGGCCACCTAAACGGCAAAAGGAAAGATGCCTTGTGTTAACCTGGAAACAGAGTTTGAAAAGGTTAATTTAAAGTCAGGTTCAACCAAAGTCAAATTAGAACCCAAAACAACCACTAAACCTAATCACTCGTGAGCATTATGTCAAAGTCCAGGTAAACAAGAAATAAAAGATGTAAATTCAGGCAAAGCAATTAAGTTTGTAAAACCAAGTAATACCTAAAATAAAGAAGTGTCTCAATCCAACAAAATAAGGTCAACAGCGTTACTTTTACATCGCAAAAACATATCACCCGTAAAGATGAAAGCAGATCCGTTATAATTGTGGAGAGTATGGTCACATAGCTTCTTAGTGTCCTTATTACCAGACACCGAGGAAGAAAGTTAAACTTTCTGCATCTACAACTAGCTCTTCTAAGAGGAACTGTGTGACACGTCCAAAAAGAGCTAGTGAACCCAAAGTTCAATCCATCCGCCAGTCGTCTGTTTATCACAAACAGGCCTTACACAAAGCTGGCCAATGGAAAGAAAAATCTGCCTCAGTGTCTGGCAATGAGAACAAATAGAAATCTGAGATTCACTCAACCTCAAATGGTCAATGGGTTGAGTTTATGATGTGTGATACCTTGGGGAAACTCAAGCCAGTGAAGGCTTGGGTTCCTAAAATGAACTAATGTTTTCATTGAATGTGCAGGGTGTTTGCTATAGTGCTGAAACTAACACATGGATTGTAGATAGCGGAGCATCCAGGCACATGACAGGGAACATAGCTCTCTTATCAAATGTCAGACAAATTAAAGGAGGGCATGTTTCATTTGCTGGAAACAAAGGCAGGTACATCACAGCCCAAGGAGAATTGGGAAATGAGAAAGCTAAGTTTGATAAGGTAAACTACGTCCAACAATTACAAATAACTTGCTCTCAGTCTCTCAAATTTGTGATAAAGGATTCAAAGTAGTCTTTGACAACAAGAAGTGCTACGTTCTGAAGAAGGACTATATGATCCTGTAGGACCAAATCCTAATGTCAGCTTCTAGATATAATGATCTTTATGTCTTGGATCTCTTAAAGGCCTCTACAACGGATCGTGAAGTCCAATGCTTCTTGTCCAAAGCTACTAAGAAGGACTCCATCTCCTGGCATAGGAGAATGGGACACATAAATCCTAGGAAAATGAATCACTTGATCCAGAATGATCTTGTGAGAGGAGTAAATGTCAAAAACTTCCAACTCCCGGATTTCTGTGTTGCGTGCAAAAAGGGAAAACAGACGAAAAAAACTCATAAGGAAAAGAAAGTTCATTCTATAGAACTTCCTTTAGAGCTTCTTCACATGGATCTGTTTGGTCCAGTCAGTACAAGAAGCATCGCAGGCGACTTGTATTGCTATGTAGTTACTGATGACTACTCAAGGTTTTATTAGGTAATGTTTCTAAAATCCAAATCAGAAACTTTTGAATCCTTCAAGGAATTGGTAACAACACTGGAATCCCTATACAAGCTGAAGGTACGACAGGTGCGCTCAGACAACAGAACCGAGTTCAAGAATCAATTGATGGAGGCCTATTGCAAGGAAAAGGGAATTGTGCATGAATTTAGCTTAGCCTACACCCCTCAGATGAACGGATTTGCTGAACGGAAGAACCGTAGCTTGATAGAGACGGCATGGACTATGCTGGCAGACTCGAAACTGCCTATCCAATTCTGGAATGAAGCAGTGGCAAATGCGTGTTATACGCTTAATCGAGTTCTGTAGTGAAACGCCATAGAAAAACGTGCTACGAGTTATTACAGCGACGTAAACCTAACTTAGAGTATCTCGAGTCGTTTGGCGCTCCATGCACCCTGCTGAAGAAGACTCAGGAGGGAAAATTTAGTGAGAAGGTTGATGAAGGGATTTTTCTAGGATACAACATACCGAACAAGAGAGTTTACGACAACTCAACGGGTTAGGTAGAGGTGTGGTGTAATGTTGATGTTCAGAGATATATCACATCGTCTGCTGGAAAAGGGCCTGCTTACCTCTTCGACTATGATGGATTCTTCAAGTCCTTCAACGTACCTCTCTCTTCTTCGGAAGACGAGGTGGCAAACAAGATGATGTATCATGTCTTGAACACACCATCTCAATATTCAACAAGTCATGATCCTACGCAGTTGATGTGAGTGACTCTTCCTCTGATGAAGAAAATGGAGAAAATGATCAGATCAACTAGGATGTACAGGTTCAGACTACCACAAGTCCACAAGCATCTGCTAGTGATGCTTCTGAACCTTCAGAACCTCAGACTCCGATTGCCTCAGATCTAGAACCAAATGTTCATATTCTTGACTCTGAGGTGGTTGTTCCAACAACTCCTGGCTCACGTTAAACATCTATCATCCCTTGGATAATATTATAGGAGATGTGAGATCAGGAGTTCAGACTAGAAATCAACTGTACTCAGCTGATTATGCCTCTGTGATGGAAAAGGGATACCTTCACGACGGTGCCTACCACTGCTTTGTGTCTCAATTTGAGTAAAAGTATGTTAGTGAAGCACTAAATGATGAGGCCTGGGTGAGTGCCATGCAGGAATAACTTCTTCAGTTTAAGAAGTTAGGTGTATGGACACTAGTAGATAGACCTAAAGGTGCTAAAGTCATTGGCACCAAATGGGTCTTGAAATGCAAGAAGGATGATTGGGAGTGATCATCAGAAACAAGGCTCGGCTTGTTGTTTAGGTTTTCGACAAGTTGAGGGTATTGACTACAATGAAGTGTTTGCACCAATGGCAAGGATGGAAGCCATCTGTATCTTCCTTGCTTACGCATCTTATATGAAAATCAAAGTTTATCAACTAGATGTTAAGAGTGCATTTGTTCATGGTGAGATCCGAGAAACGGTGTATGTCAGTCAACCCAGGGATTTGAGGATCCATATCATCGGGATAGAGTTTACAAACTCGACAAGGCGCTATACGGGCTTCATCAAGCTCCACGGGCCTGGTATGAGAAACTCTCGACTCATCTTGTGAAGCACGGCTTTCATAGGGGAGTCATTGACTATATATTTTTTGTCAAAGAAAAAGATGGAGACTTACTGCTAGTACAAATCAATGTAGATGACATAATCTTCGGTTCCAAGAACGAAGAATTATGCAAAGAGTTTGAAGCAGTAATGAAGGCGGAGTTTGAGATGAGTGCAATAGGAGAGATGAAGTTCTTTCTCGAGTTACAGGTGGATCAAACACCAAATGGGATCTTCCTACATCAAACCAATTATGTAGGTGACATTCTTAGTCGGTTTGACATGGAGAATGCTTCTACAGCTGGAACTCCACTTGCTACAAACCATGATGTAGCACTCGATGAGAATGGTGATCTGGTAGTTGCCACTATGTACCGAGGGATGATTGGATTCTCATGTATCTCACTGCATCACGACCTGATATCATTTATGCCATATGTTTATGCTCACAATATCAGGAAAAGCCTAAGGTGAACCATCTAATTGGGGTCAAAAGGATATTTCGTTATCTGAAGGGAACACCCATACTTGGGTTATGGTATCCTCATGATGATGACTTTGAGCTTATAGCGTATAGTGACTCGGATTACAGCGGATGTAAGATGAACTACAAGTCTACATCAGTAGGGTGTAAGTTCTTTGGAAGGAGATTAGTAACCTGGCAGTGTAAGAAGCAGACCTCGGTTGCATTGTCAACCTGTGAAGCTGAATACGTTGCTGCTGCAAGCTGCTGTTCTCAATCATATGGATTCAATAGCAAATGCGGGATTAAGGTTTGCATTTCTCTTCTACTCCTATCTTTGTTGATAACTCTACTGCGATTGCAGTCACTAAGAACCTGGTCCATCATCCTAAGACCAAACACATCGGAATTAAATATCACTTTATATGTGATTGCTTTGAAAAGAACTTAATCGATGTGGTAAAAATAAACACAGATTTTCAACGCGCTGACCTCTATACAAAGGCATTTGACAACCACGATTTTTATATTTGTTAGAGGTCAACGGAGTTAAAAAGAAAACTGAGGTGATACTTGAAGATGACCATGTATAGTCCGATGCATCGTGTCTTGTCTCTTTTAAATTTTTCAATTTTTAATTTTATTTTATTTTATCCTTTTGTGTTAGCTTAATTTAATTAGTTTATTTATATTTGCTTTATTTCCTTGCCTATTAAAATCCTAAAATGCATATCCGTGACGGTTTTAGAATTTTAAAGGGAGAATAGGTTTGGCACTAATAATAAAATAAATAAACAAATAAATAAATAAAAAGGGGGGCGAGGGAAAAGGAGAGGCAAGCTGATAATAAATAAGATAGTATGTGTGATACCGATTCAATTATGGAATATGATAGTACATAGGTACAAATCATTTGGGACTTTAGAAACTCAAAATTGAAAAAGATACAAAGCTCAAGTATAAGTCTGTGTAGTCTGAGCATATAAACGAAAATATGATAGCTAAGCTAGATACTACTATGGTAACACAAAGAAAGTAGACCTAGAGGTTGCTAGACCGCCGATGATATGTTGGTAGGTTCAACACAATAGATGACTAGACCTTTTTGGTGATCTCAAGATTAAACTAAAATGTTTGACTAGCTGTGGGTAACACCTTATCCTTGGTTAACACAATCAACAAGATTCCAATAAGGAGTGATGAGCAAAATAAATGCCACAAATGTGTGCGTAAGACCAAAGCATGACCAAAAGCACATGAAAAATGCAAATACAATCAAACTGATGACCTATGTTGTTGGTGAGATCTATACTAAAAGAATGAAAATTGCTCAAACAAGAAGATAGGTTATGTGCCTCTCTGCTGTGCGGTGGCACTGACCTGAGGATAAGCATAACCTATATATTCTTGAACTCATTGTTGTTTGCCACCTCTCTGCTGTGCGGTGGCACTGACCTGAGGATTGGCTTCTCTTTGATAGCTCTAAGAATAGTCTCTTCTGGAATACTACCCTGAGACCGCTCAAAAATCTCCTGAGGAATGTTGATTACCACATAAGTGTGGGATCCACAAATGCTTGTTGAAATAAACAAACCTTGAAACTATCACCAAACTATGTTGGAAGTCTGTGTACGGACTTAAGAGGGCAAGTATATTGACAATCATTGTGGCTACAACTCTTGACAGTTCAAATCAGTATGGGGATGTGAGAGTACTAGCATGATTTCCTAGCCTTGCTAACAAACTCCAGATGAAAAACAAGAATAGAGCATCAAAGTCTTTTTAAATAACTTGTCCTGAATAATTTGAATCTCCTGTATGATTCCAGCTTGAATTGGTCCATGTATGGTTTAAAAGATTGAGGCTGCTCTCTCAGAAAAATTAGTCCTTAGAATTATGTGTTAGGAATTTACCCTCAGAAAAACACAAAAACATGTCCTAGTTTAAGTTTCAGCAACATTTCTTTTATGTCAGTACAAATTAGTCTATTTTAGTTTTATGGAGTATTGGACTATGTCATGGAAGTTGATAAGGAACCTTATCATCTAAAAGGTCACGTCTGAGGTGATCACAAGTGCTTTCAAACAAAAATTAGGTCATATTTGAGATGACAAATTGTTTAAAAGGATCACGTCTGAGGTGATCAAAAGTTTTTCAAGTTAAAATGACCATGTCTGAGATTATCAAATGTTCATAATGTTAATTCAACAGTTTAAAAGGGTTTAAATGTCAAATGGTCATAAAGTCAGAAAAATTTCAAGAGTATGACCCATTCGCACGACTGGACCATAAGTATGGACTAACCGTATGAATGGATCATACTCATACCTTTTATAGCCGAATGGACATGAGTATGGAGCATTCAACCGAATGGCTGATACGAATGAGCCATTCGGCCAAGTGAGAGTAGGCGAATGACCAAGTCGCACGACTCAACTCTAGTCGGACGACTGAAGGTGACCGACTGTGCAAGTCGCACGACTGACCTTCAGTCGCACTAATAACTTGTGCGACTGGGCTTAGTCGCTCGACTGAAGGAAACCCTAGTATAAATAGTGGGGTAGTCGGTCGCAGTCACTCACCACCCCCAAAATCGCCCCAAGCGCACGAACTATCGTTACTCTGCCAAATTTTCATTCAATCATTATATACCACTGATTGTTGTGCACTGACGATTTTCACTAACTTTACAGGTATAATGCGGTTCAATCCAACAATGTTTCATTCAATTTAACCCCTAAATCGAAATGTTCGGCCCAAAACAAGAACCGAAACTTGGCTGGCTAAATAACCCAATTAATCTAAGCCAACAACTGAAATTAATGTTATTAAGTGTTAAGTATAATGATTGCGAGTCCAATGAACCAAAACATGACGTCAAATGAAAAGAATTGGTCAAAACTTGAATTTGAATTGAACAACAGACTGTCATACGAATGGATAGGTTGATGAACTTCAGTCGCACGACTGAGTAGTGCGAATGACTAAACCGCACTACTGAATCATGCGTATGAGTTCAGTCTCACGACTAATATACACGAATTAGTTTACATACGTATGAGCTCAGTCGCATGACAAGTTGTATGTATGAGGTAATTCGCACGACTAGATCTCAGTCGCACTACTCATTCGCACGACTAGATCTCATTTGCACAGTCTCATTCGCATGACAGATCAAAAGGGGTATTTTCAAGTCCAAGTGATTCATGATATTATTAATCAACGGATACTAATGTCTATATTCATTCTGTAACAGATGGCGAGTCGGTGGACTATGAGCACTAAGCACAATATTTGTGCTCATCTGGATCTGTCATCCAGACACGCTCCTGATTTTTCTGGCATCATCATGTTTCTCAGGAGATCGAGGATCTTTGATGCCATATCTACTCCGTGTACACCGTACCGTTCGATTTAGCAGGCCTTCTGGGAAGGCGCTGTAGTTGATAGATCCTCAGAGCCTCATCGAATCTGTAGTTCGATATTTGGAGAGGCCATTGAGATCTCTGAGGATGATCTCAGGACAGTGCTGCAGCTTGGGGATGATGCTGAATGCCCCACACGACTACACCCCCTTACTGTCCGAGGCTGATTCCTGCACGCCAAGTATGCTAGGGACATCAATGCAGGGGTGCTCAACAAGAGCAACCTGTTCCCCCTGTTCAAGTACCTTGCGCACGTTCTGCTAAAGTGTATAGCATCTTGGAAGGGAGGTTTTGATGACCTTTTCGATCAGATCCAGAACGCATATGCTGCATTGGTGCTGAACCATTCGTTCAGCTTCTCCAGGATGATCTTCACCTACTTGGTGGAGAACATTGAGGGGAAAGGGAAGGAGGGCTTCTGCATGTACCCTCGCTTTATGCAGATGATTATCAACCAGAAGCTCCCTTCCTTGCCGAAGGAGAAGGAGGACGCGGTGGTACTCGAGGTGATGGACGATACCACCTTAGGTAGGATGAAGGTCTACAGGGGGGAGCAGGTTAAGCCCCCTGTGAGGAGATTATTTGGGCATCTGGCCCGGGAGGATTACGTGGCGCCGGCTAGGCGTAAATGGCATCACGTTGACAGTGATTCTGAGGTAGAGCAGCTACAACTCCCTGATGATGACTCCGATGATGATGATAGCGGGGATGCTGGAGATGAAGGGCCTACTAAACCAAGGGTCCCCACTGCTGATATTACATCTCCAGCATCTGCCCCCACTGAAGATGGAGCGGACACTGCTGGGTTCCACCAGGATTTCATACCTGGTGAGGAAGAGGAGGAGTCGGATGAGGAGCCACTAACCTGGACTGTGGGAAGTAAAGTCGTTCCCATAGAACAGGGGCTCCGGGCGGTTGGTGGACGCCCAAGCGGGTCGGGAGATACTGACACTGATCCTACATGTGGTCCCGATCCGCCAAGCCATGTTCTAAGGGGAGCTTCCTCCTCGATAGGATCGAGGAAGTAGAGGATGGCTCAGCCCCATGGTATGAAGAAGAAGAAGCGAAGACTCACCTTCATCACTCCCACTACTACTACCACAGCCACCACCACTCTACCTACCACCACAGCCACCATCCCTACCACCATTCCACCCAACACCACCACCATCACCCTTCCATCCACCACCACATCATTCACACCTACACCACCACCACCATCATATATACCACGTCCAATCTTCACCATTATCACCACCACCACTAGCCATCCTACAGTACCATCTTCTTTCCCTCCATATCCATCAGGATCACCTTTACCTCCCAATGAGTAGAAGAATAGCTCTCAGCACTTAACCGAATGGTTCTGAGGTTGTTAGCTGCAGATGAAGAGAAAACCACTCAGATACGACAGCTGGTAGACCTGACCACTGTCCAATCTCAGCAGCTTTCTCATCAGGCTCGATTGATCGATGAGCAGGCTCATCAGATGTCTCAACTCCAGGAGCAACACGCCAAAAAGATTGAGGAGCTGGAGGCTGCAAACAAATCTCTGCAGTTAAAGCTCAAAGGGTCCAAAGACGAGCACTTAAAGATAGGAGAAGGTGATGGAGACGATGATGCTGATGATGATAGTGATGATAATGATGACAGTGATAATCACTATGGTGATACTGATGTTAGTGATGATGATGATGATGACTCTTCATCTGTGGGTGCCACATCAGCGAGCGAAAGAAGGACCAAATGAACTAAAGATCCGAGTGCCTCCACATCCAACCCGGCAACAGAAGAGCCGATGATCCAGGACAAGAGTAATGCTTAGATGTTTTATTGTTATATAAAATCATTTGTATGTGGATCATATATAAAATTAATGAAATGAATGTTTATATGTTATGTAAATGGTTATGTCTCACTTATTATGGTTATGTCTTGATTAGTAACTAATGATTGTTGTGTTGAATGTTTAAATCAATCATATCCAGACTTTCAAAGGGACGATTACGACATTGCTCCCCTTCAGCAGGTCAAGACTCAACTAACCATGATTCTTGATCTGCAAGGGATTGTCAGGAGATCAGTGAGTTACACCCCTGAAGAAGGGGAAATAATTCACAATCTCACTAACAAGGAAATTGCAGAAATGTTCAAGCTCAATCCCGATGAGATTGTCAAGGATGCTCCAACTTTTTTAGAAACCAGTGATGACGAGCTGAACGATATTGATGAAATAGAAAACGAGGACGTCACTGCGGAGCACTATCCCGAGTACGCTGACAAAGAGGGAAATATGGTCCCCAATCTGGGTGATTCCCTGGACAGTGATACATTTGAGATATTGGATAAGATGGAGCAAGAGTCTGAGAAGGTTGAAGACCAAGCCCAAGCCTCAAACACCGATGTAGATATCAGAAAGGCTGAATGGGCTGCATGTTTTGAGGAGATCCAAGCATAACGCTCTGCTCCTAAACCGAATGTCTACACCAAGCTCTACAAAGTGAAGAAACATCACAAGGTGTCAGGAAAGATTATCGCGTGGGCTCATTTTGATGATCTTAATGTATACGCGGTAAAGAGAGAGATGGGTATTGAGTACTTTAGATTCCCGCATGATCTAAAGTCTCTACTTGCTTTTGAGCTCAACCAGCTGGCTAAATTGAAGTTGTTATATGCTAACCCGAGGAAGATGTCAAGCTGGTTTGAGGCTGCCTTGAAGAAAGAGTACTACACCAGGTGGTCAACTTCAAACCTCAACAACCTACGAGGTATATTAGATGTTCTGAAGTTGATCCCATAACTGGAAAGCCTAGAATAGTGCTAAAGTGGAGTCCCCCAAGAACAATGTCTAGAATCCCTCTTAGGGAAATGCCACAGGACTTCACTCCATACTTTAAGTGGTGGTACTATGATTGGAGAACAGGGGAGGCGGTCATAGTTCTGAACAAAGCAGGCAGAATGGATACTATCAGGGTATTTGACCCGATGTGGCTTACAAACCTGTCAGCTGAAGATGTCTACACACTATACAAGTGGCCACTGTTCTATGACACGCAGATATTGTACAAGCCCTTTAATTCCAAAATGTGATACGACTCTGCTTTACAAACCAATGAAAGGTTTCCTCTTGTGCTAAAGTTCATAAGGATTCTTACCATGAGTCTTAACCACTAAAACTATGTTTTGCACATAGCAGGCCATGTTAACTGCCTCAGCCCAGAAGGTGATAGGCAGTTTAGAGTCAGACAACATAGTTCTTGCAGCTTAAACAAGTGTCCTGTTTCTCCTCTTAGCAACACCATTTTGCTGAGGAGTCCTATCTTGTAATACCCTTTTCATCACAAAATGTATCAAGGATTTGGTTCTTAAATTTAGTTCCTTGATCACATCTTATGGTTTTGACCTTGTGATTACATTGATTCTCATTTTAAGATGAAATTCTTTAGAATCTTAGGAGTCTCATCCTTTGTTCTAAAGAAGAAGACCCAAGTGAATCTTGTAAAGTCATTTGTGATCACTAAATAGTAAGAGGTCCTTCCTAGACTCATTACATTACTGGGGCCAAAGAGATCCATATGTAACAAGTGTAGGGGAATAGTGATGGAGTTTCTTTCCTTTGGTTTGTGAGATACCTTGTGTTGCTTCCCTTTCAGGCATGCCACATAATGGTCATCGCTTGTAAAATCTTTCTTTGGCTAACTAGTTACCAAATCTTTCTTAATCCATTTATACATGTTTTTAAACTTTACATGGCACATTCTTTAATGCTAGAGGAAAGACTCATCACTATTAGCTTTAGATAGAAAGCATGAAACTTCTCTTGAGGGAGATGTTTCTTGCAAATCCATCTTGTACATGTTCCTTCTCCTGGGGGCTTTAAGTAGGATATGGTCTTAAGGAATGACCACCCCGGGCTTGAGAACAATGCACTCATGCTCAGTGAAGAGCATGTTATGACTCTGATCATAAAATTGAGATAGACTTAGAAGATTATATCCAAGCTCGTTGACAAAGTTTACCTTCTCAATGTTGAGCTTACCATTTATGACCTTGCCCCTTCCAGAAATGTAACCACCTTCATCTCCTCCCAAAGCAACTGGCCATCCATCAATTCTTTCAAACTTTTGGAGTAGTGACCTATTGCCTATCATGTGCCTGGAACAACCACTATCAATAATGTTAGGACCATGTACAGATGGAGTACTAACGGATTCAACATTTTACCAGATCAAATAGTTCAGAATCCTATTTGATTGGCAATCCAATAAGTGAGAACAATAACACGATCGATATACGAATGAACTAAACGTTAAGAATGAGTAGGAATCGATCAAGATCGAACTATGAAGTTGGACAGGCTGTTTGGGACGCTCTGGATAGCTAGGATTTATGTGTATTCAAAGTATCTCTCAAAGTGTTTTGTTTTTACATGAATTAGGTGGTATTTATAGGTTAGTAGTTTCTATTCATACGACTGAACCATTAACATGGTTCAGTCGTGTGACTGAATCATGCGATTGAGTCATACGCATGACTGAACTTTCAATCGTACGACTGAGTCAATCTTATGTCTCAATCATACGACTGTTCTAGTTTCCTGGTTCAGTCGTGCGACTAGTCCATAAGCATGATAAATTCATGCGTATGGTCCATAAGTATGGTCCATTAGCATGAATAATCACCCGACTAGATTGAACACATTACTTAATCATTTTGACTAAGAACTATGTACCATAACCTCAAACCTATATAAGAAGTTCATACATATGAATCAAAGATAAATAAACATCAAAGCATATATCATATTTCGTTAAATCGTCACATTACATATATGTAAGACATGAAAGACTTTTATATTTAAGCATATAAACTAGGAACATCATGTATCTACAAACTTTCCTTTGGACCTTGTTTACCCTATTGTCTAACATTCTTCACATGCTCTTGAAATTTCTTGTACTTCTCTTCTCTGGTGACTCCTGTATGTATCTCAAATGCGAAGCAGAGCCATATAACATGTTGGAATTGAAGAGCTTGTACAATGTCTTGCGTGTCAAAGAATAGTGGCCATTTGTATAAAGTGTAAATGTCATCAACAGACAAGTTAGTAAGCCACATTGGGTTAAATACCTTGATAGTCTTTATCTTCCCATCTCTGTTCAGAACTATGACCGCTTCACCTATCCTCCAATCATAATACCACCATTTGAAATGTGAAGTGAAGTCCTGAGGCATTTCTCGTAAAGGAATCTTAGACATTGTGCATGGAGGACTCCACTTCAACACTACTTTAGGCCTTCTAGATATAGGATCAACTTTAGACTTATGAATGAACCTCTTAGGTTGTTGAGGTCTGAAGTTTACCTATTTGGTGTGGTATTCCTTCTTCAATGCTGCCTCAAACCATCCTAACATCTTTCTCGGGTTGGCATACAACAGATCTAAGCATGCCAATCGGTTGAGCTCAAAACCAGGAAGAGTCTTCAGATCATGTGGATATCTGAAGTACTCAATCCCTTTGTCCCATTTAATAGCATAGACTTCCAAGTCTTCAAAATATGCCCACGCAATAATCTTGCCAACACTTTCTGATGTCTCTTGACTCTGTAAAGTTTGGTGTAGGCATTTTGCTTTGGGGGTGCGCGTTGGGCTTTCATCTTAGCAAAAAAAGCTGCCCATTTAGCTTTCTTAATATCAACATTTGCATCTAAAGCTTGGGTTGTACTTTCATCTTTCCCTTTTTTCTTTCTCCATCTCCTCCAACTTATCAAAAGTATCACTGCCAAACGTTTCACCCAAGTTGGGGATAACATTGCCTTCAGGGTCAGTGTACTGTGGGTAGTAATCTGCAGTGACATCCTCTATCTCTATCTTATCCACATCTTTCAGCTCCTCATCACTCAAAACATCAACTTCTGGAGCATCTTTAACAAGCTCATCAAGATTCAGTCTGAACATTTCAGCGAGCTACTCGTTTGTCAGATCATGGATGATCTCTCCTTCCTTAGGAGTGTAGCGCACAGATCTTCTGACGATCCCTTGCAAGTCAAGAATCATAGTAAGTTGAGTCTTGACTTGCTGAAGGGGGGTGACTTCATATTCATCTAGCTATTGAGCTTCATCTGTTTGATTAAACATTCAACACATCACACATAAATCATTAATCAAGACATTGAACCATAAATAATCATTAATTACATTAATGTAATACACAATTCAAGTGCAAAATTTTTAAATACATAAACATCTAGTCATTAATTTTGTCTTGATCGGGTGTCTCTTTAGCTTGAGGAGCTGAGGACGAGGCTCTTTGATCCTGATTTCTATTGGTGCGCCTCTCCTTTGCTGATGGATTTGAGGCTAACACAGATGCATCACCTTCTTGATCATCCTCCTCATCATCATCACCTCCTTTTCCTTTTCCACTTCCTCCTACTTCTCGTCATCACCATCTTCTTCTTCTTCATATTCATCTTCAGTGAGCTCATCATCATCCTCATCATCACCATATTTAATCTTCAAAGGCTCACTCTTTGATCCCTTTAGCTTTAGCAAAATCTTTTTGTTCTTATTCTCTCCTTCAATCCTCTTTACCGAAGCCATCACCAGCTCATTTTGACTTTTTAGTGCGTGGTGTGCTCAGCCCAAAGCTCTCTCATACTGCGCGTTCTTCTCACTTAGTCGAGCGATTTGCTTGGCTTGAGCCGCATTTACCGCCATCAGCTAATTGATCTGAGTAGCTCTTATATCGTTAGTGGCGATCAACTTTAGTACCATATGGTGAAAATGGGAGGAGGAATAGGAATGGATTGTGGTGGAATTGTGTTGGGTATTGTGGGTGCGATGGAGGTAGGTGTATGAATGGTAGTTGGAGTATCAGTGGTTGTGGAGGTGTTAGCGGGTGTGGTAGTGGTGGTAGTGGTTGTGGTTGTGGCAGTAGTGTCTGTGGTTGTGGCAGTGGTAGTGGAAGATGTGATCAAAGTAAACCTTGGTCTCTTACTCCTTTTTCCATAAGGATGGGCCATCCTCTTCTTCCTGGAGCCCTTGGTTGTAGGGGCTCCCCCTAAGCTAATAGGTTGGTTTGGTGAGTAAGTAAGATCAGTGGCATCAGGATCATCATCTGCAGTACCAGCTGGGCGTCCACCAACCGCCTCTATTCCCTTCTCAGTAGCCACGACCCGGCTCCCAACTGTCCTGGTGAGAGGCTCATCATCAGACACCTCCTTTTCATCTATCAGGAAGTCCTGGTGGAAAGCAGCCTACTTAGATCCACCAAGAGAAGCTGCAGTACTGTGAGGAGGTGGTGGAGATATATTAGACATGTTAGTGGCCCTTGAATGACTGGGGCCAGCATCTCCACCACCTTGACCATCATCAAGGTCATCATCATCGTCGTCGTCTTCGTCAGTGGGAACCACTATAGGCTTAATATCAGAAGCACTATCGTCGTGACACCACTTCTTACGAGAGGGCGCCATATACTCCTCGTTGGCCAGATGACCAAACAGTCTCCTGACCGGGGGCTTCACCTACTTCCCCCAGTACACCTTCATCCTTCCCAGTGTGGTGTCATCCATAACCTCTAGAACAACAACATCATCCTTCTTTTTCGGTAGCAGAGGAAGCTTCTCGTCTATGATCATCTGTAAGAACCTTGGTATATACAGAAGCCTTCCTTGCCCTTGGCCTCAAGGTTCTCGATCATGTAGGAGAATATCATGTGGGAGAAACTGAACAGGTGGTTCAGTACCAGAGCAATGTATGCATTCTGGAATTGATCAGACATCACATCGAATCCTCCTCTCCTTGACGCTATGCACTTAAGAATAACATGAGCCATGTACTTGAACTAGGGGCACAAGTTTCTCTTGTTGAGCACACCTGCATTGATGTCCCAAGTGTACTTCATCCTTAGAAAGCATCCTCGAATAGTCAAAGGATGCAGCTTGGTTGGGTAGGCACCGTCCTCACCCACATCCAAGACTCGCCTTAGATTAGCTGCAGTAATCCTAATCTCTTGTCCGAAGATGAAGCTCCGAATGCAGTGGGGCTCCACGGACCTGTCAACCAAAGCACCTTCCCAGAAGGCCTGCTGTATAGAATAGTAGGGTGTGCATGGAGCAGAGATAGCCTTGTAGATCCTCGATCTACGTAGAAAGGCTATAATCCCAGCAAACTTGGAAGCATTCTGAGATGTAGCATCTAAGTGAGCACAGATGTTGTGCTTGGTGCTCATCATCCATCTATCAGCCATGTTGCTAAAACACAAGAGAGATATACATTAGATTTGTGCATAACAGAAGACAGTTGGAACTTAACTGTTTTGATCAAACTAGTTTAGTCGTGCAACTGAACCATACGACGGAGTTTTAGTCCTACGATTGAGTTTAGTCGTACGATTTAGCCTGCGGTTGAGTTTAGTCGTCCTATTGAGCCTGTGACTAAACATAGTCATATGCTATGCCATGCGTTTGAATCAGTCGTGCGACTGATCCCATACGCATGATTCATTCGTGCGATTGAATCGTGCACCTGGCTAAATCGTGCGACTGAAGTTCATTAGCATGTCCATTTGCATCTTTCACTGTTGAACCCCATGGATTTGAATCTTTGTCAAAAACATGACATTATACTTCGTGTTTAATGTTATTTGGACCGCAGAGACTCGAAATAGCACTTAATGTCCTTTAAATCAACTTTTATGTCCATTTAAGTGGTCTATTTTTAGGGTTTAGTCTCGGTTCTAGGTTTTAGCATAATTGGTCCTTAAAGATGCGATTAGGGCATTCATTTGGATCGATTTTAGTTGCACAGTACCTGTAGATGAGTAGAACACACGCTATGTAAGGCCCCGTTCCTGGGACGCTCATAGCTGGTCAATCATCGCACATAAAACACATAATTACATTAACTTTACTAAAATCATGTAGCGGAAAGACTTTAAGCAAACATTTCATTTCCTTTAAATAAACACTTTTGCAAAATAATACATCATTCATTACAAAATATAGTTCGTTCGTATTACAATGCAAAAACATTATACAAAACAATGTCATCCAAAAATGCCAAGTAGCTGCACCGCGCCATCCTCAGCAATGCTCACTTGCCAACTGAAAAATGCATAAAAAAATTCTGTGTTGCTGAGTGAGTTCTAGTTTTATAAAAACATTACATTACCTTCCATTCGTTAAAACATTATCTTTACTATCGCACGTGATCACACAACGTACATACATCAAGGTAATCATTATTATCTTCCTCATTGTTTGTTTCGTACATTTCGCACATTTCGCACATTTCGTACGTATCGCACTTTTCGTACATTTATTATCTTTCACTTCTATATAGGTCCTCTCATGTACTTAACCCCCCTCTAGAGCACCAAGCAATTCCATCTAGAGTTTAGCGACAAGGACCCTATATCCCACGTATGGAATGATCACTAGGACAGAATCCTCCTGTGTGTGTGAACTCTTATGGGTTCGCTAAGATCGCACATTGTATAACACACAGTAATTAGGAAATCGCACGTATTGGAGCAGTCACCAAGACTAAACTCTTACTGTCTGTATGAACCCTTATGAGTTAGCCAAAATCGTCATTGTAGACACACACAGTTGAGCTAACAACTCTCAATGAGTTGTGAACCTCCTTTCATCTGCTTGCAAGGCTTTTCATTCGTTCCTTCATTATGTTCCACTTTCATTATCTTAAATCTTTCACTTTGTTAACATAATACTTTACGTTCATTATCATAACCACACCACATAAAGTCACGTCATAATACGTAGTAAGGAACATAAGAAAACATATCTACATAACATACATAGCATACATAATCAACATACATTAGCATCATCATACATAGCATCAATCATACATCATCATAACATCATGCATCATACATTCACATACATAAACATATGCACAACGAGCATAAGTCAGCATAAAACATAACTGACCCATAGCGAGGTAGCGGGGGTTCGGGGCGGCAGCCCCTAATAGCGGGGTCCTAGGGGCTGCAGCCCCTAACAGCGGGGTCCAAGGGGCAGCAGCCCCTAGTGGGGTCCAAGGGGCAACAGCCCCTAATAGGGTCCAAGGGGCAACGCCCTGGCCGAGGTCGTGCTACCAGGTCAGCGCAAAATTTGTTTCATTTTAACACTTTTATATAGCACACTTCCTTATAGAAAAATTGATCTTCCCGTTAAAACCTCTTAAAATCTTGGTCATTTAAATCGTATATTTAGTATGCATTTTCAGCCCCAAACTAGTTTAAAACCTTTCAAATAGGGGATCTAGAACTCACCTGGACTAAGTGACTAGCTCCTCAATCAAGCTTTCAAGATAAGGGTTACACTACATAGCCTGCAAATAAGTTAACACTCAAAGGAGTTAAGTTCTGCCTAATTTCACTGCTAATTTCGCTTCAAGATCAGCAGTTTTGCCAGCAGTTCCGCCAGCAGCTTCGCTGCTAGTTTCGCCAGCAATTTTGCTGGCATCTTCGCTGCTAGTTTCGCCCAACTTTCGTTGGAAATTCAACCTTGCGAATCTACCTGCGAAACTATAGTTTCGTAGAAAGATCCATAATATCGGTGGACGACTACATAGTTTCGCTGGATGAACCCTAATTTTGCAGAACGGGCTGAAAATTACGAACCAACCTATTTTTGACCCAAAACGTCAATCTTTTACATCCAAAACCTTGGTTTATCACCCAATAAGCTATATCTAAGCTTCTTACATGTTTTCTCACATAAAAACATGAGTTTTGGGCAAATCTTTGCCACTTTCAAAAACCCCAATCCTTAGAATCCGGGTTTATATCAAAAGCAACAATTAAATTATGTTTCTTACCTAGATTCTTGGTGGTTTCTTGTTGTTTGGATGCCCACGAACACCAATCTTCAATCCCGAGATCAACCGAGCCTTGAATCTTCAATTCTCTCTACTTTCTCTATCTACTCTCTCTCTAGAACTAGAGTGTTGAGTTGCAAATGAGAGCTGCTCAAGCTGATCCATTTATATATACCAGGCGCTCCCGGGACCTTAAACTCGTCAAACTCATAACCCGAAGAGTTAATTCGGTCTATAACCCATATCCATCTTATTTTCATTAAAGGGTCTCGTCTAAGCCCATTATTATTATTTGGCTCGCTTAGACATTATTCCGAGCATTACAAGTCCACCCCCTTATCTAGGTTTCATCCTTGAAACCTTTTAGTTGCTGAATAGTTGAGGGTAATGCTGCCTCATCTCCTCCTCAACTTCCTAAGTGGACTCTGATCCCTTCCTGTGCTTCCACTATACACGCACCAAGGGAACCACCTTATTCCTTAGCCTCTTCTCTTTCTGATCGATGATCGCCACTATTTGCTCCATATAGTTGGGCCTTTAATCCACTTCAATGTCCTCCAGTGGCACCACCATATCCTCCTCGGCTAAGCACTTTCTCAAGTGAGATACATGGAATGCCAGATGAATTCCACTTAACTCACTAGGCAACTCCAACCTATAGGCCACCTCTCCTACTCGAGGAATGATTAGAAAAGGCCCTATGTATCTTGGGCTCAACTTTCCCCGCTTCCTAAACCAAATGATGCCCTTCCAAGGTAAGACCTTTAACATAACCTTGTCACCCACCTGGAACTCAATCGGTCTACGTCTCTTGTCGGCATACGACTTTTGTCTATCTTTGGTTGCCTTCATAAAGGCTTTGATCCTTTCCAACTTCTCAATCGTAGCCTTGACCACCTCGACACTCCCTAACTCTTTATGGCAATGTCACCCCAACAAGCAGGTGTTCTACATCTTCTACCATATAACATCTCATAAGGAGGCATACCAATGCTAGCATGATAACTATTGTTATATGAGAACTCAGCTAACGGTAAGTGGTCATCCCAACTTCCTCCAAAATCAATGACGCATGCCTGAAGCATAACTTTTGATTTTGCCTGATATCTGGAAATGAGACACGTGGCGTACAGAATATCAGGACGAGAGGTTGTGAGGTACATGAGAGATCCAATCATTTCTCTACACATGGTGGCATCAACTAGATCACCATTTTTGTCAGGTGCCACATCATAGTTTGTGGCAAGTGGAGTTCTAGCAGCCGACGCGTTCTCCATGTCGAATCTACTGAGGATATCTCCTACATATTTGGACTTATGCAGGAAGAATCCTTTTGGTGTCTGATCCACCTGTAAGCCAAGAAAGAACTTCATCTCCCCCATGGCACTCAACTCAAACTCTACTTTCATTACAGATTCGAATTCTTTACATAATTCTTCATTTTTGGAACCAAAGATTATGTCATCCACATATATCTGTACCAGTAGTAAATCACCATCCTTTTCTTTGATGAATAGCATGCAATCAATAACTCCTCTACGAAAACCGTGTTTCACAAGATGAGTTGAGAGTTTCTCATACCAGTCTCTAGGGGCTTGATGGAGCCTGTAAAGAGCCTTGTCCAGTTTATAAACTCGATCCCAATGATAAGGATCTTCAAATCCTTTGGGTTGACTGACGTAGACTGTTTCATGGATTTCACCATGAAGGAATGCACTTTTCACATCCAATTGATAAACTTTAATCTTCATGTAGGATGCATAGGCTAGAAAGATACGAATTGCTTCCATCCTAGCCACTGGTGCAAACACTTCATTGTAATCGTTGCCTTCGACTTGTCAAAACCCTTGAACTACAAGCCTAGCCTTATTTCTAATTATGACCCCTTGGTCATCTTTCTTACAATTCAGCACCCATTTAGTGCCTATCACCTTAGCACCTTTTGGTCTGTCCACAAGGGTCCATACTCCTAACGTCTTGAACTGTAGTAGTTCTTGCATTGCACTAACCCATGCCTCATCGTTTAAGGCTTCACTCACATATTTTGGCTCAAATTGAGACACAAAACATCAATATGATACCATTTGTTAAGACCATGTACGTACGGAGTACTAACTGATTCTGCATTATACCAGATCAAATAGTGTGGAATCCTATTTGATTGGCGATCCAATCAGTGAGAATGATAACCCGATCGATATGCACCATCGTGAAGATATCCTTTTTCCATGACTGAGGCATAATCAACTGAGTATAGCTGATTTCGTGTCTGTACTCCCGATCGAACATCCTCAATGATGTTGTCCAAGGGATGATAAACATTAATTCGAGATCCGGGAGTAGTGGGAACAACCACCTCAGTATCCAGATTGTGAAACCTAGGTTCAGTATCTTTAGCTATTGGAGTATGAGGTTCAGAAGTGTTAGAGGCATTAGGATTTGATGCTTGTGTACTTTCATTAGTGGGAACCTATTCCTCCTTGTCCATATTTTCAGTCTCAACTGCTTCATCATTAGAGGAAGAATCACTTACTTCAAGCTCTCCCCCTGAAGGGCCACAAGTATCATCTAATGGACCTGTTGATGTCGAGTCTGGTAGTGGAGTGTTCGGAACACCGTACATCATCGTGGCAGACAGCTCATTATCAGTATGAGAAGGCAGTAGATTGAAGGATTTAAAAAATCCATCATAGTCAAAGAAGAAGGAAGGTCCTTTTCTAGCAGGGGGTGGTGTGTCTTTGAACATTTATTGCACCACACTTCTACCTGACCTATTCAGTTTTATAAACTCTCTTGTCTGGTATACTGTATTCGAGGAAGATGCCTTCTTCAGCCTTCTCACTGAACTTCCCAGTCTGAGTTTTCTTCAACAACATGCACGGTGCGCCAAACGGTTCTAGATACTCCATGTTGGGTTTACGATGCAGGAGCAGTTCATAACATGTTTTCCCATGTCGTTTGACGACTAAGACTCGATTGAGCGGGTAACATGAATTAGCCAGTGCCTCATTCCAAAATTGAATAGGCGATTTCGAGTCGGCTAGCATTGTCTTGGCTGTCTCTATCAAGTTCCTATTTTTCCTTTGAACAACTCCATTCATCTTTGGAGTGTAGAAAAAAGTAAATTGATGTATAATTCCTTTCTCTCTACAATATGCCTCCATCCACTGATTTTAGAACTCTATGTCATTGTCTGATCGAATCTGCCTTACTTTCAACTTGTAGAGTGATTCCAGAGTAGCTACTAGATGTTTGAATGATTTAAAAGTCTCTGATTTGGCTTTTAGAAACATCACCCAAGAGAATCTTGAGTAATCATTCGTTACTACAAAGCAATATAGATCTCCAGCAATACTCTTTGTGCTGACAGGGCCAAACAGATCCATGTGTAAAAGCTCGAGAAGAATATCAATAGAATTCACTTTCTTTGCCTTGTGAGACTTCTTGGTCTGTTTCCCTTTCTTACATGTTACGCAAAAATCCGGAAGCTGGAAATTCTTGACAATTACTCCATTCACTAAATCATTCTAAACCAAATGATTTATCTTCTTTGGATTAATGTGTCCCATTCTCCTATGCTAGGAGATAGAAACCCTCTCAGTTACCTTTGACAAGAAGCATTGAATAGTGTGATCAGTTGTGGAGTCTTTTGATATATCCAAGACATACAAATCGTTATATCTTGAGGCTGACATAAGAACCTTCTTCTCCTCAATCACATAATCCTTCTTCAACAAGTAGCACTTCTTGTTGTCAAACATAACTTTAAATCCTTTATCACAGATTTGGGAGACTGAAAGTAAGTTGTTTTGTAGTTGTTGAATGTAGTTGTCCTTGTCAAACTTCACTTTCTCGTCTCCCACTTCGCCTTGAGTGGTGATGTAACCTCCTTTATTCCCAGCAAATGAAACATGTCCCCCTTTAATTTGTTTGACGTTGAAAAGGAGGGACGAATTCCTTGACATGTGCCCGGATGCCCCACTATCAATAATCCAAGTATTAGTGATAGCGCTATAGCGGACACCCTGCACATTCAAAGAAACTTATTAGTTCAGATTTGAGACCCAAGCCTTAACTGGCTTGGGTGACCTGGAGGAATCACACTTCATGAACTCAACCCACTGTCCTTTAGAAGATGAGGGCATACCTTTCTTCTTCTTTTCCTCACTATCATACACTATACTTGATTTTTCTTTCCATAAACCAGTTTTATGTAAGGTTTGTTGTGATAAACAGACGACTGACTTATGGTTTAAACTTTAGGTTCACTAAAACTCTTAGGTGGTGTAATAGATCTCATTTTAGAAAAACTTGGTTTTTCATCAAAAAGTTCAATTTTCTTTTTGGGTGTCTGATAATAAGGACAATTAGAAGAGATATGTCCTCGTTTTCCACAACTGTAGCATGATCTCCCTTCTACAGACTGAGGAAAATTTTTATGTGGTGTTGAGTTTGGGAAGGGTGTGAGATATGTGTGGTTGGGTTTTGTCACTTTTCTTTTAGATGTTTCAACTTCTTTAACAAAATTAATTGTTTTGACATTTTCAACATCTTTAATTTTCATTTTATTTAGACTTTGATGATTAACATGTTTATGGTTAACTGGTTAGTCATTTTGGGTTTTGAAATAGATGTTTGTAAACCTAACCCTAAATTAACCCTTTTAATTTTATCATCCAAATTCTCAGTAGGCATTTTTCCTTTTGATTTCAAAGTAGAATCCTTCTATTTAGTGATAAAGTTCACAGGTTTACCTATAGAATCGAGATCACTAACTAGAGGAGTGGACACCACATGATCCTTTACTGGATTGTTATTAATTGGTCTACATTTAATGTTCAATAGGATTTCATGTGGTGGCAGTACTACTTTATAACCCAAACCTTCCTCATTATTTTGTTTTTTCACTAAGTTTTGAACTATGTGAGAAGAACTTGCCAAGCTATGCAGTTTTTGTTTTAATGAATCAACCTCGACTTCCAAAACTGTTTTTTCCTTTTTAGTTTCTTCCAAAGAATTTAAATAAAACTTTATGTCATTTGATTGATTTAAGGAAACAACCTCGGTTTCCCTTAGTTGATTCCCTAGAAGTTCTATCTTTTGTTTGAAGCTGCATTCATTTTGTTTTAAAATACGATTTGCTTTAGTGCAGAGTTGTAAATCATTTAATAAATTATCATTATGTTCTAATAACCTATCAAATTTCAAATCAATGCTTTTCCTAAATTTGTCACATTCAGAACAAGCATGTTTTTCAAATAACTGGGCTATAGAACTTACCTCTGATGAATCAGTTGAATCAGCCATCAAAGCAGAGTTAGACCCTTCGGTGGCTGGAGATTCTGAAATCATGGCTCTAAGTTCTTCCTCAACTAGGTGATTTACAACATTCACAGCTTCTTCAGTATTTGACATCGCTTTCTCAGCTATGATTTCACCTTCACTAGCAGACCCATCATCCAGTGCATCGACAAAGGCAATATTTGATTCACCTGGAGAAACAAAATGGAAGGACCAGTCTTGCCCTTCATCACCTTGAGCAGTCAGAGCCTTTGTCTCTTTACTTGACGAAGCAGTTCCAATCAAGTCTTTGTCTTGACGGTTGAATATGGGAAATGGGTTTCCATTACTAGTTTTCTTGGGCTTTACACATTCACGTTTAAGTGCCCTTATTCACCATAGTTGAAACAGGTGACTTTGATTTTGTCAAAACCAAAAGTCGTATCTTTAGTGGCTACTAGATTTTGCCCCATCTTCTTGACAAACTTCTTAGCTCTTCTGACTGCACTTGTCAGTGCCCACATGATGTCCATTCTTTCTAGATCATTCTCATCAACTTGCTCGTAATCTTCATTTGCAAGATGACAATTTCCAATCTTACCGGTAACTAAACCATCATAGGATTGTACAACAACTGCTAGAAGATCCATGTGCTCCTTAGTAACTTCCACTGTGACATTACCAAGATTCTCGGTCTTCAACTTTGTAGTATTGGCTTTAGGAACTATGTATTGGGTTCCAGATGAGCCTGACATTTCGGTTCCTAATGCAGTGGTTTGGGAAGGAGCAGAAGAACTAGACACGAATGTTGTTTGTAACGGTGCTCCTAAAACAGCTGGAGTCGGAATTGAGTTGTAGAGTAAAGGATTCTGAACGTAGGATCCTTTCTTCAACTTGTACTTCATTCGCAGTTCTTCCTCCCTTAACTTCAAGATGAAACATTTATGTCTAATGTCGCAAGAATGCCAACTGTCTTAGATTAGACACAAATGAATCCTATTTATCAAGCAGACCATCAGCAAAGCTAGAAACTTTATCTACCATGGATGTGGTCATGCCATGAGTGTGCAGCTCATCATCGGATGATGGAATCTGTCAATAATATCATCCAAACTCCCATTCCCTATTGAAGAGAAATTATCAAATTCCTTTTGAGAGCTTTAGCCTTCAGTGCCTTCAAAGTTGCATTTCCATCATCTCTTCTCCAATGCCTCCCATAGCTTTTTAGCCTGCTTGTTCTTAGAGAACTGATGAAAAATGTCTTTAGGTATTGACTGAGTCAACAAGGCATATACTTTCTTCTCAGCATTAAACAGAATCTTCTGAGCTTCACTCATTCCTCCCAAAGTCAACTTGACTCCATTAGCACTGACTGGTACCGTTTAACCAGTCTCAATGGATGTCCAAAGATTAGGATCAACTCCATTTAAATAGATCTCAAACCATTGTTTCCACTGTGGGTATTCATCCAACGTTAACAGCTTTGGTGGTTTGTTATGGTTTCCAATCTCATTTTCTAGAATTAGAAGGTTTTGGATGCGAGAGTCCTTTCCAGCAGTAAATGCAGCAAATTGATCTTCCATTGCTTTAAACTTGTACTTTTAGAACAAGACTGTTTCACTTGTGCGAATGGGCTATGAGTATGGATCACTCGTGCGAATGAACGATGCGAATGAATTCAATCGTACGATTGGATTTAGTCGTGCGTATGAACAAGACGATTGGAATCAAACGACTAGAGTTGTTCAGTAGTGCAAATGAGGGATACGACTGAGTTCAGTCGTGTGAATGGAGTATACGAATGAGTTCAATCATATGAATGAACTAATCGTGTGACTGAAGGCTGCTGGTTTTGTAAAATCGAAGATTTTTGATACTTTGAAACAAAATACGATTTTTCTAGGTACCCTAATCTACCGTATAATGAAGAATTGAAACTTTAATGTCTGAAAACATCAAAAACACCTTTTGAAGCAAAGTGGTGACTCTTTTGATTGAAACATAGGTTTTTGACACCAAAACTAATCGAATCAAACGCAAAATCACAAGCCAAAGCTCTGATACCACTTGTTAGGACCATGTACAGATGGAGTACTAATGGATTCTATGTTTTACCAGATCAAATAGTGCGGAGTCCTATTTGATTAGCGATCCAATCAGTGAGAACGATAACCCGATTGATATAAGAATGAACTAAACGTTAAGAACGAGTAGGAATCGATCAAGATCGAACTATGAAGTTGACAGGCTGTGTGGGACGCTCTGGACGGCTAGGGATTATGTGTATTCAAAGTATCTCTCAAAGTGTTTTATTTTTACACGAATTAAGTGGTATTTATAGGTAATTAGTTTCCATTCGTACGACTAAACCATTAGCATGGTTCAATCGTGCAACTGAATCATGCGATTGAGTCATACGCACGACTGAAGGTTCAATCGTGCGACTAAGTCAATCTTATGTCTCAATCATAAGACTGATCTAGTCTCCTGATTCAGTCGTGCGACTGGTCCATAAGCATGATATATTTATGCGTATGGTCCATAAGTATGGTCCATTAGCATGATAATCACCCAACTAGATTAAACACATTACTTAATCATTTTGACTAAGAACTATGTACCATAACCTCAAACCTATATAAGAAGTTCATACATATGAATCAAAGATAAATAAACATCAAAGCATATATCATATTTTATTACATCATCACATTACACATATGTAAGACATGAAAGACTTTTACATTTAAGCATATAAACTAGGAACATCATATATCTACAAATAATCCAAACATTCTTGTTTATCTTGAGTTGTTCTTGCACAAAGAAAAGGATTAGTTACATTTGGAAACCCAATCCTTATTGGTCTTGGGCTTATCAAAAGAAGTAGAAGGTAATGAAACGGTAATAGATCATATAGTTGTTCTTTGAGGATCTTTTGCTGCTGTTGATGGAGAACTTTCAGTCACTTGGTCTTTCTTTGTCTTCCACACCACCTTTAGAAGTTTGGACTTGACATTCAACACTTTAGAAGCTTTTGAGACTTCGAAAGTTTTGATGACTGGATCTTTGGAAGATCCTGCTACCACTACTGCAGACTTCAGTGCTTCAGAAGTATTTCTTTTTTCCGAGACCAAATTTTATTCCGAAGGCAATTTTCCACTTGCCTTCTTCTTCACTTTGGAGCTTCGGAAGGAAACATATTTTCCTTCTAAAGCTTTCTTCTTTTTCTCCAGACTCCTAGAATTTTCTTTCTTTGTGACGTGGAGAGTACTCTTTGGATTGTAAATACAATCTTTAGCAAGATGAGAGGTACTCCCACACATAACACAGTCCATTTTCTTCCTTCTAGGAGTCTTCTTCTAAAAACAAGGCTAAACTTGGGCTAAACTTGATCACTTTCAATCTCAATCTTCATCTTCTCAGATGATGTGGAAAGTCTTATGAGGTTAGAACTACATTTGGAGCTTGATGGTTCATGTTGTACAGCAGTGGTACACAACTTATCAACCTTCTTCTTGATGATGGGATGACTTGGACATGAACTAGAACTCTTGTTGTTTGAGTTCAAGTTTGTGTCCTCGGCTTTAACCACTTCAAATCCTGCAGAAACAAAGACTTGTTTTTGTGCAGAGCTGAAGGTAACCTTGATCTCCTAAGCCTTCCTTGCCTTTCTTTTGCTCTTTTTGATCAAGTCTTCCTTTTGGACTTGGTCATCCCAACAGCTTTACTCTCCTCATAGGGATTATGACCGTTCTTTGAATGCTCTTCTTCACTCCCCTCAGAGCCTTCTTCATCATCTCCTCTAGATACTCTTTAGATAAGGGGTTTATGAGAGGAAGCTAATCTTCATAAGTTCCACATGTAAGAGATCTTACAGACAAGACTATGTGTGGAGGAGCTATCTCATAAGATCCCAGACCCTGCTTATTCTGATAACACACTTTTTCATGCAAGGATGAGGATATCATGTTCTTGAAGGTCTCTTCTTCAAGAACACATTTTTCTGCCCTGGCTTTGCTAATCACAAGCTCAGCCTGGCATTCAGTCAACTTGGTTATGATATCCTTGATTTGAGTCCTATAATTGGTGTGCTCATGTTTATGAACAGAAATGGTTTTCTATAAGTCCTCTATCTTTAACTTATAATCATTTTTAGTCTTTTTGAAATCAAATTTTAAGATATTTAAGGACTCAAGATCAAATCTCATCTCTAAGTTGTAAGACCTGTATCAATTAACTTTAGCAATGCATTCAAGAGTGCAAAGATGTTCCAATACCTTGGCTTCATCATGGTCAGCCATGAGTGCTTGGTTTGGAGATGCATCTTCCACCTGAAAGCTCTAGTCAAAGCCTCCTTATTCAATAGCAATTGCAGCTTGCTGCTTTAGCTTCTCATTCTGGGGAGCTCCTTAGTGTAGTTTGGTTTGGATTGAGTCTGACCACCATTTGCTCTTGGTGCCTTGACTCTCTAGCAAAGTGTCTCATTTGGTTGCAGTTGTAACACTTTACCTTGCTTTTATCCAGCCTAAACTTTCCATTGGCAGTATTGCTAGAAAACTTCCTTCCTATCCTCTTGTAAAACTTCTTGGCTCTATGAGTGAGAAGGGCCATCTGCTGAACTATCTCCATATACTCCAGATCATCTGGATGGATACAGTCCAAGTCTTCACTAGTGAAGGGAAAGTTGCATGTGGATTCATCAGTAGAGACAAAAGCATTAGAAGAACTTGTCTCTTGGCAGGGACTTCCTTAAGTGTAGTTTTCTCTTGGAGTCTCTGGGAAGGTGATGAAAGGAACCTTTTGTGAGCTGTCAGGGAAGCATATGCGATGATGTTGAGGTTCTATACTATCTATCCCTTTCAGTCGCATGAAGGGCTGAACCCATTTGATTGCTAGAGTTACCAGATGAATTTTGCATGTTCATCTCCAGCTGGTATCCATTGAGAATACCATACAACAGTGAGAGTCTTAAGGTTCTCAGTCCTCTTGATAACAACATAATAATGTGTCCATTGTCTAGGAAGAGAGGAAATAAACTTCCTTATAATGTCCCTATTTTCAAGAGTTACTCCAACATCCATTAGAGTATCCATAATCTCAACATACCTGAAGTATTGTTAAGTTATAGTCTCACCTACTTTGAAGGTGAAGATTTCAAACTACTACTTGAGAAGATCTTTCTTGTTCTCCTTGGATTCAGTTGAGCCTTCATACATAAGCTTCAGTGCTTCCTATAGTTTCTTTGCATTCTTGCACTTCTTGAAGCCTCTGTAGATTGAGTTTGGAAGAGCAGTTTGAAGGGCTGTCATGGCCTTTTGATCAATCACTATTCTCTTCCTATCTTCATCAGAGACTTTAGCCACAACCTTAGAAATCATACCACCACCAGTAGTAGATGGGGTCCTTGGTATGTAAGGTCCTTCAACAACAAAGTCCCACATCTTGGAGTCTTGAGACTTGATAAAGCCTTTATTCTTTGACACCAAGTATCAAAGTCTTCAGGAGTGATCAGTGGAGACTTTGTCATGGTTCTAGTTTCCATGTCAACTTTAGAGATAGCTGCCATTTAAGATGTTGAGTATTTTGTGTGTGTGAGGGATGTTAAGATGGTGAGGTCTTATATCAAGAGCTTGGAATGCACTGATACCAAATGCAGGACCGTTTAAGGGTACTTGCTTACAACACAACAACACAAATAGGAGAGTGTGCAACAACACTTAATAGATCAAATAGGGAACTAGAAACCAGTTTTAGTGAGAACTAAGAAACACAAGTATTTTAGAGATAGAACAAGAACAACACAAGTAGTTGTTTTTCAAGGATGATGTATTTGCTCTCTAGTTCCTTACAAGTGTTTACAAAGCAATGATAATAAGATACAAGGACCATAGATACTTATACTATAACTTACAGCCAGCCATACTTTGAAGACCAGCTGGATACATGATCTAGACAACAACAAAATCAATATAGAGTCAAAAGTCAGATATGATATGATATAGAGTCAAGGATGATTGCCTTTTGACTAGTGACTATGATATGCCATAGCTCACATCCTAATATATTACAAAAAGGATAAAGGTACATAAAGTAGAAAGTACAGACTCAAGACCTCAATGTACAGTTACCAAAAGCATGGACCTTTCACCAACTTATGTAAAGTTGGTGTCTAATCAGAGTTGCAGCGGAAAGGTGGGCCAGCTTTATGATAAAGGTACATCGGAAAATAGCATGTGTTAAAAAGTATTCGGAAGAAATATGTCTTCAAGAGTTGGCTTCGGAATACTTTATCTTTGAAGCTTCGAAAGAATTCATGTTTGGCTTTGGAAGATATTGGTTTTGGCTTTGGAAGATTTCACACTTAGAATGTTTTCTAAGGAAGAGTGTGAAACTTCCGAAGCATTCTACTTCAGTACACGTGTGCATGCATGTAGGAGAGACTTTGGATGTTTTGAGTTGCATCAGCCTTATATGAAACCTCACAATGATTTTTGTGTTGGTTATTTTTATGACTGTTATATCAATATTTTTTGATATTTATGTTAAATACTTAGTTATTTTTTATTTATTTGTGTAATGTTGTAATAAGAATGTAAACAATATTCTAAAATAAATCTATAATCATTTGTATTCGTTTGTGTTCATGAGTTTTTTTGTGCTAGTCATGTTCATGAACAGTTGTTTGTGTTCGTTTGCTTTTATTTGTGTTCATTTGCGTTCGGTAAGTGTTCGTGAACAGTTCATGAACATGTTCATTTTCTTAATTAATGAACACGAACAAAAAATCTCGTTCGGTAAGTGTTCGTGAACAAGTTTATTTTTTAACGAACAAACACGAAAAGGCATTGTTCATATTCGTTCGGTTCGTTTGCAACCCTAATAGTATATGTCATTATCAAAATACAAAAATTTTAATCAATTTTCATTAAGCACTGACTTATGAATAAAAAAATATTTATTTTCATATAAATCGTTTTTAAACGTTATAAATTTTATGTCCCATATGTTGGGTTGTATTTTGATATCTTGGAATTACAACTAAAATAATTTAATTACAAAGTTAAATATTAAAGTTTTTAAAAACAGATATAATAAATAATTATATTAAGTTAAAATATACCTATTAATCAATAAATATATGTCACCTTACTTGTGAACATTAACTTTTTTTAAAGTCTTTTTATTCTACGATACGATCATATTTTTTATGTCAAGGTCAATAAATAAATAAAAGTTTTAAGTTTTATATTTTGTGAAATAAGTTCATAATACAATATGAGTAAGCAAAAAGCAGTATTTTTATTAAGTCCCTAACTCACCTTTTGAAATTATTCATACAAAAATACAAAGATTATTTTAATCATGTTTATATCAATTCTTTTAAATAATGTCTAAATTCTAATATTACTATAATATCAACTTTTTAATATCTTTTGTTCATAGATTATTGAATTTTATTTGTAAAACAATTTTCCAGTTTATGATATGAATTGTTGATAAAGATAATTTATCATATAATTTTGATTATAAATTGTCTTTAGCTTAAATTTAATATAAATATTTAGTTTTCATTTAAATGAATGACAAGATTTTGTACTTTTATTGCTCTAACGTGTTATTTTCAGAACAATTACTTCTTTAATATGTATGGAAATTTTAAAACAATTTAAACATTAAGAAGTCCAAGTATAATCAGTAATTCAGTAAACTTTATTTGATATCAAACTGCAGGACCGGTGAAGGGTATACACTTACAACACAACAACACAGTGAAGAGAGTAGCTAAGAACACTTAACTGATCAAACAATGAAACTAATTAACCTCTTGTAATGATACTAAGAACACAAGTAAATATACGACAGAACAAGATAGCAAAATACACAAGCAGTGGTTTTCAAGATTGCAGTATATTGCTTTCTCAAGTTCTATTACAAGTGTTACAAAGAATAATGGAAAGTTACAAGTACTTGAGATACATATACTACATCCTACAGCCGGTCATACTTTGAAGGCCAGCTGGATACAATTGACTAGACACAAACAAAATCAATTGTAGAGCCAAAAGGTAGATTGCCTTTTGACTAGTGACTATGACATGCCATAGCTCACATCCTAATATATTACAAAAAGGATAAAGTACATGAAGTAGAAAGTTATAGACTCAAGACACCAATGTACAGTTACTAAAAGCATGGACCTTTTCACTAACTTATGAAAGTTGGTGACTTTATAGAATTGCAGCGGAAAGGGGTCCAGCTTTATGTAAAGTACATCAGATAAAGCATGTATACTAAAAGTCTTCGGAAAAAATCTGTCTTCTAGTGTTGGCTTCGGAAGACTTTGTCTCTGAAGATTCGCAAGACTTCATCTTTAGCTTCGGAAGATATAGGTCTTGGCTTCAGAAATTTTCACACTTAGAATATTTTTGTTGTTGGTGTGAAACTTCTGAAGCATTTTACTTCAGTACACTTGTGCATGCATGTAGGAGACTTTGAGTTTTTGAGTTGCATAAGCCTTTACATTAATCCTTACAACCCCCCCCCCCTAGGATGATGCTACCAAAACACTTTAAAGACTTCAAATATTAACAATCCTCATTATGATGATGACCATCCCTTTCTTCATGAGATGATCAGGATCCCTCAGACTCTCAAAGTGTCTTCTCATGTTAAAGAGATCATGCAAAGGCAGATTGAACATGTCTTGCCATGTGTAGACATTCTCAATGCCTTGATCTCTAATGACATGTCACCTTTCTGGATTTATAGTGTATGTCCAGGACAAGATGGGTCTTTCTGATGCAAGAGGAGCTATTGGAATGGGAGATGATGGAGCATCCTCTGGCTGCACATCCTCAGGATGTTCTAACTCATTCTGAGGTTCAAAAAAGGATGCTTCTTTCATCTTTTTTGGCTTTGGCTTTGAAGCCATCTTTTCTTTCTTTTATACCTTTTAGCTGAGAAGACTGGCCTGCAGCACCTGATTGATCTTCTTTGTCTTTCTCAGTTGGGTCTTCCTCTCTCACAGGTTCAGAATGAGAGGGAGTTTGACCCTGCTATGGATTAGAAGATGAAACTTCTTGAGTCTCAGCAGGAGGTTCAGGTTGTGTTGTCTTAGGTTGTTCAACCTTAACCTCCACTTTAGGTGGAGCTTGACTTGGAGGGGAGTGTAAGTCTATTAGCTCTCCACTTTTGATCTTCTGCTTGATTACCCTGATATGCTCATCCATAGTGGACAGAGACATAGGGCCAAGTCTCCTTCTGGAGAGTCCATATAGCTTTAAGAAACTTATCATCCTCTGCCTATCTACAGACTTCTTCATACTCTTCTGGATGATAGCTCTTGACTTTGCAGCATCTTCCCTTAGCTTACTTTTAGTGATCTTTCTTTCCTTGAATATCTCAAGTTCAAGTTGTTTGAGTTACTCAAACTCAATATAGTCATAGGATAAGGGAAGAAGTGCATCAGCCTGATAGAGGCATGTGGCACTCAGGTAGTTGATCATTTTGATCCTATCTTCTTCTTTGTCTACCTGAGGTTCTTATTGAACCACATCCTCCTGTGCAGGACTTTCTTGAACTGGGGAGAGAGTAAGCATATGCTGGTACAATCTTTCTTTCTTCTTTCTTCTTTCTTCATTGATTTGAATCAGTAGCTCTGCATCTTCTGCTTCCTTTCTCTTATTTGACACTTCCATGTCAACCAGTTCATTTAATTCCTCTAAGGGCAGAGAAATGACATTATCAATGTCATAGTTCCTGGTCTGCAAGTAGTTAATCCTGACTGCCCTTAACTCATCATCATGAGTGTTTGGCCTGGGTCAGTCCTGATAGCAGTTTCCATGAGCCTTGCAGACCCAGTAGAGGAACTTTCTCCCCTTAGCTTCCTTTTCCTCTCTCTCCCCCTCCTCAATCTCCTCAGAAGTCATTTTTCTTTTCCCTTTGTCACTCACAGACCTTTATGACTCAGGGTGGAGAGAGATTTGGCCTTCATTGCTTAGTGTAGCTTCCAAGCTCTGGCCAGAGAGAGGTTGAGAAGCACCTTCACTGGCAGGTGTCTTAAAAAGGGTATGAATCTCTGCAGTAGTTGATGATGATGAGATGGGGCACTCAGGTTCTACCACTGGGCCTTCAGTCAAGGTTTCCCCTATGAAACTAATCTTAGGGTTTGCCTCCACATCCAGTTGACCGATGGCATTGCCTGATTGCCTTAGTCTCCTTCTGAAGCTGAACTCTACAGTGATCTTGTCTTGGATTCTTTGAGCCAGCTTGTCTTGATTGGCTTTGGTTGACAAGTGGTATGTTGACTAGATCCAGACTTTCATAGAAGTTCAAGGATTGAAAATTGAAGACCTGTTGCTGGCTTTGAACTCTAAGAATGATAAGGGTTCTTCTGCTTTCATCTTACTTCCACCCAATAATGTGATTTGAAGTTGGTGGAGATGGTATAGCCCTTAGTATTCCTTCCTCAAATAGACTCTGAATGTAGGAGTCTATGGATTCCACATCACTGTGAACTTGAGGAAGTTGCTGAGTATGCACAATTGCAAGTGAGGATGGTGAGTCCTTAATGTCCATACTCCCTGAAGAACTCCCAGGTTCTGTGACTGTAATGACTTTCTCCCCCTTTTTGGTAGCATCACCCTTTTGCATAGGTGAGCTAGGAGTTAGGTCAATCACACTCACAGGTTCTTATGTTCCTGTTTGAGCTCTTCTTAAAGGTCTCCTAGCTAGTTTTTCCCTTAAGAAATCTCAAGTTGCTGATCATTGACCCTATTTTGTAAGGTAGTCACTTGAGATTCAAGATGACTAACCTTGAAGACTAAATAGGTGCATGTGTGTGACAGTTTTGGCACCTTTAGCCTTAGATTCCCCTTATCTTCATCAGAAGAATCATTGGGGGATGAGATGATTGGACCAGAGTCCTCTCTCTCATCACCAGCTTCAGGTTCTTGGCTGCTGGATTTCCTCTGCTCACTGGCAGCCTCAGTTGAGGTGTCAATGGGCTGAGTTGCCATGGTTGAGGTCTTAATGATGGAATCACTTGCAGAAGTGAGAGCCTCTTCCATATGGACATGCTGAATAGGTTCAGAAATTGTTGATACATGTATGTCCCTAGATCATGATATGGATGTAATAGATCTTGTTTGTCTGATTCTGATGAAATGTTTGGAATGATTAATGAAATGATATTGATTGTTTGTTATCTATAATGTTTAATATTTCATTAATGAGTCGATGTTGAATTGGTTAATTAGGTTTGTAGTTGTTTGAATTCTGACCAGACACTCAAAATGGCTGCCAAGCTGCGAAAACCCACGCAGCTGGAACCCACAGCCACCACCTCCAAATCAAAAGTCCCCACCAAACCCACCAAAAAGAAACCCAAAACGGCTACTCAGGGAATTGAGTCCCCTGAGGATGCCCCTGCAACACAAACGCAGGATATATCCACTAGTCCAAACCCCCTAGTGGATACAATGACTCTTCCAGCTATAGCCGCTCAGGCTTTCTCTTAACAGGAGCCTGCAGCAACCACTCAAGGGGTACCTACATATCTGGGATCTTCCTCACTTGAGGGGATTGCCATTGAAGAGCACCAACCTCCCCAGGTGCACACTGCTTCTATCCCTTCACCCCAAACAACTGCCCCTCACAGCCCAACTTTAATAGTTGCACAAGTGCTGACTCAACTGCACTCCTCACCCCCTCCCCAGAAACCACTTACTACTGGGAACACCTCTACAATTGAGGGGGAGGAACACAGTGCCCAGAACACAATCCTTGAAGAGAAAGTCAGTCGGCTGCAAAACCTACTTGACCAACTCTCACAAGGAGAAAGACCATCTGCCTCTACCAACCCACAGATGGCACCTTCACTTGAAGGTTCCCCAAACACTGAGCCACTCCAAACTCAACTACCTGCCTCTACTTAGACCCTACTTCTCAGGAACAGAACCCTCCTGAGCAAATAGGTGCTGTACTTCAAAATTCCCTCCCTCTCATCACACCCATAATCACTGATATTGTGACTAAAGCCATTGATGAGAGGCTTTCCTCAACTTTACAGCCCTTGATTGATGCTGCTGTACAAAAGACTCTTTCTGCGGTACAAACCCCCTCCTCCAATGCATCCAAAGGGGGAGAGTACTGCAGTGAAAGAAAAGAAGAGGAAAAGATCAGAGGAAAAGAAGGAAGAAAAGCAAGCCCAAGAGGAGGAGAAAGAAAAGCAACCTCTGCTCACTTACAAGCGAAAGAAAAGTGCTGATGATCATACTGCTGAAGACAAATCCTTGGAGGAGCTGGTAAAAGAAGCTGACACTACACACAGCCGCTCCATGGATAAAATAATTGAACAACTCTTTAGGCAGGGGTTTGACACAGCCACACTGGATAGTGAGATCAGAAGGTTGGAAGTGCAAGAGATACAAACCCGATGGGCAGGGTATGATGCTCTGGAAAAAGAGAGGTTGGAAATAATGATCCGCTTTATTGCAAAATACTTAGGAAGATCATTAATGGAGATCCGCGCGTGGACCAGGGACAGCATTCTGGCTATAGCCACCAGAATCTGTCTGTCTGAGCAATTCAACAAAGGGATTATTGTGGAAGCCCTTGATGAGGCTGGGGCTGGTAAAAGGTTAGAGATGGCTAAACTCACAAAGGCGAAACTAACTACAAAGATGCTAGATCAACCTTCCCTTCCACCCACTCAAACAGATCCTATCCCTCAAATCTCCCAACCAATCTCTAAGCCAAAATCCAAACATCCTCATTCTTCAAAACCAATTCCTTCACCAACCCAACCATCATCCAGTGATGCACCCAGAAGGAGGAGAAGGGTGCTGAGGATGGAAGAAGAAGACGAAGAGGAGGATGAAGATGATAGTCTGCCACTCTCTGCTGTTCTAAAGCTGCCAAAACCCCGAAGTCAACCCATGATCACACCTGACTCTCAAAGGGAAATGGTCAGAGTCAAGATAGAAGAAGAAGAACAGCAGAAACAGCACGATGAGCACTGTTGAAGATGGTTGACAAGGAATTTCCTCAGTCATCATCTATTCAAGCCATGAAAGGGCATGCTCAAAGGCTGTACACTCTCAGGCACACTTTTCAGTATCAGAAGGAGAGAGTGAGAGTATGGCCGGACCCCAGGGTGAGTTCTAGAATCCATAAAAGAACTATTCCTCACAGATACAATGGCCAGGTACGAAAAACAATAGATTCTACCATCATGTTGGCCGTTGTAGTCTCACCTTGGGAAATCATTGATGAATTCAAGAGAGCTCACCAAGCAAAGAAGACCCCTCAAGCTTTACTAGAAAACAAGATGATTAAGAAGGGGTTGTTATATAAAAAGCTTGAAGACATCCAGAAGAATGAGCTCCAGTTACTCCTTGAAGGCAACCATCCTGATGAATTTGTATATAGGGAGGTAACTACGGTGGAGCTGAAAAATGGCAGGACCATGAAGTACTTATCAGAGTACTATGGTCCAGAGTTCTTCTTCGAAGGAGGAGTAGAAGGCCCAGGCTAGAGCTTACATGGGTCATCTTCTCTACTGATCAAGAAGGAAAAAGACCAACATTTTGCCAACAATAAGTGGGATAATAAATAAGTTAGAGGTTTTGGCTGCATTGGTTCAGGGGGAGTTTGTTGGACCAAAAGAACCAATGAGCCAAGATCAGAAAACCTCCAAGTCCCACATGGTATCACAACAACTGCTGAAAGACTCATCAGCAGTTTGACAAGTGCTGAAGACCTCAACAGCTAAAGATCAAGTGCTGAAGACTTCAACAGCTGAAGAACTAAAGTGCTGAAGTACAACAGCTGAAGAACACAAGTGCTGAAGCTGAAAGACCAAAGTACTAAAGTACAACAGCTGAAGAGTTTACAAGTGCTGAAGATCAACAACTGATGTACAAAGTCTGAAGACAAAGACTGAAGACATCAGCTGATGATATCTACTGAAGTCATCAGCTGATGAAACATCTGAAGGTCAAAGTCTGAAGATCAAGTACTGAAGCCTCAGTAGTTTGTCACAACTGCTGAAGAGTACTTCTTCAGTAGTTGTGATATCAGTAGTTTTCTATTTTTATGTTTCAGTAGTTTGTTAAAACGACTAAAGAGCTTGTTCTTCAGTCGTTGTAGTTTTAGTAGTTTTTAATCAGTAGTTTTATATTCTGTACTTAACACTCTGTTATGTTCTCAGTAGTTGTGAACATTTCAGTAGTTTGTTAAGAGTTAGTTATTTTTGTATTAGATCTGCCAGTTGTCACTTTCCGTGATAACAGCAGTGATTGTTGCACTCTATATAAGGAGTGACAACCTATTGTAATAGGTAGAATGAATGGAATGAATAAGTGAATGATTTGAATGATTTGATTAAGAACATTCCTTATCTATAAACATTCCTTGAATCAGAAATATATTATCTCGCTATAACCGTATGTGCTCTTAATGCATACAAGCATCGACTTCTTGCTACAATTTGTCTAATTCCTGTTCGTATTCCGCTGCTTTAAACTCTAATACATCAAACTTGTGATCGCTGATCCTGTCACATTTGCCAAATCTCATAATCATAATGAGCAGCTATGGCAAATAATATCCTAATAGATTTTAGCATTGCAACAGGTGAGAAAGTTTCATCATAGTCAACCCCTTGAGTTTGAGTGAAACCTTTTGCTACAAGTCTAGCTTTATAAGTATCCAAGTTTCCATGCATATCAGTTTTCTTCTTGAAAACCCACTTACTTCCAATTACTTTGGAGTTAAGAGGTGGTATAACCAAGTCCCATACTTGATTGTCATACATGGATTACATCTCAACGTTCATGGCCTCAAGTCATTTGTCACAATCCGAATTGGACAACGCATCATGGTATGTGATTGGTTCATCGAAATCTATCACATAGCATCCATCAGTGAAAAATCCATATCTTTCAGGTGGATTACTAGTTCTACCAGATCTGCGAACGTTTTCTATGTATTGATCAACTATTTGATCACTTTCAACATCCTCATGTTGAGTGCTAGTGTCAACCAAACGTGTATCGGGTTGTGGTTCTTGATCCTCTTCAAGGTCCATAGTTCTACTACCAGTTCCTTCCATAAGGAACTTGGTTTCCAAGAACTCACCCTTTTTGGGAACAAACTGCTTTTGTTGTATTGGATCATAGAAATAATATCCATAGAATCTCTTGGATATCCAATAAAGATACACATAGTGGAACGGATTTCTAACTTGTTGAGGTGGGAGTCTTCACATAAGCCTCACACCCCCACACCCTCAAATATGAAAATGATGGAACCCTTCCATTCCATATTTCATAAGGTGTCCTTTCCACTTTCTTGGTTGGGGCATATTCAAAATACGGGCCGCAGAGAGCAGAGCAAAACCCCAAAATGACAGAGGTTGAGCTTCTAGCCATCATAGATCGAACCATATCCAATAGAGTTCGATTTCTCCGCTCGGACACGCCATTATGTTGTGGTGTTCCCGGTGGAGATAGTTGTGAGACAATCCCACAACTTCTAAGATGGTCCCTAAAAGCATCATTCAGGTATTCACCTCCTCTATCGATGCGGAGAATTTTAATTGACTTATTGAGTTGATTTTGTACTTCATTTTAAAAGATCTTGAACATTTCAAAAGCTTCATATTTGTGTCTTAACAAGTACACATACCCATATGATATAGTCATCAGTAAAGGTAATGAAATATCTTTCATTGTACCTTGTCATAGGTTTAAAAGGACCACATATATCCGAATGTATGATACCTAATAAATCCTTTGCCCTTTCGGCTTTGCCACTAAAAGGTGCCTTGGTCATTTTACCTTGTAAACAAGACTCACATACATCAAATGAATCCCATTCATTTGTTTTTAAAAGACCATTCTTTTGTAGTGTTTGTATTCTTTTCTTGTTTATATGACCAAGACGGCAATGCCAAAGATAAGTGTTACTCAAATCCGATTTGAGTTTCTTGGTACTAGTTTGGTACAATAAGCTATCATTCAAAGTATTTTCACGAACCAATTCATAGATACCATTGATGGGAATAGCTTTAAAGTAAAACATGTCATTCAAAGTAAGGATTTCATTTCCAATAAATGATAATACATATCCAAAATGTTTTAATAGGTCTATGAAATAATATTCCTAGTCAAACTAGGAGAATACAAAACATTGTACAAAATTACTTCCAAACCATTTGGAAGTTTCAAGATGTAGTCACCACGGGCTTCAACTTGAACTTTAGCCCCATTGCCCATGTAGAGGCTAACATCCCCTTTGTTGAAGTTGCTACTTCTTTTGAACCCCTGCAACAAATTGCAAATGTGAGTTCCACATCCGGTATCTAATACCCATGTGTTAGAGGATATTAAGTTTAAATCAATATGGATCATGTATATGGTACCTGAGGTCTGCCGGCATCCCTCTTTGCTTTCAACTCTTAGAGATGGACAGGACAATTTCTTGCCCAATGTCCAATCTCCCCACACTTGAAGCATGGGTCATTGGAAGCAACCTTTTGCCTCTTCTCTGTGCTTTGGGTGGCACCCTTGCCACCCTTTTCCCTTTTCCATTATGGGTCCCTTACCCTTTGCAACTCTTGCCTTGGGTGCGGGATGAGGCCTTTTCTTGTTCCCACCTTCATTGATGGTGAGAACGGGTAAAACCCTTTTACCCATGGCCGCCTCATCCGTTTGAGCATAGAGTGAAGCTCACCAATGCTTTTGTCCCAAGCATTCATGTTGTAGTTCAACATGAACGTCTCGAACCTTTTGGTAAGGCCATTGAGGATCAAATCCGTGGCCAATTCCTTTGAGACAGGACAATTTAGCCTTTTGAGGCGGTCAATGTGACTTTCATCTTAAGTACATAAGATGAAACTATTGGTTGTTGTCCATACGACATGCATGGAGCGCTCGAACCGTTTCGAAGCGCTCAACCCTCGCTTGTTGTTGGAACGTTTCCTTCAGTTGGTTATCATGTCATAAGCTCCGTGATGCTCATACTCCTTCTGGAGATCCGGAGTCATGCTTGCCAACATAAGGCAAGACACTTGGACAGAGTCCTTAGTGTACTTTATCCAATCATTATATGCCTCCTCATCATCCTCACTAGGTTGATCGGGGACAGGGTCGTCTAAAACATATGATCATTTTTCTTGCTTGAGAATGATTCTCAAGTTTTGATACCAATCGATAAAATTTTTATGATTTAGACGTTCCTTTAGGAGAATCGCTCGTAAAGATTGGGCGGACGATGGATGAATTATCATGATTATCATAATTATTGGTGGCCATCTACAAAATTTAACAAAGATCAATTTTAGTATATTCGATATTGTTATTTTAATAATTAATACCTTTTAAGGTCATTTTCATATTAAAATCTAGAACCCAACATTACATTTAAATAGTGGTTAGGTGACCTTTTCCCACGATTTAAATTAATAAGGTGGTCAACAATTGACGATTGCAACCATTTGCAACTTCTAGAGGTATGGGATCGACTTGAAACATCATATGTAAAGTCGGCATGTTAATCCATCAACACCATTTGGAAACCATATCGTAGGTGATCTATTTGGAAACCATATCGTTAGGTGACCTTTATCCCACGAATATGGCATTCTCACCTCAAGTCACAAGTTCCCACAAAATGGTTAGGTGACCTTTATCCCACTAAGAGTCCCGAGTGACTCAAGTGTTGTGTAAAAGGACGGTGTTGATCTTATTTTTTTATATTTAGAGATTTTATAATTCTAATTTAGAAAACTCTATGTATTCATATTTGCATGCTTTCAAATACAAGATACCCTATGGTACATTGATTAAAACCCTTTTAATCTTTAAAATCATTAAACAATATTAATAAAATTTTATTACCTTTTAATGATTAAGGACCATTTAGATAGTTTGTTATGATCATTGAAAGGATTGTTAAGCAAACATCATATATAAGCAATCAACCACAATACCATAACCAAAACAACCATGAATCAACCAAATGTTAGTGCATAACCATAGCATCTAAAGTGGCCACACTTGTTTGCCATCACAAGTGTGGTCCATAGGACATTCCTAAGGGACAAAACACAACACAAAAGGCTTCCATGAACCTCCCACTTAAAACCGCATCCAAATGCTCCATGTTTCTTGTGTCTTCTCTTTGTGCTTCTAACGCGTACATCTTCATATTACAAGATATATATCCTAATACAAGATTTCTAGTAAAATGAAAAGTACCTAATCTATTTATTACATCCCAATAATAAATAAATTACACTTTAAACAAAGCACAAATAAATGATTATACAACCCAATTAAATGAATAAAAACAACCATTACAATCATCCAAATAACACAAGGTCAAGGGCTAGGTTATGCACCATAATGAAAAATGATCATATCATCCAAATAACAATGAATCCCACTAATACCAACGAAATTTCAGCCAACATAAACTGAAATTTTGGGTTTTATCTTGTCCAAAAAAACAAACAATACAACATACATGTCTTTCAAAGTTTAATCACAAGCATGTGTGATATAACTTTGAAAGTTTGGGGATTCATAATACATGAATATAGCAGCCCCTAAAGGGGTTTTAAATTCCCATAAAACGAATTTTTCAAGGACAAAACAAGCTAGCTATCCACATAACCGGCTCTAGATGCCAATGTTGGGGTTTGTTGAACAAGATACATAGTTTAACCATTTAAACTTTGTGAAAACGCAGCGGAAACAAACTTTATAACATAGTTTATAAACTGAAAATTTCGGTTTCAAAATGATATTAGAAAGTTAAACAAACCCAAGAACAAAGGACCTTTTATATGTGAATAAGACTAGCTATGTAAACACAAAACATACATTATGGACAGCCATAAAGAGGCTTCCATAAACTACCTTTTCAGCAGCAAAAAGACGGATATGGAGGATGATGTGGACCAAGAAAAACGACCAAGGCACCAAAAGAAGGTCCTCTCAAGCTTGCATACCACAAGTGTGATGCAAACACCTTTTGATGCTAGGATTTTACACCAAAACGACCACCAAGTGCTGCTGAAAACCCTTATTTTTCAGCCTTGAATATCTTCAACAATGGAGAGAAAAATGGTCTTTTTCATGTATGAGAGAGTGAAGAAGATGGAGTGTCTTTTTCAATATGTTTGTTCCAAGACATCAAGTGAAACAAAAGGAGACCCACCCACCAAGGGGCGGCCGAAATCCTTTCAATTGGGTTTTCCCCCCTAAAACTTAAAACCCAATTTCACATGTTAACAAGTCGCTTATTTGAGTTATATATATAATTAACCTTTTAATTGTATAACTCACACCATTCCATTAGTATTTGATGTTATTTAAGTAACTTAAATAACATTACAAACAATATCTATGAACAAAATATCCATATAAATTGTTCAATCTCATATGCAACTTATTTAGAAAACCCATTTTCTAATTGGTGTATTTATTTAATTGTATGATCATATCATCAATTAAAATTATTTGGTGTTTGCTCAGCTTGTTATTGGGTATGACCCGACTTGGATCATAACGTACTAACCACATCAATGTTCTATGTGTCTTGGGCATAAAGAATCCAACACAGATAAGTACTCACAAAACAGTAACACGTTGATTCCAAGTATGTAAATGTATGTAAGTTGTACATCACAAAGAAAATGGGTGAGCATACTTTTCCCCATGTTTGTAAATGATTGAAATGTGTATAAGCATAAAAAGGGGCCACGAAACTCACTTGTTAAGTGGTAAGTATGAATGATCAAAGTTTCCAAATGTAGTATGCAATGAACAGTCAAACACCTATGGACAGTTATAGTTAAGCATTAATGATATGTATAAAGTAAATAGCAACGTTGGTCGGTTCAGGTTGTATTGGTTCGGTCGCGTGGAACACACAAGCAAACATGCGCATTAGATCTTATGTAGATCCAGGTACTAGGAATCGTTGCCATTGCTGATGATATTTGTGTAAAGATGTCATTGTTATTAGAGAAATGCTTAGTAAATATTAGTGGTTACAATTCAGTTGGTGATAATTGTAAAATATTATGTTGATTTGATTTGGAATAGCATTAATATGTTTGATAGTGTTAACTGAAATATTGTCATTTGCAATGGTAACCGTGTCGAGGTCACTTTAACATCACACGGCAAACACACACCACACACAGAAGAAACTCACACACAACCATTCCAATCGCACGACAGGACCAGACGCACGACTCAACACACCATCCGCACGAATCAACCCCCATTCGTACGAATCAGCTTCATTCGTACGATCGAACCTTCATTCGTGCGACTCAGCATTCAGTCGTACCACACAGCACCCAATCGCACAACTCAACAACCATACGCACGAATCAACCTTCATTCGTACGAATCAGCTTCATTCGTACGGTTGAACCTCCATTCGTGCGACTCGGCATTCCGCCGTGTGATACACACACAATCGCACACATTCATCTGCATAGACTCAATCGCATGCATACACCCAGTCACACGACACACCCAGTCACACGACACACCCAGTCACACAACTCAGTCGCACGAAAGACACAGTCGGACGACTCAGTCGCATGACACACCCAGCCGCACGACTCAGTCGCACGGCAGACCCAGTCGCCAGAACAGCAGGTTCGCGACTGCAGAAGTGCAGATCAGCCTTCGGCTGCTCCATACACGAGGTTTTACACCACAAGGACTTCCAGAAACACATTTCAAACACACCCAAACAAGAAGAACACGCACGAAGACAACACACGCACCCACACGACCTCATGTGCTCGGGTTGGCCCCGAGCACCGAAACCCTAAATGGATAGCAGTAAACAAGCAAGAAAAGGGACGACCAGGTCGTCTACCTGCAAGAAAGGAGTAGCCTCAGCTGTAGCCGGTTTTGCGGTGAAGAGGCGAAGAAGAACGGGGCGGTTCAGTGCAAGGAGGGGGAGAAAAAGTGGAGAAGAAGATGATGAAGAAAAAGGAGGTGGAATGGAGGCTAGGGCTGGAAATGGGGTTATATACCCAACCTTAATTTGGCAAAATATCACATTTGGTCCCTGCACTTAGCCCCCGAGTTCCCAATTTGTTTCGGTTGAAAACGACATTAATAGGCTAGTTATATTAATGATAAAAATGTAATCAATAATATGGTAACTTAAAAATGGTTTTATTATCAACGATAATATTATATAAATGGTATATTTAGTGTTAACGGTGATGAAAATTGTAAAAGTTTTAATGATAGCATACGTTTACGATGAGATCACAAGAATAAAGACGATAAAGCAAGTATAATATCCACACGAGTAGTTTATAAGGATGAGGTATGAACGATCAAGAAAAGTTAACGGAAGCCACGTTAATTGACGGACCTTTAGGTGATGGATGTCACAGATAGAGCAAAGAAACGGCAAATCTCTAAGAAATATGGATCTTTCTCAAAGTGTAACAGAGCAACTTGGTTGTGTTGCCTGTGTAACAGCATGGAGAAATTTTGTTCATTTCTATGGTTTAGGTTAGCTATTGTGAGAAAGCCTAAGGACGAATAAAGATGAACGAAAGTAATTTCAGCGAGAAATTTGGGTTTTAGGTTTGGAGGAAAGATGAAGATGATAGAAAGAGGGGGAACTGTGGGTTTATATATGAAAAGGATTTAAGACAAAGTTAATGAAAGAGGATAAACTTTGAAATCTGGATGTCAGTCCCACCTCTAAAAAAGTAGTTTGCTTTTGCTCAAAAAGTAGTTTGCTTTTGCTCAAAAAGTAGTTTGCTTTTGCTCAGAAAGTAGTTTTTTAGTAGTAAAAGCTTCCGAAGGTAAATTATCTTCAGAAGTTTTAATGAAAAAGCTTCCGAAGCTAAGATGACTTCGGAGGAATTTCCTAAGAGTGTGAAAATTTTGCTTCGGAAGAGAATTAAAACTTGGACGCTTTGTTTAGAAGAGAAAAGCAAGTATAAAATTTTGCTTCAGTAAATTAGCATTTGTCTTTCAATTTTTTTCGTGCTTTGCTCTATTATGGTCTACGGGAAATGAGCATGTAAACGCCACAAATGTGTGCGGATGACCATAAATAGAGCAAAGCACGAAAAAAATTGAAAGACAAATGCTATCAAGCTAATGACTTATGTTGTTGGCGCATTCTGTGCAAAAGAAAATTTAGCTGCTCTAACAAGAAGATAGGTTGTGTGCCTCTCTGCTGTGCGATGGCACTAACCTGAGGATAAGCATAACCTAGATATTCTAGAATTCATTGTTGTTTGCTGCCTCTCTGCTGTGCGATGGCACTGACCTGAGGAATGGCTTCTCTTTGAAAGCTCTAAGAATAGTCTCTTCTAGTAAAAATACCCGTAGACCGCTTAAAAGCTCCTGAGGAATGTTGATTACCATATAAGTGTGGGATCCAAAAAATGTTAGTTGAAATAATTAAACCTAAAACTATCACCAGTTTGTGTCTAAAGTTTGTGTATGGATTCAAGAGGACAAATATACTGACAATCATTATGGCTGCAATTCTTGAAAGTTCAAATCAATATGGGAATCTAATAGTACCAGTGTGATTTCCTAAATTTGCTAACGACTCTGGCTGAAAATCAAGAATTGAGCATCAAAAGGTTTTGATAACAAGTCTCAAATGATTTGACTTGCCTATATGATTCCAAAATTGAATTGGTCCAAGTGTGGTCAAACTAAATTGAAGCTACCTATTCTGGAACAAAATCCAGTAGATGTCTATCTTAGGATTTATCTCTCACAAAAAGTCAAAAACAAGTTTTATTTTTGTATTTAGTTTAAGTTTCTAGTTAGATAGTCATTTTAGTTTGTTTGTTCGTCGGACTATATCATGAAAATCAGTATGGGATTAACTCACCTAAAAGGGTCATGTCTGAGATGGCCACATGTGTTTTCAAAGTTTAAAAGGGTCACGTCTGAGGTGACTAAATTGTTTAAAAGGATCACGTCTGAGGTGATCAAAAATTTTTCAAGTTAAAATGATCATGTCTGAGATGATCAAATACCCATAATGTTAATTTCAATAGGTAAAAAGGGTTTAAGTGCCAAATGTTCATAAGTGTAACCCATTCGCACGACTGGATCATAAGTATGGACCAACCATGCGAATGGATCCCATTCGCACGACTGGACATGAGATTGAGCCATTCACCCGAATGGCTTATCAGAATGATCCATTCGACCGAATGAAAGGGTGCGAATGAGTCAGTCGACCGACTGAGACTCAGTCGGTTAACTGAGGGTGCGAATAAAAGGGCACGAATGAGTCAGTCGACCGACTGAGACTCAGTCGGCCAACTGAATGCGACTGACTGGGCCAATCGCACGACTGAGCCTCAGTCGCCCGAATGAACTGAGCGAATGAAGCCAGTCGGTCGATTGAACTCTGCTTCAGTATTTAAAGGGCCATAGTCAATCGCATTCCACTCATCACCCTTAATCGCTCCTAAATCGCACCAAGTACCGTTACTCTGCCAAAATTCCTCTAGACCTTGTTTTTACATCTTTATTGATCTTCTGACGTGGTTTGTCGATTATACAGGTATATTGTAGTGAAATCTTACCAAAATAAGAAGACATTGAATCCAAATTTGTGATATTCGAGTGAAACAAGAACCGGACTGAAAATGACCTAATAATCAACATAAACTAAGCAAAATGTTAAAATTAAGTTTAATAGGTTATTAGTGACAAGATGGCGAGTCTAATGGACCATTAAACCATGTTAAATTACTTGATTTGGTCAAGATTCAAACCACAGGCGACTAAACAGTGGGACAAGCGACTGGTCGACTGGATGAACTCCAATCGCACGATTGAATCTTGCGATTGGGTCAATCGGCCAAATGCACCATGCGAATGAACTCAGTCGGCCGACTGAACCAATCGAAGACTCAGCCAACAGATTGAACTAAGTCGCATGTCTCATTCACCCGAATGAGCTCAGTCGCATGAAAGGACAACCGACTGACTTCAGTCGCATGATTCATTCGCACGAATGAATCAGATTGAAGTTAAACTATACACCTTGAACTGAATTTTGAATGTATGACTTTCTAATGGTTCTGTGTCTTGTGTTACAGGTCAATGGATGATAGATGGTCCATCAATCCAAAGCACAATATATGTGCTCATTTGGACCATACAACTCGGAATGGGGCCTAGTTTACAGAGATTATTGCGTTCCTTCGACGTTCTCGGATACATAAAGCCATATCCACACCGTGTACTCCTTACAGGTCGTTACATCAGGCTTTCTAGGAGAATGCCTCCGTAGATCGTTCACGTGAGCCTTACAGCATACGGAGCTCCATTCATGGTCATGATATTGAGATTACAGCAGCTAACATCCAGAGAGTACTTGATTTTGGGGACGATACTGATCACCCCACCAGACTACATCCATTTACAGTCAGAGGTTGCTTCCTTAGGATTAAGTACGCTGGGGACATCAACTCATGTGTGCTCAACAAGAGCAACCTGTGTCCCCAGTATAAGTACTTGGCGCATGTGATCCTGAAGTGTATTGCTTCTCGGAGGGGTGGGTTGATGACCTGTCAGACCAGATTCAGAATGCCTATGTGGCACTGGTGCTGAACCACCCCTTCGGCTTCTCGAGCATGATCTTCTCATATCTGGTGGAGAATCTGGAGGCCAAGGGGAAGGAGGGTTTTTGTATGTACCCCAGATTTCTGCAGCTGATCTTCAATGAGAAGCTACCATTACTTCCCAAGGAGAGCAATGATGTGGTTGCCCTAGAGATTATGGATGACACGACTTTGGGTCGCATGAGAGTGTATCGGGGCAAGCAGGTAAAGCCCCAGGTAAAGAGGTTGATCAGCCATCTAGCAAATGAAAGATATGTGGCGCTAGGTAGACGCAAGTGGCGTCATGATGATGGTGATTCAGACGATGAGAGGCTATTGCTCCCAGAGCATGATTCAAACGATGATGATAGTGGGGATGCTGGGGATGATATGCCTATTCCACCGAGGGGCACAACCTCAGATGTTATACCCCCAGTATCTGCCCCAACAGGAGACATAGCTGAGTCAGCGGGTTTCCACCAGGACTTCATACCTGGTGAGGAGGAAGAAGAGTCGGATAAGGAGCCCTTGATGAGGACTGTGGGAAGCAAGGTTGTTCCCACAGAGTATGGACTCCGGGCGGTTGGTGAACGCCCCAGGGATTCGGGAGAGATGACTGCAGATCCTAGCTATGCCCCTGAGTCAGCTAGCCGTGTTCTAGGGGGAGCATCCACCTCGACTGGATCGAGGAAGAAAAGGATGGCTCAGCCCCATGGCCAGAAGAAGAAGAAGAGAAGACTCACCTTTACCACCACACAGCTACACTACCACCACCACACCTCCCACCACTATACAAATGCCAACCACCACCACACCTCCCACCATTATACATATGCCAACCACCACCACACCTCCCACCACTATACATATGCCAACCACCACCATATCTTTCACTTCTACATCACCTCCACTATCTCACAGACCCAACCCCATCTTTACCACAGCCACCACCACCACCACTAGCCACCAAGTAGGACCCTCATCCCATCCCGCACATATATATGGATCTCCTCTACCTCCAATTGGGGTAGAGGAACAGCTTTCTGCGTTGAACCGGATGGTGATGCGTTTATTAGTTGCTGATGAGGAGAAGACGGCGCAGATCCGTCATCTGACATATCTTACAGCAGCGCAGTCTCAGCAGATCTCGGAGCAGGCTCGGTTGCTAGATGAGCAGGCCCAACAAATGGCTGCTCAGAGCCATGAGATCGCCCAACTCCAAGAGCACAGTGTCACATCTACTAAGAAGATTGAGGAGTTGGAGGAGGCTAAGAAGACCATCATGCTAAAGCTTAAGGGATCTAAAGACGAGCCAGTAAAGATTAAAGAGGGAGACGAAGATGATGAGGATGATGAGGATTATGAGGATGATGATGATGAGACTGAGGATGATGAGGGGATTGAGGACGAGAGGATAGAGGAGAGGAATGAGGATGATGATGAAGAAGGAGGGGATGCAGCTGCATCTGCCTCTACTCAAGGTCAGGATAGGAGATCCAAGAAGAAACAAGACCAACAAGCTTCCTCCTCTGCTCCACCAAGCGATGATCCAGTGATCCAAGAGAAAAGTAATGATTAGATGTCTATATATTTGATTACTTTTGTATTTGAATCATGTATTTAAACTTACGTATTCGATGTTTATATTAAAAATTAATGCATTTATGTTTTGATTATTAACTACTGGTTGATGTGTTACATGTTTAAATCAAACAGATCCAAACTATCAGAGGGATGATTTCGATGTTGCTCCCCTTCAGCAGATCAAAACTCAGCTAACTATGATTCTTGATCTGCAAGGGATCGTCAGAAGGTCGGTGAGTTATACCCCTGAAGAAGGGGAAATAATTCATAATCTATCAAATGAGCAACTAGCTGAGATCTTCAAGTTAAATCCGATGAGATTGTGAAGGATGCTCCAACGTGCGACTCGACAAGTGACGAAGAGCTCAATGATGTTGATGAAATAGAGATAGAAGATGTCACTGCAGAGCACTACCCTCAGTATGCTGACAATGAGGGAAATGTGGTCCCCAATCTGGGTGAATCCCTTGTCGGTGATACGTTTGAGGTGTTAGACAAAATGGAGCAGGAGTCAGAGAAGACAGAGGGAACGGCCAAGCCTCAAATGATGATGTTGATATCCGAAAGGCTGAGTGGGCTGCCTGTTTTGAAGAAGTTAGAGCCTAACGCGCTGCACCTAAACAAGACGCCTACACCAAACTCTATAGAGTCAAGAAAAACCATAAGGTGTCGGGCAGGATTATAGCATGGGCATATTTTGAGGACCTTAACGTCTATGCAGTTAAGAGGGAGAAGGGCATAGAGTACTTTAGATTTCCACATGATCTAAAGACTCTACCAGGTTTTGAGCTCAACCAGCTGGCCAAACTCAAGCTGTTGTATGCTGACCCGAGAAAGATGTCAGGCTGGTTTGAGGCTGCCCTAAGGAAGGAGTACCACACCAGGTGGGTTAACTTCAGACCCCAACAGCCTACAAGGTACATCAGAAGGTCTGAAGTTGATGCCATTACTGGAAAGCCAAAGATAGTGTTGAAGTGGAGTCCTCCGCGCACGATGTCAAGAATCCCACTCAGGGAAATGCCACAGGACTTCACTCCACACTTTAAGTGGTGGTACTACGATTGGAGGACAGGAGAAGCGGTCATAGTCCTAAACAAAGAGGGCCAAATGGATACTATCAGGGTATTTGACCAAATGTGGCTTACCAACTTGTCAGCTAATGATGTCTACACTCTATACAAGTGGCCACTGTTCTATGATACGCAGGATATAGTACAAGCCCTCCAGTTCCAAAATGTCATAAGACTCTATTTTGCATTTGAGATTCAAGCAGGAGTCACAAAAGAGGATAAGTACAAGAAGTATGAGGAGGTAATGAAGAAAACAAGACATTAGAGAGATCTAGGTCCAAGGGGGAGTTTATTGATACATGTATGTCCCTAGATCATGATATGAATGTAATAGATCTTGTTTGTCTGATTCTGATGAAATGTTTGGAATGATTAATGAAATGATATTGATTGTTTGTTATCTATAATGTTTAATATTTCATTAATGAGTCGATGTTGAATTGGTTAATTAGGTTTGTGGTTGTTTGAATTCCTACACATAATGTTATAGTAATTAATACATTCAAACTTAACAAAATGAAGTTCTCATGCGAATGGCCCATGCGAATGGACCATACGCATGAATAACTTCATATGAAAGATTCAGTCGCACGACTGAACCAGGAGACTGGATCAGTCGTATGATTGTAACATAAGATTGGCTCAGTCGCACGACTAAACACTCAGTCGTGCGGATGAATCAATCGCATGGTTCAATCGCACAACTGAACCATACTATTGGTTCAGTCGCACGGATGAACAATACTAACCTATAAATACAACCCAATTCGTGGAAAAATGAGGGCAATTATTCTATTTCGATTCCAGACGTACCCTAGCCGTCCAGAAGCCTCCAAGTTGATACTCCAAGTTCATAGAACACTGTAGATCGATTCCTAATCGATTCTTAATGTTTGATTCAATACTTTATTGATTCTACGTGCGTTCTCACTGATTGGATCGCCAATCAAATAGGATTCCGCACTATTTGGTTTGGTTTACACGTTAATCATTTGGTATTTTGTTCAAATACCAGGTCCTAACAGAAATGTCAACCTCAGTAATAAGTGACTGATGTGGGCTAGATATAGGAGACTCAAGAGCACTCATCTCTCTATGAGTAGTGGAAAAAAGGAGAGAGTCATGCTACTCACTGAGACCTAAATCTTCATTAGTATAGAAGTCAAGGTTGGGAATGGGTTGGTTTAAGTCCAAAGGCTGGGGATGGTAGCTGTCCCTTGAAGGTTGTTCACTTGAGTGTTGAGACTCAGAGTGAAGGCTTAAGGCATTTAGGATTGTGAGCTTATTAGGTTGAGCATGAGGAACCTCGGCACTGATCATTGAAGGAATGGGAGTGGTCTGCTCCTCAAGAGAAGAGGGAGCTCTAGTGTCCACTTCTTCCTATGTGGGTGAGTATATAGGGGCCTGCACAGACTGAATAGTCTAAGTAGGGGTTCGTTTGTGTTTTCTTTGGTAGGTGAGGGTGATTTGTGGCTGTAGAGGTGGTTGAGATGTAGAAGGTGTGGATTCAACACTAGCTGGTGCTGCTAGGTTGTCACCTTGAGAAATGAGCTCTAACATTTTTGGGACAAGGGTTGTTTCTACCCCAAAGAAGCCAACAATAGGCTTTCACAAGATTTTAAAGATGTCAGGCTTCATCTGTCCTAGTTTAAGAATATTACCTGTTCCCCTTAACTGTGAGCCCAGTTCACAGTTAAGAATGTATTGAACATATCTAGGTAACATGTAGTATTCTAAGGAGTCCAAATTTGCAAAAAAATTTGTATAAACAAACTAAGAGTACCTGAACTTGACTCCCTGAATCATCCCATGGACAATGAAGGAGAGATCTTAAGGAATATGGTCCCATCCACCATGCTTATTTGACAAGCTATGGATAACCATATGGAGCAGGGATTTCTATTGGGATGAGACCTTCCCTTTCCTAAAGGTCTTTACAGAGAAATCTCCCTCATAGCCTATCTGCTCAAAGGAGTGATTAATAGCTTCTTTGGAAAAGAACACCTCACCTTCTTCATCATCCAGCTGAAGATGAGTGTTGATAATGGCCGGAGTGATGAAGACTTTTCTCCCCTGTACTGTGGCAGACAGTGCCTTCTCCCCATCCATAACGACCTCTTGGAAGATCTTTCAAAATTCAAGCAGATGATCCTCATATAGAGTAGAATCAATGGTAAGGGAGGTGAAGTAGTTGGATAGTGTCACACCCCCGCTGAAAGAGGAAACAAGGGGATGTAACGAGACGGGATCGTCATAACACATGTTAAACAATAGAGATGCAATATAAGTAATGATGACAAAGCGTGTCATGACGGCACCCGACACAAAGGAGACTTGTGTCATGTTTAGTCAATATTCACGACAACATAGCCATGAGCATAACATGATAAATGATTCACATAATCAAATGAAGATAACATTGTATTGTAATTCCCACAACCCGGGAACAAGTATCAAAAGAATGATATTGTTTAATCAGACTACAACAATGTTCCGAAAAGAATGTTTGTCAAATATGTTTAGTCTCAAAAATGCATCCTAGGGTCTCCACTAAGGCAGCACACCTAGATCTTCAATTAGCATTGTCACCTGAAAAGATATGCTCAAAATGCTCAACAAAATTGTTAGTGAGCTCGCAGGTTTAAAAAGTAAATAAGTAATTGATGTTGTATAGTAATTGTTGTGGAATACCATGAATACAGTTATAAGTAAGCAAAATCACATGAAAATGAGCTTTACAACCAAACCTAACGACGTACACACAGAATCTTGTCGGAATATATTCACCCAAGGGCCCGTTCCTGGCCACTGTTGGTACTAACTAGTATACCAACAAACAAGGGTGGGGATGTCAACCCAGTAGTACTACCAATACCTATCTGTCGGTTCCAACACCGGAATTAAATGGTTGTAAAGAAAGTACCACACAACAAACTCAAGCATGTATCAGATTGTTGGGGTTTGTTAGAACAAGATACATAGTTTAACCATTTAAACTTTGTGAAAACGCAGCGGAAACAAACTTTATAACATAGTTTATAAACTGAAACTTTCGGTTTCAAAATGATATTATAAAGTTACAAACAAACCCAAGAACAAAGGACCTTTTGTATGTGAATAAGACTAGCTATGTAAACACAAAACATACATTATGGACAACCATAAAGAGGCTGCCATAAACTACCTTTCAGCAGCAAAAAGACGGATATGGAGGATGATGTGGACCAAGAAAAACAACCAAGGCACCAAAAGAAGGTCCTCTCAAGCTTGCATACCCACAAGTGTGATGCAAACACCTCTTGATGCTAGGATTTTACACCAAAACGACCACCAAGTGCTGCTGAAAACCCTTATTTTTCAGCCTTGAATATCTTCAACAATGGAGAGAAAAATGGTCTTTTGCATGTATGAGAGAGTGAAGAAGATGGAGTGTCTTTTTTCAAATATGTTTGTTCCAAGACATCAAGTGAAACAAAAGGAGACCCACCCACCAAGGGGCGGCCGAAATCCTTTCAATTGGTTTTCCCCCCTAAAACTTAAAGCCCAATTTCACATGTTAACAAGTCACTTATTTGAGTTATATATATAATTAACCTTTTAATTGTATAACTCACACACACTCCATTAGTATTTGATGTTATTTAAGTAACTTAAATAACATTACAAACAATATCTATGAACAAAATATCCATATAAATTGTTCAATCTCATATGCAACTTATTTAGAAAACCCATTTTCTAAATTGGTGTATTTATTTAATTGTATGATCATATCATCAATTAAATATTATTAGTGTTTGCTAAGCTTGTTATTGGGTATGACCCAACTTGGATCATAACGTACTAACCACATCAATGTTCTATGTGTCTTGGGCATAAAGAATCCAACAATCTCCCACTTGCACAAGATTCATAGAAGATTGATGCAAGCAGTAAATACCGCCTAACAACGGTTTACTACCCTTAATATGCAGGACTAAAAGCAATTCAATAACATCATCCCCTTCAAGTATCCAACTTGAAATGATTTAGGTGAATCAATCATTTATCCTTTTGTTACAGATGTCATGTTAAATCCAAGGACATAGAATGATCATTCCTTGTTGATTTAACTTAATCAGGCCTTAGACATCTTGCTCTCAATGAATAAGAGGAACAAATTCCATCTTGAATACATACGTTTCTCACAAACACTTCGTGTCACGCCTGAACATAGCCTTACGTACTGTCCATTATTTCAGGGCAGTGAAGAACTAGCTCAAGGTATAGCACTTGGTGAATATCAAAACCCAATATGTATCTCAGGTCTGAGGATACCAAATGATATTCACCTTTTCTCAAATTTACTTATGATCAATCTAGAAGATTCCATGTAGTAAAATTTGATATGCGGGTCAGTCCAATATTTGTATCCCACAAATATCTATGAACTTTGGCAGTAACCAATTGCTCTATATTCATTCCTTATGAATATCCACCAATCCAAATTCATAATAATCTTACCGTCATACTTGTTCCCACAAGTATGAACGACTACGGACATTTAGAGTAAACAATTTACCCATGGATTAAACATGCTAAATTGGAACATTTATTGAAATATTATAACCAAATAATTTTATTCAAGTAGTAAGGGAGTTCCAAATATCCAAATATGAAATCACATATCACATCCAATCACTAGAATATCAAAGTCCCATGGCACAGGTATGACCTTCATGCTTTGCCTTTTCTAGTAGCTTCGTAAGAGGATCCTCAATATTTTGATTTGTGTGAACTTTGCGAATACATATCTTTCCTTTCTCAACTTCATCTCGTATGTAGTTGAATCTCCGCTCAATGTGCCTAGTCTTTTGATGAGCACGAGGTTCCTTGATTTGAGCAATCGCACCCTCGTTATCACAAAAGGTCTCTAGGGGGTCCTGAATGGAAGGGACAACCCCTAGGTCGGCAATGAATTTCTTCAACCATGCAGCTTCTTGAGCTGCCAATGAGGCGGCGACGTATTCAGATTTTGTAGTTGATAAAGCCACCACATCTTGTTTAGAGCTCTTCCAAGAGATAGCTCCTCCATTTAAAATGAAAATGTATCCCGATTATGATCGTGAATCATCACGATCGGTTTGAAAACTCGCATCCATGTAACCTTTTACAATGAGTTCCTCATCACCAGATCCATAGATTAGAAACATATCTTTAGTCCTCCTTAGGTACTTAAGTATGTTCTTAACAGCCATCCAATGACTGCTTCCAGGATTTTGCTGGTATCGGCTTGTCATGCTTAGGGCGCATGAAACGTCCGGCCGAGTGCATATCATTGCATACATGATGGATCCAATAGCATATGCGTATGGGATTGCCTTCATTTTATCTTGCTCATCCTTTGAGTTTGGACATTGAGTCGTACTCAATATGTTCCTCTTTGAATAGGTACCGTACCTTTCTTAGAGTTCTCCATCTTGAACCTTTTCAATATCTTATCAATGTATGCACTTTGATTTAAACCAATCAACCGCCTTGATCTATCCCTATAGATCTTTATTCCCAGAATATAGGCGGCCTCACCAAGATCCTTGATGGAAAAACAACTTCCAAGCCAGGTTTTTACACCTTCCAAGGTTGGAATGTCATTTCCAAATAGTAGTATGTCATCAACATACAATACTAGGAAAGTGATGATGCTCCCACTAGATTTCTTAGATACACAAGCTTCATCAACGTTCTTGATGAATCCAAATTTAACTACTTCTTCATCAAAACGGTGATTCCAACTTCTCGATGCTTGTTTCAATCCATAGATTGATTTCTTTAACTTGCATACTTTTTTAGAATGTTTTGGATCAACAAAACCTTCAGGCTGAACCATATAGACATCTTCCTTAAGAATCCATTTAGGAAAGCCGTTTTGACATCCATTTTGTTGGACCAAAAGAACCAATGAGCCAAGATCAGAAAACCTCTAAGTCCCACATGGAATCACAACAACTGCTGAAAGACTCATCAGCAGTTTGACAAGTGCTGAAGACCTCAACAGCTGAAGATCAAGTGCTGAAGACTTCAACAGCTGAAGAACTAAAGTGCTGAAGTACAACAGCTAAAGAACACAAGTGCTGAAGCTGAAAGACCAAAGTACTGAAGTACAACAGCTGAAGAGTTTACAAGTGCTGAAGATCAACAACTGATGTACAAAGTCTGAAGACAAAGACTGAAGACATCAGCTGATGATATCTACTGAAGTCATCAGCTGATGAAACATCTGAAGGTCAAAGTCTGAAGATCAAGTACTGAAGCCTCAGTAGTTTGTCACAACTGCTGAAGGGTACTTCTTCAGTAGATGTGATATCAGTAGTTTTATATTTTTATGTTTCAGTAGTTTTGTAAAACGACTGAAGAGCTTGTTCTTCAGTCGTTGTAGTTTCAGTAGTTTTAATCAGTAGCTTTATATTCTGTACTTAACACTCTGTTATGTTCTCAGTAGTTGTGAACATTTCAGTAGTTTGTTAAGAGTTAGTTATTTTTGTATTAGATCTGCCAGTTGTCATTTTCCGTGATAACAGCAGTGATTGTTGCACTCTATATAAGGAGTGACAACCTATTGTAATAGGTAGAATGAATGGAATGAATAAGTGATGATTTGAATGATTTGATTAAGAACATTCCTTATCTATAAACATTCCTTGAATCAGAAATATATTCTCTCGCTATAACCGTATGTGCTCTTAATGCATACAAGCATCGACTTCTTGCTACAATTTGTCTAATTCCTGTTCGTATTCCGCTGCTTTAAACTCTAATACATCAAACTTGTGATCGCTGATCCTGTCAAATGGTATCAGAGCAGGTTAATCATTGATCGATCTAATAATTGATCATTGAAACTGCTATTCAAGATCTAAGTTTGATTGAATTAGCTTTTGTTTTGCAAGAAACGGTTATAGAGATTGAATTTTCTGTATTTCTGGTCATTCATCCTGAGATCTTTTCTTGGTTTTCATTGAGTTTGTTGTGGTCTGTGTAAAACTTTTAAAAGCTTGAATTAAATTGTTTTTGAACTGAAAATGACCACTCCCTCCAATGATCCTCACAATACTGGTTCCTCAACCAAGCCACCAATGCTGGTTAGAAATGAGTATAACATATGGCAAAGACGAATGCTCCATCACCTGTCTGTTAACAGCACAGGTTGTTGGACATCAGTGGTACATGGTTCACACAAGCCTATGGTGAATAACCCGGAAACCAATCAAATGGTTCCGAAGAGGAGGGAGCAATACTCAGATGAGGATAAGAAGTTGCTTGAAATTGATGCAAAAGCCCATGGAATTCTGGCCATGGCACTGCCAAATGAAATCTATTCTGGGCTAATGCATCATGAAACTGCCCATGACCTCTGGAATGCCTTGAAAGAACAATTTGGAGGAACAGATGAGGTCTTGGAAAATAATAGAGAAATTCTTGCCCAACAATATGAGACATTCTCTCATAGAAAGGGTGAGACACTGACTCAACAATATGAGCGGTTCTCCTGTTTGATCTCTGAATTAAAAATGGTCAAACTTGAGTACACAAATATTCAGATGAATAACAGATTTCTCAGATCACTGCCTGAGAGATTGGACACATATACTATTGTCCTACGCTCCAGTGCAAGTTGGACAAACTATCTCTACCCAACTCCATGGGAAACTGCTCACGTTTGAGAGAGAGATAGAACAGAAGAGAAAGCTGTCTTCATCTGGAAAGCTCACTGAAGACTTTGTACCAGGCAACACTGCCTTGGTGGGTCATGAGTCAGAATATGCTTCATCTGAATGCCAGTATGATGAGCATATTAATTCTCTTCAAGCACTTCTGATTCTGCATTTGTGAGTGTTGAGGGTCAGTTTACTGGGTGTAATAATGACAATATATGCTTCATTATGGATGATCTCAAGGGGATTGCTGATGATGACTTAGAAGAGATGGATATTTTGAGCCAAATGGCCCTGATAAATATCAGATCTCAGAAGTTCTATAAAAGAACTGGAAGAAAATTCCCAGGACTCTCTGGCAAAACCAAAGTTGGTTTTGACAAGAGCAAGTTGAGGTGTCACAAATGCCAAAGGCTTGGACACTTTGCAAGAGAGTGTAGATCAACTGGATCTAACTCCACTGCACCCTTTGTGACTTTTCCTGGCAATAGTCAACAACACAGAGGGCAACATCCTGTCACTTCTAGTCATCATCCTCAACAACAATCTCCGGCATATTTTGCTCCTCAGGGTCAAATGCCATATCCGTACCCTTGCTATTACATGCCACAGTCAAATCAAGTTCAAGTTCCTATGGCACCACAACCTCATGCACTACCAGAACCTCAGCCATCCCAATCTCATCAACAAACTCAACCTCAACAACACAGCTTCTTCACCCCAGGAGTTGTTGACTGGAGCAGTTTACAAGATGACATGTCCGGTCATGATCAACTGTTTTCAGGTGCTGGTCAACATGGTGGTGACAGCCCTTTTGGGAATCTGGCTCTTATGGCTTTGGAGTCTGCTGATACTTCATTTTCTAATGCCTCTACACCTCAGGTATCACAGGTATCCTCTGAGGCAAAAGCCAAATTATGTTCTGAACCATGCATAGAAGCATTTGCTTCCATTAGAGAAGCAAATGTAGCTCTAATTAATAAGAACATTGAGCTAGAACAAATAATTTCCAAAAACAAAGCTGAGTTTGAGTCTGTGCTTAAAGATAAAAATGATGAGATTTATAAACTGAATTGCCAAATAATTGATGATAAGGCTAGAGAAGAGGTACTTCTAGAGAAGTACAAAGATCTCAAAGAAACCCTTGCAGTTACCCAGGTCGAGTGTGATAGATGGGTACAATCATGCAAAGGTTTTGAAATGCTTCTTAGTAAGCAATCTGCTTCAAATGTGAAGTTTGGAATTGGTTACAATCACACTGCTCCACCTACAGATTTTACCCCAAGAGCAGTGGTAGAATCTGATGGTGAGAGTGATAACCAATCCATCACATCATGTGATCTACCTTCTGATACAGCACAATCAGAAGTAGCAGTCAGCATCAAGCCCTCTTTGAACTTATCAGCTGATGTTGATGGTTCAAATGCTAACATTCACATGATTAATGAGTTGATCAACTCAGGAGTTAATTCTGAAGGTCCTGAAAGGACTAGAGAGCAGGATCTAACACCTGAAGTTCAAACTTCAACTGCTGTCAGTACTGAAGAGAAGAAAACTGACAGTAGAAAGAGTTTGAAGACCACTAAAGAGGCAGTCAAGAAAGCAACAATGCTTCCAAAGCATTAAAGAACAAGTCTTCAGTTGCTTCACCCTCTTTAGTTAATGATCAACCTAAGATGAAGAAGAAACCATGTGAAGTATGTGGTTTGTTCAATCATCTTACAGATGATTGTTGGTACAAAAGAGGTTCCAAACTCAAACAAAAAGAAGAAATTAAAGAGAAAATGGTAAAATGAAAACTGAGTTTGAGACCACATTTGTATCAGCAACATCAAATCCTGTAACCCTTAAGTCCTCAAAGAAATCCAAAAAGGAAGGGGTTAAACAGGTGACAGCTGAGGATGCGAAGAAGAAGGGGCAACATAGGAACTTATCAAACTCTACTGGCAATGTGTCTGACGAGCTGAAAGCTTTATCACAAAATCAGACACAGCTGGTTATGATGGTCAACATCTGTTGGGTAGAGTTAACCAACTAGATGCTCCTATGTTGAAACCACAGAAAAGGAGATCCAAGCCAAAGGACTCCTCTTCTACACCATCTTCTTCTCTCAGGCTGTTGTTTCAAATAAACCTGTTAGTTTACCATCTATTGATGAGACCAGGCCCAAAACCAAAAAGGTTTGGGTCTCTAAAACTAACTGATTGTTTATTTTTGCAGGGTTCTTCAACATGCCAAAGTAGCATCTGGTATGTAGACAGTGGGGGATCTATGCACATGACTGGGAACAGCTCTCTTCTTCATGACTACTCTCAAGGAAGAAGGGATTTGTTTCTTTTGGCAATGATGCTAGGGGTTACATCATTGGTAAGGGCTTTGTCTCCAATGGAGAAATCAAATTTGATGATGTTAATCATGTGGAAAATCTCAAGTACAATCTCTTGAGTGTCAGTCAAATGTGTGATAAAGGCCATGTTGCTCTTTTCACCAGTCAAAACTGTAGGATTCTGTCATCCAAAGTTTTGCACTTGATTGACAAGGTGTTGGATGATCACACTCTCCTGAGAGCCACAACAGGAAGGAGTGTATGCCTTAGATCTTTCCAAGAAAATAGATCTCAAAGGAAATCCTTGCCTATTTTCCAAAGCCTCTTCTCAAATCTAAACTATGGCACAGAAGGCTTGGTCATGTTAATCTCAAAAACATGAATCAGCTTACCCACAATAGTTTAGTCAGAGGCTTACCAATAAAGGAGTTCCACTGTGATGAAACCTGCACTGCTTGTTTAAAAGGAAAACAGCACAAAGTCTCATTCCCTCCTATTGAAGAGCCTAAGTCCACTGCCTGCTTGCAATTACTGCATATGGATTTATTTGGTCCTGTGAGAGTAATGAGCATGGCAAAGAAGAAATACTATCTGGTAATTGTGGATTACTCTAGATTTGTATGGACTTTCTTTCTACATTCAAAGGATGAGGCTGCTCAGAAGATTATTCACTTTGTGTTGTATATTGAGAAGCAGTATTCCCTTCCAGTCAAGTGTATTAGGAGTGACAATGGAACTAAGTTCAGAAATCATACACTTGATGACTTCTATCTTTCAAAGGGAATCAAAAGGCAGTTTAGCATCCCAAGGACTCCAGAACAAAATGGAGTAGTGGAAAGAAAGAACAGGACCCTCATTGAAGCTGCAAGGTCCATGCTGGCTGACTCAGGTTTGCCACTGACCTTTTGGGCTGAAGCTGTCAACACAGCTTGCTATGTGCAAAATAGAGTTTTAGTAAATCAGAGGTTGATGAAGACTCCATATGAAGTTCTCCATCATTTGGCTCCTCTGATTTCATTTTTCAAAGCATTTGGGTGTCCCTGTTTTATTCTCAACACAAAGGATCAACTCCATAAATTTGATCCTAAGGTGGATGCAGGTATTTTGTTGGTTATTCATCTACTTGCAAGGCATACAGAGTCTTCAACTGCAGAACAAAGATGGTTGAAGAAACTCTACATGTTAAGTTCAATGAATCTCCAAAGGACAAGATTCCACAAAGCCCTGTGGAGTTATTTGATTTGGACATACTGCAATATGTTCCTTATCAAACTCCTGTTGTTGCTCCTGTCAACAGTTCACCACCTGGTGGTACTGCTGATGATGATGATGATTGCAGTACTCACCTCTTCAGGTTCAGTGATCAGCTGCCTGATTCAGCTAGACCTGATGTTCCTGTAGCTCCAGTAGCACCATCCACAACAAATGCTGATGAGATCTCTTCGATTTCAACTTCCTTTGAATTACCATCCACTGATTGGTTTCAAGGAAATGATTCACCATCACCATCTGTTACTGCTGAGCCTGCTACAAACACTTGCACAGATCTCATTGTGTATCAAGATCTGAAGAATCACCCTATGTCTCAAATCATTGGTGATATCACTGCTGGAGTATCAACAAGAAGTCAATTGTCAAATTTCTGCTTCTATGCTCTCTTCATCAGTCAGCAAGAGCCAAAGAATTATCACATTGCTTTAAAGGACAATGGATGGGTTGATGCCATGCAGCTTGAGCTTCTTCAGTTCAAGAAATAGCAAGTGTGGGAACTGGTTCCTCTACCTCCAGGTAAGTGTGCAATAGGCACTAAATGGGTGTTTAGGAACAAAACTGATGAAAATGGGCTTATTGTTAAGAACAAGGCCAGACTGGTTGTTCAGGGGTTTGCACAAGAAGAAGGTATTGATTATGATGAAACCTTTGCCCCTGTAGCCAGACTGGAAGCAATTCGATTGTTTTTAGCTTATGCTGCTTATCAAAACCTTAAAGTTTTTCAAATGGATGTCAAAAGTGCATTTTTATGGAAAATTAAAGAAGAGGTTTATGTATGTCAACCTCCAGGCTTTGAGGACAATAAACATCCTAATTGGGTGTATAAGCTTGATAAGGCTCTTTATGGTTTAAAACAAGCTCCTAGAGCCTGGTATGAGACATTATCAAACTTTCTTCTGGAAACAATTTCACTAGAGGCTCCATAGATAAGACTTTATTCATTAAGAAAGCTGGGCAGCATAATCTACTTGTTCAAATTTATGTAGATGATATCATTTTTGCATCCTCTGATCCAAAGTTGTGTGATGCCTTTACAAAGTTGATGCAACAGAAGTTTGAAATGAGTGCCATGGGAGAATTACAGTTCTTTCTGGGGTTGCAAATCAAACAAAAGGCTGATGGAATTTTCATTCATCAGTCCAAATACACAAAAGATCTTTTGCAAAAGTTTGATTTACAAAACTGTAAGCCCTGTTCTACCCCCATGTGCAGCACCACACAACTGGATACAGATCAGAAAGGTAAAGTGGTTGATGAAACACTTTACAGATGTATGATTGGGTCCTTGATGTATTTAACAGCTTCTAGACCAGATATTATGTTTGCTACATGTGTTTGTGCTAGATTTCAGGCTGCACCTAAAGAGTCTCATCTGATTGCAGTCAAGAGGATCTTTAGATATCTGCAAGGCACTCCATCTCTAGGTTTATGGTATTCTACTGGACATTCTGGTAAATTAGTTGCTTTTTCTGACAGTGACTATGCAGGGTGTAAGTTGACCAGGAAATCAACTTCTGGTGGATGTCAATTCCTAGGCAACTGCTTGATTTCTTGGCAGAGCAAGAAACAGACCTCAGTTGCTACATCAACTGCTGAAGCAAAGTACATTGCTGCTGCAAGCTGCACCTCTCAGCTACTCTGGCTTCAAAACCAACTTTTGGATTATGGCATTACAGAGACTAAGACTCCATTGTTAATGGATAGTGCTTCAGCTCTGTGTATTGTCAAAAATCCAGTCCAGCACTCTAGGACCAAACATATAGAGATCAGACATCATTTTATAAGGGATTGTTTTGAAAAAGGTCTGATTGATCCTAAGTTTGTGCCTAGTGCTGATGAGCTTGCAGACATTTTTACTAAGCCTTTGGATAGTTCAACTTCCAAAACCTGGTGTTAAGGCTTGGTATGCTGCAGCTAGAATAAGTGACAACTACTGATGATTCAGTAGTAATTACTGGTGATCATTGCACCCATGTCACATATAAGTACTGATGAGTCCTTTTCCCTTCAGTAGTTTTTATAACTACTGAAGGCTACATGTCTCACAAGTACTGAAGTGCTTCATCTGTTCTAAACTACTGATGTAGTTACAACTACTGATGCAGTTACAACTACTGCGATTAGTAAAAACAGATAAGTACTGATGTCCTATGAAACAACTGAAATCAGCCAAAAAGGCTGATGAATGTGTTGAGGACAGTATGAAACAGCTGAAAAGCTAAGAATTGACGAAAACAGCTGAAGAGAACTTTCTCTTCAGTCGTTTGTACAACTGATGTTTCCTTCTAAACAACTGAAGCAAAACCATGTCTTCAGTAGTTTTATAACTACTGATGACTATTACCAAGTCTTCAGTTGTTTACAACAGCTGATGACAAAACCACTGGCTTCAGTAGTTTCATAACTACTGATGCCAAACACCATGTCTTCAGTTGTTTCATCATCTGAAGTCAAAACCACGGTCTTCAGTAGTTTTCTAACTACTGATGCCTAACACCACGACTTAAGCTGTTTCAACGTCTGAAAGGATAATACCATGTCAACGGTCGTTTAAAACTACTGATGACTAACACCACATCCTTCAGTCATTTTTTACCGTACCCTATAATATCCCTGACCTAAGCTCTCAATGCTTCATCTTCTTCAAACCTAACGTTCCTCTCCAAAACTTCTCTCTTCTCAATGGCGTCCATGCAAATAAACCGCGACACAACTGTGTTGCCTACCTCACTAAATCGCCTATCTGGACTAAGTTCGATACTTCTATCGATCTTATGGTTCAGTCCCAATACAATACGGCATTCTTCTAAATCCCATACTACATGCCGAATCCCTTCAACAATTTTGGATGAACGTTACTATTACCACTAGGGAGAACAACACACCATCTCTCCAGTCGGTCGTCAACAATAAAGAAGTAGTCATCACTCCTGCAATAATCCGCCAAATTCTCATTTGAATGATTCTAGTTCTCCTGCTGGATATCCGAAGGGCACCACAGATCTATCCTTTGCCAACATGGATATCAAGGTGATCTCAGTGCCTCCACTATCATGAAGAAACACTTTAATGACGCTGAGCGCCTAATCTTTCACATGGTGAATGTATGTTTGGCCCCTAAGACGTCGTCTTGGGATCAAATGTCGACAAAATGGCAGCAGGTAATGTATTCTATTCTTGAGCAACAACCACTAAACTTTTCAGAAATAATATTTTCGGAGCTCAAGGACATGGCTCAAAAACTAACTGCAAACGTTGGATACTATATCCACGGTTCATAATGGCCATCATTACAAACCAGCTTAATGCTGAGGGACTTGTTGGCTTGGGAGTCCTGCTACGGCTGTTCTGCCGGAAGTATACTCCGGCACAACTCTAACCAGACACTCAAAATGGCTGCCAAGCTGCGAAAACCCACGCAGCTGGAACCCACAGTCACCACCTCCAAATCAAAAGTCCCCACCAAACCCACCAAAAAAGAAACCAAAACGGCTACTCAAGGAATTAAGTCCCCTGAGGATGCCCCTGCAACACAAACGCAGGATATATCCACTAGTCCAAACCCCCTAGTGGATACAATGACTCTTCCAGCTATAGCCGCTCAGGCTTTCTCTCAACAGGAGCCTGCAGCAACCACTCAAGGGGTACCTACATATCTGGGATCTTCCTCACTTGAGGGGATTGCCATTGAAGAGCACCAACCTCCCACAGGTGCACACTGCTTCTATCCCTTCACCCCAAACAACCGCCCCTCACAGCCCAACTTTAATAGTTGCACAAGTGCTGACTCAACTGCACTCCTCACCCCCTCCCCAGAAACCACTACTACTGGGAATACCTCTACAATTAAGGGGGAGGAACACAGTGCACTTGAGAACCCACAGCACAGGGGTTTACCACTTCTATCTCCTGGTGTAGACAAGGAGCTTAGAATATCTAGTGAGGCTGCCACCTCCTCTGACTCAGCACATGATCAGAATGAGGCTGGTAACATTGCCAAGACCTCACAAGAGGCAACACAGATGATGGATGTCCTGAGGCTGGACTGGAAGTCCCCAGTACCAAGCACAAGGGGCACATGCATCAACTGGTCTACACCCAGTGCATGTAAATCCTGCTCTAAGCAGGAGGTCAGATGATTCAGTCGGCGGCTGATGATGACCTGGGCTTTTTCTATGATGTTCTTGCTAGAACACAATCCTTGAAGAGAAAGTCAGTAGGCTGCAAAACCTACTTGATCAACTCTCCACAAGGAGAAAGACATCTGCCTCTACCCACCCACAGATGGCACCTTCACTTGAAGGTTCCCCAAACACTGAGCCACTCCAAACTCAACCACCTGCCTCTGCTTCAGGCCCTACTTCTCAGGAACGGAACCCTCCTGAGCAAATAGGTGTTGTACTTCAAAATTCCCTCCCTCTCATCACAACCATAATCACTGATATTGTGACTAAAGCCATTGATGAGAGGCTTTCCTCAACTTTACAGCCTTGATTGATGCTGCTGTACAAAAGACTCTTTCTGCAGTACAAACCCCCTCCTCCAATGCATCCAAAAAAGGGGAGAGTACTGCAGTGAAAGAAAGAAGAGGAAAAGATCAGAGGAAAAGAAGGAAGAAAAGCAAGCCCAAGAGGAGGAGAAAGAAAAGCAACCTCTGCTCACTTACAAGCGAAAGAAAAGTGCTGATGATCATACTGCTGAAGACAAATCCTTGGAGGAGCTGGTAAAAGAAGCTGACACTACACACAGCCGCTCCATGGATAAAATAATTGAACAACTCTTCAGGAAGGGGTTTGACACAGCCACACTAGATAGTGAGATCAGAAGGTTGGAAGTGCAAGAGATACAAACCCGATGGGCAGGGTATGATGCTCTGGAAAAAGAGAGGTTGGAAATAATGATCCGCTTTATTGCAAAATACTTAGGAAGATCATTAATGGAGATCCGCGCGTGGACCAGGGACAGCATTCTGGCTATAGCCACCAGAATCTGTCTATCTGAGCAATTCAACAAAGGGATTATTGTGGAAGCCCTTGATGAGGCTGGGGCTGGTAAAAGGTTAGAGATGGCTAAACTCACAAAGGCGAAACTAACTACAAAGATGCTAGATCAACCTTCCCTTCCACCCACTCAAACAGATCCTATCCCTCAAATCTCCCAACCAATCTCTAAGCCAAAATCCAAACATCCTCATTCTTCAAAACCAATTCCTTCACCAACCAAACATCATCCAGTGATGCACCCAGAAGGAGGAGAAGGGTGCTGAGGATGGAAGAAGAAGACGAAGAGGAGGATGAAGATGATAGTCTGCCACTCTCTGCTGTTCTAAAGCTGCCAAAACCCCGAAGTCAACCCATGATCACACCTGACTCTCAAAGGGAAATGGTCAGAGTCAAGATAGAAGAAGAAGAACAGTAGAAACAGCACGATGAGCAACTGTTGAAGATGGTTGACAAGGAATTTCCTCAGTCATCATCTATTCAAGCCATGAAAGGGCATGCTCAAAGGCTGTACACTCTCAGGCACACTTTTCAGTATCAGAAGGAGAGAGTGAGAGTATGGCCGGACCCCAGGGTGAGTTCTAGAATCCATAAAAGAACTATTCCTCACAGATACAATGGCCAGGTACGAAAAACAATAGATTCTACCATCATGTTGGCCGTTGTAGTCTCACCTTGGGAAATCATTGATGAATTCAAGAGAGAGCACCAAGCAAAGAAGACCCCTCAAGCTTTACTAGAAAACAAGATGATTAAGAAGGGGTTGTATATAAAAAGCTTGAAGACATCCAGAAGAATGAGCTCCAGTTACTCCTTGAAGGCAACCATCCTGATGAATTTGTATATAGGGAGGTAACTACGGTGGAGCTGAAAAATGGCAGGACCATGAAGTACTTATCAGAGTACTATGGTCCAGAGTTCTTCTTCGAAGGAGGAGTAGAAGGCCCAGGCTAGAGCTTACATGGGTCATCTTCTCTACTGATCAAGAAGAAAAAGACCAACATTTTGCCAACAATAAGTGGGATAATAAATAAGTTAGAGGTTTTGGCTGCATTGGTTCAGGGGGAGTTTGTTGGACCAAAAGAACCAATGAGCCAAGATCAGAAAACTCCAAGTCCCACATGGTATCACAACAACTGCTGAAAGACTCATCAGCAGTTTGACAAGTGCTGAAGACCTCAACAGCTAAAGATCAAGTGCTGAAGACTTCAACAGCTGAAGAACTAAAGTGCTGAAGTACAACAGCTGAAGAACACAAGTGCTGAAGCTGAAAGACCAAAGTACTAAAGTACAACAGCTGAAGAGTTTACAAGTGCTGAAGATCAACAACTGATGTACAAAGTCTGAAGACAAAGACTGAAGACATCAGCTGATGATATCTACTGAAGTCATCAGCTGATGAAACATCTGAAGGTCAAAGTCTGAAGATCAAGTACTGAAGCCTCAGTAGTTTGTCACAACTGCTGAAGAGTACTTCTTCAGTAGTTGTGATATCAGTAGTATATTTTTATGTTTCAGTAGTTTTGTAAAACGACTGAAGAGCTTGTTCTTCAGTCGTTGTAGTTTTAGTAGTTTTTAATCAGTAGTTTTATATTTGCTACTTAACACTCTGTTATGTTCTCAGTAGTTGTGAACATTTCAGTAGTTTGTTAAGAGTTAGTTATTTTTGTATTAGATCTGCCAGTTGTCACTTTCCGTGATAACAGCAGTGATTGTTGCACTCTATATAAGGAGTGACAACCTATTGTAATAGGTAGAATGAATGGAATGAATAAGTGAATGATTTGAATGATTTGATAAGAACATTCCTTATTATAAACATTCCTTGAATCAGAAATATATTATCTCGCTATAACCGTATGTGCTCTTAATGCATACAAGATCGACTTCTTGCTACAATTTGTCTAATTCCTGTTCGTATTCCGCTGCTTTAAACTCTAATACATCAAACTTGTGATCGCTGATCCTGTCACATTTGCCAAATCTCATAATCATAATGAGCAGCTATGGCAAATAATATCCTAATAGATTTTAGCATTGCAACAGGTGAAAAGTTTCATCATAGTCACCCCTTGAGTTTGAGTGAAACCTTTTGCTACAAGTCTAGCTTTATAAGTATCCAAGTTTCCATGCATATCAGTTTTCTTCTTGAAAACCCACTTACTTCCAATTACTTTGGAGGTTAAGAGGTGGTATAACCAAGTCCCATACTTGATTGTCATACATGGATTACATCTCAACATTCATGGCCTCAAGTCATTTGTCACAATCCGAATTGGACAACGCATCATGGTATGTGATTGGTTCATCGAAATCTATCACATAGCATCCATCAGTGAAAAATCCATATCTTTCAGGTGGATTACTAGTTCTACCAGATCTGCGAACGTTTTCTATGTATTGATCAACTATTTGATCACTTTCAACATCCTCATGTTGAGTGCTAGTGTCAACCAAACGTGTATCGGGTTGTGGTTCTTGATCCTCTTCAAGGTCCATAGTTCTACTACCAGTTCCTTCCATAAGGAACTTGGTTTCCAAGAACTCACCCTTTTTGGCAACAAACTCCTTTTGTTGTATTGGATCATAGAAATAATATCCCATAGAATCTCTTGGATATCCAATAAAGATACACATAGTGGAACGGATTTCTAACTTGTTCGAGGTGGGAGTCTTCACATAAGCCTCACACCCCCACACCCTCAAATATGAAAATGATGGAACCCTTCCATTCCATATTTCATAAGGTGTCCTTTCCACTTTCTTGGTTGGGGCCATATTCAAAATACGGGCCGCAGAGAGCAGAGCAAAACCCCAAAATGACAGAGGTAATGAGCTTCTAGCCATCATAGATCGAACCATATCCAATAGAGTTCGATTTCTCCGCTCGGACACGCCATTATGTTGTGGTGTTCCCGGTGGAGATAGTTGTGAGACAATCCCACAACTTCTAAGATGGTCCCTAAAAGCATCATTCAGGTATTCACCTCCTCTATCGATGCGGAGAATTTTAATTGACTTATTGAGTTGATTTTGTACTTCATTTTAAAAGATCTTGAACATTTCAAAAGCTTCATATTTGTGTCTTAACAAGTACACATACCCATATGATATAGTCGTTAGTAAAGGTAATGAAATATCTTTCATTGTACCTTTCATAGGTTTAAAAGGACCACATATATCCGAATGTATGATACCTAATAAATCCTTTGCCCTTTCGGCTTTGCCACTAAAAGGTGCCTTGGTCATTTTACCTTGTAAACAAGACTCACATACATCAAATGAATCCCATTCATTTTTTTTTAAAAGACCATTTTTGTAGTGTTTGTATTCTTTTCTTGTTTATATGACCAAGACGGCAATGCCAAAGATAAGCGTTACTCAAATCCGATTTGAGTTTCTTGTACTAGTTGGTACAATAAGCTATCATTCAAGTATTTTCACGAACCAATTCATAGATACCATTGATGGGAATAGCTTTAAAGTAAAACATGTCATTCAAAGTAAGGATTTCATTTCCAATAAATGATAATACATATCCAAAATGTTTTAATAGGTCTATGGAAATAATATTCCTAGTCAAACTAGGAGAATACAAAACATTGTACAAAATTACTTCCAAACCATTTGGAAGTTTCAAGATGTAGTCACCACGGGCTTCAACTTGAACTTTAGCCCCATTGCCCATGTAGAGGCTAACATCCCCTTTGTTGAAGTTGCTACTTCTTTTGAACCCCTGCAACAAATTGCAAATGTGACTTCCACATCCGGTATCTAATACCCATGTGTTAGAGGATATTAAGTTTAAATCAATATGGATCATGTATATGGTACCTGAGGTCTGCCTGGCATCCCTCTTTGCTTTCAACTCTTAGAGATGGACAGGACAATTTCTTGCCCAATGTCCAATCTCCCCACACTTGAAGCATGGGTCATTGGAAGCAACCTTTTGCCTCTTCTCCTGTGCTTTGGGTGGCACCCTTGCCACCCTTTTCCCTTTTCCCATTATGGGTCCCTTACCCTTTGCAACTCTTGCCTTGGGTGCGGGATGAGGCCTTTTCTTGTTCCCACCTTCATTGATGGTGAGAACGGGTAAAACCCTTTTACCCATGGCCGCCTCATCCGTTTTGAGCATAGAGTGAAGCTCACCAATGCTTTTGTCCCAAGCATTCATGTTGTAGTTCAACATGAACGTCTCGAACCTTTTGGTAAGGCCATTGAGGATCAAATCCGTGGCCAATTCCTTTGAGACAGGACAATTTAGCCTTTTGAGGCGGTCAATGTGACTTTTCATCTTAAGTACATAAGATGAAACTAATTGGTTGTTATCCATACGACATGCATGGAGCGCTCGAACCGTTTCGAAGCGCTCAACCCTCGCTTGTTGTTGGAACGTTTCCTTCAGTTAGGTTATCATGTCATAAGCTCCGTGATGCTCATACTCCTTCTGGAGATCCGGAGTCATGCTTGCCAACATAAGGCAAGACACTTGGACAGAGTCCTTAGTGTACTTTATCCAATCATTATATGCCTCCTCATCATCCTCACTAGGTTGATCGGGGACAGGGTCGTCTAAAACATATGATCATTTTTCTTGCTTGAGAATGATTCTCAAGTTTTGATACCAATCGATAAAATTTTTATGATTTAGACGTTCCTTTAGGAGAATCGCTCGTAAAGATTGGGCGGACGTGGATGAATTATCATGATTATCATAATTATTGGTGGCCATCTACAAAATTTAACAAAGATCAATTTTAGTATATTCGATATTGTTATTTTAATAATTAATACCTTTTAAGGTCATTTTCATATTAAAATCTAGAACCCAACATTACATTTAAATAGTGGTTAGGTGACCTTTATCCCACGATTTAAATTAATAAGGTGGTCAACAATTGACGATTGCAACCATTTGCAACTTCTAGAGGTATGGGATCGACTTGAAACATCATATGTAAAGTCGGCATGTTAATCCCATCAACACCATTTGGAAACCATATCGTAGGTGATCTATTTGGAAACCATATCGTAGGTGACCTTTATCCCACGAATATGGCATTCTCACCTCAAGTCACAAGTTCCCACAAAATGGTTAGGTGACCTTTATCCCACTAAGAGTCCCGAGTGACTCAAGTGTTGTGTAAAAGGACGGTGTTGATCTTATTTTTTTTATATTTAGAGATTTTATAATTCTAATTTAGAAAACTCTATGTATTCATATTTGCATGCTTTCAAATACAAGATACCCTATGGTACATTGATTAAAACCACTTTTAATCTTTAAAATCATTAAACAATATTAATAAAATTTTATTACCTTTTAATGATTAAGGACCATTTAGATAGTTTGTTATGATCATTGAAAGGATTGTTAAGCAACCATCATATATAAGCAATCAACCACAATACCATAACCAAAACAACCATGAATCAACCAAATGTTAGTGCATAACCATAGCATCTAAAGTGGCCACACTTGTTTGCCATCACAAGTGTGGTCCATAGGACATTCCTAAGGGACAAAACACAACACAAAAGGCTTCCATGAACCTCCCACTTAAAACCGCATCCAAATGCTCCATGTTTCTTGTGTCTTCTCTTTATGCTTCTAACGCATACATCTTCATATTACAAGATATTATATCCTAATACAAGATTTCTAGTAAAATGAAAAGTACCTAATCTATTTATTACATCCCAATAATAAATAAATTACACTTTAAACAAAGCACAAATAAATGATTATACAACCCAATTAAATGAATAAAAACAACCATTACAATCATCCAAATAACACAAGGTCAAGGGCTAGGTTATGCACCATAATGAAAAATGATCATATCATCCAAAATAACAATGAATCCTCATTAATACCCACGAAATTTCAGCCAACATAAACTGAAATTTTGGGTTTTATCTTGTCCAAACAAACAAACAATACAACATACATGTCTTTCAAAGTTTAATCACAAGCATGTGTGATATAACTTTGAAAGTTTGGGGATTCATAATACATGAATATAGCAGCCCCTAAAGGGGTTTTAAATTCCCATAAATCGAATTTTTCAAGGACAAAACAAGCTAGCTATCCACATAACCGGCTCTAGATGCCAATGTTGGGGTTTGTTTGAACAAGATACATAGTTTAACCATTTAAACTTTGTGAAAACGCAGCGGAAACAAACTTTATAACATAGTTTATAAACTGAAAATTTCGGTTTCAAAATGATATTAGAAAGTTACAAACAAACCCAAGAACAAAGGACCTTTTATATGTGAATAAGACTAGCTATGTAAACACAAAACATACATTATGGACAGCCATAAAGAGGCTGCCATAAACTACCTTTTAGCAGCAAAAAGACGGATATGGAGGATGATGTGGACCAAGAAAAACGACCAAGGCACCAAAAGAAGGTCCTCTCAAGCTTGCATACCCACAAGTGTGATGCAAACACCTTTTGATGCTAGGATTTTACACCAAAACGACCACCAAGTGCTGCTGAAAACCCTTATTTTTCAGCCTTGAATATCTTCAACAATGGAGAGAAAAATGGTCTTTTTCATGTATGAGAGAGTGAAGAAGATGGAGTGTCTTTTTTCAAATATGTTTGTTACAAGACATCAAGTGAAACAAAAGGAGACCCACCCACCAAGGGGCGGCCGAAATCCTTTCAATTGGGTTTTCCCCCCTAAAACTTAAAACCCAATTTCACATGTTAACAAGTCGCTTATTTGAGTTATATATATAATTAACCTTTTAATTGTATAATTCACACTCACTCCATTAGTATTTGATGTTATTTAAGTAACTTAAATAACATTACAAACAATATCTATGAACAAAATATCCATATAAATTGTTCAATCTCATATGCAACTTATTTAGAAAACCCATTTTCTAATTTGGTGTATTTATTTAATTGTATGATCATATCATCAATTAAATATTATTTGGTGTTTGCTCAGCTTGTTATTGGGTATGACCCGACTTGGATCATAACGTACTAACCACATCAATGTTCTATGTGTCTTGGGCATAAAGAATCCAACACAGATAAGTACTCACAAAACAGTAACATGTTGATTCCAAGTATGTAAATTGTATGTAAGTTGTACATCACAAAGAAAATGGGTGAGCATACTTTTCCCCCATGTTTGTAAATGATTGAAATGTTGTATAAGCATAAAAAGGGGCCACGAAACTCACTTGTTAAGTGGTAAGTATGAATGATCAAAGTTTCCAAATGTAGTATGCAATGAACGGTCAAACACCTATGGACAGTTATAGTTAAGCATTAATGATATGTATAAAGTAAATAGCAACGTTCGGTCGGTTCAGGTTGTATTGGTTCGGTCGCGTGGAACACACAAGCAAACATGCGCATTAGATCTTATGTAGATCCAAGTACTAGGAATCGTTGCCATTGCTGATGATATTTGTGTAAAGATGTCATTGTTATTAGAGAAATGCTTAGTAATATTAGTGGTTACAATTCAGTTGGTGATAATTGTAAAATATTATGTTGATTTGATTTGGAATAGCATTAATATGTTTGATAGTGTTAACTGAAATATTGTCATTTGCAATGGTAACCGTGTCGAGGTCACTTTAACATCACACGGCAAACACACACCACACACAGAAGAAACTCACACACAACCATTCAATCGCACGACAGGACCAGACGCACGACTCAACACACCATCCGCACGAATCAACCCCCATTCGTACGAATCAGCTTCATTCGTACGATCGAACCTTCATTCGTGCGACTCAGCATTCAGTCGTACCACACAGCACCCAATCGCACAACTCAACAACCATACGCACGAATCAACCTTCATTCGTACGAATCAGCTTCATTCGTACGGTTGAACCTCCATTCGTGCGACTCGGCATTCCGCCGTGTGATACACACACAATCGCACATTCATCTGCATAGACTCAATCGCAAGCATACACCCAGTCACACGACACACCAGTCACACAACTCAGTCGCACGAAAGACACAGTCGGACGACTCAGTCGCATGACACACCCAGCCGCACGACTCAGTCGCACGACTCAGTCGCACGGCAGACCCAGTCGCCAGAACAGCAGGTTCGCGACTGCAGAAGTGCAGATCAGCCTTCGGCTGCTCCATACACGAGGTTTTACACCACAAGGACTTCCAGAAACACATTTCAAACACACCCAAACAAGAAGAACACGCATGAAGACAACACACGCACCCACACGACCTCATGTGCTCGGGTTGGCCCCGAGCACCCGAAACCCTAAATGGATAGCAGTAAACAAGCAAGAAAAGGGACGACCAAGGTCGTCTACCTGCAAGAAAGGAGTAGCCTCAGCTGTAGCCGAGGTTTTGCCGGTGAAGAGGCGAAGAAACGGGGCGGTTCAGTGCAAGGAGGGGGAGAAAAAGTGGAGAAGAAGAAGATGAAGAAAAAGGAGGTGGAATGGAGGCTAGGGCTGGAAATGGGGTTTATATACCCAACCTTAATTTGGCAAAATATCACATTTGGTCCCTGCACTTAGCCCCCGAGTTCCCAAATTTGTTTCGGTTGAAAACGACATTAATAGGCTAGTTATATTAATGATAAAAATGTAATCAATAATATTGGTAACTTAAAAATGGTTTTATTATCGACGATAATATTATATAAAATGGTATATTTAGTGTTAACGGTGATGAAAATTGTAAAAGTTTTAATGATAGCATACGTTTACGATGAGATCACAAGAATAAAGACGATAAAGCAAGTATAATATCCACACGAGTAGTTTATAAGGATGAGGTATGAACGATCAAAGAAAAGTTAACGGAAGCCACGTTAATTGACGGACCTTTAGGTGACGGATGTCACAGATAGAGCAAAGAAACGGCAAATCTCTAAGAAATGTGGATCTTTCTCAAAGTGTAACAGAGCAACTTGGTTGTGTTGCCTGTGTAACAGCATGGAGAAATTTTGTTCATTTCTATGGTTTAGGTTAGCTATTGTGAGAAAGCCTAAGGACGAATAAAGATGAACGAAAGTAATTTCAGCGAGAAATTTGGGTTTTAGGTTTGGAGGAAAGATGAAGATGATAGAAAGAGGGGGAACTGTTGGGTTTATATATGAAAAGGATTTAAGACAAAGTTAATGAAAGAGGATAAACTTTGAAATCTGGATGTCAGTCCCACCTCTAAAAAAGTAGTTCGCTTTTGCTCAAAAAGTAGTTTGCTTTTGCTCAGAAAGTAGTTTTTTTAGTAGTCAAAAAGCTTCCGAAGGTAAATTATCTTCAGAAGTTTTAATGAAAAAGCTTCCGAAGCTAAGATGACTTCGGAGGAATTTCCTAAGAGTTGTGAAAATTTTGCTTCGGAAGAGAATTAAAACTTGGACGCTTTGTTTAGAAGAGAAAAGCTTCCGTGAGTTAATTTGCTTTGGAAGAAAATAGTCCTAGAAACCATACAAGTGCCTGAGACAAGTGTTAAGCTTCGGAAGATATTTCAGAAATTTCTTCTGAAGGTAAGTTACTTAGACAGTTATTTGTTTTGAAGGCATGAGTTTCTTCCGAAGATAAAAACATATCTTCCAAAGGATCAAAATTTTTCAAACATCTAAGGAAAATCTTCAAAAGGTTTTCATCCAAAGAAAACAAGAGCTTATAAAGGCGATAAACTAGACAACTTAGGACACATAGTTTTTAAGAAATAATAAGAATTAGTTTAAAGAAAACCTACTCAAAGTTTATCATCCCAATAGTTGATATAAGATATTTAAATCTTTGTTCATCAAAAGCCTTTGTAAACAGATCAACATATTGTTCATTTATGTGAACTTTGACTAGTTTAATTAATCCATTTTCAAAATTATCTCTAATTAAATAATACCTGATCTTGATGTGTTTTGTCCTTGAGTGCTGCACAAGATTCTATGTGATAGAGATAGCACTGTTGTTGTCTATGTGAATGGGAGTCTCCTTGAAGTTTAATCCATAATCAAGCATCTGATTCTGAATCCAAAGTACTTGAGCATAGCAGCTTGCAGCAGCAATGTATACAGCCTAAGCAGTTGATGCAGAGACGCAAGATTGTTTCTTGCATTGCCATGAGACAACCCTTCCACCAAGAAACTGACATCCCCCAGATGTAGACTTTGCATTCATGTTGCAACCACCATAATCACTAAATGTATAAGCATACAGATTGAAGTTAGAATTCTTAGGGTACTAGAGACCAAGTGTTGAAGCACCTTTGAGGTATCTTAGAATCCTTTTGATAGTGATAAGGTGAGACATCTTAGGGTTGGCTTGATATCTTGCACAAATACATGTAGCAAACATGATATTAGGCCTGCTAGCTATAAGATACATAAGAGACCCAACCATAGCCCTGTAAAGGTGTTCATCAACACACTCCCCCTTAAGATCAGGTCTAAAGGAATGGTTTCTTGCTATGGGTGTTTTAGCAATCTTACAATCAGTCATGTTGAATCTCTTGAGTATGTCTTGAACATACTTTGACTGACTAATAAAGATGCCATCTTCAACTTGCTTCACTTGAATTCCCAGAAAGAAATTGAGTTCCCCCATGGCACTCATTTCAAATATGTCCTTCATCAGCTTCTCAAAGTCTTTGCAGAGCTTTGGATTAGTTGAACCAAAGATGATGTCATCTACATATACTTGAAATAGCATTAAGTCATTTCCCTATCCTTTGATGAAGAGAGTTCCATCTATAGTACCCCTTATGTATCCATGCTTATAGAGATACTGACATAAAGTCTCATACCACTTACTTGGTGCCTGATGCAGTCCATAAAGAGCCTTGTCAAGCTTGCAGACATAATTAGGATGATCAGGATATGCATAACCAGGTGGTTGTTTGACATACAAATCTTCATCAATCACCCCATAGAGAAAAAGCACACTTGACATCAAGTTGATAGACCTTGAATTTCTTGGATGCAGCAAATGTCAAGAATATCCTAACAGCTTCCAGTCTTGCTACAGGAGCACAAATGTAACATCCACCAATTTTCAAATTATAATTTGAACCCGTTTTGTTGATTATATAAATCAAGCACATCATTTAAACTACTTCTTTCATTTTAGTGGTTTTTTTTAAAACAATAATGTGTTATTTAATTAACTTTGTAAAATTGGTAATTTAAAATTATATTTAATCTTCTATTTAATAAGTTTATAAACTTATGAGATTTTATAAATATCATATATGAAGTTTTAATTATTATAAAAATAAATATTAGACTTTAAAATTCCTATGGAATTTATGAAGATGAGTATATATATAAAGATTATTTCTTTTAACCACCTTAATAATTTAATAATTAATATATAACAAGATTAATAATGTTTATAATATTTTATAAATAAATAAATGGATTAATTATTTAAAAGTTGGGTTTTATAAAGAATAGTGTTTAAATTGTAATCTATAAAACTTAATATAAAAGCTTTTAGCATAAAATGATAAAAATGGATACTTCAGGGACCTAGGTTGCCAACTTAAGAATCTTGAAACCAAAACCCAACCCCCCTTCCCGATTTCCCGGCCACATCTCCGGCCGCGAGTCCGGCGAGCTCCGGCGAGGCCAAAAGTCTCGATTCTTTGAGTTTCAGCCACACAAAACGATTTCTAACCGTCCAAGTGAAGGTTTCGAACTATTGGATGCTTCTTAATTAAGTTTAACATCGGTTACAGGAGCGTTCGAGCTCGTGTAACCGCCGATCACTGAGTTGCAACGTTCGGGCATTAAAACACTAATAATAATCAAATTAATTCAACCCAAACGGGCATCTATCTACCTTTATTCGATTGTTATTTCCAATTCACCTGGAAAACACAAATCCAACACCAACGAGCAACATACGACTCGCGACCTGCAACTCAACCGTAATCCATGCTCGAAGCGTTATTAAACCAAATTGGAAGAGGGCTTTCACGTATCAACATCATCCGAAGCTTCCTGCAAAGTTAATTTGGTTATCAACCTCGTTTACACCATGAATCAACAATCACAGTGTCGCGACTTGTTCTTAAACTTGAGATCATCAAATCGAACTCAATCATGTAAGTTCATATATCATTATACTCGGTTTTACATGGGGAAACAAAGCCCCATGTTTAATTCGTTAATCTGCATCATTTGGGTGGTCAATTTGATCCAAACCGATTCTAGGGTTCTTAAGAAATTGGGGGATTCTTGAAGTATTGTTTTTAACAATTTAAAACCAATTCTTCATGTGGCTTAGGCCTTTAGTTCACCGGTTAGTCACTTGTATTCCTACCTTGAGGTCCGGGTTCGAACCCAGGCACCTTCAAATAATTTTTTTAAGGCTTTTTAGCCCTTAAATTAATTATAGAAAATTTCTAATTAGTAAAAAAAAGTTTTGTAAACTTTAAATATTTTCTAAAGAGACCAAATAGTTTTCTGTAATTTTTCAAAATTTAAATAATTAAAAAAATCTTTTTAATAAAACATTTTAAAGATTATTCTTGGGTTATATATATTAAAATGGATTTTAATAATTAATAAATTATTAGTGATCCAAATATTTTTTTTAAATATTCATCGTTTAAATCATGTTATTTTGGATATTTCTTGAAACATTATGACTCAATATAATTCTTTAATTCTTTATTTTGGGTTTTAATATTATAAAACCTTTATAAAGATTATTTAAGACATTTAAAAACTTTGGAAAATTACTTTAAATAAGTTTATATTATTCTACAAATCATATAATAAGTATTCAATAAATCATCATTATCAATTTTAAATAATTAATTTCTAAATTAATTATTTCTTTCAACACATTATATTTAATTTTTATTTATTTAAATAAATTAAATTATTAAATCATTCATTTTCGCTCTCAATCTCGATTAATCTATTTCGTCTTTATTTAACCAATGCATAATCGCTTCTTTTTATTATTAAAACCCCCAAATTTCTAATTGAAACCCTAGTTCACATTTATTCATTAATCTTACCTTTAAACTTAATCTTGGAATCTATACGGTTAGGCAACTTGTAAAGCAAGTCGTTGGAGCTTCATCTACATTCTTATCATCATATTATTTACATTTTGTGAGTTTTCCAAGTGAGTTTCTCATGCCCCTTTTTACTTTATTTCACACCTTTTGGGGTGAAACATGTTAACTTTATAAATTTACACTTGTAACTATCTTGAGACTTGTAAATGCACATGCAATTCATCTTTATATTTTTGTCATGGTTATATGTGTTAATGTAAGTCTTATATGAGATACATATTTTGTTTACAATCATTAACTATTGCTAGCCTGGCGACGTCTTAGATCTTTGGGCCTGACAAGCCTACTTGGTGCTAAAGTCGATGTATTGCCGACTCCTGATGACGTATGCTTGTTCATCATGGGAACCAAGTACACTTAGCCAATCTTATATACTTGTAATCAAGTCGAGGTTTGGTTATGAGCTTGCTAACTTGTAATCATGGACATGAATTGCTACTTGTAACCCTTTTACACATTACTTATGCGTGTGTTTAAACCATGGGAACTCACCAACTTTATAGTTGACCTTTTATTTTTAACATGTTTCAGGTTTGATGCTTGAAGATCTTCTTGTGCTCATATAGGACTTGGACCAAGATTAATTGAATGTCTTATGTTTCTGTTTGTATCTTGATTGTTTTGCAAATACTTATTTGTCTTGTAATGTTTATTGAATAATGACATTTAATATTATTTCAACTTAATTAGTTCCATATGCTATGAGCAATCGTCTCCCATTCGTCCGCCCCGATGATTCCGCCGTCGGGCGGGGTGTGACAAAAGACATTAGTGTAGTCAATTCCTTTTTCTTGTGTGTATCCTTGAACAGCTAGTCTAGCTTTGTTTTTTATGGCAATGCCTCTATCATCTTTCTTATTCCTAAACACCCATTTGGTTCCTATAGTAGTCTTCCCACGAGGAAGAGGACACATGTTCCAAACTTTCTGCCTTTTGAATTGAAGTAGCTCATCTTGCATAGCTTCAACCCAACTTCCATCCTTTAGAGCCTTATCATTCTTCTTGGGCTCTATCTGAGATAAGAAACAAGAGTGAAGACAAACATTTTCTTCATGAGTTTGTCCTCTTGTTCTTACCCCTAAGTCAACATCTCTAATAATATTTGTGGTGGGATGAGACTTGTGGATCCTTAATTGAGGGATCACAGCAAGTTGTTGAGAGAGATCTAAATTAGAGAAATATAGATTTGGCATTGTTGTTTCTCCCACCACATCAGCACACTTATCAAGAGAAACTTGATCCAATGAGTGTGTGACATCATTGATGTTGTCATCTATGGAGTGGTTAGCAACATCAAGAAATTCCTGATCACTATCACCACCACCATTATGTTCTTCTGCATTTTAAGTGCCTTTATCTGGTTGTGGAGCCTCTGAGCTAGAATTTGAAGGCATCCCAGATGTATCAGTTGAATTTGTCATTATAGTGCTGATAGAAACTTCATTTGAAGAAGTAGTTACAACTAGAGCTGAAGATGTGTTACTTCAAGGTCTTCTTAGCTCAAATCTTGGGTCAGGATCACCTATAGGTAAGATTTCTGCAGATCCTGAAATAGTCTCACAAGATTTATTAAAGCAGTTGGTAACTAAATCAAGATTAAATAGCCAATCAGGATCAGAACCAGCCACATTGGGTGTGTGTTCATTGAAGGTCATATTGGCTGACTCCTCAAAAATTCTAATTCTGAGATTATATACACTATAAGCCTTAGCTTGGGAAGAGTATCCAATGAAGTGTCCATCATCTGATTTCTTAGCAAATTTGGCAATCTGATCTTTGGTATTTAAAATGGTGCAAGGACATCCAAATGACTTGAGAAAACCAATGAAAGGTTTCCTCTTGTGCCAAAGTTCATAAGGAGTCTTGCCATGAGTCTTAACCATTAAACATTGTTCTGCACATAGCAGGTAGTGTTGACTGTCTCTAGCCAGAAGGTGATGGGCATCTTAGAGTCAGACAACATAGTTCTTGCAATTTCAATCAGTGTCTTGTTTCTCCTCTCAGCAACACCATTTTGCTAAGGAGTCCTGGGAGCACTGTATTGTTTTGTAATACCTTTTTCATCACAAAATGTATCAAGGATTTGGTTCTTGAATTCAGTTTTCTGATCATATCACTATTTGCTTTAGACAGAAAGACTCATCACTATTTGCTTTAGACATAAAGCATGAAACTTCTCCAGAGGGAGATGTTTCTTGCGAGTCTATCTTGTACATGTTCCCTTTCTTGGGGGCTCTAAGCAAAATATGCTCATGAGGAATGACCACCCCGGGTTTGAGAACAATGCACTCATGCTCAGTATAGAGCATGGTTATGACTCTGATCACAAAATTGGGATAAACTCAGAAGATTGTACCCAAGCTCCTTGACAAAGTTTACCTTTTCAGTGCTGAGCTTACCATTTGTGACCTTGCCCCTTCTAGAAATGTAACCACCTTCATCTCCTCCAAAAACAACTAGCCCTCTATCAATCCTTTCAAAGTTCTGGAGTGGTGACCTATTGCCTGTCATGTGCCTGGAACATCCACTATCAATGATCCAGACATTCTTGTTTGTCTTGAGCTGTCCCTGCATAAAGAAAATGATTAGTTACATTTAGAAACCCAAGCCTTATTAGTCTTGGGCTTACTAAAAATGTAGAAGGTAATGCAACAATGATAGATCCTACAGTTGTGCTTTTAGGATCTTGAGTTGTTGTTGATGGAGAACATTTAGTCACTTGGTCTTTCTTTGACTTCCACACCACCTTTGAAGTTTGGACTTGACCTTTAACACTTCGGAAGCTTTTGAGACTTCGGAAGTTTAGATGACTGGACCTTCGGAAGAGTCTACAAACACTGTAGCAGACTTCAGTGCTTTGGAAGTATTCCTTGCTTCCAAGACCGAATTTTCTTCCGAAGGCAATTTTCTACTTGCCTTCTTCTATATTTTTGAGCTTCCAAAGGAAACAGACTTTCCTTCTGAAGTTGAAATTTTCTTACAACTCTTGGAAGTCTTTTTCCTGGTCATATGAAGAGTACCTTTTGGATTATATGGACAATCCTTAGCAAGATGAGAAGTACTTTCACACATGACACATTCCATTTTCTTTTTCCCAAGAGCCTTCTGCTAGGAGCAAGACTGATTTTGATCATATCCCTTCTCCACCATCATCTTTGCAGATGTTGAGACAGTCCTTTTGGGCTTAGAACTGTTCTTGGAGTTGGATGGTCCAGGTTGTGTAGCAGTGGTACACAACAGATCAGCCTTCTTCTTGGTGCTGAGACGATTTGAACATGAACCAAAACTCTTTGATGAAGAGTTTAGGTTGATGTCTTCAGTCTTCACCACTTCAAACCTTGTAGAGATAAAAACTTGTTTTTGCCTAGAGTCAAAAGTGACCTTGATCTCTTAAGCCTTCCTAGCTTTTCTCTTGCTCTTTCTGATCAAGTTCTTTCTCATAAACTTGGTCATCACAATCTTCTTCTTCTCCTCAAAAGGATAATGACCCTTCTTAGAATCCTCCTCTTCACTCTTCTCAGAGGAATTCTTCATTATCACTTCTTCATCCTCTTCACTCAAGGGGTCTATGAGAGGAAGCTCATCTTCACAAGTTCCACACCTGGGTGATCTTACAAAAAAGATTGTTTGTGGAGGAGCTATCTCATTAGATCCCAGTCCCTGCTTGTTTTGATAGCACACCTTGTTGTGCAGGGAAGAGGATATCATGTTCTTGAAGGTCTCTTCTTCAAGAACACACTTTTCTATCATGGCTTTGCTGATCACAAGCTCAGCCTGGCACTCAGTCAGCTTAGTTGTGAGATCCTTGATCTGAGTCCTATAATTTGTATGCTCATGTTTTAGAACTGAAATGCTTTTCTCTAAGTCCTCTATCTTTAGTTTATAATCATTTTTAGTCTTTGTATTAAGGACTCAAGATGAGATATCATTTCTAAGTTGTAGGACCTGTATCTGTTAACTTTAGCAATGCATTCAGGGGTACAGAGATGTTCCAATACCTTGGCTTCATCATGATCTGCCATCAGTGCTTGGTTTGGAGAAGCAACTTCCACCTAAAAGCTCCAGTCAAAGCCTCCTTCTTCAATAGCAACTGCAGCTTGCTGTTTTGGCTTCTCATTTTTGGTGGCTTTGTCAGTGTAGTTTGGTCTAGATTGTGCTTGGCCACCATTGTTCTTGGTGCCTTGCAATCCCTAGCAAAGTGGCCCATCAAGTTACAGTTATAACACTTGACTTTGCTTTTATCGAGTCCAAACTTTCCACTGGCTGTATTGTTGGGGAACTTTCTTCCAGTTTGCTTGTAGAACCTATTAGCTCTATGAGTGAGAAGAGCCATCTGCTAGACTATCTCCATGTACTCCAGATCATCTGGATGGATACAGTCCAGGTCTTCAAGGGTGAAGAGAAAGTTGCCATAACTTTCATCAGAAGACACAAAGGCTTGAGAAGAACTTGTCTCTTGGAATGGGCTTCCTTGAGTGTAGTTCTCCCTTAGTGTCTCAGGGAAGGTGATGAAAGGACCCTTTTGTGAGTTGTCAAGGTAGCATATGAGATGATGTTGGGGTTCTATGCTATCCTTTTCAACCACATGAAGGGCCAAAACCATTTGATTGCTAGAGTTGCCAGATGAACCTTGCATGTTCATCTCCATCTGGTAGCCACTGAGAATCCCATACAACTCTGTCAAGGTAAGAGTTTTCAGGTTCTCAGTTGTAAGGCCCCGTTCCCGGGACGCTTACAGCTGGTAAATCGTTGCACATAAAACATAAAATTTTAACATTTGTAAAACATTGCAGCGGAATATACATAAACCATTTCATATAAATATATAATCATTTTTACTTTTTGCGAATAATAAAACAGTGTTAATAGTTACAAAACATTATTTCTTCGCATTACAATGCAAAAAAATTATCATTATGCAAAATAGATGTCATCCAAAACAAGCCAAGTAGCCGCCCGTGCCATCCTCAGCAACATCACCTGCTAACTGGAAAATACATAAAAGTAAGCGTTGCTGAGTGAGTTCTAGTTTTATGAAATAGAATATTTTTACTTCCATTTCAAAACCTTCTTTTATATTCTTACGCGATCAAGCATCATACGTACACATAGATAATAACATTATTATCTTTCATCATCATTCTTAAACTTTCGTTCTTTCATTATTTTTCACTTTCATCATAAACGAGGTTGCACAAAGCAAGAGCTCCATGTTGATCGACAACAAATGTCGATCCCTGTCGGTACACATGAAAACGGTAGCTAACCCCCGACAGTTGATCCACACTGCAAGGCACATAGCCCGCTCATGAATACGGATCCATTGTCATAAATCATACTCACATAAGTGAAGTCTATCATAGTTCTTGCAAGACTTTCCATAATCAAATGTGCCCAGGGTAACGTTCGTTAAGTTCCACTTCACATTAATATTAACTTCTGCTTTACTTTACATAATACTTTTCGTATATTTCACAATCATAACACGTAAGTCACGGAATAATACATAATAGGAACTTAAGGAAACATATCATACATAGCATCACACAAACATCGTATACCCAATCACACATCATCCTAAGTATTATGCATCATCTATTCACATACATAAATATAAGCATATCAGGCATAAATCATCATAAAACATAACTGAACCACCGGGGGACAGCGGGGGTTCGGGGGCGGCAACCCCTGACAGCGGGATCCTAGGGGCAGCAACCCCTAGTGGGGTCCAAGGGGTAATGCCCCTGGCTGGGGCCGTGGTGCCAGGTCAGCGCGAAAAAACTTCATTTTAACACTTTTATATAGCACATTTCCTTATCGAAAAATCGATCTTCTTGTTAAAACCTCTTAAAATCTCGGTCATTTAAATCGTATATTTTGTATGCATTTCCAGCCCCAAACTAGTTCAAAACCGTTAAGATAGGGGATCTAGAACTCACTTGGACTCAGTGAGTAGCTTCTCAATCAAGCTTTCAAAGCAAGGGTTGCACTACACAGCCTGCAAATAAGTTAACACTCAAGGGAGTTAATTCCTGTCTAATTTCGCTGCTAATTTCGCAGCAAGATCAGCAGTTTCGCTGCTTGTTTCGCCAGCAGTTTCGCTAGCAGTTTCGTTGGCATCTTCGCTGCTAGTTTCACCCAACTTTCATTGGAAAACCATGTCTGCGAAACTACGTGCGAAACTATAGTTTCGCAAGAAGATTCACAGTTTCGTTGGACAAACAACTAATTTCGCTGGATGAACACCCAGTTTCATAGAACGGGCTGAAAAATACGAACCAACCCATTTTTGACCCAAAACTTCAATCTTGTACATCCAAAACCTTGGTTTATCACCCAATAAGTTATATCTAAGCTTCTTACATGTTTTTTTACTTGAGTTTTTGGGTGAATCTTTGCCACTTTTAAAAACCCCAAACCTAGAATCTGGGTTTACATCAAAAGGAACGATTAAATGATGTTTCTTACCTGGATTCGTGGTGTTTTCTTGTTGTTTGGATGCCCACGAACACCGATCTTCAATCCCGAGATCAACCGAGCCTTGAATCTCCAATTCTCTCTACTTTCTCTCTATACTCTCTCTTTAGAACTAGAGTGTTGAGTTACAAATGAGAGTTGCTCAAGCTGATTTGTTTATATATACCATACGTTCCCGGGACCTTAAACTCGCTAAACACATAACCCGAAGGGTTAACTCGGTGAATAACCCATATCTATCTTATTTTCATTGAATGATCTCCTTTAAGCCCATTATTATTATTTGGCTTGCTTAGCCATTATTTGGAGCGTTACATCAGTTCTCTTGATAACCACACAGTAGTGTGTCTATTGCCTAGGAAGTGAGGACATGAACTTCCTTACAATGTCTCTGTTTTCAAGAGCAACTCCACCATCCATAAGGGTATCCACAATCTCAACATACCTGAAGTATTGTTAAGTCATGGTTTCACATGCTTTAAAGGTGAAATTTTCAAACTGCTGCTTTAGGAGATCCTTTTTGTTCTCATTGGCTTCAGAGGAACCCTCATACGTCAGTTTCAATGCATCCTATAACTGCTTAGCTGTTTTGCATTTCTTGAAACCTCTGTATACAGAGTTTGGAAGAGTAGTCTGAAGGGCTGTCATAGCCTTCTGGTCAATCTCTACTCTCTTTCTATTTTCATCTGAGTAGTCAGCCACAGCCTTGGGGATCATACCACCTCTAGTAGCAGAAGAGGTGCTTGGTATGTAAGGTCTATTTTCAATAGACTCCCACATTCTTGAGTCTAGAGACCTAATGAAACCTTCCATTCTTTGGCACCGGGTGTCAAATCATCAAGAGTGATCAGTGGGGACTTTGTCATGGTTCCAGTTTCCATATCAGATTTGGAAATGGCTGTCATTTGATAAGTTAAGTATTTTATGTGTGTAAAGGATCTTAAGATGGTAAGATCTTATATCAAGAGCCTCGAAAGCTCCGATACCAAATGCAGGACCGGTTAAGGGTATACACTTACAACACAGCAACACAGTGAGGAGAGTTCCTAAGAACACTTAACTGATCAAACAATAAAATGGTTAACCTCTTGTAATGATACTAAGAACACAAGTAAATATGAGACAGAACAAGATAGCAAAATACACAAGGAGTTGGTTTTCAAGATTGCAGTATATTGCTTTTTCAAGTTCTATTAGAAGTGTTACAAAGCATAATGGAAAGTTACAACTACTTGAGATACATATACTATATCCTACAGCCGACCATACTTTGAAGGCCAGCTGGATACAATTGACTAGACACAAACAAAATCAATTGTAGAGTCAAAATGCAGATTGCCTTTTGACTAGTGACTATGACATGCCATAGCTCACATCCTAATATATTACAAAAAGGATAAAGTACATGAAGTAGAAAGTTACAGACTCAAGACCACAATGTACAGTTATTAAAAGCATGGACCTTTTCACCAACTTATGAAAGTTGGTGACTTTACAGAGTTGCAGCGGAAATGGGTCCAGCTTTATGTAAAGTACATCAGATAAAGCATGTATACTAAAAGTCTTCGGAAGAAATCTGTCTTCTAGTGTTGGCTTTAGAAGACTTTGTCTCTAAACCTTTGGAAGACTTCATCTTTGACTTCGGAAGATATTGGTTTTGGCTTCGGAAGATTTCACACTTAGAATATTTCTGTTGCTGGTGTGAAACTTCCGAAGCATTCTACTTCAGTACATTTATGCATGTTGCAGAAGACTTTGAGTGTTTGAGTTGCATCAGCCTTTACATTTAATCCTTATACAAACTTTAATATTAAAATAATTTAAAACATAAATTATATCATTTCTCATATGAAAACTATTTAAATTGTTAATTATGGTAATTGTTGAATATTTTTTAAAATGATTAACAAATGAATTTTTTAAATTAAAAATCATAGCTTTCAAAATTAAATACAATCATAATTTAATAAATTTTAGGTTGAAAAACTCAATTGAGAAGTTTCTCATTAATTGTCACGTGCCCTAAATACCCTTGTTGATTGCCACGTGCCCCTAAAAAACCTTATTTTATTAAATATAATAGATTTCTCATATGAAAACTATTTAAATTTTTAATTATGGTAACTATTGATTATTTTTTAAAATGGTTAATAAATGCATTTTTTAAATTAAAAATCATAGCTTTCAAAATTAAATACAATCATAATTTAACAAATTTTAGGTGGAAAAACTCAATTGAGGAGTTTGTCATGTCACGTGTCCCTAGATACCCTTATTGATTGTCACGTGCCTTTAGAAAACCTCGTTTTATTAGAGGTAATAGATTGAAACTTTCATTTATTTTAAACGTAATAAACATATAACACATGCACTGATAAGGACATAAGTTATATAATATAATAATCAAATAATAATAATAATATAATAATAATAATAATAATAATAATAATAATAATAATAATAATAATAATAATAATAATAATAATAATAATAATTATTATTATTATTATTATTATTATTATGTCTCATTATGTAACACGTTGTTGTATGAACAAACAAGAATATATAAAAATTTATTATTATTATTATTATATTATTATTATTATTAAACAATAACTTATAAACCTATTTACTCGTCCAGACATCTTCTGTTTTAAACAAGAATAATATTTTGTACATACTCGATTGACAATATTTAAAATAAATTTTTATATATTCTTGTTTGTTGGTACAATAAGATGTTACATAATGAGACATGAAACATATGAGAAATATATACTAACTTAGCAAAAACTAATATATGTTTTCATATAATCTATGATGATATGCTCAAGTCAGATGGCTAGTAATGGTCTAGACTCTAATGTAGTGATTGGACACCTAGTTATATATAATATCGTAACTATACAATGCACATCTTTTACCAACATAATAAAATAATATTTTGAAAGATCCTCGTTTTTCACACCATAAGTCTGATACTTTTCGACTAAATTACTAATAAAGTGTGAGTGGTACACATGAGTAGTACTACTATACCTAGTTTATTAAAGCATACATCTGCCACGGTTCTTGACGTGAGTGGGACTTAGGGGCTGTTTGATTGTGCTGACTGAGTAAGATCTGACCGAGTCAGAAGCTGATCCAGTAAGAAGTTCTGACTGAGTCTGCATCTAACTGAAACTTGGCTGTTTGATTTAGTATCTGTCTGACTCTGCTGAATGATAAAAATAACCTTATTGCTCTATTGTTCTAACGAGTTTGAATTTAACTGGTGTTATGTAATCAATAAAAATAGCCAAATTGAATGCAAGTACTACCGTGTTAAACAAGACACGTTCATTTTTCAAAAACCATACAAAAACATACACACTTGTGTCACCACACCACCCTCTTCCCGTTCCTCAGCAAAAAGTCAAAAACCACGCACCATCAACTGCACTACTATAGTGCAGCAATACTCTTAATTTTGATTGAACATTCAACAACATAACAATCGACCCCATCCTCCACCTACCACAACGCCACCAATGTCGACCACCGCATCTCTACCAAACCCCACCGCCTTAACCCACCGTTGCCACCGTCACTACCCTCCTCCATCAATCTCCACCTTCACCACATTCAACTCCACCAACCAACCTCCATCCACTTTCAAACCCCTAATCTCCCAATCCACCGTCCTTCGCCACCCCTCCGTCGTCGCTCCGGCGACATCCAATCCACCACCATCACCTTCCGCCACCTCATTCCACGGCACCTGCTACGTCGCGCGAGGAGGTCGCGAGGGGAGGTGGTCGCGCAGGGGAAGTCACGCGGGGAGGTGGTCGCGTAGGGGAAGTCGTGCCGTGAGAAGCCTTCGACCGGGTCAGTCATCAAAATCTTTAGGTCTTGGTCAGAAGCCTTCGACCGGGTCAGACACCTCGTTGTGAACATCAAATGCGCTGACCGACTGACCGAGTCAGCTAGTCAGCGGTCAGTGGACAGGTCAGACGCATCAAACAGGGCCTTATTGTTGTCCTTATGGTTTATTCTAGGACCAGAAGACAAGTAATTCCTCATTACATATATGTGGTGATCTAGTATCATGCATGTGTAGTACTTTTATTATATCAACACTAGATATAAAATCAAGACCTCACCCAATTTTACTGTTTGAGGATGGTTTGAAAGAGCAAGGGGTCATGACATCATGACTTAAACTCGAGGTGATCATCCAATGTGGGAATACAAAATCACTAAGGTTTGGAACTAATGTGATTTGATGTGTCTTCGTAAGATAGATATACATACAAGCTTTATGTCGATTTTTTCCTATTTTAGCGTGTATAGATTATAGCATTGGAAGATACGGGATTTGCTTGAGGTAGTAGCTAGTTTGGAGATGGAAGAACCTTGTGAGAATAACATGTTGAGCTCCATCTTGAAGATATGAAAGACTTAGAGGACTTAGAGTTGCTATTTGAATTTGATAGTTTCATATTGTAACCATTAGTGTAGACTTTTGCTATGAGTTGTAAAGTTGACTCTTGTAGTTTTATTGTAACTCAAATGTAACGAAATTCGCAGACGTGACGCATCCCGTGAGTTGAAATATAGTTATGAATTATAAACCGGACCAATTTGTTTTGGTTATGAACACGAGACCAAAGGTAGCATTGAAAAGTTCTTTTTGGAACAATAAAAACACTATATAGCTTCCTATCAAGATTTGTAGAAAGTTTAGGTTGGATAGTTGTAGATTAGATGTCACCACTACCATTTCCCCACATTCAAAAGTCAAAACCCCTTCGGAACCCCTAAAACTCAATTTTAATGGCGTCCTCTTCACCACTTCACTTTTGTATGCCATTTCAACCCCCTTCAACTTGCTATAACCCTAACCACCGTATCTTCCAACTGCCACTCATCTCTCTCAACTCACGGCCATCGTCTTCTCGTTGCTCCGTCGTCACCTGTGCTCGCCGTCGTAGCAGCAAGAACACCTCTTCCTCCAAGAGAAATAAGGTATTTCTTATGTTCCCAAGCCTTGTTTTCTCATTCATCACCTCGAATTATGTTCAACTCGGTTTAAATGATGAAAATTGAACACGCTTGAAGCGAAAATGTGAACATTGATAGCTCTCGATTAAAGTTTCGCAATTCGAAAGGGCGTTTCGGATTGTTAGATGTTGAATTGGAGTAATTAATGTGTGATAGGGTTATTGTTACCAGATGACTTGATTGATTTAATGATTACACTGCACACCTCAGATTCATGAGTAATTCCGTGCACAATATAATATTTGGTTTTTTTCTTTTCACACCATCCTCTACTCTTCATGTTCAATTTCTTTGGTCTCGTTTCCATTTATCATAACATTGTCGATTGGAACTCGCAAACACTGGAACTATTCTGTGCAAAAGGAATAATTTTATTAAGTGCTTCTAGTGTTCTTTGATTTGTTGATTTAACGAGAGGGACTCATGGATTGACTAATGTAAAAATTTGTATTCCCTTGTGTATCAAATAATGATATCAGCATGATAGAATTTGCATAAATGCTTCTAGTAAATAGAAGGATGTTTTTAAGTTCATGAGCTCTAATATTTAGAGCTCACCTATGAATGCCTGGTAGAACATGTGCTTTAGGCTGGTAATGGATAGCAAAAGGTAACTTATGATAGGTTTCACATGAAGATTGCTTTGTGAGCTCTACGAATCCTCATTGAAGATCATTTGTCGCAACCTCATGATGACATCCTGTTAGGATTTGGATAAAAATTTAGGATAATGATTAATTTCTTAGTACTAAGGATTTATTGTTTGATTTTGTATAAAATTTGGAAATGGAGAAATAGCTTTTTGTACTGCTTAATTTTTTGTTGAGAGTTTAATCAAAATCAGATGGGTGTTGTGTGCCTTTTGAAAGTAAGCTCTTTTTTAAGTATTTTTCTTTTCTAGTATATTAATATGTTTGTTCAACTCTATCATTTGGGTTCTATCACGACCCTATATGTTTGTGGTTATTATTAATTTTACGTAAATGCCTTGTGTTTTTGTAGCAAGGCTTGTGTCGAAATACTGTTGGTAAGGATGAAGATATTGAAGAGGATGCATTTGAAGCACTTTTTAAGCAACTAGAGGAAGATCTTAAAAATGATGGGTTATCATTTGATGATGATGACGATGAGATAACCGAGGAAGATCTTATAAAACTTGAACGTGAGTTGGAGGAAGCACTTGCTGATGATGAGCTATTGGGGTTGTTTGATGATAACGAGGATGAGAAAACTAAGGTGGGATTTAAAGGCGAGAAAGTGATTAATAAAAAAGGTACAACAGTGAATGAGGTAATTGAGAAAGAAATAGAAATTAGTAGCCTAGAACAAGAGGAAGAGAAAAACAAAGATGAAGATGAAAGCGAATATGAATATGAAGATGAAGATGAAGATGAAGATGAAGATGGAGATGAAGAAGAAGATGGTGAAAAACCATTGGAACTTAAAAGATGGCAACTTAGGAGATTAGCTTATGCACTTAAAGACGGACGTCGTAAGATTAGTGTAAGCATATTCATAACTTCATATGCAAGTTTTTGTTTTCGTTATTTATACTATTCAATAGCTCATTTTCTTACTGAATATAAGTCATCCTGCTGGTATATTGTTAGCTATGTATTGCTCAATTTGTTACATTCACGTATGCCTTTTTTGTTATTGGTATATTATTGGAGGGATTAACTTCACATTTCTTTTCATGTATCTTGAGGCTATCTTGATTTAAGGTAACGACTCCAAGTCTTGACACATGAGAGGTAAAGGATAGATTAGACCATTTGTGTGATAGTAACTGCATCATGTAAATCATGAAACATCAAACATAAATTGAACTGCAATTGTTTCTTATCTTGTTTTTGGAAGAACAATCGTTCAATGTCATAAAATTTTATGCAATATTGGAATGTTTGAAAATTACTCTTATTGCAGAGCTCGGTTTATCTTTGTAAGTGAAAAGGGCAATGATAATTACATCTTGGTGTTTAGAAGTGTGGTATTGTTTTATTGGAAATGTGTCTCCTCATTACTTTCTTCTTTCTTTGAAATAGACCACTTTATTAGTCATTAGCTATCATAACTCAGGTGACACAATTTTAATCATGCTATTTGTTATTGTTGGTTGCAATTCTTGTTAATGCATTGCAGATCAAGAATCTGGCTGTAGATTTATGCCTTGATAGAGCTATTGTTCTTGAATTACTTCGTGACCCCCCTCCAGATCTTCTTATGCTGAGTGCTTCATTACCTAATAAACCCGATTCAAGGATATTGGAGCCTGTTATCAAACCTGAGGATGCTATTTTGTTGGAAAGTGAGAGAGATGCATTACTGCCAAGGTCACCACAAAAGTTCCAGTTCATCAAATGCAAAATAGTTGGTCTGCTCAAAAGAGATTGAAGAAAGTGCATGTTGAAACCCTTGAAAGAGTTTATAGACGATCTAAGCGCCCCACTGTGAGTGAAATTTTCAATCCTTGTAATTTTATTACAGTTATTCGGTACAAGGATACACGATTGATGATAGCTTATCCCCTATTGGTAAAATGGTGTCTCCTTTTGGAGCAACACTTATTAGTCACCTCAGGTGGCAGTTTTCTTTACTTATGAATGAGTCTATTCGTGTTATGTTTAAATAGGTGACAGAAAAAGTTAGCCTATAAGGAATGGTTGAAAGTGTATTTTTAATACATGAATGCTCTTAAATCATTTTGTTTAAAAGATGAGATTATTGTTGAAGTAATATACTTTTTGTAGTCATATTTAGCACACTAATTATCTGAAAAAAATTAAAATATTTGGATGAAAAGCATTTAATGTCAACCTAATCTGGGTACATAATAGGAGACGTTTTGGCCTGTTACCCTAAGGCCAACCACCCACCTTTTGTCACCTTTAATAGTTGTCAAAGTAGCGTTGTGTGTCACGAAATCATATTTAGTTATTTGATCTTTTGTGAAAACAAGGTAGATTCAATACCATCCACAACTTATATAAGGAGCAAATGATCATCTTGTGTATTAAAGCCCGATGACTTGACTCAAAAGTTTAAGTGGATGAAACAGTTCACGCTTAAGATATAATTGTAATTGTATTATATATATATATATATATATATATATATATATATACACACACACACCATAGAGAAAAGGTTTCCAAGTTACCTACTCTCAATAAGTAGGTTTGACGCTATATTATCTTGTTCAAGTATTAAATCAAACATACCAACTATCATATTTCATAAGTCAATCCCCTGTACATAAAGCTACGTGATTAAAGAAATACTATCATTGCCTGTTATACCCACTTTATGAAACGCATTGCGATGCGGCCTAACCAAAATATATAAGAAAAATAAAGAACTTTTATGGCTGCTTATCCCTACCTAGACCTAGAGGCGTTTTACAATCACTAGACCATTATTTTGTTCAAAGTTTGCATACTACTCATTCTATTCTATCAATACATTGAATTTTGTAGTTGCTAAATTATCTGAGTATTATATAGAGAATATTTTGAATACATTGTACTTCGGACCTCAATAAGTTTACTTCCCATGTGTTTTTATTCTCTTTTGCACACTCATTATGTTAGAGCTTGCCTAATAGGATGCTTTTAAGAGTTTTTTAGAGGAGAGAGATGGTGAGGTGGAATAGAGAAATGGTGAAGGGTAGAAGAGATGGTGCGGGGGAATTATTATGAAAGAACTAGAAAAAAACAAGTGTGTGAGGGGGGAGGGAATAGAATGGAGAAATGGTGGTTTTAGATTTGTGAGTGGGAAAGAGAGATAAAGTGGAGGGTAGATGCCACCTTACCCATGTTTTTAGCGCCCTTGTTGTAGATGTCGTAATAAGAGCTTCCCTAATAAGTTTTGAAACAAAAGATGTCATGTTGGTGCCCTACCACTTGCTCCACTACAAGACTTTTCTCTCCTCAAGAACATCAAACATTCTCTCTCCTTTCCCCACTCACAATAATGTTAGAGGACGTTCCTAGCTAAGAACAAATCTCTCCTTCTACCTTTATCTCATCCCTCTTTCCTACACCTCACCCGCTTTATATCTAAAAACCACCTCAAACGCCCTTCTAGGGCATGCTCTGAGCGACCAACTCTTTTTTCTATACGAAAGATTAGGATTCGTATTTCACCTTTGTCCTATTAAAATTGCAGTACTTCTATATTTGTATTGTTTTGTCATATTGCAAAATTTTCACTTTTTTTGGAGAACTTTTTGTCTAGAATTATCTATTAGTCTGTTGTCATCATTGCAATTGTTTTTTGCTAATCTGGTTTTGGTCTAAAAGATTGTATTGTTGTGAAAAGTTTTCTTTACATGATTTCATGAGTTAAGGCATTACAAATTTTCTTGGGAAGGGCTGGCAATTCCTAACCTATTTATGACACAATTAAACTTGTTTAAAAAAAAGATGTTATTTATTTTTTTTGCCTTTTCATAAATAATTAAATCAGGAGGCTAGACTCTCTATTATTTCACATTCTTAGTTCGTAAAAACATATAAGAAAATATAGGCATAATATATAGGTAGTTAAACATGTCTTTTACATGTTTAATATGTGAGTTGTGCATGTCATCTTTAACCTATTAAACACTATAAGACTTGTTTGGGGGTAGTTAAATGCAATGCGCATAACACTGCCATTATATGTGTTTTATGTTTATCATGTTATAGTTACAACATGCAACTTAGATAAAATTAGTCATATTATAATTTATTTGTTGTGTTGGAACTGGATGCAGAATGCCATGATTAGCAATATTGTGCATGTGACAAAAATTCCTCGCAAGAAAGTTTTGAAATGGTTTGAAGATAAGCGTAGCGAAGATGGTGTTCCCGATCATCGCCTACCATATCAAAGGTTTGCTTTTGAAACAATCCTCATATCATAGATCTAACATGTGTCTTAAAATCACTTCATAACTTCTGATCAGAGTCTTAAGAACATGAAAATTGAAACATCGTGCATACTTACATGGTCATTGCTTTAGAATTCTAGTGTAGTCAACCAAAGATATATATTGACAGGTGTATGTGATGGAGATTACATTTAGAAATGTTAAACAATTGATGGAACAGGATTTCAGGATGTCAAAACCAATTAAGAACAAAGAAGGGAATAAATGTATTCAAAGACAGAGGAAGAACAAAAATTACAAATAACCAAGTCTAAGCCCTCTCTCCATGCACAAGCAGGAGCCTCAAAATCATAACAACCAAAAAGTAATTCTAACAATATTATTCCCCACTACTTATACTACTCATTCTTCCCTGTAACAACTTCCTAGCCACTTTTATCTTTGCTCCTTTTAGAATAAACTTTTAGCACTTTAGGACTTTCCTTCGATGCTGAAATAATTGGATTTGTATCATTACTCCCTCCTTTTACAACATTCTTGTCCTCAAGACTGAGATTTGGAAACTGAATTGTAATCCAAGAAACATCCTCCCAAGTAGCATCCTCTCGAGGTTGGCCCCGCCATTAGACAAACCATTGCTCGGAAATGCTGTTGTGAGTTTGAAGCACCCGTTTATCCCATATCGCAACAGGAAAAGTGAAAATATTATCCCTAGCTTCCAATTTCAGAGGTAACATTGAATCCACAACCCCAGACACTACCCGTGTAAGTAAAGACACATGAAACATAGGGTGAATTTTGGAAGTTGCAACAAGTTGTAGTTTATAAGCCACCAAACCCAATTTCTCCAGGATTTGAAATGGATCGAAGAACCTTGCTGCTAATTTGTGATGAATTCGGTTAGCCACCGAAAGTTGATACGGTTTAAGTTTGACATAGACCCATTCGCCTACATTAAAATGGATATCCTAACGTTTCGTATCCACTTGAAGCTTTATTGAACTTTGGGTGTTGGACAAACGAACCTTTAATTGGCGTAAAGCTTCATCACGGTCCTAAAGTTCGCGAGACACATACTCTACGCGAATTTCTCATGGAACAAATTGAACAATCGAAGGAGGATGACGACCATAAACAGTTTCGAACGGGGTAGTGCCTGTAGAAGCATGAAATGTGGAGTTATACTAGAACTCCGTCCACGACAGCTCATGTTTAGGGATGATCCACCACGAAACAACGCAGATTCGCTTCCAAACAACGATTAATAATTTTCGTCTGGCCGTCCGATTCGTGATGGTAAGCGGAACTCATATGTAATTGAGTACCCATGGAGCGGAATCTCCTGCTAGAATTTGCTAAGAAAGAGAGGGTCGCTGTCACTAACAATTGATTTAGGAATACCGTGGTGACGGACCACCTCTTTAACAAAGATCTTAGCAACGGACTTAGCGGTATATGGATGCTTCAGTAGTATAAAGTGATCATATTTGGAGAGTCGATCAACAATCACAAAAATAACAGAGAACCCCTTGGAAGAGGGAAGCCCCAAGATGAAATCCATGGATATGTCCTCCCATACCAATTTCGGAATAGCCAATGGTTGTAACAGACCCCCGGGAGCAGCCGAACTAGCCTTGCAACGTTGACAAATATCACATTCTCAAATGAATTTCTTTATAGTTGTTGTCATACCTGGCCATTATTAGCTGCCACTTGGCGATACGTACCGTAAAACCCAAAATGCCCACCGGAAGCAGTCACGTAAAACTCATGAAGAAGGACGAGAATGAATTTCGACGTCTGGGAAATAACAAGCCGATCCTGATAGAACAATAGACCATTACAAACAGAGTAACCCGGGTTTTTGGCAGGAGAGAGTAAACATTTCTGTAATAATCGATTGATATCAACATCCGTTTTAGCTTTCCTTGATTAGTTGAGCCCCTTGAACCCAAACCGTAGTTGAAATAGCCTGTCGGAAGATGCCTGAATCAGCCCTCGAGATAAGGCATTAGCAGCCCAATTTTCCCGACCCGGTTTGTATTAGATATCGAAATCATAACCTAATAACTTCACCACCCAATTCTGTTGATCAAGCGAGGAGACCCGTTGTTGGAGGAGAAATTTTAAGCTCTTCTGATCTGTACACACCATGAATTTGGCACCGAGTAAGTACGGGCGCCAATGTTGAACCGCTAAGTCTAGAGCCTTCAATTCGCGCTCATAAGCGGATTTGGCCAAATTACGGTCACTAAGAGCCTTACTAAAAAAAAGCAATTGGTTTCGTGTGCTACATAAGAACAACACCTATTCCACACCCGGAAGCATCACACTCGTCGCGAAACGAAGCTCTGAAGTCGGGCAACGCAAGAACTGGAGCATAGATGAGAGCTTGCTTGAGGTTATCAAATGCCTACTGAGCGGAAGGATTCCGTTAAAAAGCATCCTTTTTTTGTTAGTTTGGTTAGAGGGCGAGCAATAGCCATAATTCTTAATGAACTTGTGGTAGTAGCCTGTGAGACCCAAGAAACCCCGAAGATTCTTGACACTTCACAACAACCGCTATTTTCTTGGGGTCTATGGAAACGCCTGGACCGTCAATAGTGTGACCCAAATACTCAACGGAGCGTGTTGACCAAAAGTGCAATTTTAATGATTAACCATAGCATGATGATGCCATAACAATGAAAGAACATGTAAATTTGCCACATGGGAGTCCCAAGTAGGACTATACACCAAAATGTTGTCAAAGAAGATCGCCACCTTATGACGTAACAGAGGACGGAAAATGTCGTTCATAGCCGCCTGAAACGTTGCTGGGCAATTCATCAGACCAAAGGGCATTACGAGATATTCGTAATGGCCGTCATGAGTCCAAAAAGCCATTTTAGCAATACTATCAGGGTGCATTCGAATTTGATTATGCCTGCACTTGAGATCCAATTTGGAAAAAATTAGGATCCATGTAATTCATCAATGAGCTCGTCCACCACGGTAATAGGGTACTTATCAGAAATTTTAGCCGCATTGATAGCCCGATAATCGACGCACATGCGACACGAATTGTCTTTCTTTTGAACCATATAACCAGACTCGAGAAGGCACTTTTACTGGGGTGGATCATTCCTGTAGATAATAATTCAGTGACTTGCCTCAATTTTAGTCTTTTGAACATGAGGACAACGATAAAGCCGAACACAAATAGGGTCAGGAGAAGATAACACAATGCCATGATCATGAGAACGGGCTGGCGGCCAGGAGGATGGTACCTGAAATACCGCCACATAATGCTCCAATAACGAAGACAAAACGTTTTGTTGCTCCCTCGACAAATCCCGCATCAGCATGAGACAAGGCCTCGAGCGAACTATGAGAGGCTAAAGAGGATGGCAAGGGTAAAAAGCCATCTGCCATAGACAACCAATGTTGTAAAGCTGTGGGTTCCGTCTTACTGTCATGGAAACCTTGTAATTGGACATAAGTCCCTTTGTAACAAAAATGCATCCGGGATCGTGCTAATCATGGACAACTTCCTAGACGAGCGCAACCACGCCAAACCCAAAATGAGATCTAGGTGCCCGTATCAAAAACTAAGGCGTCCAAAACAAAGGTATAGGGACCTAGAGTAATCAGAGTAGCCAAACAACGATCCGAGACAAACACACAATGGCCATCGCCTAACTCAATATTAAGCCTGAAGAAGGAAGTAACCGAAAGACCTAATGCGACGACTAGACGACGAGAGCTAAAATTTGGGAAGCACCGCTATCGACGATGTTAACACCGGAATTCCCTGAAGAGTGCCTTCGAGCTTCATGGTGGAGATAGGAGCAAAATTAGCAAGAGACGCCGCACGTTCCAATGCCAAACAAGTTCTCGAAGCCATTTCCGAATGTACAACCTCATCGCCCGGAGGGTCGTTGCAAAAGACAATGCTCCCCACTAGAAGGATCGTCTTCATCATCGCCCAACAGGAGAACCTATAATTTCCCTTTCGGACACTTGTGCCCCGACCCAAATTGCTGACCACACCGGAAACACAACCCTTTTTCCAGGTGATCTTCCCACTCCGTTCGAGATAAAGAACGGACACCACGATCGCGAGAAAAGATGTTTCTCCCGTCAGAAGACGTATTTGAAGATCCCTTGAAGGAAGAAAGAGATTGGACATTGTCAACACGTGGATGAGAAACCCTATCAAAAGCCCTTGGCTTGGAGCGGCCCATAGACGTAGGCCCATCAAACCCCGCACTAGATGGGCTCTGTAAGGGTGGAGGTATCAGAAATGAGATAACACTGTAGTACCGGAATTAGGGCGGAGCATCAGTTTGACATCCTTAGCTAGATACATTGCATCTAATCAAGACGTAGGGCGGTGCAAATGTACCCACTAACGCACGTCATCCTTCAAACCAGCCACAAAATAGTCGAGAGCTTGTGATTCAAGTAACCGAGGCGCAAGGGACAAAAGATACTCAAAATCATCAATGAACTCATAGATGGAGTCCCCTTGTTTATCGTGGCTAATTGTTCATATGGATTTTGAACTTCTAACCCGCTAAAACCTTGCAACAACTCTGCCTGAAACTCAACCCAAGACAGAGAAGAGCGAACCTGAGAGATGATCGTGAACCAATGTTGTGCCATACCAATCATACTTAACCTAGCGAGACGCAAACGCATTTTGGTAGAAGTGAATTGCGGTTGATATAGATGTTGGCCTTTTGATTCCAACCTTGGGGGTCGAAGCCCAAGAACTCAGGAAGCTTCACCTTCTTCACCGCCCATATCCTTGGTGTCGGATTTAGCGCCAGAGGATGAGAATTCCAACCCCAAAGGACTCGAACCGGAGGAATCAACCACTGGTTTCGATTCCTGAGCTTTCATCCAAGCGAGAACAACTTTTCGGAATTCGGCCGATTCAACCCGATCTGCCGCCAAAGAGACGAGAGAAGTCTTCATCTCCGAAACATCAGATTGTAGCAAAGAGATTTGATGCTCGTGAGCATCCAAACGGGATGTTTGATTCACCATAATCGTGGCAGATCAATGGCAGGTCGGACCAATGATGGAGATTGTATTTAGAAATGTTAAACAATTGATGGAACAAGATGTCAAAACCAATTTAAGAACAAGGACAGGAATGATTGTATTCAAAAGATAGAGGAAGAACAGAAATTACAAATAACCAGGGCTAAGCCCTCTCTCCATGCACAAGCAGGAGCCTCAAAATAGTAACAACCGAAAGGTAATTCTAACAATATTATTCCCTACTAATATACTACTCATTCTTCCCTGTAACAACATCCTAGCCACTTTCATCTTTTCCCCTTCTAGAATAAACTTTTAGCACTTTAGGACTTTCCTTTGATGCTGAAATAATTGGACTTGTATCAGTATCTAATAAGTAGAGGTGGAAAAAATAGTTGGATTCATATTGACGTGGATGGGTAACAAGTCAATACGATGACTTTAACTATGGGTTGAAAAGGGTTTAGGTTGGGTGTATATTATTCATTTTTATATAGCTAGTATGTCAAATCAGCTTTTAAGACGTATTGAAAATAGTCTTGAGATGATGCAAACAAATGGTATCTAAAGATTGGATCCCATTTTCTTAAACACCTCTGATATGAAGATACACCTTGCAACAAATGCAGGGACCCGGAATCAGAAAATGAGTCAGAGATTAGCCATGGCGATGCTACAGAGGCTAAACAAGTCGTTTAGTTGGCTGCGGTTAGTATGGAATGGCAGTCAAGTAAACCACATGATGCAAAAAGGTGATTGTGAACAAATCAGTTTTGAGGAGCTGGAGTGGTATACTAAATCGAGCCTGGTGTTACACTAGAAGCTTACCAATGCCAGTTTGGACATTGTATCTTGTGGAGGTGGTGATGAAAATTTGTGAACACGGTTCAAAATATGTTTAATCTGTGGTCTTGTGTAGTACTGTGTTTTATTATTAGTGGTTGTATAACTTTGATATAAGTTATGTTTAATACAATGTGCTGGTATTGGAGATGGAGCTGACTGGTGATGTTTGGTGGTTAACCTGCGGCGTTTGATTGTGGCATATGAACAACATGCTTATCTTCGTATATGAATGTGCATATATTGGAAATGTGTTGTTAATATGTTGTTTATTTTTGCGTTCTTATTTTGTAACTAGAAAATAATATATTCATCTGGAAAGTTTCAATAAATCAAGATAGGTTCATAAAGGGGCCCAAGCTTGGAACGATACAAGTAGTTGGGTCAAATAAACTCTAAAGTGGTTCAGTGTGTGGCTAACATGGCCTAAACCGACTCGGGGAAGTCCTTAGTTGGACAATGTTTGGAGTTCCAAAGCGATTTTTAAACAATTAATAAAAATGCTTTTCCAAGTATAAAAAAATATAAAATCATCTTTTATTTATTTTTTGAACTTGTGACAATGGATATTCAAAAACTTGTTAAACCCGTCATCTTACTACTCTAATAAAAAGATAAATGAGGATACCACGTGTTAGCATCACAATCATTCTCATCAATTTTTTCTTGTCTTTCTCTCCTATTAAATAATTATTTTAATTACTAATAAAATTATTTTAATACATTTTAATTTTAATATATAATAAACTTATTTATTAAGGTTATTTCTAAATAAATTGGTATTTTTAATAAGTCAAGTTTTTTTTAACAAAAAATAATCAAATTTGAGAGTTGTAATAAGAATTTTTTTAAAAATAACATTTTTATACAGTTTGTTTTAAAATTAAAATGTTTATTTTAAAATTTTTTAAAAAGTTGATATCATTGTTTTATAATTTATAGTCATTTTTGATACGTAATTTCAATCATATTATATCTTAAAATATCATTTTATAATTAATAAATTTATTATATTAATATTATATTTATTCAAACCGTGTAATACACAGGTTTACTAAAACTAGTAATTAATATAAATGTTTAAAAAGAAACTTGTTCATTCAAGAAGAGGGCTATATACACCAACCCATCAAGAATGAACTTTTACGGGAAACTATTGTTCAAACAAAGACTTTGTTTGAAAAATAAATTTCCGAGACTTTTACCATTCTAACCCCTAGGAAAAATAATTAAATAGATGCATAGGAAGTACATAAAATGATAATAATTAGAGAAATCAGAGCAGTCAGTTAAATAAAATGTAACATCTTGAACTAGGGCTGAAATAACAAATCAGACACGAACACGATAAGACACGAACACGATAAATGCTAACATGAACATGACACGATAACTAATCGTGTCATTTTTTCCGGACATGAACACGAACCTATTTAGAAACAGGTTCCACGATAAGACCTGTTAAGAGACATGATAAAAAACACACGTTTAGTGAAACAAAAATTGACCAAAATCCATTAAAATCTTAATATACCATTATTTTTAGCATGATAATTTTTGACATTTTTGAAACAAAGTCAATAAAAAGTCTATTTTAACCGATAACATAGTTTAATAAGGTAATATACGGAGTACGAAGAGGGCTCAGGCGGAGGTCGGGGACTCGGTCAGTGGTATTATGATAGACGTATTCGATTGAAGCGGTGGTGTAATGGATAAGGTTTTTAAATTAAACATGAAAAATAATGACATATATAATAATATACATATATTAACTATTTTAAATAATCTAAATATAAACAGGTCTTAACATGTGCGTTAACAGGTTAACAAGTGTTTGATCTATTAAGACACGATTTTTATCGTGTCTATAATGTGTCGACCTGTTAATGACATGAAACCTAATAAGCTCAAACACGAAACCTGTTAACTTCGTGTCGTGTGATGTCGTGTTAACAGGTTCGTATCAGAAATTGCCAACCCTATCTCGAACGTTCAAGTAAGATGTAATAGTTAAAAACACAAGAAATATGAACTTCACATTTCATATATTTAAATATAATTACATATTATATTTGAAGCTGATTCGTTATTAACAAAACTTATGTAAACTCATAGAGGAAAATAAGTCTATCTTGAACGTCATATTCGTAATTTTATAAAATGCTACATATTAAAAGTTATAACAGAAAAATTAATGAAACAACTAAATGAATTATATAAGTAAGCAATCAAGCAGGTTGATGACTTTCATCCCGCATCACAGAAGCAAAAATTTGAGTTCCTTCCTTGCTTGCTATAATAAATAGAAGCTTATATATATATTTTTAAGTATATTTTTTTTAAGAACGCTCTGGTAGAAAGAGAATATTAAGCCCTCAATACCAATTTTGGTGTTATTAGTTATCATTTTTGAAGCGTGAGTAGGGGAGATTCTACATCAAATTGTTGTAGATGGTTTTCCGGTATGTTCTCGTTAAATTATGTTTAGTTGTTGTTGTTGTTATTTGTTATTCTTGTTGTTATAAAAATTTTTCAGGTATGTTCTTGTTTAATTTTATGTTTAGTTGTTATTATTATTGTTATTGTGCTCTTGCTAGTGTTGTTATTATTGTTATTGTAATTAGGCGTCAGGGTTATTGTCGGAAAAGGTATTGATTAGCCTCCTAGCTCTTCCTTATCAACTAAAAGCCTTACCCTTAGCTAGTTGACTTACGCATCCTAAGGGGTAGAAAGCTTGCTAGTTAGCATGACTTGCGGTAGGGAGATAGCTTGTTAACTTCCTCTCTTGCATTCTTCACTAAAGCGAACCTTTTCCATCCTCATTTGTTGAGACAAATATTTGACTTATGCGCCTTATTCAATAGCGGTTTAGCGAGTGTTTGAAGCTACTTGCAAGCCCCATAAAGTGAGAAAATACCCCAACTAGGTATGGAAGAGGCAAAAACCAGTTTCTTCGTAGTAACGAATCACCAAAGACTAAGGGAGGGCGATGAAATCTCATAACTCCAACCAAAAACCCTTCCGAAGAAAAAAACACAAAAACAAACAAAAAAACAACTATCTATACAAGTTCCTCGGGCATAGAGCCACATCCGTCATTTGGAAAGGTTGTTCGCATGGGGGCACTACTCCCCAAGGAGCCAAGAATGGAAACATTGAGTCTTTTAGTTCCAACGCCCCCTTAACTCTGATCATAGTCGTCTTCTTTGTAGCCGCTAGTCACCATCTTAAGGAAGGTTTGGAGTGAATGAGTAAAGGAGAATGTTTAGGACTAAACTAGACCACTATGCTCATAAAAAGTTTCTTTTTCACGCCTTTTCTTTCCTATATATGTATATACTAGAATAGGATGATGCATCTATATTCAAATTCAAGGCGAAGTCATTGAACTAACAGACGGAACCAAAGTACTCTAACTCTTATAGGAAGTACCTATCGACCTATTTTGAGAGCTGCTTATGCCTTTCAACTCCCTGCCACGAGCGGTAGCTGCGCAACACCGATTCTCTTTTTCCTATACTTCCCTCAAACAGGCCTCATTCTCCTAATCATGCTGAGGTAATTCAACAACTTCAAGATTTTTCCAAGACTTTGAAAAGGCCTGTTAAAACTAGTACCATGGACGCTAACACTCCTCCAAGCGAATGGAGATTGATCATTCCCAGCTTGCTCCTCAAAGAAGTGCACCAAAAGTGGTGGTGGTGGTGGTGGTGGGGGGGGGGGTATCTATCATATTCTTTTATCATTCTAATAGGAGCACGCCTCCTTTTAGGAACTCTCTTTCCAAACATCATTGTCCATTAGTAATGGTGTAGGAGAGAGAAGTGACCCTCTAGGTAAGGTTTTGGCTGACTTCCCTACTCATTCTCTAGCAAATGGATATGGCCCGATTGAAGGATCAATTGCCTTCTGTAAGGCCCCGTTCCCGGGACGCTTACAGCTGGTAATTCATCGCACATAAAAGATATACTTTGCATTTAATCATCAAAACATTGCAGCGGAAACATAGAACAATTGGCATTTCATTTCATCATAAAAACTTTTGCAAAATAATGCGTCGTTTTTCGGTTACAAAATTACATTGTTGTATTACATCACAAAAGCCTTAACTAAATAGATGCCATCCAAAAGAGCTAAGCAGGCGCCTCGTGCCATCCTCAGCAATGCTCACCTGTCAACTGGAAAATGCATAAAAGTCAGCGTTGCTGAGTGAGTTCTAGTTTATAATAAAACTTACTTTTCTTTCATAAAACCATCCTTTCATATAAAAACATATTATACTTTACATTCGTTCGTGATCATACATCGTACGTACATACAGATAATATCATTATTATCTTCGTCATTCTTTCGTTCATTCATCATTTCATTCCTTACTTTCATCATCACCATGAACTTTACCCTTCATGCTCGTGATACTGTGCCTAAGCCTATAAAAGACCTTCATCGGTGGTGCCCAACACCAAGTGGTCACAGTACCTAAGGTAAAGTCCAGGTATACCATTGTCATATGCTATGCCCTTCATGCTCATGATACTGGACCTAAGCCTATAAAAGATCTTCATCGGTGGTGCCCAGCACCAAGTGGTCACAGTACCTAAGACACACAACAATGGTTCATCCATACGGTCAATCACAAAGAAAGACCCCAATGTGCATCCTTTGGGGTAGCTAACCCGCACACCGTTGAGCTAACACCTACAATGGGTGTGCACCTCCATACATTTGCTTGCAAGCCTTTCTTACATTCATTCATTCATTAATGCATGCATTCATCATCATGTTCCTTTTTCATTATCTTTCACTTTACATTACATAATACTTCGTTCATTCATTCATTATCATAACGCGTAAAGCCATAGGAAAGATAATCATACGACATCACAAGAACATAAACACATCATTCATACATCATCATGCAGGGCATCATACATACATACATACATCATGCATAACCATGCAACATTATCATCATCATCAACATCAAGCACATAACATTACATGCCCATCATACCATTATGACCTCATAAGTCAACTTACATAACCCCGGGAACTTCCTAGGTCAAAGCCTACATTACTCTTTTTTTTTCTCCCCAAAAGTCAGAATTTTTCTAAGTGTTCATCCGCATTTCCTATAGTCATCCGCATTTCCTACAGTTCATCCGCATGGCTATAGTTCATCCACATTTGCCATCCGCATTTCCCTAACTCATCCGCATTTGGTTTCCTTCATCCGCATTAACTCACTTTGCTCATCCGCATTTTGTACTTAGTCATGCTCATCCGCATTGACTCACTTCATCCGCATTGACTTACCTTGCTCATGCGCATTTCCCAGACTTAGGCAATTGCTCATCCGTATTTCCTGCACTTATCAATGTTCATCCGCATTGACCTCATCCGCATTGACTTCATCCGCATTGACTTACCCATGGTTAATGTTCATCCACATTAACCCCTTTTCATCCGCATTTCTTCCAAACACTTAGGTAGATTTAAAGACTTATCAAGTGGATCTAAAACATCATAATCAATTTCCATGCACCATTCATCAGGTTCTAAGCTTAAATCTTACCCTCTAAGCCTTAGAACACAATCATACATCATCAAGCATGAACATAGTCACACATCACATCATACCATCATCATACACACATTCGAGCATACGGGTCCGAAACCCAATTTAATAAAACATACATTCATGCATTTTTAGCCCCAAAAATCAGTTAAAAACCAGTAAAAGAGGGGTCCTAGAACTCACCTTTGCAGCTTTTGAGTATGGCTTCCTCCAAACTCGTTTGCAAATTGAATTCAACCGCTTAGAACCCACTAAAAACAACATACCCGAACACATACAAACACACATAAGCATAAACCCGAGGATAAGACCAGTTAAGAACACCATAAAAGCATGAATTCTTACCTTGAATTCGAACTCTTTCTAGTTTTTCCTTCAAAACCGAAAATTGCTGCTCTTTCTCTCTCTAAAACCCGAAAATCAGTGTGTATATGTGACATATGGGCGGCCATACCACCTTTTACACCCACTTTTCAAACATTTTGTCCTTTTGGACACTTTTTACTCCTAGACTTGGGTTTTATTTCTTTTCCTTCTTTCTTTCACTTTATTCATTCTTTTCTTTGACTTTAAAATAACCGGGTGTTACACCTTCGTTGTGTGCTATTTGAGTAAATTTCAATTCCCTTACAACTCTTTTGACTAACAAAGTAGATCGGCACTCATCTAAGAGAATGGAAAATGGAGAATTGTAAAGTGAATAATGATTGCCTTATCCGTCTATCTTTCTGGGCCAGTATCAAAGTCTATTAATAAACAATGCTTAATAAGCAACAAAGTGTGGTACATCTTACCCTGCTGAAGTGATTGTTTTGAAAAGATCATGCTTGACCAATAGGGGGAGGAAAGCGAAGCTTCTGCTGCATCACAAGGATAAATTCTCTGAGCCCTCTTTCTTATCTATCAACTATCATCTTCTTCTCCGGATACTAAGGGTGCTCCATGAGGCGGACATAGCGACGACTAATGTATTGGACTCGTCAAATGATATAGTTCACAGGCGGGATCGCACAGGAAGAGCGGTAGCAAGCGACTACCTACGACAAGATATATATATAATAGAGAAGATAAAAGTCTTTTATGCGTCTTGTGCTGATTTGGTAACTGCCCCTATAGGAATAGGAGGTGGAGTCCCTTTTCTTTGAGTGAAAAAGTCTTCTTTCCGTCTACCCCTAAACCTAATCTTAAAAAGAAATTCTCAACTTAGGGTTCCCTGCTGCTACGAGTGGGTTGATCCGCTACAATTATTGTTATATATGTATTTATATATAGTCCTGACCCGAAAGTTACTAGGCATAGGTCATGCCACCTTGTTAAGGTGAATCCTCCCATTCTAGGCCGGGAAACCTGCTCGCTATTTGAGTGTAGTCAGCAAAAGCAAAGAGAAAAAAGTTACGTAATAAAGGACCAATAAGATTGAATCCTCTAAGAGAGAATGGATTCAAAGTAAAGTTACTATATATATTGATCGAGGAGAGCGGGGAATAATCCAGATAAGAATCATAATTAAACGTACTAGCTTTAATAGGAATACTGCAGGATCGTTCAAGGGCTTGAACACAATTACAACACAACAGCACAATGAGGAGATTAACTAAATCTTAATCAAACAGTGAACTAGGTAACCAAAGGTGATGCAGAGAACACAAGTTAACCAAGAGACAGAACAAGAGAATATAGTTTTCAAGGTAGCAGTATATTGCTTTCTCAAGTTCTTTTACAAGTGTTACAAGGCATATGGAAAGATACAGAACTTGGAATACTTATACTACAACCTACAGCCGGCTATACTATGAAAGCCAGCTGGATACAATTGACTAGACACTAACAAAATCAATTGTAGGATCAAAAGGCTTATCTGCCTTTTGACCTTGTGACTATGACATGCCATAGCTCACATCCTTATACATTACAAAAGGATAAAGTACATAAGTAGAAAGTCTCAGACACAAGACCTCAATGTACAGTTACCAAAAGCATGGACCTTTTCACCAACTCTTGTAAGTTGGTGGCTTATCAGAGACGCAGCGGAAAAGGTGCTTTATGGAACAGTACATCAGATAAAGCATGTGTACTAGTCTTCGGAAGAAATCTGTCTTCATAGGTTGAAGCTTCGGAAGACTTTGTCTCTTCAAGCTTTGGAAGACTTCATGTTAGGCTTCGGAAGATATTGGTCTTGGCTTCGGAGAAATTACACTTAGAGTATTTTCTAATGCTTTGTGTAATTCTTCCGAAGCATTCTTCACTTCAGTACTTAGTGCATGTTGCTGAAACACTTAGGCAGTTTTGGGTTGCATCAGACTTCAGGAATCCTTACAAACTCCCCCTAGGCTGATGCTACCAAAACCCTAGAAGATCTTTAAATGTTTGTAGTCTTCAGAATAATCAATACCATCCCTTTCTTCATTTGATGGTCAGGATCATCAAGACTCTCATAGTATCTTCTCATTTCAAAGAGATCATGCAGAGGTAAGTTGATTATGTCTTGCCATGAGTAGACATTTTCAACACCTTGATCTCTGATAACATTCCATCTTTCTGGATTGGTAGAGTAAGTCCAGATAAGATGGGTGTCTCGGTTGCTAGAGGAGCCACTTGCATAGGAGTTGATTGGGCTGCCTCATCATGCACTTCCTCAGGTTGATCTGATTCACCCTGGGGAGTAGAGGTTGATGACTTTGGCTTCTTCTTTTTAGTCTTTGGTTTGGAGGCCATTTTCTTCTTCCTCTTTAATGTCTTTAACTGAGAAGACTGGTCTGCAGCACCATGTTGTCATCAGTGTCTTTCTCAGTTGGGTGTTCCTCCCTCACAGGTTCAGAAGGAGAGGAGTTTGACCCTGTCTTGGATCAGAAGATGAAGTTTGCTGAGGCTCAGCTGGAGGTTCTGGTTCAGGTGTCTCTGGTTGTTCAAACTTGACCTCCACTTCAGGTGGGACTTGACTTGGAAGAGAGTGCAAGTCAATGAGTTCACCACTTCTAATCTTCTGCTTGATTACCCTTATATGCTCATCCATTGTAGATAGAGACATGGGACCAAGTCTCCTTCCGGAGAATCCATATGACTTCAAGAAGCTCATCATTCTTTGTCTGTCAGCAGACTTCTCTTGCATTCTTTTGAATGATGGTCTTGACTTTGCAGCTTCTTCCTTAGCTTCCTTTTGGTTGTTTTTCTTTCTTTGACTAACTCAAGCTCAAGTTGCTTTAAGTACTCGAACTCAATAAGTCATAGGACAGGGGAAGAAGTGTATTTGCCTGATAGAAGCCTGTGGCACTCAGGTAGTTTATCATTTTGATTCTATCCTCTTCTTTATCTACCTGAGGTTCTTGTGGAGCCACATCTTCCTGTGCAGGACTTTCTTGAACTGGAGAGAGAGTGGGAGTATGCTTGTGAAGTCTTTTCTGTCTCCTCTCCTCTTTGAATTGGAGAAGTAACCTTGCATCCTCTTTCTCCTTAATCTCTCTTGACACTTCCATGTCAGCCAGTTCATTCAATTCTTCTAAGGGGAGGGAGATGATTTCGTCAACATCATAGTTCCTGGTCTGTAAATAATTAATCCTGACTGCCCTTTGTTCATCATTCTGAGTATCTGGTCTGGGGGCAGCCCGGATTGCAGCTTGCATGAGTTTTGATGACCCAGAAGAACTTTCTCCCCTTAGCCTCCTTTTCCTCTCTCTCTCTTCCTCCTCAATTTCCTCAGGAGTCATTATCCTTTTCCCTTTGTCACCAACAGACCTTTGTGACTCAGGGTGGATTGAGGCTTGGCCTTCATTGCTTGGTGTAGCTTCCATGCTCTGGCCAGAGAGAGGCTGAGAAACACCTTCACCAGCAGGTGTCTCAGATGGAGTTTGGACCTCTGCAGCAGTTGTTGATGGTGAGACAGAGGTCTCAGGTCTGCCACCACTGGGCCTTCAGCCAAGGTTTCCCCTATGAAGCTAATCTTAGGCCACCTCAACATCCAGTTGACCGATGACATTGCCTGATTGCCTAAGTCTCCTTCTTAGAGAGAACTCTGCAAGGATCCTGTCTTGGATTCTTTGAGCCAGCCTGTCAGCTTGTCTAGATTTGCTTGGATTGACAAGTGGCATGTTGACTAAATCCAGTCCTTCATAGAAGCTCAGGCTTTGGAACTGAAAGACTTCTTGTTGACCTTGAACTCTGTGAAGTATGAGGGCTCTTCTGTCATCATCATACCTCCATCTGATAATGTAGTTGCCAGTTCCATGTGGTGGAGATGAGACAGCCCTTGGTATACCTTCCTCAAAGAGACTCCTGATGAGAGAGTCTATAGAGTCCACATTAATGTGAACTTGAGGAAGTTGCTGAGAATGCACAACAGCAAGTGAGGATGGTGAGTCCTCTATGTCCATTCTCTTTGAAGAACTCCCAGGTTCTGTGGTTGTGATAACAGTCTCCCCCTTTTTGGTAGCATCACCCACTTGCATAGGTGAGCTGGAGGATAAATCGATCACTTCCATAGTTTCTTGTGTTCCTGGTTGAGCTCTTCTTAAAGGTCCCAGCTAGTTTTTCCTGCAGATATGATATCTGGAGTTGCTGATCATTGACCCTGTTTTGCAGGGTAGTCACCTGAGATTCCAAGTGACTAACCTTAGAGACTAGATAGGTACATTTTGTGACAATTTTTGTACCTTTAGTCTCAAATTCCCCTCATCTTCATCAGAAATCACTGGGGGATGAGAGGATTGGACCAAAGTCCCTTCTCTCACCACCAGCTTGAGTGTCTTGGCTGCTGGTTTTCCTCTGCTCACTGGCAACCTCAGTTAAGATGCCAATGGGCTGAGTTGCCATGGTTGAGGTCTTAATGATGTAATCACTGTCAAAAGTGAGAGCCTCTTCCATATGGACATCCTGAACAGGTTCAGATGTGTCCACCTCAGTAATAGGTGACTGATGAGGGATAGACTGAGGAGAGTCAGAGGTACTCATCTCTCTTTGAGTAGGGGAGGAGAAGAGAGACTCATGGTACTCACTGAATCCTAAGTCTTCATCAGTGTAAAAGGATAGGTTGGGAATTGGTTGGTTTAGATCCAAAGGCTGGGGATGGTAGCTGTCCCCTGAAGGTTGTTCACTTGAGTGTTGAGACTCAGAGTGAAGGCTTACAGTTGTTGGGCTAATGAGCTCATCAGGTTGAGCTTGAGGAACCTCAGCCCTGATAGGTAAAGTAATGGAGTGTTTGCTCCTCAGGAGAAGTGGGAGCTCTGGAGTCCACTTCTTCCTGTAAGTTGAGTATTTGGGGCCTGCACAGACTCAATAGCCTGAGCAGGGGTTCGTTGGGATTTTCTTTTGTAGGTGAAGAATATTGGAGGTTGTGAGAGGGCAGGAGAGCAGTAGGTGTGGGTTCAACACTAGCTTGGACTGCTATGTTGCCACCTTGAGCAATGAGCTCTAACATTTTTGGGACTAGGGCTGTTTCTACCCCTGAGAAGCCTACAGTTGGCTTCTTCATAATTTTAAAGATGCGGGCTCATGGCTTCATCGTCAGTTTAAGAATTTGCCTGTTTCCCTCAACTGTGAGCCCAGTTCACAGTTAAGAATGTGTTGAACATATCTAGGAAACATGTAATATTCTAAGGAGTCTAAGTTTGCAAGTAAATTAGTATAAACAAATTGTGAATACCTGAACTTGACCCCCTGAACCATTCCATGAACTATAAAGGAGAGATCCTCAGGAATCTGGTCCCATCCACCATGCTTGTTTGATAAGCTGTGGATAACCACATGAAGCAGGTATCCACTGGGATGAGACCTTCCCTTTCCTGAAGGTCTTTACAGAGAAATCTCCTTCATAGCCCATCTGCTCGAAGGAATGATTAACTGCTTCTTTTGGAAAGAACACTTCACCTGCTTCATCATCCAGCTGAAGATGTCGATTGATGATGGCCGGAGTGATGAAAATTGTTTTCCCCTTGCACTGTGGCAGACAGTGCCTTCTCCCCATCCATAATGACCTCTTGGCAGTCTTCCAGAATTCAAGCAGATGATCCTCATATAGAGGAGGATCAATGGTTAGGGAGTGAAGTAGTGAGACAAAGACAAGAAACGGCAAACCTCTGAGAAATGAGGATCTTTGTCAGAGCATAACAGAGCAACCTGATTGTGTTGTCTGTGCAGCTGCATGGCAAAGTGAGGATCATTTCTGTGTGTAAGGTCAGCCATTGTGAGGTAGCTTAGAGATGAAGAATGGGATAAATTTCAGAGAGAAAGCTTTGGTTTTAGGTATGGAAGAAAAGCAGATGATAGAAGAGGGGGAAACCGTTGGTTTATATGAGAGAGAAGATTTCAGATAAAGTTTAATGAAAGAGGATAAACTTTGAAATCCGTATGTCGGTCCCACCTCTGAAAAAGTAGTTTACTTTTTTGCTCAAAAAGTAGTTTTCTTGAAGTTCGAAAAGCTTCCGAAAGTAATTTGTCTTCGGAAGTTTGATTGAAAAAGCTTCCGAAGCTAAAGTGACTTCGGAAGAATTTCCCTAAGAGTCTTAAAGATTTATGCTTCGGAAGAGAAATAAACTTTGGAAAGCTTTGTATAAGAATGAACAAAGCTTCCGAAAGTAATTTTTGCTTCGGAAGGAAAATCCTTAAAAATGAATAAGTGTCTAAGTTGAGAATTTTAAGCTTCGGAAGATAATTTTGACTTCTTCCGAAGGCAAAATCTCTTAGACAGTCATTTATTTTGAAGACATATTTTTTCTTCCGAAGGTAAAACATTATCTTCCGAAGTATCAGAAAATTTTCAAGAATCTAAAGAAAATTTTTCAAAAAGAGTTTTTCATTCAAAGAAAACATGAGCTTATGAAGGTGATGAACTAGACAACTTAGGACACACATATAATTTTTAAGAAGAAATAATTAGAATTAGTTTTTAAAAAAAATCTACTCAAAGTTGATCATCCCAATAGCTGATATCAGATACTTAACTCTGTTCATCAAAAGCTTTTGTGAACAGATCAGCATATTGTTCATCTGTGTGAACTTTGACTAGTTTAATTAACCCCTTTTCATAGTTATCTCTTATTAAATGATACCTGATTGATGTGTTTGGTCCTTGAGTGCTGCCAGGATTCTCAGTGATAGAGATAGCACTGTGTTGTCTATGTGGATAGGAGTCTCTTTGAAGTTAAATCCGTAGTCTAGCATCTGATTTTGAATCCAAAGCACTTGAGCACAGCAGCTTGCAGCAGCAATGTATTCAGCCTCTGCAGTTGATGCAGACACACAGGTTTGTTTCTTGCATTGCCATGAGACAACCCTTCCACCAAGGAATTGACATCCCCCAGATGTAGACTTTGCAGTCATGTTGCAACCACCATAATCACTGTCTGTATAGGCATACAGATTGAAATTAGAATCTTTGGATACCATAAACCAAGTGTTGAAGCACCTTTGAGGTATCTTAAAATCCTTTTCACAGTGATTAAGTGAGACATCTTAGGATTTGCTTGATATCTTGCACAAATACATGTAGCAAACATGATCAGGCCTGCTAGCTGTAAGATACAAGAGACCCAATCATAGCCCTGTATAAGTGCTCATCTACACACTCCCCCTCAAGATCTGGACCAAGGGAGTGGTTTCTGGCTATGGGTGTCTTAGCAGTCTTACAATCAGTCATGTTGAACCTCTTGAGTATATCTTGAATATACTTTGACTGACTTATGAAGATGCCATCTTCAACCTGCTTCACTTGAATTCCCAGAAAGAATTAAGTTCTCCCATTGAACTCATTTCAAATCTATCTTTCATCAGCTTTTCAAAGTCTTTGCAGAGCCTTGAATTGGTTGAGCCAAGATGATGTCATCCACATATACTTGAACTAGCAGAATGTCGTTTCCTTGTCCTTTGATGAAGAGAGTCCATCTATAGTACCTCTCCTGTAACCATGTTTACAGAGATACTCAGACAGTGTCTCATACCACTTCCTGGGTGCCTGATGCAGCCCATAGAGAGCTTTGTCAAGCTTGCAGACATGATCAGGATGATCAGGATCTACAAAACCAGGTGGTTGTTTGACATAAACCTCCTCATCAATCACTCCATATAAGAAAGCACACTTTACATCAAGTTGGTAGACCATGAAGTTCTTGGATGCAGCAAATGCCAGGAATATCCTAACAGCTTCTATCTAGCTACAGGAGCAAAGACATCAGTGTAGTCAATCCCTTCTTCTTGTGTGTATCCTTGAACAACTAGTCTAGCCTTGTTCTTGATGATGATTCCTCTATCATCCTTTTTATTCCTAAAAACCCATTTGGTTCCAATGGTAGTCTTCCCATGAGGAAGAGGACAAAGGTTCCAACTTTCTGTCTTTTGAATTGAAGCAGCTCTTGTTGCATAGCTTCAACCCAACTTCCATCCTTTAGAGCCTCCTCAACTTTCTTTGGCTCTAACTGGGATAGAAAACAAGAGTGAAGACAAACATTTGCTTCATGGGTTTGCCCTCTTGTCTTTACCCCGGAGATAACATCTCCAATGATGTTTGTAGTAGGATGAGACTTGTGGATCCTTAGCTGAGGGATCACAGCAAGTTGCTGAGATAGATCCAAATTTGAGAAATTTAGATCTGGTCTTGAAGATTGATCATCCACATTATCACACTTATCAAAATTAACTTGATCCAATGAGTGTGTGACATCATTGATGTTATCATCTATGGTATGGTTATTAGCATCAAGAGATTCTTGATCACTTTCACCATCACCATTGTTATCTTCTGCAATTGAGATGTCTTTATCTGGTTGAGAGGCCTCTGAACTGGAATTTGAAGGCATGCCAGATGTTTCAGCTGGATTTATCATTGTTGTGCTGATAGAAACCTCATTTGCCGAAGTAGTTCCAACTGGAGCTGAAGGTCTTCCAAGCTCAAATCTTGGATCAGGATCACCTGTATTTAAATTTTCTGCAGATCCTGAAACATGCTCACAAGATTGATTAAAACAGTTGGTAACTAAATCAATCAAATAGCCAATCCGGACCAGAACCAGCCACACTGGGAGTGTGCTCATTGAAAGTCACATTGGCTGACTCCTCAATGATTCTAGTTCTGAGATTGTATACTCTATAAGCTTTAGCTTGAGAAGAGTATCCAATGAAGTGTCCATCGTCTGATTTCTCAGCAAACTTGGCAACTTGATCTTTGGTATTCAAGATGGTGCAGGGACATCCAAATGACCTGAGAAAACCAATGAAAGGTTTCCTCTTGTGCCAAAGTTCATAAGGAGTCTTACCATGTGTCTTAACTACTAAGACTCTGTTTTGCACATAGCAGGCAGTATTAACTGCCTCTGCCCAGAAGGTGATAGGCAGTTTAGAGTCAGACAACATAGTTCTTGCAGCTTCAATAAGTGTCCTGTTCTCTCTCAGCAACTCCGTTTTGCTGAGGAGTCCTGGGAGCACTGTATTGTCTTGTAATACCTTGTCATCACAAATGTATCAAGGATTGGTTCTTGAATTCAGTTCCTTGATCACATCTTATGGTTTTGACCTTGTGATCACATTGATTCTCAATCTTAAGATGAAATTCTTTAGAATCTCAGGAGTCTCATCTTTAGTTCTAAGAAAGAAAACCCAAGTGAATCTTGTAAAATCATCTGTGATCACTAGACAGTATAGGTCCTTCCTAAACTCATTACACTGGTGGGGCCAAAGAGATCCATATGTAATAAGTGTAGGGAGTAGTGATGGAGTTCTTTTCCTTAGGCTTGTGAGATACCTTGTGTTGCTTCCCTTTCAGGCATGCAACACAATGATCATCACTTGTAAACTCTTTCTTTGGCATTCCAGTTACCAGATCATGTTTAATTAATTATTCATATTCTTAAAGTTTACATGGCACATTCTTTTATGCCATAGGAAAGACTCATCACTATTTGCTTTAGATAGAAAGCATGAAACTTCTCCAGAGGGAGATGTTTCTTGCAAATCCATCTTGTACATGTTCCCTTTCCTGGGGGCTCTGAGCAGAATATGCTCATGAGGAATGACCACTCCAGGTTTGAGAACAATGCACTCATGCTCAGTGAAGAGCATGTTATGACTCTGATCACAAAATTGAGATACACTCAGAAGGTTGTACCCAAGCTCCTTAACAAAATTTACCTTCTCAATGCTAAGCTTACCATTTGTGACCTTGCCCCTTCCATAAATGTAACCACCTTCATTTCCTCCAAAAGCAACTGGTCCTCCATCAATTCTCTCAAAATTATGAAGTAAAGACCTATCGCCTGTCATGTGCCTGGAACAGCCACTGTCAATTATCCAGACATTCTTGTTTGTCTTGAGCTGTTCCTGCACAAAGAAAATGATTAGTTACATTTGGAAACCCAAGCCTTACTTGTCTTGGGTTCAGTAAGTGTAATAGAAGGTAATGCAACAGTAATAGATCCTATGGTTGTACAGAGGGGATCTTCGGCTGTTGTTGATGGAGAAACCTCAGTCATTTGGTCTTTCTTAGACTTCCACACCACCTTTGGAGTCTTGGACTTGACCTTCAAAACCTTAGAAGCTTTTGGAGCTTCACAAGTTTTAATGACTGATACTTCGGAAGAATCTACAGTCACTGCAGTAGACTTTAGTACTTCGGAAGAACTCCTTTCTTCCGAGACCAACTTTGCTTCCGAAGGTAATTTTCCATTTACCTTCTTCTTTGATTTGGAGCTTCCGAAGGAAACAGACTTTCCTTCCGAAGCTTGAGACTTCTTGAGATTCTTTGAAGTCTTTGTATTGGCCATGTGGATAGTACTTTTAGGATTGTATGGACAATCCTTGGCAATATGAGAAGTACTTTCACACATAACACACAACATTTTCTTCTTCAAAGAAATCTCCTTTTGAGAGCAAGACTGGCCTTGGTCACATTCCTTTTTCACCTTCATCTTGGTAGATTCAGATACAGTTTCCTTGGGCTGTGAACTGTTCTTGGAATTTGATGGTCCAGGCTGTGCAGCAGTGGTACACAGCAGCTCAGTCTTCTTCTTTGTACTGAGATGATTTGAACATGAACCAGAACTTTTAGATAAGAGGCTTTGGTGGATGTCTTCAGTCCTTATTGCTTTGAAGCCTGCAGAGATAAACACTTGTTTCTGCTTAGCATCAAAGGTAGCCTTGATTTCTTGAGCCTTCTTTGCTTTCCTTTTGCTCTTCCTGATCAGGTTCTTTCTCTTGGACTTGGTCATCACAGTTAATTTCTTCTCCTCAGAAGGATAGTGGCCCTTGGAGGAATCCTCTTCTTCACTCTTCTCAGAGGGATTCCTCACTATCACTTCTTCATCATCCTCACTTACTGGATCTATGAGAGGAAGCTCATCTTCACAAGTTCCACACCTAGGAGATCTTACAGACAAGATTGTGTGTGGAGGAGCTATCTCATTTGATCCCAGTCCCTGTCTATTTTGATAACAAACCTTATTGTGTAGGGATGAGGATATCATGTTCTTGAAGGTCTCTTCTTCAAGAACACTTTTCTCTGCCAGGGCTTTGCTGATCACAAGCTCAGCCTGGCACTTAGTCAACTTAGTGATGAGATCTTGGATCTGAGTTCTAAAATCTGTTTGTTCATGTTTTAGTACTGAAATAGTTTTCTCCAGGTCTTCTATCTTTAACTTGTAATCATTTTCAGTTTTTCTAAAGTCAGATTTCAATATGTTTAATGACTCAAGATCAGATCTCATCTCTAGGTTGTAGGACCTGTATCTATTTACTTTAGCAATGCATTCAGGGAGCAAAGATGTTCTAATACCTTGGCTTCATCATGATCAGCCATCAATGCTTGGTTTGGAGAAGCATCCTCCACCTGAAAACTCCAGTCAAATCCTCCCTCTTCAACAGCAACCGCAGCATGTTGCTTTGTCTTCTCAGCCTGAGGGGTATTGTTGGAGAAGTTTGGTCTGAGTTGTGTTTGACCCCCATTTGCTCTGGGTGCCTTACACTCCCTGGCGAAGTGACCCATAAGGTTACAATTGTAACACTTAACTTTGCTTTTATCCAGGCCAAACTTTCCGCTGGTAGCATTGCTTGGAAATTTTCTTCCTGTCCTCTTGTAGAACTTCTTGGCTCTGTGAGTGAGAAGAGCCATCTGCTGAACTATCTCCATGTATTCCAGGTCATCTGGATGGATACAGTCTAGATCTTCAAGAGTGAAGAGATAATTTCCACAGCTTTCATCTGCAGACACAAAGGCTTGTGAAGAACTTGTCTCTTGGAATGGACTCCCTTGAGTAAAGTTCTCCCTTGGTGTCTCCGGAAAGGTGATGAAAGGACCCTTTTGTGAGTTGTCAGGGTAGCATAGGAGATGATGTTGGGGTTCTATGCTGTCCCTTTCAGCCACATGAAGGGCTGAACCCATTTGATTGTTAGAGTTGCCAGATGAACCTTGTAAGTTCATCTCCATCTGGTATCCACTGAGAATCCCATATAACTCTGTCAGAGTAAGAGTTTTAAGGTTCTCAGTCCTCTTGATTACCACACAGTAGTGTGTCCATTGCCTAGGAAGTGAGGACATGAACTTCCTTACAATGTCTCTGTTCTCAGAGGAACTCCTCCATCCACAAGGGTATCCACAATCTCAACATACCTGAAGTATTGTTGGGTCATGGTTTCACCTGTTTTAAAGGTGAAATTTTCAAACTGCTGCTTCAGAATATCTTTCTTGTTCTCCTTGGCTTCAGAGGAGCCTTCATACATCAGCTTCAGTGCATCCCACAGCTGTTTAGCTGTCTTGCACTTCTTAAAACCTCTGTATACAGAGTTTGGAATAGCAGTCTGAAGAGCAGTCATGGCCTTCCTGTCAATCTCTACTCTTTTCCTATCTTCATCTGAGTAGTTGGCCACGTCTTTAGGAATCATACCAGCACCGGTAGCAGAGGGGGTGCTAGGTATGAAAGGTCCATATTCAACAGATTCCCACATTCTTGAGTCAAGAGACCTGATGAAGCCTTCCATCCTCATGCACCAGGTGTCGAAGTCATCAAGAGTGATCAATGGGGATTTGTTCATGGTTCCAGTCTCCATATCAGTCTTTGAGATGGAAGCCATTTGAGAAGAGTTTAGTTTTTGTGTGTGTGAGGGATCTTAAGATGGTTAGATCTTATATCACGAGCCTGAGAGCTCTGATACCAATTGCAGGATCGTTCAAGGGCTTGAACACAATTACAACACAACAGCACAATGAGGAGATTAACTAAATCTTAATCAAACAGTGAACTAGGTAACCAAAGGTGATGCAGAGAACACAAGTTAACCAAGAGACAGAACAAGAGAATATAGTTTTCAAGGTAGCAGTATATTGCTTTCTCAAGTTCTTTTACAGTGTTACAAGGCATATGGAAAGATACAAGAACTTGGAATACTTATACTACAACCTACAGCCGGCTATACTATGAAAGCCAGCTGGATACAATTGACTAGACACTAACAAAATCAATTGTAGGATCAAAAGGCTTATCTGCCTTTTGACCTTGTGACTATGACATGCCATAGCTCACATCCTTATACATTACAAAAGGATAAAGTACATAAAGTAGAAAGTCTCAGACACAAGACCTCAATGTACAGTTACCAAAAGCATGGACCTTTTCACCAACTCTTGTAAGTTGGTGGCTTATCAGAGACGCAGCGGAAAAGGTGCTTTATGGAACAGTACATCAGATAAAGCATGTGTACTAAAAGTCTTCGGAAGAAATCTGTCTTCATAGGTTGAAGCTTCGGAAGACTTTGTCTCTTCAAGCTTTGGAAGACTTCATGTTAGGCTTCGGAAGATATTGGTCTTGGCTTCGGAAGAAATTACACTTAGAGTATTTTCTAATGCTTTGTGTAATCTTCCGAAGCATTCTTCACTTCAGTACTTAGTGCATGTTGCTGAAACACTTAGGCAGTTTTGGGTTGCATCAGACTTCAGGAATCCTTACTATATATATTGATCGAGGAGAGCGGGGAATAATCCAGATAAGAATCATAATTATACGTACTAGCTTTAATAGGAATACGTAAGTGTCATGTTAAGGAGAGACTGATATGAAAAAAAGGGAATCATTGCATACTAGTTTATGGTTTAAGATTTAGAGTTTACGGTTTAGGGTTATAAGAAAAATAAGTAAGTGTCAGTTCAATGGGAAATCATTGCGTACTAGTTCATGTTTAGTTGTTGTTTTGTAAATAGTTTTCAGGTATGTTCTCGTTTAAGTTTATGTTGGTTGTTGTTTTGGTTATTATTATTTGTTATTTCTATTGTTGTTATTGTTATTGTTGTTGTTTTTGTCGTCGTCGTCACTGTTACTGTCGTTGCTGTTGTTGTCATTGCTGGAGCTCACAAAAGACTATGATTGCGAGATCCACTACCATCTGGGCAAAGCCAATGTGGTGGTGGATGCCCTTAGCCGAAAGGAGAGACCCGAGCCGATTCGGGTGAAAGCTTATCAGTTGGTCATGACCTACGATATGATGAAGCAAGTCAAGAGTTTCAAGATGAGGCATTGAAAGAAGATCATCTTAACTCTGAAGAATGAGAGGTCTGGTTGGGGAATTGGGTGAATACACATTCAGTGTTAGAACCCGGTTTGGATGAATGTGGATTCCTCATTTTGGGGTTCTACAGGTGAAGATTATGGATGAAGCTCATAAGACTCGATACTCTATTCATCCCAGTGCTACGAAAATGTACCAAGACATGAAGAAGGATTATTGGTGGCCGGGTATGAAGCATGATATGGTGGAGTATGTGAGTAAATGCCTTACTTGTCTACAGGTGAAGGCCGAGCATCAAAAGCCGTATGGGAAGATCCAACCTTTGGACATACCAGAATGAAAGTGGGATCACATCACCATGGGTTTCATTACGAAGCTGCCACGTACTCCGAAAGGATACGATACGATATGGGTGATTGTGGACCGTCTGACAAAGAGTGCTCACTTCCTACCAATTCGCGAGACATATTCATCTAAGAGGTTGGCTGATCTGTTCATCAAGGAGATTGTAACATGTCATGGTGTGCCGGTGTCCATTGTGTCTGATCGTGACACCCGATTTACATCTAAATTCTGGAAGAAATTCCACGATGCCATGGGACGAGGTTACATATTTTTTATTTAACAAGAGAAAGCATGTTTTATTTATAAAACCAGAACTCACTCAATAACGCTGATTTTTATGCATTTTCCAGTTGGCAGGTGAGCATTGCTGAGGATGGCACGGAGCAACTACTTGGCATTTTGAATGGCATTTTTTTGTTAATTTTTTTGCATTGTAATGCGAACGAATGATGTTTTGAAATGAACGTTTGTATTAACTTGCAAAAGCATTTGTAATGATATGAAAAGTAATTTTTATGTTTCCGCTGCAATGTTTTATGAATAATTAAATGTAAAGTGTATGTTTTATGTGCGATGATTTACCAGCTGTAAGCGTTCCGAGGACGGGGCTTACAACGTCGTTGTTGCTGTTGTCGTTTTTGTTGTTGTTGTTGTCGTTGTTGTTGTTGTTAATGTAACAACAACAACAACAACAACAACAACAACAACAACAACAACAAAAACAACAACAACAACAATGACGACAATGACAACAACAACGACAACGACAACAACAACAACAATGACAACGACAACGACAACGACAATGACAATGACTTTTTTGTTATTGTCGTTGTTGTTGTTGTTGGTTTTGTTGTTGTTGTTGTTGTTTTCATCGTTGTTGTTGTTGTTGTCGTTGTTGTTGTTGTTGTCGTCGTCATTGTTGTTGTCGTCGTCATTGAAGTGGTTGTTATTGTTGTTGTTGTTGTTGGTTTTGTTGTTGTTGTTTTTTGTTGTTTTCGTCGTTGTTGTTGTTGTTGTCGTCGTTATTGTTGTTGTCATCGCTAATGTTGTTGTCGTCATCGTTGTTGTTGTCGTCGTCGTTGTTATGGTTGTTGTGGTTGTTGTGTTGTTGTTGTTGTTTTTGTTTTTGTTGTCATTGTCGTTGTCGTTGTCGTTGTCGTTGTCATTGTCATTGTCGTTGTTGTTTCGTTGTCGTTATTGTTGTCGTTGTTGTTGTTGTTTTTTTCATTACTGTTGTTGTTGTTGTTGTTGTTTTTGTTGTTGTAGTGGTTGTTGTTGTTGTCATCATCGTCGTTGTTGTTATTGTCATCGATGTTGTTGTTGTTGTTGTCGTCGCTGTTGTTCTTGTCGTTATTGTTTATGTTGTCGTTGTCGTTGTTGTTATCGTCATTGTTGTTTGTTGTTGTTGTTGTTGTTGTTCTTGTCGTTGTTGTCGTCGTTGATGTTGTTGTCATTGTCGTTGTTGTTGTCGTCATCGTTGTTGTTATGGTTGTTGTTGTCGTTGTGGTTGTTGTTGTTGTTGTGGTTATTGTTGTTGTTGTTGTCATTGTTGTTATTGTTGTCGTTGTCGTTGTGGTTGTCATTGTCATTGTTGTTGTCATTGTCGTTGTTGTTGTTGTTGTTGTTGTTATTGTTGTTGTTTTTGTTGTTATAGTTGTTGTTGTTGTTATTGTTGTTGTTGTTTTTGTCGTTTTTGTCGTTGTCGTCATTGTTCTTGTTGTTGTCGTCGTTGTTGTTGTTGTCGTTGCTGTTGTTGTTGTCGTTGTTGTTGTTGTTGTCATCGTCATTGTTGTTGTCGTTGTTTTTGTTGTTGTTGTTGTTGTTGTCGTTGTTGTTGTTGTTGTCGTCGTTGTTGTTGTTGTCGTCGTTGATGTTGTTGTTGTCGTCATTGTTGTTGTGGTCGTCCTTGTTGTTGTCATCGTCGTTGTTATGGTTGTTGTTGTTGTTGTTGTGGTTGTTGTTGTTGTGTTGTGGTTGTTGTTGTTGTTGTTGCTGTCGTTGTTGCTGTCGTTGTCGTTGTCGTTGTCGTTGTCATTGTTGTTGTCGTTGTCGTGGTTGTTGTCGTTGTCGTTGTTGTTGTTGTGGTTGTTGCTGTTGTTGTTGTTGTTGTTGTTGTTGTTATTGTCATTGTTGTTGTTGTTGTTGTTGTTGTCGTCGTTTTTGTTGTTGGTGTCGTTGTTGTAGTTGTCGTTGTTGTTGTTGTCGTCGCTGGTGTTGCTGTCGTCGTTGTTGTTGTTGTCGTCGTCATTGTTGTTTACATCGTCATTCTTGTGGTTGTTGTTGTTGTTGTTGTTGTCGTTGTTGTGGTTGTTGTTGTTGTTGTTGTTTTCGTTGTCGTTGTCGTTGTTGTTGTCGTTGTCGTTGTTGTTGTCGTTGTCGTTGTTGTTGTTGTTGTTGTTTTTGATGTTGTTGTTATGGTTGTTGTTGTTGTGGTTGTTGTTGTTGTTGTTGTTTTTGTCGTTGTTGTTGTTGTTGTCGTTGTTGTTGTTGTTGTCATTGTTGTTGTTGTTGTTGTCGCTGTTGTTGTTGTCGTCGTGGTTGTTGTTGTCGTCGTTGTTGTTGTGGTTGTTGTTGTTGTTGTTGTTGTTGTTGTTTTCGTTGTTGTTGTTGTTGTCATCGTTGTTTTTGTTGTCGTCATTGATGTTGTTGTTGGATTCTTCATGCCCAAGACACATAGAATATTGATGTGGTTAGTACGTTATGATCCAAGTCGGGTCATACCCAATAACAAGCTTAGCAAACACCAATTAATATTTAATTGACGATATGATCATGCAATTAATAAATACACCAATTTAGAAAATGGGTTTTCTAAATAGTTGCATATGAGATTGAACAACCTATATGGATATTTTGTTCATGGATATTATTTGTAATGTTGTTTAATTTGGTTAAATAACATCAAATAATAGGAGTGTGTGTATAAGTTATATAATTAAAGGGGTAATTTCATAACTTATTCTAATTACTTGTTTAACAAAAATAAAAGGGAGTTTTAGGGGGAAAACCCAATAAACATTTAGGTTCGGTCGCCCCCTAAAGGGGGTGAATCCTTTTGTTTTTCATTGGTGCTCTTGGAACAAAACACACACACTCTCCATAAAGCTCTCTCTCTCTCACATGCAAGATCCTCAAGAGATTTTTCCTTCTCCAATATTGAAGAAATAGAAGCTGAAAATCGTTTCAGCAGCTCTAAGAAATAGAAGCTGAAAATCGTTTTCAGCAGCTTTCTTTGTGCGATTTTGGTGTCAAAACCTAGCAAGATAGGTGCTTGCTTGATGCTTGTGGGTATGGATGCTTGAGGACACCTCTCCTTGGTGTCTTGGTCATTCAAGAATCTCATTTTCTTCCTCCATCATGTTTTTCAGCAGCATACAAAAGGTAGTTTGTATGTCATACTTTAGTTGTTATTTGTTATTGATAGCTAGTTCAAACACATATAAATGATCCTTATGTTCTTGGGTTTGTTGTTTTTATGAAATGAACCTTATTTTTCAATTACAAAATGAACATATGAAGGTATTAATCCGCTGCGTTTTCATAGTTTAAATGGTTAAACTAGTTTGTTTTGATCCAACAAACCCCAACATTGGTATCAGAGCCGATATGTGGATGACTAGTTTCTTTTGTCCTTGTAAAATTGGTTTTAAGGGACTTTAACAACCTTATAGGGGCTGTTTTGTGGTGATGTTATAAATCCCCTACCTTTCAAGGTTATATCTACATGCTTGTGATTAAACCTTGAAAGATAGATATCAAATGGTTGATTGTGTTTGTTTGGACAAAAGACCCTAAATTCTTGGTTTATGTTGGCTGAAAATTTAGGGTCATATGGGGATTTATTGGTTCTTGAATGTTGTATATGATGATTCATATTGGTGCATAACCTAGCCTTGAACTTGTGTTGATTTGGTTTTGAATGGATGTTTGTTTTGGTTGATTTCATTCATAATGGGTTGTAATATTATTCTTTGTGTTTTGTATTTGGATGTAATTTATTTATTCATTCAATGGCAATGTAATAGATAGATTAAGTGGGCTTTCTTTTATTAGAAAAATTGTATTAGGATATAAATTTTGTAAAAAAAGATGCACAAGATGGAAGCACAAAAGGAAGACAAAAGAGAAGGACTTGAAGCATTTGGATGCAAGTTCAAGTGGGGGTCTTTGGAGATCTCATCTTTTGTGTTTTCTTCAACCCTTAGGAAAGACCAAATGACAACACTTGTGATGGCAAACAAGTGTTGTCAACATAGTGGCTATGGTTATGCACATGTGGTTGTTTTATATATGATTGTTTGATTATTCAATTTATGTTGATTGTTTGATATATGGATATGCTTAACAATCTAAATAAATATCATAACAAGCTGAATTTTTGGTTCCTAATCATTAAGTGACTAATAAAAGGTTATTAAAAGGATTAATGATTTCAAAATAAAAGTGGTTTTATTAAAAAGGAACCATAGGGTACCATGTATTTGAAAGCATGCGAATACAAGGTACGTAGAGTTTTCATAACTAGAATTAATTGAAACTTAAATCCCTTTGGAAACAAGTTAAACACCATCCTTTTACACAACACTCGAATCACTTGAGAACTACTTGTGGGATAAAGGTCACCTAACCACTTTTAGGGAACTTGTGTGTTTGAGGTGGGCTTAACATACTTGTGGGATAGAGGTCACCTAACCACTTGTATGTGTAAACTCACATGTGTGTGTGAGTAGGACGACTTGAATTGGAAACCATGCACATAGGGTCACTGAAGCATGGCGTACAATGGTGTTGATGGGATTTTACATGCCGACTAAACATAAGATGTTTAACCGATCCCATAAAGCTAGAAGTTGAAATAGGTTGCAATTGTCAAATGTTGACTACCTTGTTAATTTAAATAATGGGATAAAGGTCACCTAACCATCATTTAAATGTAACGTTGGATTCTAGATTTTAATTATTAATTGTCTATGAGACGTGTAAAGGGTATTAATAATTAAAATGCAATTTTTCAGAAATACTAAAATGAACTTTGTAATTTTGTAGAAAAGGCCGCAAACAATAATGCAACCACCCCGACCGTCCCTACCCTATCACTGAGAACCATATTAGAAAGGGATGTCTAACCATAATAATTTTATGGACTAGTATCGAAACTTGAGAATTGTTCTCAAGAAAGAGAAAAGGCCTATGTCCTTGACGATCCTATTCCTGACCAACTCGACCCTGAGGATGTTGAGGCCTATGACGATTGGCTTCAATACACTGAGGATTCCATGCAGGTTTCCTGCCTCATGTTAGGAACTATGATTCCTGAATTCCAAAAGGATTTGGAGCATCTCGGGGCATATGACATAATTACCCAGTTGAAGGAAATGTTCCTTCAACAAGCTAGGGTAGAGCGCTTCGAACGGTTCGAGCGCTTCATGCGTGTCGCATGGAAGAAACCCAATCGATATCATCTTATGTACTTAAGATGAAAAGTCACGTTTATCGCCTCGAGAGGCTTAATTGTCCCGTCTCAAAGGAGCTGGCCATAAATTTGATCCTTAATGCCTAACTAAAAGGTTTGAGACGTTCATAATGAATTACAATATGAATGGGTGGGACAAGAGCATTGGTGAGCTTCACGCAATGCTCAAAACAGCTGAGGCAGGGATGGGTAGAAAGGTTCTACATGTTCTCTCGATCAATGAGGTGGCAATAACAAAAGGCCATTCCCCGATCCCAAGGCAAATGTTGCCAAAGGAAAGGGGTACATCAAAGGAAAGGGGAAAGGAAAGGCTAAAGCGGAACTCCAAAGCCTAAGCTTAAGAAGCCTAAGGTAACGGAGAACGATCCATGCTTTGAGTGTGGAGAGATAGGACATTGGGAAGGCATTGTCCAACCTATCTTAAAGAGTTGAGAAACAAGAGGGATGTTGGGCAAACCTTAGGTACAACTTTCATGATTCACATTGGTTGAAATGTTATTTCTTCAAACACATGGGTATTGGATACCAGATGTGGAACTCATATTTTCAATTTGTTGCAGGGGTTCATAGGAAATAAGCACTTCAAGAAGGGAGACACAAGTCTCTACATGGGCAACGGAGCAAAAGTTGATGTCGAAGCCCAAGGAGACAATATTTTGAAACTTTCAAATAGTTTGGAAGTTATTCTTAAGAACCTTTTGTATGCTCCTAGTTTGAATAGGAACATAATTTTGATTTCCCTTTAAAACAATGTGGTTATGAATTAAAGTATGTTAAAATGGTATTAATGTTTGTATGGATGATGTATTTTATTTCAAGGCTATGCCTTTTAATGGAATCTATGAATTGGTTCATAATGATTCATCTATAATAGCTCATTATACCAAACAAGCACCAAGAAACTTAAAATGGGTTTAAGTGATTCTTATCTTTGGCATTGTCATATTGGTCACATAAACAAGAATCGGATTCAAACACCTCAAAAGAATGGTCTTTTGAAAAACAAATGAAAATGTTTCATTCGACAAGTGTGAATCTTGTTTACAAGGTAAGATGACCAAGTCACCCTTTAGTGGCACTAATGAGAGGGCAAAAGACTTATTGGGAATCATACATACGGATGTATATGGCCCTTTTAAGACAATGACTAGAAATGGTGAAAGATACTTCATTACTTTTACCAATGGTTATAGTTGCTATGGTTATGTGTACATGATGACACACAAACATGAAGCTTTTGAAATGTTCAAAATCTTCAAGAATGAAGTAGAAAATCAACTCAATAAAACTATCAAAGTTCTTCATTCAGATAGAGGAGGTGAATACCTCAGTGATGCTTTTAGTACCATCTAAGAAGTTGTGGGATCGTCTCACAACTTACTCCACCTGGAACACCACAACATAATAGTGTGTCTGAATGGAGAAATCGAACCCAGTTGGATATGGTTCAAATCTATGACGGCTATAAGCTCACCACCTCTATCATTTGGGTTTCGCAATGCTCTCTGAGGCTCGTATTTTGAATATGGCCTTGACCAAGATAGTCGATTCACTAAGTGTATATTTGTTGGATATCCCAAAGACTATATAGGATACTACTTCTTTGATCCAACAAAGCAAGAGTAATTATTGCTCAAAAGGCTGAGTTCTTGGAAAATAAGTTCCTTATGGAAGGAATAACGTATAGAATAGTGGACTTTGATGAGGATCAAAATCCACAAGCCGATACACGTTTGGTTAACACTAGCAATCAACAAGAGGTTGTTGATGATGATCAAGAGGTTGATCAATACACACAAAACGTTCGCAGATCTGGTAAAGTTAGCATTCCACCTGAAAGATATGGATTTTTCATGAATGGATGCTATGTGGTTGACTCCGATGAGCCAACCACATACCATGAAGCAATGGCCAATTCGGATTATGACAAATGGCTGGATGCCATGAATGTTGAGATGCAATCCATGTATGGCAATCAAGTTTAGGAATTGGTTGACCCTCCACTTAACTCCAAACCGGTTGGATGCAAGTGGGTTTCAAGAAGAAAATGGATATACATGGAAACTTGGATACTTACAAAGCGAGACTTGTAGCAAAAGGTTTCACTCAAAATCAAGGGGTTGATTATGATCAGATTTTCTCGCCTGTGGGAATGCTAAAGTCAATTAGGATATTATTTACCATAGCTGCATATTATGACTATGAGATTTGACAAATGGATGTCAAAACCGCTTTTCTTAATGGACATCTTGAAGAGACTGTCCATATGGGTCAACTTGATGGTTTTGTTAGTCCATAACATCCTAAAAGTATACAAGTTAAAGAGGTCAATCTATGGATTGAATCAAGCATCGAGAAGTTGGAATCAACGTTTTGATGAAGAGATCAAGAAATTTGGTTTCATCAAGAACGCTGACAAGGCTTGTGTATGTACAAAGGCTAGTGGGAGCATAATAACATTCTTAGTATTGTATGTTGATGACATACTACCTTTTGGAAATGATATTCCAACCATAGAAGGTGCCAAAACCTGGCTTGGAAGTTGTTCTTCCATAAAATCTTGATGAAGCCGCCTGTATTTTGGGAATATAGATCTATAGGGATAGATCAAGGAGGTTGATAGGTTTAAATCAAAGTGAATATATTAAATAAAGTCTTGAAAAGGTTCAAGATGGAAAAACTCTGAGAAAGGTATGGTTCCTATTCAAAGAGGGACAACATTGAGTACATCTCAATGTCCAAGCTCAAAGGATGAGCAAGATTGAATGAAGGACATCCCATATGCATCTGCTATAGGATCCATCATGTGTGAGATGATATGAACTAGATCGGACGTGTCATGCGCGTTAATCATGACGAGCAGATATCAGTAGAATCCAGGTAATAGCCATTGGATGGCTATTAAAAGTATATTGAAATACCCTACGAGGACTAAGGAAATGTTTCTAATATATGGATCTGATGAAGAGGAACTCGTTGTAAAGGGTTACATGGATGCGAGTTTCCAAACCATTCGAGATGATTCTCGATCATAATCGGGGTATGTCTTCATTATGAATGGAGTAGCATTGTCCACTACAAAATCCGAATACATAGCCGCATCATTAGCAGCTCAGGAAGCTGCATGGATAAAGAAATTTATCGCCGACCTAGGGTGGTCTCTATCATTCAAGACCCCTAGAAATCCTTTTTTGATAACGAGGGTACGATTGCATAAATCAAGGTACCCTGTGCATTTCAAAAGGCTAGGCACATTGAGCGGAAATTCAACTACATAAGGGATGAAGTTGAAAAGGGAAAATATGTATTCGTAAAGTTCACACTTATCAAAACATTGCGGATCCACTCACGAAGCTCCTTAAGAAGGAAAGCATGAAAGTCATACTTGTGCCTTAGGACTTCAATATTCTAGTGATTGGAATTGATCTGTTTAGTATTTAAATTTGGAACAATATAATATTTAACTCTTTATATACTTGTGATATTTTGAGTTATATTCATTTTAGCATGTATACATCCATGAATATGTTTATTATTCTAAATGTCCGTAGTCGGTCATGTTTGTGTGAACAAATATGAACGTAAGACTATTATGAACATGGATTTGTGGATATTCATAAGGAATGAATATAAAGCAATTGGTTGCTACCAAAGTTCATAGATATTTGTGGGATACAAATATTGGACTGACCCACATTTCAATTTTACTACATGGAATCTTCTAGATTGATCATAAGTAAATTTGAGTAAAGGCGAATATCATTTGGTATCCTCCGACCTGAGATACATATTGGGTTTTGATATTAACCAAATGCTATACCTTGAGCTAGTTCTTCACTGCTCTGAAATAATGGGCAGTACATA